>JARQOD010000004.1:136622339-136874309 GCA_033576555.1 Oophaga sylvatica | reverse complement strand
CCGCTCGCTCAGGACCCCGGCACCTGAGATATTTACCTGTCCTCTCTGCACCGCTGCGCTGCTCCCTTGGTCTGACTCCTCTGGCTGTGAATGATCTGGCAGGGGGCGGGGCGCGCACTAACGACATTATCGCGCCCTCTGCCTGAAAATTCACAGCCAGTGGAGTCAGACCGAGAAGCAGCGCAGCGGTGGCACGGGGACAGGTAAATATAGCTATACTCACCCTCCGCCGCACGTCCCTGCAGCCTCTCCTCTTCTCCCGGTGCTCTCCGCAGTGCTTCAGTCCTGCAGCGGTCACGTGCTACCGCTCATTAAAGTCATGAATATGTGCATATTCATGACTTTAATGAGCGGTGCCATGTGACCGCTGCAGGAAGGAGCTGGAGATCGTGGGAGAAGCGGTGGGGCTGCAGAGACCGCGCCGGCTGAGGGGTGAGTATGATCCGACACCCCCGCTCCCCTCCCCCGCCGACCCCGTATATGACCAGCGTATAAGCCGAGAGGGGGACTTTCAGCCCTAAAAAATGGGCTGAAAATCTCGGCTTACACATGGGTATATACGGTACATCTACAAATTTGTGTAGTGTGGGGTGGAGATACTACTGGAGGGGCTATGAGACCCTTTGACAGTGGGAGTGTGGAGAGCGGACTGGGATGGTGGTGGGCAAAAGAGGTGAAGGGGTGGAAAAAGAAATGGAACGAGTGGAAAGGTGGGAGGCAGAACAGGTGGGTGGCAGAGTGGAGGATTGGGCAGGGACTAGAGGAGCAGATGTGGTTGGGAACTGCTACGGGGAAGGATGTTGGTATGGGGCAGGTTGTTGGAAGTGGGAAGGTTGTTGGAAGGGGGGGAGGTTGTTGGAAGGGGAGGTTGTTGGTACTGGGGAGGTTGTTGGTACTGGGGAGGTTGCTGGTATTGAATAGGAGGGGGAGGAGGGACGGTGGCTGAAGGCAGGGCAGGTGTGGGAGGAACGACTGGAGTGGGTGTAGAAGGTTGAGAGGTAACCTGCGCTAGAGCAGCGTGGCAAGTATGCATTACATGCATCTGCTGGCTAGGAGATAGCGTATCCATGCGCTCGGCTACAGACCTGAAAAAACTGTGGTATGACGAACTTCTTGCTTCTGAATGCATTGTTTGCAGAATTGTCTTAACCTCCAGAATGCTGGAGTTGAGCTGATTAAAGCCTGCAGCCATTTGCTCTGACAAGACTTTAAGACAGTTCTGAAACCATGCATTAAGATGCAAGAATTTGGGCGCATAGCTCCTTTCCTGACCCCTCTGCCCCAGCCGGCCAGTAGCCACAGGTGTACTAGAGGTGGCAGCGGCAGAAGGGTGGGGTAAGGCGAAATCTATCTCCTGACCAGTAGCCTCATGCAATGCACTCGGCCACGATGCTCCAGCGCTGGTGGAGGGGACAGAGGGCTCACGTTTCTGGGAAGGCTGGGAAGTGCGGATGGGTCGGGGCTGTCGAAGTGTCCCTCGGTGGCGGACTCCTGAGGGATCACTCCAGAAGGGTCCAACTCTGCAGGCTCCCGAGTGCTGGTCACCGTTCTGTGGAATAAAGAGAAACAATACAATTAATATACTGATATTGAATGGCCCTGGCAGAAAAAAAAATTAGACATGTTAGCATTTTTTTTACATGGGGTGTGTAATATTTACCTTCTGGTGACCATTGTTACCCGGAGGAACGACAGGGCTTCTGCGTACTTGTACTTGCTCCTGCGTCCTCCAGATCCACTCTGGGCCCACATCTCCTTGTTGAACTCCTTCTTGAAGCGATCCCTCACAGACCGCCACTGCTTCACAATTCTCTCCCCTGAAACGAGAAAGCACAAATTGGTTAGTATACAACATCAGTCTTTCCCAAACTCCAGTCCTCACAGCCCCCACAGGTTATGTTTTCAGGATTACCATAGTGTTGCACGAAAGGAAATCCTGAAAACATGACCCGTGGGGGCCACAAGGACTGGAGTTTGGGAAACACTGCTTTACATTCAGCAACCTGAACTCTGTATACTTACGCATTTTACTCCGGGCCAGAGCATCGAGGTCCTCCCAGCCGTCCACAAGTTGATTAAAGATTTCCTCCCAGAGCCGACGGGTCACTATGACATCAGCATGGCGGCGGTCCCACCTTGTTCCATAGTGGCTCCCTTTCTCTGACCAGATCGATGAGGAGGTCCACGTTCAGAACCCCCTCCTCACCGTCAGAGTCGGGAGCATGCTGTGAAGCCTGTTAAAGAAAAAGAGAAAAAATATACATTAGTCTCCAAACTACCAAGGAAAAAGAAATAAAATGTAAAAAAAAACTAAAACAAAAATGTTTTAAAAAAAAAATTTAAAAGAAAAAATATACTTACATGATGGTGACCGCCGCGTCGGTCACGCCGACAACCCTGGGAGGCACTGCGAGGACCTCTTTGCCGATTCAGATTCATAAGACTATAAAAAAAAATAAAAATTATGTGCTTGGATGTAGGCATATGTGTTTGGGTGCAGTGTGATGTCTGTACTAAATTGTTTTCTATGTGTTGTGTGTAGTGTGATGTTGTGTTTCAGCGATGAATGCAGGAAACTTATGAATTGCGAGCCCACTCCGGGTATCTCTCCACCCCTTCGTTCTTCTTCTGGAAGCTCCTCTTCAGCTTCAATTTCCTGGTATAAATAAAAAGTAATGCAATTAAAGGGAATCTGTCACCCTAAATTGGCGGGATATTTAAATGATGGCAGTCAGGTCAGATGGGCGGTGTTTTGGGTACTTGCCTTAACATGTTGTTCGCCGCTGTCTCCATTATTTCTGGGAATTGTAGTCGTTGCCCTCCATATAACGCGCCTGCGCATTGCAATCTTGAATTGCACACGCGCAGTATGCTTTGCCCGCAGATTGCAATGCGCAGGCGTGTTATATGGAGGGCAACGACTACAATTCCCAGAAATAATGGAGACAGCGGCAACAACATGTTAAGGCAAGTACCCAAAACACCGCCCATCTGACCTGACTGCCATCATTTAAATATCCCGCCAATTTAGGGTGACAGATTCCCTTTAATATATAGATCACAGAGATAGATTGTGAAAAAAAAAAAAAAAACTTTTTACCTGTAAACGCTGACGATGCGTGGGAGGGCTCCCAAAAGAAGAAGACGTGTCCTGCTGTGCTGCTGCAGGAGTTGAGGGACGGCTTCTGCTGTGGAATACAGAGAAAAAAGGCCATGCAATATCAATTGATATTGCATGGCCCCGGCTGGAAGGGTTTGTGTGTGATATTTACCATCTGGCGTCTGCTGGCATCGTGTCCTGCTCACTCCCAGGCTCTGTATCTTGTTGTGGTGCTGCTGCTGTAGGAGTTGAGGGATGGCTTCTGCTGTGGAATAAAGAGAAAAAAAGGCCATGCAATATCAATTGATATTGCATGGCCCTGACCATCTGGCCTCTGCTCCCATACTTTCCATCATCAGGCGCATTTGTTGGAGTCCTGGTGGTGTAGGTGCTCCTGGTGACGATGCTGCTGTTGGGTTGCTTGTGCTGTGGAATAAAGAGAAAAAAAGGCCATGAATATGTTGACATTGCATGGCCCTGGCTGAAAGGGGTTGTCTGTGATATTTACCGTCTGCCTTCTGCTCCCGGCTGCATCATGGCCAAAATGTCTTAGTGTGGTGCTGGTGGTGGTGGTGCTGGTCTGGTCTCCTCGTGTCCTCAACTGCGGCTGGCTCCTCTGCGGCTGGCTCCTGTTCTCTTGGCTGGCTGCATGGTTATGGCTGAGGGTGGTCCCACTGGCATGGTTTATATAGGTTTGCTGTGGGCTGAGCTACACAGAGCATGCTCAGACAAAAAAGCCGGATCCGGCTTTTTCCGGATCCGGTGCATTGCGGCACTCATAGACTTTCATTGTAACAAAAAGCCGGAAGCGCCACATGGCGCCGCAAGGCCATGCAGCGCAATCCGGCGCTAATGTTAGTCAATGGGAAAAAACGTATCCGGCATTAGATTTTGCGAAAACATGCCGGAACTCGCCTGATTGCAAAAACCTGATGTGTGAAAGAGGCCTAAGAGAGGCATAGCTGAAATCCGTGTTTTAACCCTGCAGCATGCTATCTTCAGAGTACATAGCAAAAACCTGCTTACGGATTCCCTTAAGCTTTAATGTTTTTGAGCAATCATTACTTAAGCTGTAATAGCTATAACAACATTAAAAACACTGAGATGTAAGTGCTGTAATTAATATAAAAAATGTCAGTATGCTGTTTAGCTTTCAGATGTGTTGAAAGTGAAGAATAATTTAATAACAATATTTTTTTAACATCTTTGTATTATGTTCTGTGCACATTACGACAATACAGTTATTCATAGCTCAAAAGTATTTTTCTAACGGCATGATGTAACTCAGACTCTCAGACATCCTGGCTTATGTCCTACATCTTCCCGGTACAAGACTCATGTCCCGTAAGAATTAATGATTGTTCAACTTCTGTGGACGTGATAAGTATCAGGACACTGTTGTAGAAGTGTTTACTCTGCAATGTATTAGAAAACTGATATAATAAAATGCAGTGTGTACTATACACCTATAAGGACACAAATCTGCATTTAGATTGGCTTCATTGAGATTTAATGTGAGCAAAATGTGTTTTCTTTTTTTTTTAAGATTTGTATATATACAGTGTGAGTATACATACAGTTAGGTCCATATATATTTGGACAGAGACAACATTTATCTAATTTTTGTTCTGGACATTACCACAATGAATTGTAAACAAAACAATTCCGATGCAGTTGATGTTCAGACTTTCAGCTTTCATTTGAGGGTATCCACATTAAAATTGGATGAAGGGTTTAGGAGTTTCAGCTCCTTAACATGTGCCACCCTGTTTTTAAAGGGACCAAAAGTAATTGGACAGATTAAATAATTGTAAATAAAATGATCATTTCTAGTACTTGGTTGAAAACCCTTTGTTAGCAATGACTGCCTGAAGTCTTGAACTCATGGACATCACCAGACGCTGTGTTTCCTCCTTTTTGATGCTCTGCCAGGCCTTCACTGCAGTGGTTTTCAGTTGCTGTTTGTTTGTGGGCCTTTTTGTCTGAAGTTTAGTCTTTAACAAGTGAAATGCATGCTCAATTGGGTTGAGATCAGGTGACTGACTTGACCATTCAAGAATATTCCACTTCTTTGCTTTAATAAACTCCTGGGTTGCTTTGGCTTTATGTTTTGGGTCATTGTCCATCTGTAGTATGAAACGACAACCAATCAGTTTGGCTGCATTTGGCTGGATCTGAGCACACAGTATGGCTCTGAATACCTCAGAATTCATTCGGCTGCTTCTGTCCTGTGTCACATCATCAATAAACACTCGTGACCCAGTGCCACTGGCAGCCATGCATGCCCAAGCCATCACACTGCCTCCGCCGTGTTTTACAGATGATGTGGTATGCTTTGGATCATGAGCTGTACCACGCCTTCGCCATACTTTTCTCTTTCCGTCATTCTGGTAGAGGTTGATCTTGGTTTCATCTGTCCAAAGAATGTTCTTCCAGAACTGTGCTGGCTTTTTCAGATGTTTTTTAGCAAAGTCCAGCCTAGCCTTTTTATTCTTGATGCTTATGAGTGGCTTGCACCGTGCAGTGAACCCTCTATTTACTTTCATGCAGTCTTCTCTTTATGGTAGATTTGGATACTGATACTGTCATGGAAATATATATGTATTCCATATATTCAATGTATATGTATATGCATTTAGCATACAAATTATACCGCACACTGTTAGGAATTCCATGCAAATTATAATTTTATTTATGGCGACAGGGAGCAAATGTGTACAGCGACAAAGAAAATCTGACGTTTCGACTCTTCCCGAGTCGTACTCATAGTGTCGCTTAATTAAATGGTCAAAAAAATTGATTTCCTATAGGAAATGAGAACTCTTGTAAAGAAATAATGAAAGCTTTAGAATCCACCATAGGATATCCAATGTAATTTCAATAAGCACAGTGTACCAGTCTGCAATGATTATAGAGCGGCGCTCCCGCGCCCTGCTGCTATTGCTGCTGGTGGTATGTACAAAAAATGTATCAAAAAAAAAAGATAACCGAGCAGGAGAAAATGGATACAACTCAGCTTGAACTCCTGAAAATTTTCACGCTACAGCCTGTAGCTAAAAACTAGTTCAAAAAGACCAAAACCAGGAAACAGATGTGACAACGTGATTAGCAGAGGGGTGGGGTCAAATGGGCTTTAGCCTGCAGCCAGCAGTGAATGAGATAGTGGCAGAGCGCACTCTGCTCTGAGTGTAAATTTAAAGCAGCAATACTTGACACAAGACAGGACAAAATACAAATGGAAACAGAAACCCGGGAGAATTCCGAATCCCAATTTTTTAACCTGTGACACGTACAAGCTGCTCTGGTAACTGATAACTCACCAATTGCACTGAGCACACCGGTGCTCCAGGTCTACTACTCTGAAAACCGGTCGCCCTGGCCGTTACGCCGGTCACAGTAATCTGTAATAGCCTTAATCAAAATTCTTACCATCCGCATCTGGTTTGACTGGGATAACCTCCCTCCGATGCGTGGACGATTACTGTGAGAACTTATCCAATCAAAGCTCCCGCCCTTCACACCTGGATTGACTGGGATGACCTCCCTCCGATGTGTGAAGGATTACTGCGGGAACTTATCCAGCAATTTGGTTTTCTGCTATACAGCTCCCAGAAATCAGCAAGCAAAACAGTCACCGTTCCAACTTTCTCCCGGGATCACACAAAACATGAAACACATACACAGCAGGAGCAAACACCTTATATCCCAGGGTTTTGGATAAAGGTGTGGACTTTTTACACTACCTGGGAATGCTGTGGTGACCACACCTGACCGGCAAGAGGTATAAGACCTGGAATGGACACAAGGGACTTTCAGGTAAGATGACAAGATTTTCTTCCTTACTTATGGAGCTGCGCAGTCTCCGTCTCGTGAGCCAAGGCTATGGCCAACACCTCTGTCTCTCCGGTCAGCAGGTCCCCGTGTGTTTCGTCCACTGCCCCGCGTGCAGGCGCCATCTGTTATGGAAATTTAATTAGGATAAATCTATCCTTCAGTGTTTGCTGCTGCTATTCCCAATCTTAGACTAAAATGTATTTTTGAGCGCTCAAACGAAATGAGGACTGTCCACACGGAAGTGTCAGTATAACAGTTCGTCAAGACCAACAGTTTATTATTCATTCAAGGTTTTATACTTTTACAAAAAGGGGCTGGTTAGTCAAAGTTGCAGCAGCCTGACTTATGTGTGAGCACAGGATTTTTAGCAAGTGAGATCTATCTGACTGTAAATGCATATACATATACATTGAATATATGGAATACATATATATTTCCATGACAGTCCCCCCTTAGATACCACTTGCCCTAAAACCTGCTCCTGTCCCAAAGCGCTGCAACTCTTTTGTGCTGCCGATGGGCTGGCACATGTCTAACACATGCACCCCTCATTGATGCAGGCTTTTCGCAAATGGGCGGTCAGGAGATCTGTCCCTAGCAGGGGTTCATGTGTTTGCAATCAGTCTCTTTATTGAACTGCATGTTCAGAAAAACGTGTGTATTCTTCATCAGGTAGGTCATCTGTCTGGTCAGTCAGAGCATCCACGACATCATTCATGGCTTAGGTGTCTCTTCTGGTACGGGAGCTTCCTTGCAATGCGATACGTGGATCCAAGCAGGCTTTCCCTCTAGTTTCACAGAGGTTGGTGTCATCTGGGGCTCTTGGACAGGACCATCAAATCTGGGATCGAGTGTTCTCATTTTCAACTTTTTTCACCAACACCCAGTCTCCTGGCTTTCAAGTAGTGCGTACCGGACGCTGAGTCTGGATCTGGCAGTGAAGAGAAAAACTCGAGAATGGACATTAGTTTTTTGACCAATTCAATTACATAAGCAAACAAGATATCATTTTGCATATTCTGCTGCTGAGGGAAGAATGCACCTAACTTGGGAATAGACCCAAACAAAATTTCGTATGGTGACAGCTTTTCTGGGTCTCTGGGAGTGTGCCTTACGCTAAACAGTGCAATTGGGAGTGTGTAGGCCTAAATCTGACCCTACTGCTAACCAGATCTCTTGTGTCAGATTTGCTGTGAATGCGGGTCCCTGATCACTTTCTATCATTTCTGAAACCCCGTATCTGCACACTATTTTCCGAAAGTAGCTTCTTTGCAGTAGTCTTTGCTGACTGGGAACGTGTTTTGATTTGGTAGCTGAGGAGAGCAGGCAAAAAAGGAAATACACCAGAGAGGTTGGAATCTATGGTATTGCAGTACCCTGACTAACCACCACAACTAAAGGCAGCCGTGGAGCGTACCTACGTTGGTCCTAGACGCCTCGTCACAGCCTGAGAAGCTAACTACACCTAAAGAGAGAAAGAGGAAAACTATCTGCCCCGGAGCAGATCCCCAAAGAACATAGAAAGCCCCCAAACATGTAATGGCGGTTAGACAAGAGGAAAATACAGACACAGACAGAAAATAGTATGAGCAAACGTTGGGGCCCAAACTTCCTAAATAGAAAAGGATAGGAAGGACACTTACTGCAATCCCAAAAAACCCTGAAAAGTACCAACTCTACTAATTACAAAAACACCTGAGATCACACGACCTCTACCACCTAAATTAGTTCTCTGGTGTAACAAAACTAAACAGCAGCCACTGAAAAAACTGGAAAAGGCAAATGAACAAACAACAGTGGCTGAACTAAACTGAGAGGAGCACAAGCCCCCGGAGGGGACCCGGCAGACCCCCACAGAAGTGCAGGACAAAATGCAAAAAGCAAGCACAAAAAACTAAAAGAAGAAGATGTCTTATCTGTTAGCAGACGATGCAGGCACGAAACAGCAAGCTACAAAGTGAACAGGAATCAAAGATGAGACCAGAACAATTGATCACCGGCAACCCTGATGGGAGGGAACCTCCCTTATATAAGACCAGTCAGTAACACCTGATCGCCAATCTTCACAATCTTCATTGGATAGTTCAGTACTGTTTGTAACCACCAGAGGGAGCTTCTGCTCAGAATTCATTTCTAGCACATTCACAACAGTACCCCCCCTTGAGGAGGGGTCACCAAACCCTCATTTGAGCAACCAGGTCGGTCAGGATGAGCTCTGTGATACGCACGGATGAGTCTCCTAGCATGGATGTCCGAAGCAAACACCCAAGAATTGTCCTCCTGACCATAACCTCTCCACTTAACCAAATACTGGAGTTTCCGTCTAGAAAAAAGAGAATTCAATATTTTCTCAACCACATACTCCAGATTGCCCTCAACCAAAACAGGGTCAGGAGGCACAGCCATAGGAACCACTGGCTCGACAAACCTCTTCAATAAGGACTTGTGGAACACGTTATGGATCTTAAATGTCCCTGGAAGAAGTAAACAAAAGGAAACAGGATTAAGAATCTCCATGATCTTATAAGGTCCAATGAATCTAGGCTTAAACTTAGGAGATGCAACTCTCATAGGGATATTTCTTGAGGACAACCAGACCAAGTCCCCCACTTCAAACCGAGGACCATCAGTCCTATGCCGGTTGGCAAACCGCTGGGCCCTCTCCTGAGAGAGGGACAACCTCTCCACTACCTGGTCCCAAATCTGCTGCATACGCTCCACAACAGAGTCAACACCTGGACAGACAGAAGCCTCCGTCTGTCCTGAAGAAAATCGAGGGTGAAACCCAAAATTGCAGAAAAATTGAGCCATCAAAGTGGCAGAGCTAGCCCTATTATTAAGAGCAAACTCAGCCAAAGGCAAAAAGGAGACCCAGTCATCCTGATCAGCAGACACAAAGCATCTCAGATAAGTCTCCAATGTCTGGTTTGTTCTCTCAGTTTGTCCATTGGTCTGAGGATGAAAAGCCGAGGAGAAAGACAATTGAACGCCAAGTTTAGAACAAAAAGTCCTCATAAATCTGGAAACAAACTGGACTCCTCTGTCAGACACAATGTTCTCAGGGATGCCGTGTAACCGAACCACGTGCTGAAGGAACAAAGGCACCAATTCAGAGGAGGAAGGCAACTTAGGTAATGGCACAAGATGTATCATTTTGGAAAACCTATCACAAATCACCCAGATAACGGTCATTCTCTGAGAAACAGGGAGGTCAGAAATTAAATCCATAGAGATATGGGTCCATGGTCTCTTGGGCACAGGCAATGGCATCAACAAACCACTAGAGCGAGAGCAAGGCTTGGAGCGAGAGCAAGTCCCGCAGGACTGCACAAATTCCCTGACGTCACGAGACAAAGTAGGCCACCAAAAGGACCGACTAACCAAGTCTCTGGTACCAAAAATTCCGGGATGACCGACCAACGCGGAACAATGAATCTCAGACATCACACTCTTTTTCCACCGGTCTGGGACAAACAATTTCCCAATAGGGCAGCGCTCGGGTTTATCCTCCTGACACCCTTCCAGAGCCAGTCTCAAATTGGGCGAGATGGCGGAAAGAACTACACCCTCTTTCAAAATAACAGCAGGATCAGATAACTCAGGAGAGTCCGCAAGGAAACTCCTCGAGAGGGCATCCGCCTTAACATTCTTAGTGCCAGGAAGAAAGGAAACCACAAAATTAAAACGTGTGAAAAACAAGGCCCACCTGGCCTGTCTAGGATTAAGTCGCTTGGCTGATTCCAGATAAACCAGATTCTTATGGTCCGTGAGGACCACCACCTAATGTTTGGCTCCCTCCAGCCAATGTCTCCACTCTTCAAAAGCCCACTTCATGGCCAATAACTCCCGATTACCCACGTCATAATTACGTTCAGTTGGAGAAAATTTTTGAGAGAAAAAGGCACAAGGGTTACTTTTAGAGGTCTCTGGATCTCTTTGGGACAAAACAGCACCTGCCCCAATTTCAGAGGTATCAACCTCCACCTGAAATGGCAGAGAAACATCAGGCTGCCGTAGAACAGGAGCAGAAGTGAATCTCTGCTTAAGTTCCTGAAATGCAGAGACTGCCTCAGGAGGCCAATTCACCACATCAGAACCCTTTTTGGTCAAATCAGTCAATGGTTTAACAATAACAGAGAAATTACCAATAAATTTACGATAAAAATTGGCAAAACCCAAGAATCTTTGAAGAGCCTTTAATGAAGTAGGTTGGACCCAATCACAGATGGCCTGAACCTTGACCGGGTCCATTTCAATAACAGATGGGGACAAAATGAATCCCAGAAAAGAGATCCTCTGTACGCCAAAAAGACACTTTGATCCCTTCACATACAGAGCATTCTCTCTCAAAATCTGGAACACAGTCCGAACATGTTTCACATGAGAGTCCCAGTCATTGGAAAAAATCAAGATATCATCCAAATAAACAATCAGAAATTTATCCACAAAATCCCTGAAAATGTCATTCATGAAGGACTGGAAGACAGAAGGAGCATTAGTGAGCCCAAAGGGCATCACTAGGTACTCAAAATGCCCCTCTGCGGTATTAAATGCCATCTTCCATTCATCCCCATGCTTAATGCGAATAAGGTTATATGCCCCCCTGAGGTCAAGCTTGGTAAACCAAGTAGCACTTTTCACCCTGGAAAACAGGTCAGAAATCAAGGGTAACGGATATTGATATTTCACAGTGATATTGTTCAAGAGACGATAATCAATACACAGCCTTAATGAACCATCCTTTTTGGCCACAAAGAAAAAACCGGCACCTAAGGGTGAAGAGGATGGTCTGATATGACCCTTCTCCAATGACTCCTTGATGTAAGACCGCATAGCGTCATGTTCAGGTACAGACAAGTTAAAAAGGCGACCTTTAGGGAATTTACTACCAGGCACTAATTCAATAGCGCAGTCATAGCTCCTATGGGGGGGCAAGGATGGAGATTTACTTTCGCTAAACACATCAGAAAAATCAGTCAAAAAGTCAGGAACATCCTGAGCCTGGGGGGAGGCAGAAAAAACAGGAGTGTTGGTATTAACACATTGTCAGCCCCAACTGGTTACAGACACAGATTTCCAATCCAAAACAGGATTATGAGACTGTAACCAAGGGAAACCCAGTACGATAATGTCATGCAGATTATACAACACCAAAAATTTGCAACTCTCCTGATGATCAGGTTCAACCCTCATTATCACCTGAGTAGAGAACTGAGGTTTATTCTCAGCCAAAGGGGTAGAATCGATCCCCAGTAGGGGAATAGACTTCCGTAGGGGTATCAAGGGAAACCCACAACATTTAGCAAAATCAAAATCCATCAGGTTAATAGCTGCTCCCGAATCAACAAAAGCCTGAGCAGAAAATGTGGACAGGGAGCAAATCAGGGTAATAGTCAACAAAAATTTAGTCTGAACACTACTCAAGACAACTGAACGTGCAACACGTCTTCCCCGCTTAGGGCAGACTGAAATAGCATGAGAGGCATCACCACAGTAGAAACATAACCCATTGCGTTTACGAAACTCATGACGCTGTGCCCCAGAAGCCACTCTATCACACTGCATGGGTTCAGAAGCTGGTTCACAAGGCAACACTGTTCCACGCATACCTCTACGCTCACGCAAACGTCTGTCAATTTGAATCGCTAATGACATAGAATCATTGAGACCAGAGGGGACAGGGAATCCCACAATAACATCCTTTACATTTTCTGACAGACCCTTCCGAAAAAGGGCTGCCAAAGCATTGTCATTCCATTTGGTCAGGACTGCCCACCTTTGGAATCTCTGACAGTATAATTCAGCGTCCTCAAGCCCTGATTTAATGCCAACAAGGCTTTTTCAGCTTGATCAGTGACATTAGGCTCATCGTACAATAACCCCAGAGCCTGAAAAAATGCATCAACATTACTCAAAACAGGATCCCCAGGTGTCAGGGAAAAAGCCCAATCCTGAGGATCGCCTCGCAGGAGAGAGATGACAATTTGAACCTGCTGTGCTGCGTTCCCTGAGGACTTAGATTTCAAGGCAAAAAAACAACTTACAGTTATTTTTGAAATTCAGAAATTTAGCTCCATCCCCTAAAAACAAATCTGGCATGGGAATCCTAGATTCCACAACAGGCAACCCTGCAAGATAGGTAGCAATACTCCGAACTTCAGTGGCAAGCTGATCCACACGGCCAGACAACTGTGCAAACTCCATTGAGAGAATTCAGCATTCAGAGAAACAGAGGGAAAAAAAATAAAAAATCTCTGACAACTCTGACAATCTTCTTTCTTTAACACTATTTTTCCCTTCTGTGAGTACCATACAAATATCAGTTTTTGGGCCGGTGATACTGTTATGATTTGGTAGCTGAGGAGAGCAGGCAAAAAAGGAAATACACCAGAGAGGTTGGAATCTATGGTATTGCAGTACCCTGACTAACCACCACAACTAAAGGCAGCCGTGGAGCGTACCTACGTTGGTCCTAGACGCCTCGTCACAGCCTGAGAAGCTAACTACACCCAAAGATAGAAAGAGGAAAACTATCTGCCCCGGAGCAGATCCCCAAAGAACATAGAAAGCCCCCAAACATGTAATGGCGGTTAGACAAGAGGAAAATACAGACACAGACAGAAAATAGTATGAGCAAACGTTGGGGCCCAAACTTCCTAAATAGAAAAGGATAGGAAGGACACTTACTGCAATCCCAAAAAAACCCTGAAAAGTACCAACTCTACTAATTACAAAAACACCTGAGATCACACGACCTCTACCACCTAAATTAGTTCTCTGGTGTAACAAAACTAAACAGCAGCCACTGAAAAAACTGGAAAAGGCAAATGAACAAACAACAGTGGCTGAACTAAACTGAGAGGAGCACAAGCCCCCGGAGGGGACCCGGCAGACCCCCACAGAAGTGCAGGACAAAATGCAAAAAGCAAGCACAAAAAACTAAAAGAAGAAGATGTCTTATCTGTTAGCAGAAGATGCAGGCACGAAACAGCAAGCTACAAAGTGAACAGAATCAAAGATGAGACCAGAACAATTGATCACCGGCAACCCTGATGGGAGGGAACCTCCCTTATATAAGACCAGTCAGTAACACCTGATCGCCAATCTTCACAATCTTCATTGGATAGCTCAGTACTGTTTGTAACCACCAGAGGGAGCTTCTGCTCAGAATTCATTTCTAGCACATTCACAACAGGAACGCTTCTGTCCATCTTGAAAATACTTCTTTGGCCACAATGGCGAATCCATCCATTGTACACACCACCACCAGCAATAGCAGCAGGGCGCGGGAGCGCCGCTCTATAATCATTGCAGACAGGTACACTATGCTTATTGAAATTACATTGGATATCCTATGGTGGATTCTAAAGTTTTCATAATTTCTTTACAAGAGTTCTCATTTCCTATAGGAAATCAATTTTTTTGACCATTTAATTAAGCGACACTATGAGTACGACTCGGGAAGAGTCGAAACGTCAGATTTTCTTTGTCGCTGTACACATTTGCTCCCTGTCGCCATAAATAAAATTATAATTTGCATGGAATTCCTAACAGTGTGCGGTATAATTTGTATGCTATATGTTGAGGACTATCAGTCCACTATACCAGCACCTCATCCTTTCTAATACCGTGTGCACACCTTTAACTCCCTTATATGTATATGCATTTACAGTCAGATAGATCTCACGCCCCTCATCACAGATTGGTGGTCACTATGTATGTCATAGATATTTATCACAGCTCTCCCGCTTTGTGATTGGATGACCGCGTCATAAAAGACGACGTATCAGCACTCCTCTCCATTGCTCTCGAGCAGAAGCGGTTCTTTCAAATCACCCAGTGTGTCCTGCTAGTCTTGGTAGCTACTGCGATCCGGTTTACGCCACTATTTCGGTTGCTACGTTCTACGTTGGAGTTTTTGCGATCCAGTCTGTGGCGTATCCTCTGCGATCCAGTTTGTGATGCTAGTTTCCCTATTTTTTTTTCAGAATCACACAAGTTTTGTAAGGTAGGTAATTTTTTTTGTCACATTTAATTTTTCTTTTGTCTTTAATTGTACCGATCCATTTTAGATCTCTGCTGTTGTTAACCATTGTCGTCCATCATGTTTTTTCATTGTTTTGTTCAGGCACGCCCACCATTTTATGATCCCAGCTCTGTCTATGTTTACTCCTGCGTCGCCCACAACCACCATTTTGTGATCCCTGCTGTTTTTTGCGTAATTGTTTATCTAGGTTTTTTATCCCATTGTTTTGTTCGGCCCCCGCCCACTGCCACCATTTTATGATCCCAGCTCTATCTATGTTTACTCCTGCGTCGCCCACAACCACCATTTTATGATCCCAGCTCTATCTATGTTTACTCCTGCGTCGCCCACAACCACCATTTTGTGATCCCTGCTGTGTTCTATGTTGTAGACTATGTAAGCATTTTATTTAACCATTCTGCTGTTCTCACATAATCATTTTTTTATTACAGATGGCTGATAAGGAGGAGTTTTTGCGTGATTTTATCGAGCTGTACCGCACAATGCCGTGCCTCTGGAAAATTAAGTCTGCAGATTACTGTAACCGGTTGAAAAAGAAGGACGCCTACCAAAAACTGGTGGAGCTCTGAAAGAGCCGTTACCCTGATGAACCGGCGGATGAGTCAACGGTTAAAAAACGGATTCAGGGCCTCCGCACGGTTTACAAAAAAGAGCTCAATAAAGTTATCAATTCAACCAAATCTGGAGCGGGGGCCGAAGAAGTTTATGTCCCCCAACTGTGGTACTTTGATCTGTTCGCTTTTACAAGGGACCAGGAAGTACCCAGACAAGGGACATCCATTTCGGATCTAGACCCAGTGATCCAGCCGGACTCCCCTGTCGTACATGTAAGTACCTTTGTATTACAACACATTTTAATGTACATGCCAAAATGGACTTAAATTTAAAAAATATTATTGTGAAATGTAGATAAAATGGCAGAATTTATCCCTTCATGTACTGATAATTTATGTAGCTCAACGGTTGAGGCCTTTCCATTAAAAAGTGTCGTTTTCACAATTTTGCTGTTTTTGGGTGTTATAGTGTGAAGATAAATTTCTTTGTCTATACAAGTGTCGTTTTCACATTTTTGCTGTATATGGGTGTTATAGTGTGAAGATTACTTTCTTTGTCTTTGTGATTTACCATTTGTTTTTTGTTAATGCAGGACACAGAAGAGGCGGTCTCCACACCTGCAACTGAACAAGACAGCATGCCGGAAGTAGTCGAGCCACCATCATCTGTGCGGAGGCGGCTTTCACTTTCAGGAACGAAAAGGAAGGCTCCCACCTCGGCTACTCCTGAATTGGTGGAAATTGCAAAAAAAGTTCTTACGGCAGAAAAAGAAACTAAAATAACTGGCTTTGCTTATTTTGCTAATGAGAAGCTCCCTACACTGGATCCTGTTCAGCGGCTTCATGCTGAGAGACTGATGTTAGAGGCACTGAATCAAGCGTCTTTTGGAACCCTTGACAACAGATATGTCGTCATGCCAAGACCGCAGTACCCGGACTACTCATGGCCGCACAATCCTGTGCCAAACCCAGTTGGGATAAACCCAAACGCTGGTGCTCCCCCTTATTTTTATACACCGCAGAGGCAGCGTGGTAATGGCAATGATCCATCTTACCAGCAGTTGTAGTTTTTAAAATGTTTTACTAAAGTTTTTTTTGGTTGTTTTTATATTTTTACATTGATACCTTTTTTAATAAAAAACTTATTTATCTAATGAATTGTGGTCTTTTCTTATGTGATGTCAACTATTAAAATGTTGTATTTTTATTACATCTACTTGTCACACATGGGGTCATGGGAGTACTAGCTATCATAGGTGTTCCATCATTGGGAAAAAATTAAATGAAAACAATATCAAAAATTAACATTTTTTTTAAGGCCCCTGGTCACACTACGCTAAAACCTTATACTAAAAATAATACACCACACCTGCGTAGATTAACGTAAAATATAAAATATATATTAATGTCATATATATATTTTTTTTTTAAATAAAAATATAAAATTTAAATAAAAACAAAAAACAGTAACATAACAAAATAACAAAATATAAAAAAATAATAACAAACTACAAAATAATTAACAAAGAAAATAAATTACTGAGGGCCCCGGAGACCAGAAGATACCCTCTCCAGCATCACCCCGTGGTGATGCAGAGCTCCCATGGTTCTTTGCAGCGCTGCGACCGCAGTATTAATGGCTGCCACAGCGCTGCTCAATTCCGCCATCAGCCGGCGGTGGGACACCAACAGGTCCTGGGCAGTCGGGATTTCTGTGGAGGTAAAGGTAACAGTTAATAGTGAATTCTGTTGCAACATCAACATGTACATGTTATGTTAATTAACACTTACGGCTTTCCTCAGAGGAACCGCTGACCGCCCACCCAGAACCTGATGCTCCGCCGGCTAGGGAAACACAGAAAAAAAAATAATATCACAACAGCCATTACATATAAGACCTTACAAAGTTCTCAAACATGTCTGAAGCTTATATAATGTGCGTTAATTACCTGATGGAGCCTGCATCGTGGCGGAATGCTGGGAGAGCAACGTCGGGGGAAGGCTGGAACCCACGATCCTAGGGGGGGTGCTGCGGTGAAGGGTGGAGAATGAGTGATGCTGGTGGTGGAGGGGTAGCCGGGGAAGGGAAGATGGAGGTGGAGGGTAGCTGGGGACGGTGGAGCAGCGGGTGCTGGTGAAGGGGGCTGTAATGAAATAACAATTCGGGAATCCCATTATCAACTGGGTACTCCATCGTGCCTGCAAATAAACATCACTGGCGGTACTCCCATCGCTGCCTGCAACATGCAACATCACTGGCGGTACTCCCATCGCTGCATGCAACATCACATCACTGGCGGTACTCCCATCGCTGCCTGCAACATGCACTGGCGGTACTCCCATCGCTGCCTGCAACATGCTACATCACTGGCGGTACTCCCATCGCTGCCTGCATGCAACATCACTGGCGGTACTCCCATCGCTGCCTGCAACATGCAAACATCACTGGCGGTACTCCCATCGCTGCCTGCAACATGCAACATCACTGGCGGTACTCCCATCGCTGCCTGCAACATCACTGGCGGTACTCCCATCGCTGCCTGCAACATGCAACATCACTGGCGGTACTCCCATCGCTGCCTGCAACATCACTGGCGGTACTCCCATCGCTGCCTGCAACATGCAACATCACTGGCGGTACTCCCATCGCTGCCTGCAACATCACTGGCGGTACTCCATCGCTGCCTGCAACATGCAACATCACTGGCGGTACTCCCACGGCGGGCGCGCTTGCACGCGTTCATGTGCGTTTGTCGTGCGCTGCGCTCTCCAGATACCCTTATGAATACTCACTCAGAGGCCTGCGGAGCTGGGCCCGGATGCTGGCGACCCTATCGCGGTGAGCGGTATCGCAGGTCCGCCAGCTTCTTCCTGATCTGCGCTCTTTGTGCGCAGCACATTAAATCTCCTCTGCAGGCCCCGCTGGATCCTCTGCAGGCATACCCTTTTGTGGCGCATTGGATGCGCCACAGGTAGCCTGCAGTGGTAATCCCAGGTCCGTTTTCTTAATGAGAAAACGGACCTCCTCATCAGACCATTTAGGCCCGCGCTGTCTCGTCGACGCCATTGCCGCCATTACAAACAACAGCGTATTGGGCGACGCCAGCGCCATGACGTCACAGCGTGCACACGTTACGTGCGGCCGCACCGCGACGCAAAATGGTTTTGCGATTGAAAAGTGACCGCAGCAGCCATGCGGCAGCCAAGCACAGATATGAGATGCTGTTGCAATCGCAATACCACTGTTCCAAGTAGGCGATCACAATGGCGTGTCATGTCTTTATGGCTGGGGCTCGTGACAATCTTCACCTTGCAAATCACAAATGGCTTTTTGCATATCTGTTTGCATATCTGTGTAGCTGCAGTGTGTGAGTAGTCACATTGCGATCATAATGACGTCGCATATCTTTATGGCTGGGGCTCGCTAATCCCCTTGCAAGTCACAATGGCATTTTGCATAGCGTGAGTAGTCACATTGCGATCACAATAACGGCGCATATCTTATGGCTGGGGCTCGCTAATCCCCTTTGCAAGTCACAATGGCTTTTTGCATAGCGTGAGTAGTCACATTGCGATCACAATAACGTCGCATATCTTTATGGCTGGGGCTCGCTAATCCCCTTGCAAATCACAATGGCTTTTTGCATATCTGTATGCATATCTGTGTAGCTGCAGTGTGTGAGTAGTCACATTGCGATCACAATGACGTCGCATATCTGTGAATAGCTGATTCCCTGGTGAATGTTGACCTTTACCTCCCAAGAATTTTCAAATATATGTATAACAATTTTTTAATCTTTCATATTATGACTAAAATATATATATTATATATTTAAACTTTATATATGCAGCTGTGGTGTATTATCTGTTATATATAATTATAATGTTTGAACGCTAGTGAGACCATAGGCCCTTAAAATAATTGAAAATATTTGAAACTTTTTTCTTTATTTTTTTAACAATTAACTCCTATGACTGATGGTACTCCCATGAGCACGTGTGTGACAAGTAGATACAATGTAAAGCAAAAAATAGACAACAAAAAAGCCTTTGAAAAGATTTTAAAAACTACAGCTGCTGGTAACATGTCTCGTTGCCATCCCCATTACTCCCTCCCCACATCTCACCCATCATTAGCCCTTCTCCCATATTGGTAAAATAATTGAAAAAAACACGAATGCATTTTTAAAATAAAAATATTTTATTATCAAAACATTGTTAAAAAAAGGGTAAAGTAAAACATTCTCAAAATCAAACTAGACCTGATGCTGCCAACTCACTGCACCAGGCCCATTAAAGTAATGGCAGTATTTGTCTCGGCCGGCCTTCGCATCGTCCTTGCTCCTGCCTTGATTGACAGGTTGAAGGCCTGCAATAGCGGGATCATTGTCACGCCATTCTCCGAGCACCACGTCACCATTGTTGTCCGAGTCCATGAATCCTGGCGGACTGTAAGTACCAGCATCGCGTTTTCTTAGAAAATTGTGCAGCACACAACAGGCCAACACCACAGAGTCTATAGATTCCAGCTTCATGTTGATTGGTGTGTGGAAAACCCTGAAGCGATTGGCCATTATGCCGAAGGCATTCTCCACAACGCGCCGTGCCCTAGACAGTCTGTAATTAAAAATCCGCCTTTCCCCTGTCAAAGTCTTTTGTGGATATGGTTTAACAAGATGCTCATGAAGGGGGAAGGCTTCATCGCCCACAAACACAAAGTTTAGGTTGGCGGTGGTGTCCATGTTGGTTGGCAAGTTAAGTTTATTATTAAACAACCGTTCACCAAAACTTGTGTGCTCCAAAACGCCACCGTCAGAAACCCTTCCATTAATGCCAACATTAACATCAATAAATTCATAATTGGCATTAACAAGGGCCATGAGGATCGTGCTGAAGTAGCCCTTGTAATTATGAAAAAAGGATCCGCTGTTGGCTGGTTGCGTGATCCGCACATGTTTGCCATCCAAGGCACCACCACAGTTTGGGAACTGCCAAATCCTTTCAAAATCAGAGGCAATAATTTGCCATTCCGCCACTGATTTGGGAAAAGGCATGTAGCTCCGTAAACTTCGGACGATGGCGTTGCATGTCTCCGGAATTAGTTCTCCAAGCAGCGACCGAGAAATTGCAGCAGAATATTGCAAATCCTTCATTGAACGTCCGGTTGCCAGAAATCGCAGCGTTACTGCCAAACGTTCCTCTGCTGAAACAGCTGCACGCATCCGGGTATCCTGCCGTTCAATGAGTGGCCTCACAGCTTCCAGTAGGAGCTTGAATGAATCCTCCGACATCCGTAGATAATTCCGGAAATCCTGCGGATTCTTCTCCTGCAACTCCCTCACTAGATGCATGTTTGAGAATTTGGACCTCTGCTCCAGCCATTCCCTGGTCCACATGCGACGCTTTCGCTTGGAGCGCCTCTCTTCCACCCGCGCCTCTTCCTGACGATCTGCCTCCATTGACAGTGCAACTGCCACAATCACACGCTCCGCGGTGGACAGGTTCATTATGTGCAACCTGTACGGTAAAGAAGAGAAAAGTTAATTACTAATTAATTACTATTAATAAAGTGTTTAAACAAAATAAAATAAAGAATAGAATAAAAAATATATAAAAAAAAATAAACTTTTCTGTTAACATTTAATATACAGTTTACAAGTGTCTACAATGGTGGGGGGTGTAAAATAAATAAAGCAGAAAAAAAAAAAATAAGGTCAGGGGTGTTAAATATAAAAGCAGACGAAAAAAAAAAATAAGGTCAGGGGTGTTAAATATATAAAGCAGACAAAAAAAAAAAAAAAAAAAAAGGTCAGGGGTGTTAAATATATAAAGCAGACGAAAAAAAAAAATAAGGTCAGGGATGTAAAATAAATAAAGCAGACAAAAAAAAAAAATAAGGTTAAAAAACATTATCAAACAACATCACAAATAATATGTACCTTGAATCAAAGTATCCCGAAGATCCAAATGAGGATGGATGGTGCTCTAGCGACTCAGACAGGATCGCAAAAACCCACCACTGCGCCACAAACAGGATCGCAAAACTCCGACACACGATACTATCCTCGCAACAACGCAAAAAGAGACCCATAAAGTGCTCTGGAAACAATGGATGGGGGCGCAGTTATTATAGCTGAGGTGATGTTGTGGTCACCAATCGGAGCTGTAGGGCGTTAACAAAAGAAAACAAAGTCCCGCCTGCGCCGCTGACTAATACGTCGTTAACGAGGTCGCACATCGTTCACAAAAGGTGCCAGACACAGCGATATAGCGTCACCAGCGGGACGCCAACGATCAAAATACGGTCCAGAACTCTAGTGAACGATCAGCGAGATCACAGCAGGGGCCACGTCGTTACTACATGCCACACACAACTACGTCGCTAACGAGATCGCTAAATAGTGACGTATTTTAGCGATCTCGTTAACAACCTTGTTTAGTGTGGCATACCCTAAAGATTGGGAACAGCAGCAGTAAACACTGCAGGATAGATTTATCCTAATTAAATTTCCATAACAATAAGCCTACCTCCTGGACAGTGTTGTTCACTTGGTTGGCTGTTGTGAAGGGGTTTCTCTTCACCATGGAGAGTATTCTGCGATCATCCACCACTGTTGTCTTCCGTGGGCGCCCAGGTCTTTTTGCATTGGTGAGTTCACCAGTGCTTTCTTTCTTTCTCAGGATGTACCAAACTGTAGATTTTGCCACTCCTAATGTTGTAGCAATTTCTCGGATGAGTTTTTTCTGTTTTTGCAGCTTAAGGATGGCTTGTTTCACCTGCATGGAGAGCTCCTTTGACAGCATGTTTCCTTCACAGCAAAACCTTTCAAATGCAAAAACCACACCTCAAATCAACTCCAGCCCTTTTATCTGCTTAATTGAGATTGCCCACACCTGTCCATGAAATAGCCTTGGAGTCAATTGTCCAATTACTTTTGGTCCCTTTAAAAACAAGGTGGCACATGTTAAGGAGCTGAAACTCCTAAACCCTTCATCCAATTTTAATGTGGATACCCTCAAATGAAAGCTGAAAGTCTGATCTTCAACTGCATCTGAATTGTTTTGTTTAAAATTCATTTTGGTAATGTCTAGAACCAAAATTAAATAAATGTTGTCTCTGTCCAAATATAAATGGGCCTAACTGTATATCTGCATACACAGTGGGGAAAATAAGTATTTGATACACTGCCAATATTGCAAGTTAACCCACCAACAAAGAATGGAGAGGTCTGTAAGTTTCATCATAGGTACACTTCAACTGTGAGAGCCAGAATTTAAATTCCATAAAATCACATTGTATGATTTTTAAATAATTAATTTGTATTTTATTGCATGAAATAAGTATTTGATACAATAGAAAAACAGAAATTACCATTTGGTACAGAAACCTTTGTTTGCAATTACAGAGGTCAGACATTTCCTGTTGCTCTTGACCAAGTTTGCACACACTGCAGCAGGGATTTTGGCCCACTCCTCCATAAAGAGCTTTCAAGTTTCTGGGCTGTTGCTGGGCAACATTGAGTTTCAGCTCCCTCCAAAGATTTTCTATTGGGTTCAGGTCTGGAGACTGACTACGTCACTCCAATATTTTGAAATACTTCTTACGGAGCCACTCCTTAGTTGCCCTGGCTGTGTGTTTAAGGTCATTGTCATGCTGGAAGGCCCAACCACAACTCATCTTCAATGCTCATACTGAGCAATGGTAAAGGGTAAGTCTGTTCTGAGGTATGCTGGCTGAAAGCCACTTACCCAATACCATTGTCAGTCCGTATAAGTGTCTATCTCATTGAGTATTTAACTTTCCACCTCAACTACACAACATTTATCAGAAGAAAGTCCATGCAGACCAAAACATTATCTACTAGCTGTTGATCTATGAACTGATCCACTTTAAATAAATTCACCTTCTTTTGCAACACAACTGTCACAATTCATGTTTGGATTCGTGGCAGCTCTTGTTCCGCTATGATTTAAACATAGCTTTTTTCCTTTCAGGCCAGCAAGAGTTAATGTCAGTTTCCTTGGTCGCAGCTGCTGTGTTACTGGTCACCTGATGTGGGTGGTGACCATTCCCACCATCCTTTAAATAGTCACCTGATGCTTCAGCTGACTGTTGATGATGGATTTTTTCTCTGGAGACCAGCTGAGGAGTTGAGAGCTCTCTAGTGTCAGCGTGTATCAGCTGCTCGGAGTCCTGGTTCCGTATCTTCCATTGTGTGGAGCTTGCAGCAGAAGCTTGAAAGCTAAGTTTTCTTATTCTCTGTCTTTGTCTGTCTTGTGCTTGTCACTACTACCTGTGTTTACACCATCAGCAGTGGTGAGGCTAGCATCCTTCCAGCTAGTGCGTTAGCCAGAGTATAGTGAGGTGACAGCTAGGGACTAGGCACGTGATGGCAGGGGGAGGAAGGACCCGCATAGGGCGTTAGTGGAGCTTAGGGATAGGCACAGGCTGTGTTAGGAGGTGCCCCATCCATCGCTCCCTTGTTAGAGCCTTCCTCCCTTTTTTCCATCCCGGTTGTTGGTATTTGTTGTGCTGTCCGCTGGACCGACACTCGTGGGTAATGAAAACATCTGTGTGAGTGCCGAGTTTTACTACTACTACTGGTACGTATTGGAAACCTACTCAGGCACCTCATCCATTTAATCTGGAGTGCTGCTTATGTTTCTTCTATTTCTATACAGCTGTCAGGAGAGCAGCCAGCCAGTCATGTTCTGGAAGAAGTTCTGCCAGGAAGCCATTTGTCCTGGAATTCATGTGGATGTTATCTTGACATGTAGCACTTAAGGAAAATTTGTACTCCCCTTCATGGCAACATCCTTAATTACTGTGCCCATTTTCATAGTTACATAGTTTACATGGGTGAAAAAAGAGAAATGTCCATCAAGCTCACCCCGGGGATGGAAAAGTATAAAAATAAGGGGTGTAGTTACAACCACAATGCATGATATG
Organism: Oophaga sylvatica; assembly: GCA_033576555.1. Lineage (NCBI taxonomy): Eukaryota > Metazoa > Chordata > Amphibia > Anura > Dendrobatidae > Oophaga > Oophaga sylvatica. The sequence continues at coordinate 136,849,824 of JARQOD010000004.1, read as the reverse complement.
GTCCTCTCCAAAAGTGCTGAGCTTTCTCTGCTGATCCCAAATGTTGATCCACTAAACAATTTGAAAAGAACATTACATATTTACATAAATATTTATTATTCTCTTCTACACAAAGCATATGAGCTTTTTTTTTTTTAAATCATCGGTTCTCGCTGTGACTGTAACTTATTAACTATTCTACAAATTATTAGTTCCGCTCTTCGCCAGTCCTTACACTGGCTGCCCATTCATTATAGGATCCAATTCAAAGTACTGGTTCTCACCCACAAAGCTCTCCACAGTGCAGCACCCCCCTACATCTCCTCCCTCATTTCTATCTATCGGCCTAACCAACTGCTGCGCTCTGCAAACGACTTTCGACTAACCTCTGCACTAATCCGTACCTCTCACTCCCGACTCCAAGACTTCTCCCGCGCTGCGCCAATCCTCTGGAATGCTCTACCCCAAGAAATTAGGACTATCCACAATTTGCATGGTTTCAGGAGCTCCCTCAAAACACATTTGTTCAGAGTGGCCTATCACATTCACTAACCAAAGTCGTTCTATGTTTAAGTGTGTATGTGTAGCCCATTCACTATCTCCATCCATGCCTCACTCCCTCAAGATGGCTGGACCATTATTGTAAATGCACCATTGTATATACACACCTGTACTTTGTATCTCCCCCACCTCATTGTAGATTGTAAGCTCTCACGAACAGGGTCGGCTTATTTTGCTTTAATTATTGTATTGTTAACGTTGTTACCTATGACTTGTGTTTTGAAACTGTTAAACTGTAAAGCGCTGCGGAATATGTTGGCGCTATATAAATAAAGATTATTATTATTATTATTATTCTTATCTTAACCCCTCTCTGACATTAGACGTACTATCCCGTCCATAAAACCCGTGCCATTCTGACCATGGACGGGATAGTACGTCATAGGCGATTAGCTGCGCTCCCGGAGGGAGCGCAGCTAATCGCCGCCGGGTGTCAGCTGATTATCACAGCTGACACCCGTGACTGTGTGTCAGGAGCGGTCACGGACCGCTCCCGGCACATTAACCCCTTGCACACCGCGATCAAACATGATCGCGGTGTACTGGGGGCACAGGGGAGGATCGCGCAGGCAGGGGGCTCCCTGCGCGCCCCCCTGAGACCCTCAGACCAGCGCGATGTGATCGCGCTGCTCTGAGGGCTTCCTCCCTCCCAGGACCCGGATCCAAGATGGCGCTGGGGTCCTGGAGGGAGGCGGCTTCCTCAGTGCCTGCCGAGAGCAGGCATGAGGAAGCGTCCTGCACTGCCTGTCACATCGCTGGTGTGACAGAGTGCTGTGCACACTGTCCACACCAGCGATCTGATGAAATACAGTGATGTCCCACCCTGGGACAAAGTAAAAAAGTAAAAAAAAGTAAAAATAAACATGTGTAAAAAAAAATCCAAAAAAAAAAAAAAATATTCCCCAATAAATTCATTACTTATTGTAAATAAAAAAAATAAAACAATAAAAGTACACATATATGGTATCGCCGCGTCCGTAACGACCCCCCCTATAAAACTGTCCCACTAGTTAACCCCTTTTGTGAACCCCTTAAAAAATAAAAAATAAAAACGAAGCAAAAAATCAGTGCTTTATCATCATACCGCTGAACAAAAAGTGGAATAACACGCGATCAAAAAGACGGATATAAACAAACATGGTACCGCTGAAAACGTCATCTTGTCCCGCAAAAAACGAGCCGTCACACAGCATTATCAGCAAAAAAATAAAAAAGTTATAGCTCGCAGAATAAAGCGATGCAAAAATAATTATTTTTTATATAAAATTGTTTTTATTCTATAAAAGCGCCAAAACATAAAAAAATTATATAAATGAGGTATCGCCATAATCGTACTGACCCGAAGAATAAAACTGCTTTATCGATTTTACCACACGCGGAACAATAAAAACGCCTCACCCAAAAGAATTTCATGAATTGCTGATTTTTGTTCATTCTAACCTCCCAAAAATCGAAATAAAAAGCGATCAAAAAATGTCACGTGCTCAAAAATGGTACCAATAAAAGCATCACCTCGTCCCGCAAAAATTAAGACCTCACATGACATTGTGGGCCAAAATATGCAAAAATTATAGCTCTCAAAATGTGACGATGCAAAAAACTACTTTTTGCAATAAAAAGCGTCTTTTAGCGTGACAGCTGCCAATCATAAAAACCGCTATAAATAGTAAATCAAACCCCCCTTTATCACCCCCTTAGTTAGGGAAAAATATAAAATAAAAAAAATGTATTTATTTCCATTTTCCCATTAGGGTTAGGGTTAGGGTTTCGGCTAAAGTTAGGGTTAGGGTTGGCGCTAAAGTTAGGATTAGGGTTAGAGTTAGGATTAGGGTTAGGGTTGGGATTAGGGTTGGGACTAGGGTTAGGGGTGTGTTGGGGTTAGGGTTGGAGTTAGAATTGGGGGGTTTCCGCTGTTTAGGCACATCAGGGGCTCTCCAAATGTGACATGGCGTCTGATCTCCATTCCAGCCAATTCTGCGTTGAAAAAGTCAAACGGTGTTCCTTCACTTCTGAGCTCTGCCATGCGTCCAAACAGTAGTTTATCCCCACATATGGGGTATCAGCGTACTCTGGACCCCAAGAGTTATTGTGAAATTTGTCCTATTTCTTCTGTTACCCTTGGGAAAATAAAAAACTGGGGGTGAAAATATTATTTTTGTAAAAAAAATAAGATTTTTTTGTTTTTACGGCTGTACATTATAAACTTCTGTGAAGCACTTGGGGCTTCATAGCGCTCACCACACATCTAAATAAGTTCCTTGTGGGGTCTATTTTCCAAAATGGGGTCACTTGTTGGGGATTTCCACTGTTTAGGCGCATCAGGGGCTCTCCAAATGCGACATGACGCCCCCAGACCATTCCATCAAAGTCTGCAATCCAAAACGTCACTTCCTCCCTTTCCGAGCCCTGACATGCGCCCATACAGTAGTTTTCTCCCACATATTGGGTATCAGCGTACTCAGGACAAATTGGACAACAACTTTTGGGGTCCAATTTCTCCTGTTGCCCTTGTGAAAATAAAATATTGGGGGCGAAAAAATCATTTTTGTAAAAAAAAAAAGGATTTTTTATTTTTACGGCTGTGCGTTATAAACTTCTGTGAAGCACTTCGGGGTTCAAAGTGCTCACCACACATCTAGGTAAGTTCCTTGTGAGGTCTATTTTCCAAAATGGGGTCACTTGTGGGGGGTTTCCACTGTTTAGGCGCATCAGGGGCTCTCCAAATGCGACATGACGCCCCCAGACCATTCCATCAAAGTCTGCAATCCAAAACGTCACTACTTCCCTTTCCGAGCCCTGACATGCGCCCATACAGTAGTTTTCTCCCACATATTGGGTATCAGCGTACTCAGGACAAATTGGACAACAACTTTTGGGGTCCAATTTCTCCTGTTACCCTTGTGAAAATAAAATATTGGGGGCGAAAAAATCATTTTTGTAAAAAAAAAAAGGATTTTTTATTTTTACGGCTGTGCGTTATAAACTTCTGTGAAGCACTTCGGGGTTCAAAGTGCTCACCACACATCTAGATAAGTTCCTTGTGGGGTCTATTTTCCAAAATGGGGTCACTTGTGGGGGGTTTCCACTGTTTAGGCGTATCAGGGGCTCTCCAAATGCGACATGACGCCCCCAGACCATTCCATCAAAGTCTGCAATCCAAAACGTCACTACTTCCCTTCCGAGCCCTGATGTGCACCCATACAGTAGTTTTCTCCTACATATTGGGTATCAGCGTACTCAGGACAAATTGGACAACAACTTTTGGGTTCCAATTTCTTCTGTTACCCTTGTGAAAATAAAATATTGGGGGCGAAAAAATCATTTTTGTAAAAAAAAAAAAGGATTTTTTATTTTAAGGCTGTACGTTATAAACTTTAGTGAAACACCTGGGGGTTCAAAGTTCTCACCACACATCTAGATAAGTTCCTTGAGGGGTCTAGTTTCCAAAATGGTGTCATTTGTGGGGGTTTCCACTGTTTAGGCAGATCAGGAGCTCTCCAAACACGACATGGCGTCCAGCCAATTCTGCGTTGAAAAAGTGAGATGGCGCTCCTTCCCTTCCAAACTCTGCCATGCACCCAAACAGTGGTATACCCCCACATATGGGGTATCAGTGTACTCAGGACAAATTGCACAATAACTTTTGGAGTCTTGTTACCCTTGGAAAAATAAAAATTCGGGTGAAAAGATCATTTTTGTGGAAAAAATATGATTTTTAAATTTTACGGCTCTACGTTATAAACTTGTGTGAAGCACTTGAGGGTTCAAATTGCTCACCAAAGATCTAGATAAGTTCCTTAGGGGGTCTAGTTTCCCAAATGGGGTCATTTGTGGGGGGTTTCCACTGTTTAGGCACATCAGGGGCTCTCCAAATGCAACATGGCATCCAATCTCAATTCCAGCCAATTTTGGTTGAGAAAAAGTCAAATGGTGCTCCTTCCCTTCCGAGCTCTGCCGTGCGCCCAAACAGTGGTTCCCCCCCACATATGGGGCATCAGCGTACTCAGGACAAATTGGACAACAACTTATGTGGTCCAATTTCTCCTGATACCCTTGGGAAAATAAAAAATTAGTGACTAAAAGATAATTTTTGTGGGAAAAAAATAGGATTTTTTATTTTCATGCCCGGGCATTATAAACTTGTGTGAAGCACTTGGGGGTTCAAAGTGCTCACCAAAGATCTAGATAAGTTCCTTAGGGGGTCTAGTTTCCAAAATGGGGTCACTTTTGGGGGATTTCCACTGTTTAGGCTCATCTGGGGCACTGCAAACGGAACATGACCCCCATCAACGTCTGCATTCCAAAACGTTACTACTTCCTTTCCAAGCCCTGCCGTGCGCCCAAACAGTTTTCCACCCCCACATATGGGGTATCAGCGTACTCAGGACAAATTGGACAACAACTTTTGGGGTCCAATTTCCTTGGGAAAATTCAAAAATTTAGGACTAAAAAATCATTTTTGTGGAATTTTTTTTTTTTTTTTTCACACCCAGGCATTATAAACTTTTGTGAAACACTTGGGGGTTCAAAGTGCTCACAACAGATCTAGATAAGTACCTTAGGGGGTCTAGTTTCCAAAATGGTGTCACTTGTGGGGGGTTTCCACTGTTTAGGCGCATCAGAGGTTCTCCAAGCGCGACATGGCGTCCAATCTCAACTCCAGCCAATTTTAGTTTGAAAAAGTCAAACGGCGCTCCTTCCCTTACGAGCTCTGCCGTGTGCCCAAACAGTGGTTTTCCCCCACATATGGGGTATTGGCGTACTCAGGAGAAATTGCATAACAACCTTATCTGTCCATTTTCTCCTTTTACCCTTGTGAAAATAAAAAAAAAGTTTGTAAAAGATCATTTTTGTGGCTAAAAAGTTAAATATTCATTTTTTCCTTCCACGTTGCTTTAGTTCCTGTGAAGCACCTGAAGGGTTAATAAACTTCTTGAATGTGGTTTTGAGTACCTTGAGGGGTGCAGTTTTTAGAATGGTGTCACTTTTGGGTATTTTCTGTCATGTAGACCCCTCAAAGTGACTTCAAATGTGAGGTGGTCCCTAAAAAAAATGGCTTTGTAAATTTTGTTGTAAAAATGAGAAATCGCTGGTCAACTTTTAACCCTTATAACTTCCTAACAAAAAAAAATTTTGATTCCAAAATTGTGCTGATGTAAAGTAGACATGTGGGAAATGTTATTTCTTAACTATTTTGTGTTACATATTTCTCTGTTTTAAGGGAATAAAAATTCAAAGTTTGAAAATTGCTAAATTTTCAAAATTTTCGCCATATTTGCGTATTTTTCAAAAATAAACGCAAGTTATATGGAAGAAATTTTACCACTAACATGAAGTACAATATGTCACGAGAAAACAATCTCAGAATCGCGAAGATCCGTTGAAGCGTTCCGGAGTTATAACCTCATAAAGAGACAGTGGTCAGAATTGTAAAAATTGTCCCGGTCATTAACGTGCAAACCACCCTTGGGGGTGAAGGGGTTAAAGAAGGCCAGTTTCTTCTGGAGATTGAACCTTTTTCTAGGTGGATGGAGTGCCCTCTTGTCTTTTGAGGGGTTTCACGTGAAACAGCTTTTGACCATTCTTTTTGTATGGGCCATTTACTGTATGAACTTGTACAAATAAATATTGTTCCCTTCTTCAACATTTCTTCTCAAGACTATGTATCCCATAACCAAAATCCACTATTGCCTTTACTAGTTTTGTGGCTCTTCTTTGTACCTTTTCTAACTCCAGTGCATGCTTTCTATGAATCAGTGCCTAGAAATGAACTTGAACTGCATATGACAGATGTGGTGGCACTGACATCTTATAATTAAATAGTATTACGTCACTGTCCCACAGGTTCATACCTCTTTTAATACAAAATAATTTAGTGCTGCCTGTAAAAGTCACTGATTTGCATTGCATGCTGTTAAGTTTGTGATATACAGGCACACTCAGATCCTTCTATACAAGTGACTCTCCTAGTTTTCATACCCCTAGAACATATGATGTCCATATATATTAATGCTCATATGCATATGTTTACATTTCTCTACATTGAGCTTCATCTTCCAAGTGAATGCCCAAACACTGTTTGTCCAAGTCAGTCTGAAACTTATGAACATCTTGCATAGACTGCACTATGCTACACAGTTTGGTGTCATCTGCAAAAATAGAAGCAATACTATTATTCCTGTCTTCTACATCATAAATAAGCAAGTTGAATAATAGCAGACACAGGACTGAACCTTGGGGTACTCCACTTTCAACTGGAGACCATTCAGAGTAGTAGTCATTAAGCACAACTCTCTGGGTTCGGTCTTTGAGACAGTGTTCAATCCAATTACAAACTCTAATCCTATAGGCCTGCCACATTATAAAATTTGTCCAGGTGTGTTTTAAGGAAAATGATGAAGAGTTCAAGGTGTTAACTTACAAATTTCCCAAGATCTCAAAATAATTGAGCATCTGTGAGATGTTCAGGAAAAACAGCTTACGGGACTTAAAGGATCTTCTGCTAACATCTTGATGCCAAAAAGTACAGCCTTGAAGGTTTAGAGTTGTTTCATTGGCACAAGATCAACCTAAAATGTTAGGCAGGGTGTTTTGATATGAAGGTTAATTGTGTTTCAATTGTAGTAATAAGATTGGACTCAAATGAGAATTCACTATGATGAAATAACTACACTGAATGAAGCAGAAGACGAATGCCAATGATCAGTAGCAGCAGAGCTAGTTCAATAAATGTCAAAAGTATCCTCATACTAAAGATATAATAATTGTTGCTAAAAGAGGTTTAAAATGTGGACCAGTCGCTAATGAAAACTCAAAAACAGGGGGAGGTTTCTAAAAACAACAAATGCGACCGAAAAGTCTATATATAATTATTGAAAATATCTTTATTAAACATACAATAAATACAGACAACGGTGAACATGGGTGCAACCACCGGCATAACTGTGCCATAAAAACAAAGAGATGCCTATGTGTACAAATGAGTGATGACAAAAGAGCAGAATATGATAATAAAAAATTTGCCAATCGACGCTATAATATATCGTTACCATCAATCCTGCCAGGCACATGCTGCCATATTAAATAGAAGAGGACCCCATATGTATTATGTATTGCCTGTGGTATATGTCGCTGTATGGGGGTCGTCAGGGTCAGCGCATCTACCCCGACGCACGTTTCGGATGCTCGTCCTTCGTCAGTAGGCGTGACAAGTGAGGGAAACCGAGAGATATAAATGTACGCCGGACCGGAAGTGGCAGGGCCGCGGACCGATGTGATGCATGCACTACCATAGCAATCTGAGACACCAAGCTTGGCGTCGGCGTCATGCGACGGGCGGTATGAGGTCAGAGGGCACCATGGCAACTGCCGCCACATATAGAAGCCGAAAACCGCCGGGCGTCACGGAGCAAGGTGCGCATGCGTACTGGTCAAGCGGCACTGTCACAGATGGAGTATGAACAAATGAACTGGCCGCACGTGCGCTGTAAGCAGCGACCCACAAATATAAAGGTAGATAATTACTTAGCCTTAAATAGTTATATCTATGTATAAATATATGTATAACTAATAGATCCCGAATAACAAAAATATATACTGTACATCAAAATAAAGGACTATGTATTTTATGGGTAAAGCCTGAGATAAGGTATAGATATATACATATATACACATAGATATATCTCTAAAAATGAGGGGAAAAATAGAAATACCAGAATTTGATAGTTGATCTAAACAGACCAATTAGAAAGCCCAACAATGTATGCAATAACTATTCCATAATGAAATGTAATAGGGCAAGTAATATAGTTGTACAGTCATGGCCAAAAGTTTTGAGAATGACACAAATATTATATTTTCACATGATCTGCTGCCCTCTGGTTTTTATGTGTGTTTGACAGATGTTTTTATCACAGACAGAAATATAATAATTGCAAACATATGAGTAACAAAAGCTTATATTGACAGTTAGAATGAGTTAATGCAGCAAGTCAATATTTGCAGTGTTGACCCTTCTTCTTCAGGACCTCTGCAATTCTCCCTGGCATGCTCTCAATCAACTTCTGGACCAAATCCTGACTGATAGCAGTCCATTCTTGCACAATCAATGCTTTCATTTTTTCAGAATTTTTAGGTTTTTGTTTGTCCACCCGTCTCTTGATGATTGACCACAAGTTCTCAATGGGATTAAGATCTGGGGAGTTTCCAGGCCATGGACCCAAAATCTCTATGTTTTGTTCCCTGAGCCATTTAGTTATCACCTTTGCTTTATGGCAAGGTGCTCCATCATGCTGGAAAAGGCATTGTTGATCGCCAAACTGCTCTTGGAGGGTTGGGAGAAGTTGCTCTTGGAGGACATTCTGGTACCATTCTTTATTCATGGCTGTGTTTTTAGGCAAGACTGTGAGAGAGCCGATTCCCTTGGCTGAGAAGCAACCCCACACATGAATGGTTTCAGGATGCTTAACAGTTGGCATGAGACAATACTGGTGGTAGCGCTCACCTTGTCTTCTCCGAATGAGGCGTTTTCCTGATGTCCCAAACAATCGAAAAGGGGATTCATCAGAGAAAATAACTTTACCCCAGTCCTCAGCAGTCCACTGCCTGTACCTTTTGCAGAATATCAGTCTGTCCATGATGTTTTTTCTGGAGAGAAGTGGCTTCTTTGCTGCCCTCCTTGAGACCAGGCCTTGCTCCAAGAATTTCCGCCTCACAGTGCGTGTAGATGCACTCACACCTGCCTGCTGCCATTCCTGAGCAAGCTCTGCACTGCTGGTAGCCCGATCCCGCAGCTGAAACACTTTTAAGAGACAGTCCTGGCGCTTGCTGGTCTTTCTTGCGCGCCCTGAAGCCTTTTTGGCAACAATGGAACTTCTCTCCTTGAAGTTCTTGATGATGCGATAGATTGTTGACTGAGGTGCAATCTTTCTAGCTGCGACACTCTTCCCTGTTAGGCCATTTTTGTGCATTGCAATGATGACTGCACGTGTTTCTTTAGAGATAACCATGGTTAACAGAAGAGAAACAATGATGCCAAGCACCAGCCTCCTTTTAAAGTGTCCAGTGGTGTCATTCTTTCTTAATCGTGACAGATTGATCTCCAGCCATGTCCTCATCAACACCCACACCTGTGTTAATGGAGCAATCACTGAAAAGAGGTTAGCTGGTCCTTTTAAGGCAGGGCTGCAATGATGTTGAAATGTGTTTTGGGGATAAAGTTCATTTTCTAGCCAAATATTGACTTTGCAAGTAATTGCTGTTAAGCTGATCACTCTTTATAACATTCTGGAGTATATGCAAATTGCCATTAGAAAAAGTGAAGCAGTAGACTTTGTAAAAATTAATATTTGTGTCATTCTCAAAACTTTTGGCCATGACTGTATACATGAAACAGTTATAGACTTAAATACATATGAACATACACATTTGAATGGTATAAGTTGAATGGAGCAGGTCAGATATGGCCTTGGTCAGATGTGACATCATTTTAAGTGTGACATCTTTGAAGTGTTACATCAAAAATATATCCAGAATGAAAGCGCATGGTATATTCCCCTTCATGCTGTCATGTCCTGATCCATCTACTTTCATCCACAGGTACGTCTGAACCTTCTCTCTATCCAGAATACCCACTGCACCCCAGAATCCTATGTACTCCTATTCTTCTGCTTTAACCGGTACGTCTGAACCTTCTCTCTATCCAGAATACCCACTGCACCCCAGAATCCTATGTACTCCTATTCTTCTGCTTTAACTGGTACGTCTGAACCTTCTCTCTATCCAGAATACCCACTGCACCCCAGAATCCTATGTACTCCTATTCTTCTGCTTTAACTGGTACGTCTGAACCTTCTCTCTATCCAGAATACCCACTGCACCCCAGAATCCTATGTACTCCTATTCTTCTGCTTTAACTGGTACGTCTGAACCTTCTCTCTATCCAGAATACCCACTGCACCCCAGAATCCTATGTACTCCTATTCTTCTGCTTTAACTGGTACGTCTGAACCTTCTCTCTATCCAGAATACCCACTGCACCCCAGAATCCTATGTACTCCTATTCTTCTGCTTTAACTGGTACGCTGCTGCTTTTTTCCCTGATTTTAATTCCATGTAGCATACTTCAGATTTACTGAATACACATTGATATGTCTGTGATCCTCACTCCTAGACCTATCCCCCATGCTAGGCAAATGTTCCATTAACTGCAATCTGTTAATTGCTCCCTGCTGTGAACCGTCCTCCTACTCCTTTCTCCTCCCCTCTCTCCTTCACACCTGGCTTCATTTCTTGGACATTTGAATGGTATAAGTTGAATGGAGCAGGTCAGATATGGCCTTGGTCAGATGTGACATCATTTTAAGTGTGACATCTTTGAAGTGTTACATCAGAAATATATCCAGAAATAGTCCAGAAATCGGTCAGAAGGTAAGACTAATCTCTGTCTTCTAATTTTACTTGCCTTTCTTTTACCCTGTTCTTTAACCATGTTCACATTTGCCCTCACCGTTTTTGCTCCACTAATCTTCACTCTCCTTCGCTATCCCCATACCTCTGCAAGCTCTAACCTAATAACTGTCTCCCCCTCTCTCCTACCCCCCCACATTGCCTCATCTGCAGACCTGCTTCTTAACCTCAGACCTCTCCCACTAAAATATAACGTAAGCCGCTCACTCTCCTTCACCCATCTGCTTTCCCTTTCTCTGCTTCTTCTCACTGCTGGAAACATATCCCCCAATCCTGGCCCCCCCTGCCCCATACATCCCACTAATCCTCACCCCTACACTTCTCACAGTAAGAGAAACTACCGCAATCCCTCACACTTAAAACCTGTGCCACTAAACCCTACCCCCCAGCTTTCTCTCTCTGGAGCACTCTGGAACGCCCGCTCCGTCTGCAACAAGCTCCACGTGATTCACGATCTCTTTACCTCCCGCAACCTCTCCTTCCTGGCCCTCACTGAGACCTGGCTGACACCCCCTGACACGGCCTCCCCTGCTGCACTGAGTTACGGCGGCCTCCACTTCACCCACACTCCTCGCTCTGGCAACAGACATGGTGGAGGCGTGGGTTTCCTTCTTTCTAATAACTGCTCCTTCAACCGTATCCAAACCCCATCCTCCCTCATCCTCCCTTCCTTTGAGGTCCACTCTGTCCGTATCTACTCTCCCTCTAATCTCCAAATGGCCGTCATATACCGACCACTGGGTTCAGCCACTGCCTTCATTGACCAATTCTCCAGCTGGCTTCTTCACTTTCTCTCTGCTGACATCCCCACCATTATCATGGGTGACTTTAACATCCATATTGACACCCGCCAGCCAGCAGCCTCCAAGCTCCTGTCACTTACTTCATCCTTTGGACTTACTCAGTGGTCCTCCACAGCCACCCACACAGACGGACATACATTAGACCTCATCTTCACTCGCCTCTGTTCCCTATCTAATCTCACAATCTCTCCCCTTCCCTTATCAGACCACCACCTACTCACCTTCTCATCCCTGTCCTCTTCACCTGCCCCCTATGTCCAGCCACTGGCACATCCTCGCAGAAACCTCGCACACCTAGACATTCACAGACTCTCAGACTCTCTCCTACCTCTGTCCTCCATATCTTCACTCCATGACACAGACAGTGCCACCACTTTCTATAACACCACCCTCACATCTGCCATAGACTCAGTCGCCCCTCTCACGCACGGCAAAGTGCGACGAATCAATAGGCAACCCTGGCACAACAATCTCACCAAAAAACTTGACAATCATCCAGGGTCGCGGAGCGGCATTGGAAAAAAACACGCCTGCCAGATGACTTCACTGCTTTCAAATAAGCTACACTTGCCTTCAAAATAGCCCTCACCTCTGCTAAACAGACCTATTTTGCAAACCTTGTATCTTCATTATCCTACAACCCAAAACAACTGTTCACCACATTCAACTCTCTCCTCCGCCCACCACTGCCACCTCCAACTCCCCTCATCTCTGCCGAGGACTTTGCCACCTACTTCAAAAATAAGATCGACCAAACAAGGCAAACCTTTACTGTTCCACCACCCCAACCACTCAATATACCAGACCTCTGTCCTTCCCTACTAACCTCCCTCTCCAACATCACTGAAGGAGAGCTTACTCACCTCCTTTTCAAATCTCACCTCACCACCTGTGCACTTGACCCCATCCCTTCCCACCTGCTCCCCAACCTCACTAACACGCTCATCCCATCCCTAACCCATCTCTTCAACCTATCGCTATCTTCTGGTACCTTTCCCTCTGCCTTCAAACATGCCACCATCACACCCATCCTCAAAAAAACAAACCTTGACCCAACTGCTATGCCCAGCTATCGCCCAATATCATTGCTCCCGTTTGCTTCCAAACTCCTTGAGCAGCATGTCCACGCTCAACTTTCCTCCCACCTCTCATCTAACTCTCTTCTTGACAACCTCCAATCTGGCTTCCGCCCCCACCACTCCACTGAAACTGCCCTGACCAAAATTACTAATGACTTACTCACAGCTAAAGCTAACAGACAGTTCTCCATCCTCCTCCTCCTTGACCTGTCATCTGCCTTTGACACAGTCGACCACTGCCTACTGCTACAGATTCTTTCTTCCCTTGGTATCAAAGACCTTGCCCTGTCCTGGATAGCCTCTTACCTTTCCGACCGCACATTTAGCGTCTCCCACTCCCACACTACCTCCTCATCCCACCCTCTCTCTGTTGGAGTCCCTCAAGGCTCTGTCCTGGGGCCCCTACTTTTTTCCATCTATACCCTTGGCCTAGGACAACTCATAAAGTCCCATGGCTTCCAGTACCACCTGTATGCGGACGACACTCAGATCTACCTCTCTGGCCCAGATGTCACCTCTCTGCTGTCCAGAATCCCGGAGTGTCTATCAGCCATATCCTCCTTCTTCACCTCTCGCTTCCTAAAACTCAATGTTGACAAAACCGAACTCATCATCTTTCCTCTATCTCATGTATCTTCCCTACCCGATCTATCTATTATGGTAAATGGCATCACGATCTCTCCTGCACCTGAAATCCGCTGCCTCGGAGTAACTCTTGACTCTGCCCTGTCCTTCAAACCACACATCCAAACTCTTTCCACCTCCTGTCGCCTCCAACTTAAAAACATTTCCAGAATCCGTCCCTTCCTCAGCCCTCAATCTACTAAAACTCTTGTGCATGCCCTCATTATCTCCCGCCTCGATTACTGCAACATCCTCCTCTGTGGCCTCCCCGTCAACTCTCTTGCACCACTCCAGTCTGTCCTCAACTCTGCTGCCCGACTAATCCTCCTCTCCCCTCGCTACTCCCCTGCTTCTCCCCTCTGCAAATCCCTCCACTGGCTTCCAATTCCCCAACGAATCCAGTTCAAACTACTAACACTGACTTACAAAGCCGTCCACAACCTGTCCCCTTCCTATATCTCTGAACTAATCTCCCAATATCTTCCTTCACGTAATCTTCGATCCTCCCAAGACCTCCTACTATCCTCCACACTTATTTGTTCCTCACACAACCGCCTCCAAGATTTCTCCCGAATATCCCCCATCCTCTGGAATTCCACCCCTCAACATGTCCGATTATCCACCACCCTTGGATCCTTCAAACGGAACCTGAAAACCCATCTCTTCAGGAAAGCCTACAGCCTGCAATAACCATTCTGCCTCGCCGCCACAACCCGAGCTTCCGCCTCGCTGCCACCTCGCCGCCACCACCCGAGCTGCCGCCTCGCTGCCACCACCAGAGCTGCCGCCTCGCCGCCACCACTACCAGAGCTGCCGCCACCACCAGAGCTGCCGCACCCCCGACCTTCTGTTTTTTCCCCATTACCCCTTAGAATGTAAGTCCGCAAGGACAGGGTCCGCTCCCCTCTGTACCAGTCTGTCATTGTAAATTTGTTTACTGTAAACGATATCTATAACTTTGTATGTAACCCCTTCTCATGTACAGCACCATGGAATTAATGGCGCTATATAAATAAATAATAATAATAATAATAATAATTTCTCCCCCTAAAGGTATCTAATGAAAAATGATTATCATAAACTGGTATCCGCTTGACCAGTACGCATGGGCACCTTGCGCCGTGACGCCCGGTGGTTTTCAGCATCTATATGTGGTGGCGGTTGCCATGGTGCACTCTGGCCTCATACCGCCCATCGTATGATGCTGCTTGGCGTCTCAGGTTGCTATGGTAGTGCATGCATCACATCGGTCCGCGGCCCTGCCACTTCCGGTCCAGCGTACATTTATATCTCTCGGTTTCCCTCACTTGTCATGTCCCCTGACGAAGGACGAGCATCCGAAACGTGCGTCGGGTTAGACGCGCTGACCCTGACGACCCCCATACAGCGACATATACCACAGGCAATACATAATACATATGGGGTCCTTTCCATTTAATATGGCAGCATGTGCCCGGCAGGATTGATGGTGACGATATGTTATAGTGCCGATTGGCAAATTTTTACTATCATATTCTGCTCTTTTGTCATCGCTCATTTGTACACATAGGCATCTCTTTGTTTTTATGGCACAGTTGTGCCGG
Organism: Oophaga sylvatica; assembly: GCA_033576555.1. Lineage (NCBI taxonomy): Eukaryota > Metazoa > Chordata > Amphibia > Anura > Dendrobatidae > Oophaga > Oophaga sylvatica. The sequence continues at coordinate 136,834,728 of JARQOD010000004.1, read as the reverse complement.
TGGTTGCACCCATGTTCACTGTTGTCTGTATTTATTGTATGTTTAATAAAGATATTTTTCAATAATTATACATGGACTTTTCGGTTGCATTTGTGGTTTTTAGAAGCCTCCCCGTTATTGAATGAGGAGGTTAGGATTATAAAACTGGTTTAATGCTGTCAACTTATTATTATCTAAACTCTATCATGAGTGAGCACTAAAATGCTCGAATGCTCGTTATTTTGAATCGAGCATGTTGGACCATTCGGGTACTGGATTCGAGTAATGAGTATAATAGAAGTCAATGAGCATTTTTCCGGCAGACCCTCCAAGGAGATCTAGTGGGGGGGGTGTAAAATTGCTGAAAGAGATGGAAAAAGTGCTGAAATGGAAAGGGAACAGCATGGGGAAGATGCCTAGATGCATCTCTGACTCTCAGGTTGCTGCTAGGAACAATGTTATCAGAGTATTACCAAACATACCAAACCAAAAATAATACAGATTTTATAGGAAAAATTATTTAGGAAACATTCTTTCCTTTATAATGACTTGTATATATGGCAAAATTAAAAAGACAAAAAAAAAAAAAAACGCCTCCTTAATAGTGTTGAGCGATACTGCTCGATATCTAAAAATATCGGATCGGAATGGTATCGCCGATATCACTAAATATCGGCGATATCCGATTCCGATACCGGAAGTCCCATGTAAGTCTATGGGAACCAAATATCGACATTAAAAAAAACCCATTCTTGCCTTGTTGGTTAATTGTACATGAAGGAAAACAACAAAGAGTAATGTAGAATGTATTGGGGGAGGTTGAGGAGACAATAAAGGCATACATGTTTAACCCAATGCATTGGAATAGCATTAATATATATTTTTTTGGAAATACGTTTGGATTGACGAACAAATTGACAATGTTGTTAACCTTTTTTCTATTTTGGCAAATATGTATGTTTCACAACTTCCATGCTCTTCACCTTTTTAACTTTTGCCAGTGCCACACTTTCTACTTCATAATCTTCAGCAGCATCATCTTTCTCATCAAATTATTCTTCATCTTCACCTTCTTAATCTTCTTCTTAAACTTCTTGCTATTCATGTTTTTGTTTACATGACTCATATTGTTATTATTAAACTATTAATCTTCTTCATATTCAAATTCTTCATCTTCTTCCTCTTCATCTTCTTCATCATATTCTTATTTGTGACAGAGATTCCTGTACTTGTAATCTGTAAAAGTATGAATTTTTCATTCTTCCGTTCTTGCTGTCACAAAAGATTTAAATTACAACAGTATTTGTCCGTGTTCAGTTTAGCCTGCAGCAGCAGGCATTTTCCAGGGGCACCACGAGGAGGAACGGACTCACCCCCATACACTGCTTAGTCTTCTACTGCTAAGAATTTAGAGCATATATTTTGCTCTTCATTTTGGTCTTATACTTCATGTTCTTCTGCTATTTGATCTTCTGCTTATTGTTCTTCTGTCTCTTGTTCTGTATCTTGTAGTTTGTCTTAACCTTCTTTGTCCTGTTGGTGATCTTCTTCTGGGTAATCTTTTATTTTTTCTTTGTGATGGTGTTCAGGCTGGTTGGCTTCATGCTCGTCGTCCTTGTTGTCGTCATCTTCTTCTGGGTGGTCTTTAAGGTCGTCTAATTTCCGAGAACCAGCTGACGTTACTGGAACCCGGACGGGTATCAGATGGAGCAAGAGACAATGGAAGTAACGAGGACCAGCTGACTGTGCTGGAACCCGGAGGGGCAGCAGAAGGAAAAGAGGCAATGTCACAACTGAGTACCAGCTGACGTTACTGTGACACGGTTACTAAGCAGGAGGTACCTGTGCTCCAAAGCACTACCAAGGACCAGCAGACGTTGGTGGAACTCGGATACGGAGATGGAGGCACCTAGGCCAAAGGCACTGGGGAGAACCAGTTGACGGTACTGGACCCCGGACGGGTAGCAGAAGGAAAAGAGGCAATGTCACAACCGAGTACCAGCTGACGTTACTGTGACACGGTTACTAAGCAGGAGGTACCTGTGCTCCAAAGCACTACCAAGGACCAGCAGACGTTGGTGGAACTCGGATACGGAGATGGAGGCACCTAGGCCAAAGGCACTGGGGAGAACCAGTTGACGGTACTGGACCCCGGACGGGTAGCAGAAGGAAAAGAGGCAATGTCACAACCGAGTACCAGCTGACGTTACTGTGACACGGTTACTAAGCAGGAGGTACCTGTGCTCCAAAGCACTACCAAGGACCAGCAGACGTTGGTGGAACTCGGATACGGAGATGGAGGCACCTAGGCCAAAGGCACTGGTGAGAACCAGTTGACGGTACTGGACCCCGGACGGGTAGCAGAAGGAAAAGAGGCAATGTCACAACCGAGTACCAGCTGACGTGACTGTGACACGGTTACTAAGCAGGAGGTACCTGAGCTCCAAAGCACTACCAAGGACCAGCAGAAGTTGGTGGAACTCGGATACGGAGATGGAGGCACCTAGGCCAAAGGCACTGGGGAGAACCAGTTGACGGTACTGGACCCCGGACGGGTAGCAGAAGGAAAAGAGGCAATGTCACAACCGAGTACCAGCTGACGTTACTGTGACACGGTGTCATGTATAGTGTACAGTTCCTATAGCGTCTTGTGCTTGGGTGCGAGGAAAACACAGGAGACATAGGTTGAAATGAAATGACTTGTATTACTTCATACAAGCATGCTGAAAAGTTCACACAGTTTGCAGGAACAGCGACAGGAGACACAGCAGGCCAGAGTAACTTCAAGCACTACAATAAATCTCCAAAGCAGGTTCAGGATCTCTTCTCTGTACCGTAATTCCTCTGCAAACATGGATTCACCAAACAGCAGGTTTCCAGAGTCCAAAAGTGTTCCAAGGTTCCTCAGTAGGGAATAGCTGGAGTACAAGTCCAAGGCTTCCAGGAGTCAGGTCACAGACTGACTGAGGCTTGATTCAGGAGCACTGATTGTTCAGCTGAGGCTGCTTAAGAAGCAAGAGGGAAGAATCAGGGTGGAACATGAAAACTGGAAACTCCATATTAACTGAGGGCAAGAGCTGCAGAAAGACAGAAAGCAAAATGGCCGACGGAAAACTGAGTTTCAAGGAACATGTCAACAGAGACAAAGAACCTTACATTACTCCCCCCTTAGGGACAACCTCCGGATGACCTCAGACCAGGCTTGTCAGGGTACCTCTGAAAAAACTGGCGGAGCAGGCGAGGAGCATTTACATTATTGACTGGTTCCCATGAGTTGTCCTCCACTGGGTAGCCCTGCCATTTAATCAAATATTGCAACTGATTTCTGTACAACCTGGAATCTAGAATCCTTTCCACCATAAATTCTTCCTGACCATCGACCAGCACTGGGTCAGGGCAAGGAGAAGAACATCCAGGAAACATATTGGGTGTTGCAGCCTTTAGTAGGGATACATGAAAGACAGGGTGGATTCTCATAGTTCTGGGTAGTTGAAGACGACAAGCAACAGCACTTATAATCTTATTGATCTTATAAGGTCCAATGTACTTATGTCCCAATTTAGACAATGGAATCTTTAATTTAAGATTTCTGGTTGACAGCCAGACCAAATCTCCTACCTTGAAAGCTGGTGCAGGTTTACGAAATTTATCTGCTGCTTTCTTGTACCTTTCCTGAGCCAATTCTAGATTTTCCTTTAGAAGATCCATATTCTTTTGTAAAGAAGTGATTCTTTCAGCCACTGCCGGCAAGGGCGTATCTATGGGAAATCGAGGAAGAATGTTAGGATGATAACCTAGATTGGAGTAAAAAGGAGACTGCTTAGTGGAGGCGCTCTGAGAGTTGTTATAAGAGAACTCAGCCAGTGAAAGTAGATCCACCCAATCATCCTGTAGGTGGCAGATAAAACAGCGGAGATACTGCTCCAGGGTCTGATTGGTTCGTTCTGTCTGTCCATTAGTCTGGGGATGAAAAGCAGAAGAAAGGTTTACTTTAATGTCTAATGCTGAACAATTAAGGAATCTGCTTCCCTGACCTTTTAGGGTCATCACAACACAATACCAGACCCCAATCAGAGGGTAATAAAACTTTCACTCCTTATCTATGAACTAGTCATATTTATGTTCATCCCTCGGCCATAATGACAGTTCTGCTTCACGTCACATGTCTTACCTATTGCATTATTCCTGTGTCCTCTTGTGTATAAATATGTGATTCTTCAGATTTTGTATTAGTTCAGCCTGATGAAGAGACCTGCGTAGTCTCGAAAGCTTGCAATTTGTTACCATCTTTTCAGTTAGCCATTAAAAGGTATCAACCACTGAGGACTCTCAAGTCTAAATATTTTTTTAATGCTGCACAGAAATTTTGCCAAAACCTTGAAGTGAATTGCACCCCTCGATCCGAAATGACCTCATCCGGTACTCCATGTAAGCGAAACACATTCTTAATCATCAAGTCTGATGTCTGTTTTGCAGTGGGTAAGCTGACACAAGGGATAAAATGAGCTGCCTTTGTTAGACGGTCAACCACCACTAGAATGGTGTTCTTCCCTTGAGAGGTTGGTAACTCCACAATGAAGTCCATAGAAATGGATCCCCACGGGCGGGACGGGGTGGGAAGAGGTTGCAACAGACCAGTTGGTGAGGAGCGAGGTGTTTTGCATCTTGCACAGACTTCACATGAAGTGACATAGTTTAAGACATCTTTCCTGTAAGTGGGCCACCAAAAGAAACGAGAAAGAAATTCTTGTGTCTTTAGAATTCCCCTATGCCCGGCTATCTTGGAATCGTGGATGAGTTGCAATACTCTCAATCTGACTATTTCAGGTATATACAGACGTTGTCCCTGAATCCACACACCATTCTTAAAGACAAGACTTACGTCCCTTGGGGGTTGAGCCAACAAAGAATCCGCATGGTATGCTTCCTTGATGTCCTTAAGTAGGTCTTGATTATGAATCACTCCCAGGAATCTAGAGTCAGGAAGAATAGTCTTAGGAGGAGTAAGTGGACGTGTCTCTGCTGAATGAATCCTAGAGAGTGCATCAGCCTTTCCATTGCGCGATCCTGGTCTATAAGAAATGACAAAATTAAATTGGTTTAGGAAAAGATTCCAGCGAGCCTGGCGAGGAGTCAGGCACTTAGCCGACCTGATAAATTCAAGGTTACGATGGTCTGTCAGGACGACTATTTGCTGTGCAGCTCCCTGAAGAAGGTGTCTCCATTCCTTGAAGGCGGCAATAATGGCCAACAATTCTCTATTGCCCACATCGTAGTTCCTCTCAGCCGAAGACAACTGCTGGGAAAAGAAGGCACAGGGATGCAAGACATTCTTCTCACCTGTTCTCTGAGAGAGTATAGCTCCAACGGCACAGTCTGAAGCATCCACCTCTATTATGAAGGCAAGCTCGGGGTTGGGATGTACTAAGATAGGTGCGGTGGTAAATTTATCCTTTAAACAGGAAAATGCTTCCTGAGCTTGCGGGGTCCAGGAGAACCTAGACTGTTTCCGGGTAAGTTGGGTGATAGGTGACACTACCTCAGAAAAATTCTTAATGAAACGTCTATAGAAGTTGGCAAACCCGATGAAACGCTGCACCTCCTTCACATTTCTAGGAATTGGCCAATCCTTGATGGCTTGGGTCTTGCTTCCATCCATACTAATCCCTTGCGTAGATAGTACATACCCCAGAAATTGAATTTCGGTCCTATGGAATTCACATTTTTCAAGTTTGATGTAGAGATGGTTTTGTCTTAGGCGTTCTAAGACCATTCTCACATGTCCATGATGTTCCTCTGTGGAGTTAGAAAAAATTAGAATATCATCCAGATAAATCACCACAAATGTATCTAGGAGATCCCTGAAGATATCATTCACGAAGTGTTGGAAAGTGGCTGGGGCGGTACTCAGACCAAAAGGCATAACTAGATATTCAAAGTGTCCATAGCGTGAAATGAAAGCAGTCTTCCATTCATCCCCAGGTCTGATACAGACCAAGTTATAGGCCCCACGGAGATCCAGTTTAGAGAAAATTTTGGCATGCCGCACTCTCTCCAACAACTCAGGGATTAAAGGCAATGGATAACGGTTTCTAATAGTAACCTTATTGAGTTCCCTATAGTCTATGCAGGGTCTCAGAGATCCATCTTTCTTCTTCACAAAGAAGATGGGTGCACCTGCGGGAGATGAAGAGGGGCGTATGAAGCCCTTGGCTAAATTTTTGTCTATATAATCCTTCAAAGCTTTTAGCTCGGGCCCCGCTAGGGGGTAGATCTTACCAAAAGGTATCTCGGCTCTGGGCAATAATTCAATTGGACAATCATATGGACGGTGAGGAGGAAGCTGATCAGCGTTCTTCTTGTCACATAAATCGTCATAGTCCTGGTATACAGCTGGTAGTTCAGGGACTGACAGGGTTCCTTTAGGAACAGAGCAAGCTGAAACTCCTTGACTCATCTGTTTCTCCGGAAAGTGTAATTCCTTGGTCTCCCAGTTAATCGTAGGATTCTGCGCCTGCAGCCATGGTAGCCCTAGAATGATGGGAAAGTGGGGAGAAGAGATAAGCAAAAAAGACATTTTCTCCTGATGATCTTTACCCATAAGGACCCTCAAAGGCTCTGTTTCTTGATCCACTGGTCCAGAAGTCAGTAGAGAGCCATCCACAGTCTCCATCTGTACTGGAGTAGCCTTCTTCACTGAACGTATCCCCTGTTTCAGAGCAAAGGAGATATCCATAAAATTTCCACTTGCTCCTGAGTCGATCATAGCAGAGCTAGACACCCAGACTGAGTCAACACAGAGTTTGATGGAAAGGAAGCAATGAGAATTGTTTCTTTTACAACTCAGCTGGGACACCGCTGAGGAAACTTGAAAAATTGCAGCGTTTATACCGTCATCGTCCCCAGAACTAACAGAGTTTAAGTCCGAGAAATCAAGATCTCTTGCAGCAGATCTCTCTGGAGCCTGAGGCTCGGACATGACAGAGCTCCTCTCGCAACACTCACAGTGAATGACTGCTGCAGTAGTCTTACGAGAACGGCTGGGGCAGTTTATAATGAAGTGCCCTGACTTACCACAGTAGAAACATAGATTTTCCTTTATACGATGTTCTTTGCGTGCATCACTAACCCGTCTTTGTAAAGAGTCCACCTGCATGGGTTCAGGTTCTGGTTCCCTTGTGATCCTACTCAAAGGTTCCTTAGCTGATGAGGGAGGTAGTAAAAGGTTAGTGCGATTATTTTCGAACCATCTCTCTTGTCTGCGTTCAGTCAGACGAGCATCAATACGGATACAATAGTTAATAAAGTCACCTAACGCAGTGGGAGGGTCGGCACGAGCAAGTTCATCCTTAATCAGTGGAGACAACCCTTTCCGAAAAATAGATTTTTTAGCGGAAGTGTCCCAAGTGGTATCAAGAGCCCATCTCCTGAAATCCAGGGCATATTCGGCTACTGAACGCTTACCTTGGTGCAAAGTTAACATGGCTGCTTCAGCTGTTGCACCTCGATTGGGGTTATCAAACACCTGCCCCATGGCTGAAATAAAAGCATCAAGGTGATTCAAACAATCATCCTCAGTCTCAATCAGAGGGTTTGCCCACATCAAAGCCTTATTGGTAAGCAACATGATTATAGTAAGCACTTTGGATCGTTCAGTGGGAAATTGTGAAGCATGTGCAGAGAAAAATAAATTGCATTGATTAATAAATCCCCTGAATTTCTCACGTTCACCGCCAAAACGAAAAGGAGGTAATTTGGGGATCCCAGAACTTGGCGTTATGGCAGGAGCCTGGGCTCGTTCCTCTAGAGCCTCAATCCTGGCTCGCAATTCCTGGGTAGTCTGTCCAAACACTTGCAAATTATGATTAGTGAGGTCCTGTAGGCTTGCAAAACGGGTTTTTAAAGTCTGTACATCTGAAAGGATTGTATCAGTCACTCCGCAAAGTTCCTTTATGCGGGCCTCCATCTTCCAGATCTTTTAAGGCAGAGGTGCTGGAAGGAGAAGAGGAAAGGAAAAAAAAAAAAAACAATAGTGTTTACCTGTGGTAACACTCCAGAGTAAAATTTTAAGGGAATGCGCTCACCTGGAATGGTTGTGAGAAGTCACAACCACTGTCATCACATAAGGTATTAAACGGACATCTGATATCCACAGTCACAGCAGACACGGCTTTCCCAGACCCAGCAGACACTAAACATTGGCTCCTGAATCTTGTCATGTATAGTGTACAGTTCCTATAGCGTCTTGTGCTTGGGTGCGAGGAAAACACAGGAGACATAGGTTGAAATGAAATGACTTGTATTACTTCATACAAGCATGCTGAAAAGTTCACACAGTTTGCAGGAACAGCGACAGGAGACACAGCAGGCCAGAGTAACTTCAAGCACTACAATAAATCTCCAAAGCAGGTTCAGGATCTCTTCTCTGTACTGTAATTCCTCTGCAAACATGGATTCACCAAACAGCAGGTTTCCAGAGTCCAAAAGTGTTCCAAGGTTCCTCAGTAGGGAATAGCTGGAGTACAAGTCCAAGGCTTCCATGAGTCAGGTCACAGACTGACTGAGGCTTGATTCAGGAGCACTGATTGTTCAGCTGAGGCTGCTTAAGAAGCAAGAGGGAAGAATCAGGGCGGGAACATGAAAACTGGAAACTCCATATTAACTGAGGGCAAGAGCTGCAGAAAGACAGAAAGCAAAATGGCCGACGGAAAACTGAGTTTCAAGGAACATGTCAACAGAGACAAAGAACCTTACACACGGTTACTAAGCAGGAGGTACCTGTGCTCCAAAGCACTACCAAGGACCAGCAGACGTTGGTGGAACTCGGATACGGAGATGGAGGCACCTAGGCCAAAGGCACTGGGGAGAACCAGTTGACGGTACTGGACCCCGGACGGGTAGCAGAAGGAAAAGAGGCAATGTCACAACCGAGTACCAGCTGACGTTACTGTGACACGGTTACTAAGCAGGAGGTACCTGTGCTCCAAAGCACTACCAAGGACCAGCAGACGTTGGTGGAACTCGGATACGGAGATGGAGGCACCTAGGCCAAAGGCACTGGGGAGAACCAGTTGACGGTACTGGACCCCGGACGGGTAGCAGAAGGAAAAGAGGCAATGTCACAACCGAGTACCAGCTGACGTTACTGTGACACGGTTACTAAGCAGGAGGTACCTGTGCTCCAAAGCACTACCAAGGACCAGCAGACGTTGGTGGAACTCGGATACGGAGATGGAGGCACCTAGGCCAAAGGCACTGGGGAGAACCAGTTGACGGTACTGGACCCCGGACGGGTAGCAGAAGGAAAAGAGGCAATGTCACAACCGAGTACCAGCTGACGTTACTGTGACACGGTTACTAAGCAGGAGGTACCTGTGCTCCAAAGCACTACCAAGGACCAGCAGACGTTGGTGGAACTCGGATACGGAGATGGAGGCACCTAGGCCAAAGGCACTAGGGAGAACCAGTTGACGGTACTGGACCCCGGACGGGTAGCAGAACGCACCCATGAAAATGTAAGTTGACAGGACGCAAGCCGTCCGCAGTTACCGAATCACACAGTCCTAAGGGTATGCCACACTGAACAATATCGCTAACGGGATCGCTAAAAAACGTCACTATTTAGCGATCCCGTTAGCGATGTTGTTCAGTGCGGCATCTGCCAGCGACGAGCTTCCTGCTGTGATCTCGCTCGTCGCTGGAATCGTTCCGGACCCTATTTTCTCGTCGGCGCTCCTGCTGGGTAAGTATATATCGCTAGTGTGGCACCTTTTCTTAGCGATTTAGCGGTACTTTTGTACCGCTAAAGTCGTTAAGAAGATCGCTAACGGCGATAGCGTCGTTAACTATATCGCTAAATGTGGCCGCACTTAGCGATATAGAAACAATCCCGCTAGCGATCGCATTAGTATGCGTCGTTATCGTGATCGCTAGCGGGATTGTTTAGTGTGGCAGTACCTCTACAGTGGGTGCTTGTCCTATTGTCACAATGGAAACAGCCTTTATTTACATATCCCACAGCACACATAGGAATCACCTAAACTGCAGGCACCATAGAGTCGGCTAACCCGAATGCAACACGACAGCACAACTTATTGGAGGATAATTGACGTTCACACTGCCAGGAAACAGCTGTCGTGCTGTAACCAGGCTGGCCAGGAGTCAGTACCCCTGCCAATTACTTACGAGCAACAAATGGCGGTGTTGTAGCCCAGGGAGTAGAGTTCAGGTGGTAGAAAGATGAACATAACAGGAGACATGGAAAACGTTGCCAAACAGTTATTTAATCTGAAAACGGACAGGCAAATTCAGGTGAGATCCATGCCTTGTTCATTTTCATAAACTCAAAAAAGCCTATTTGTACACATATGTATTTGCTCAAAACAATTTATCAACACCAATGTCCTGTATATGGTATAACATGACACAACCAGAGCAAAATAATGCAAATATATTTTTATTTATCAAAAACTTGATCTTATACATATAAAAATTCAATATTGATTAAACATATTAACAATTCAGCAATAGTATGTAATATTCAAAAAGTGCAGGATAAAAAGGGACGGAACAGGCTTCCTAATAATTAAATGTGCTGCAAGGTAAGGACCCTATCAATATCGACATGCTAGCATAGGCACACTTAAAGCCATGAACAAATAAATGTCCATAACAGATTAGCTAGTGATTAGCACGATAAGATGCAAACTATCAGTGGTAAATAGCAAGGGTATTAACAAAATGTCCACGCCAAGTCTATCACAAATGTGGTTTAAGCTTTGCTCATTAATCGCTATATGACCGGAACACAGGATCATAAGTTACCCAAAAACATGTGTCTTGACCACAACCAAATATAACCCATGGAAGCATGTGAACAAATGAGTCACTACCTGGATCCTAGCAGCTTAGTACCGGGTAATAGGAGCCTCCGTCCCTCTGCCCCGACGTGCACGTTTCACCCAGCTTCTTCGGGGGGCGTGTCTAAGGCAGAGGGTGTGTGAGTTTAAAAGGAGAGCTCCATCCAATCAGGTAAGGGCTTGCAGCCCAACTATCACTGTCAGCTGGGAGTTTCTTTGGCGCATGCGCAGTCCTTGTACCATCCTTTTACAGCTGCGCACTCCAGAGCGGTCTGGGTGGATTGGCCGAAGTTCCGTCACTAATCATGTGACTTGACCCGGCTTTTTCACCCTTCATGACCGCGCTTGTCATGCGCTAGGACGCGCACAGAACAGCGCATGCGCACTACTCTCAGGAGCGGTGATAGAAAAATTTTTGACATAAATTGGAATAACCGTTAAATATAGACCAGGTATGCATATTTAAGCCTAAAAACTAGTGAAACCATTCGCAGAATTATTGTTTAATTATAGTTCAAAAAGAACAACTACCCATATACCGCAACGGTTCTCTATAAAGCCAGTATAATTATCTAAGGCTCATCATAACAATATGATTAGAACTTATGCGTACATATTTAAGATGGTAAAAACAGTTAAACACTTAATAACCTGATATTAAAATGGCATTGCTCAAACAAAACACAGCTTGGAGTCTCTAGATTAAACATAACGGATCATCATTCAATTGAGGCTGGTTTCTTCATCCTTATATGGACAAACGGGTAGCTCCCTATTCTTGTTATTATTCTCTTCAAACGATAGGCATCCATTGAATGTTATAGCTGCATAAATATACCAATGTGACCACAAGACCCTGGAGGAACTCAAAAATAGAAGAGTAAAACAGATGCAAAAAGAACACTTACACAGATTATTTACAAATTTTTTTAAAAAAATAAAAACTAGTAACTAGAGACTAGAGACTAGATATCCATCCATAAACTAGAGAAGTCAAAATAAGAACAGAGATACAGATCAAATGCCGCATTATAGAAAGGCTCCAAACCCTGAACTTTCATTAAGGCCCTGAGGATTCAGAGACCCCAACCTAAAGATCCATTTACATTCTAGTTTGGCCAATTCCCTACTCAAGTCTCCTCCTCTGAAACCTAGAGTGAGCATATCAATGCCCCTAATTCTTAACAGATGTGTTTTACAATTATGAAACTGTCGAAAATGTCTTGGGAGTGTCTTAAGTGACATTACATCAGTGGCAGTTCTGGCCTTCTCAATGTCTAAACAATGTTCCCGTGTGCGAATTTTCAATTCACGGGTTGTCAACCCAATATACATCTTGTTGCATGGACAAGTGGCCTGATAGATCACTCCTCTCGAGGAACAAGTGATATGTTTCCGTATTTCAAAGGTTTTTGACCCATCATGGTTTTTGAATTTATCTGTCTTTACCAAATTAGCACATGCCTTACAAAGGCCACACGGAAAAAAGCCTGGGCTACCACTGGTATTGTCTTTTCTCGGGCCAAAATGACTACGAACCAATTTGTCACGTATAGTAGGTGCTCGTCTTGCCACCAACGAAGGCAACGGGTCAAGGATTTTTCTCAAGACAGGGTCCGTGAACAAAACGTTCCAATGTTTCTCCATAACCCTCCTAAACTCCTCCCACTGATTGTGGAAAGGAGTTATGAATCTCACCTTATTGATGTTAGAATTGTTCCTCCTGGATTGAACCAATAATGATTCTCTTGATGTTCTCTTGGCTCTCTGGTATTCTCTTCGGATGCTCTTATTACTATATCCTCGCTCCTCAAATCGTTGAGTCAATTCTCTAGATTGAGATTCAAATTGTGCATTGTCCGAGCAAATACGTCTGATTCGTAAAAATTGTCCAATGGGTATACCCTGTATCAATTTTTTTGGGTGGAAAGATCTGGCATGCAGCAATGAATTGGATGCCGTTTTCTTGCGAAAAACTGTGGTGGATAAATGACCATCCTCTGAGGCTGAAACAAAAATATCCAAAAATTCGATATTACGACCATACTTATAGGTCAAATGAATATTGTAGGGGTTATTGTTTAAGGCTTCCATTGTTTGTTCCAATAAATCAATGGGGCCCTCCCAAATAAAAAGTATGTCGTCTATAAAACGAATCCAATTATGGATTCGATCCATACCCTGTACATTGTCACCTTGAAAAATTTCCCGCTCCCAGAATCCCATGAATAAGTTTGCGTATGAGGGGGCACAAGATGCCCCCATTGTGGTTCCCTGCAATTGTAGAAAGATTTTCTTATTGAAAGTAAACACATTGTGTTTTAAAATAAATTCTAACAATTGAATCAACAATTCAACCATGGGTCTTGAGATACTACTGGATTCCAAGAACCACTGGACCGCTCTGATTCCATCATGATGTCTTATGGAGGAATAAAGAGCCTCGACATCGGCCGTAACCAATAACATATCATCATTTAACTGAATATGATTCAGATGTTTCAAAGCGGCCGTGGTATCTTGTATAAAAGAGGGTAGTTCTTGTACCAATGGTTTTAAGAAGAAATCAATAATGTCGCAAACCGTCTCACAAAGGCTATCATTGCCCGAGACTATTGGCCTTCCGGTGGGATCAGAAATGTTCTTATGAATTCTTGGAATCAAGTAAAATGTGGGCAATTTCGGTTTAAGATGTCTAAATACATCCACTAATTTTTTGGGGATGATGCCCTGTTCAAAGGCCGACAAAAGGATATCAATCAATTCCTGTTGGAATTTTGTGGTAGGATTGAAAGAATTGACTCAACGATTTGAGGAGCGAGGATATAGTAATAAGAGCATCCGAAGAGGATACTAGAGAGCCAAGAGAACATCAAGAGAATCATTATTGGTTCAATCCAGGAGGAACAATTCTAACATCAATAAGGTGAGATTCATAACTCCTTTCCACAATCAGTGGAAGGAGTTTAGGAGGGTTATGGAGAAACATTGGAACGTTTTGTCCACGGACCCTGTCTTGAGAAAAATCCTTGACCCGTTGCCTTCGTTGGTGGCAAGACGAGCACCTACTATACGTGACAAATTGGTTCGTAGTCATTTTGGCCCGAGAAAAGACAATACCAGTGGTAGCCCAGGCTTTTTTCCGTGTGGCCTTTGTAAGGCATGTGCTAATTTGGTAAAGACAGATAAATTCAAAAACCATGATGGGTCAAAAACCTTTGAAATACGGAAACATATCACTTGTTCCTCGAGAGGAGTGATCTATCAGGCCACTTGTCCATGCAACAAGATGTATATTGGGTTGACAACCCGTGAATTGAAAATTCGCACACGGGAACATTGTTTAGACATTGAGAAGGCCAGAACTGCCACTGATGTAATGTCACTTAAGACACTCCCAAGACATTTTCGACAGTTTCATAATTGTAAAACACATCTGTTAAGAATTAGGGGCATTGATATGCTCACTCTAGGTTTCAGAGGAGGAGACTTGAGTAGGGAATTGGCCAAACTAGAATGTAAATGGATCTTTAGGTTGGGGTCTCTGAATCCTCAGGGCCTTAATGAATGTTCAGGGTTTGGAGCCTTTCTATAATGCGGCATTTGATCTGTATCTCTGTTCTTATTTTGACTTCTCTAGTTTATGGATGGATATCTAGTCTCTAGTCTCTAGTTACTAGTTTTTATTTTTTTAAAAAAATTTGTAAATAATCTGTGTAAGTGTTCTTTTTGCATCTGTTTTACTCTTCTATTTTTGAGTTCCTCCAGGGTCTTGTGGTCACATTGGTATATTTATGCAGCTATAACATTCAATGGATGCCTATCGTTTGAAGAGAATAATAACAAGAATAGGGAGCTACCCGTTTGTCCATATAAGGATGAAGAAACCAGCCTCAATTGAATGATGCTCCGTTATGTTTAATCTAGAGACTCCAAGCTGTGTTTTGTTTGAGCAATGCCGTTTTAATATCAGGTCATTAAGTGTTTAACTGTTTTTACCATCTTAAATATGTACGCATAAGTTCTAATCATATTGTTATGATGAGCCTTAGATAATTATACTGGCTTTATATAGAACCGTTGCGGTATATGGGTAGTTGTTCTTTTTGAACTATAATTAAACAATAATTCTGCGAATGGTTTCACTAGTTTTTAGGCTTAAATATGCATACCTGGTCTATATTTAACGGTTATTCCAATTTATGTCAAAAATTTTTCTATCACCGCTCCTGAGAGTAGTGCGCATGCGCTGTTCTGTGCGCGTCCTAGCGCATGACAAGCGCGGTCATGAAGGGTGAAAAAGCCGGGTCAAGTCACATGATTAGTGACGGAACTTCGGCCAATCCACCCAGACCGCTCTGGAGTGCGCAGCTGTAAAAGGATGGTACAAGGACTGCGCATGCGCCAAAGAAACTCCCAGCTGACAGTGATAGTTGGGCTGCAAGCCCTTACCTGATTGGATGGAGCTCTCCTTTTAAACTCACACACCCTCTGCCTTAGACACGCCCCCCGAAGAAGCTGGGTGAAACGTGCACGTCGGGGCAGAGGGACGGAGGCTCCTATTACCCGGTACTAAGCTGCTAGGATCCAGGTAGTGACTCATTTGTTCACATGCTTCCATGGGTTATATTTGGTTGTGGTCAAGACACATGTTTTTGGGTAACTTATGATCCTGTGTTCCGGTCATATAGCGATTAATGAGCAAAGCTTAAACCACATTTGTGATAGACTTGGCGTGGACATTTTGTTAATACCCTTGCTATTTACCACTGATAGTTTGCATCTTATCGTGCTAATCACTAGCTAATCTGTTATGGACATTTATTTGTTCATGGCTTTAAGTGTGCCTATGCTAGCATGTCGATATTGATAGGGTCCTTACCTTGCAGCACATTTAATTATTAGGAAGCTTGTTCATTTTCAGAAAAGTAAGCCGGTCTACATTCTCTGAGGATAGTCGCATGCAACGGTCTGTTAGTACACCACCTGCAGCACTAAAGACGCGCTCAGATAATACACTGGCAGCAGGGCAAGCCAGCACCTCCAATGCATACTGGCTAAGCTCTGGCCATGTATCCAACTTAGAGACCCAAAATTTGAAAGGGGAAGAGGCATCTGGGAGTACACTTAGAGGGAAAGCCAAGTAGTCTGTCACCATTTTACGGAAACGTTTCTTCCTGGTGACTGGAGCCGTCTCGGATGGTGTAGACCTTGCTGGCGCTGTCACAAAACTTCGCCACATTTGTAACATACAGCTCTTGCCCTGTGCAGAGGCGCTGCTTGTGCTCCCTCTTGTTGTAGAGGTGTCTACACTGCCTCGACGCACAGAGCTGCTTTGTAAAGCAGTAGCAGCAGCAGCTCTCTCGGCTGGAATGTACAACAGTATGGATTGCACCAGTGTGTCTTGGTACTCCTGCATTTTACGGTCCCGGTTCACCGGTGTGATGAGGGTTTGTAAGTTGTCCCGGTAGCGAGGGTCTAGGAGGGTGTACACCCAATAATCTGACGTGGTGAGAATGTGGGCGATGCGGCGGTCGTTTCTCAGGCACTGAAGCATGAAATCAACCATGTGCTGCAGACTCCCAACTGGCCAACAAAGGCTGTCCTCTGGAAGAGGCGTCATCTCTGCCTCCTCTGCATCACCCCACCCTCGCTCTACATACTGACTAGAGCGTTGTGTACCTCCCTCTGTAGGGATTTCTTCCTCCTCCATTGACTCCTCCTCCTCCTCATCCTCCTCACAAAGTGAGCCCTGCCCAGCCCTTTGTGAGGAACCACGTTGCGCTGACTGTCCTGAAGGTAATTGAATTTGTGACTCCTCATCCTCCACCACTTCCAAAACCTCTTCCTTTAGTGCTTTCAGTGATTTCTGAAGCAGGCAGATAAGGGGGACAGTCATGCTGACTAGTGCATCATCTGCACTCGCCATCCGCGTTGAGACATCAAACGCACGCAAAACGTCGCAGATGTCCTTCATAGAGGCCCACTCAGTAGTGGTGAAGTGTGAACGGCGCAAATTGCGAGTTGATTGCGCCTGTTGCAGCTGATACTCCATTACTGCTTGCTGCTGCTCACACAACCGCTCCAACATATGTAACGTGGAATTCCACCTGGTGGGTACGTCACATATGATGCGATGTTCAGGAAGGCGAAATCTGACTTGCAGAGCTGCAATGCGCGATCTGGCCATGCTGGAACGTCGCAAGTGAGCGCACTCTAAACGGACCTTGTGCAGCAGTGCATCAAGATCCGGATAGTCCCTCAAAAAACTCTGCACGACCAAGTTGAGCACATGTACCAGACATGGTATGTGAGTGAGGTTGCCAAGGCCCAGAGCTGCCACCAGATTTCGGCCATTGTCACACACTACCAAGCCTGGCTGGAGATTAGCTGACAAAAACCACACGTCGCTCTCCTGCTTGATGGCATCCCAGAGCTCCTGCGCTGTGTGGCTTCGATTCCCCATGGAAATTAATTTCAGGACGGCCTGTTGACGTTTGGCCACGGCTGTGCTCATATCGGTCGCAACAGGTAAGCGTTCACGGGTCCATGTGGAGGTATACCGTGACGGCTCGTGCAGCGATGATTCTGAGGAACTGGAGTAGGAGGAGGAATCAATGTGTACAGACTGGATTCCTGCAATCCTTGGAGTTGGCAGAACACGTACAGCGCCACTGGCAAGATCTGTACCCGGCTCCACAACATTGACCCAATGGGCAGTGAGGGAAAGGTATCGTCCCTGGCCATGGGTACTGGTCCACGCATCGGTGGTCAGGTGGACCCTGCTACTGACGGCGTTTAGTAGCGCATGTTTAATGTTTCCCTCGACATGTTTTTGCAGAGCAGGGACGGCTTGCCTGCTGAAATAAAATCGGCTTGGCACATTATATTGTGGGACTGCCAATGCCATTAAGTTCCTGAAACTGTCAGTCTCCACCAGCCTGAATGACAGCATTTGAAGGGACAGGAGTTTTGCAATGCCAGCATTCAGAGCCTGTGCTCGTGGATGGTTTGCCGAGTATGGCCGTCTTTTATCCCATGCCTGTGGTACCGATGGCTGTTTTGTGGTCTGGGAGTGTGACGATGACTGTGAACTTGCTGCTGTGGGTGGAATAACAGTTTGTCTATGGACAACAGTGACCGGGGTTCTTCCATGGAGATCCTGTGAGGAAGTCGAACCAGGTGTGTGTGAGCTGGAGGTAGAGGCTCCAACACGACCTGAAGATGTAGGTGCTGCTGTAGGTTGGCCTACATCTCCAGTGTGTCTTTGTAACTCAGCTACGTGCTTTGTCCGTACATGTTTCCACATATTTGTGGTATTCAGGTTACTGATATTTTTACCTCTTTTAACTTTTTGCTTACACTGCTTGCATTGAACATAGCAAATATCATCTACAAGTCTGTCAAAAAAGGACCACGCAGTGCAAGTCATGGGAGCGCCAATTTTGACATTTGTAAGAGAACTGCTCCCAACACGTGCCAAACTGGAGGCTACAGGCAAGCGAGTCTGCAGCCTACCTCTCCCTCCTCTTTGTACCGTTGGGCCAATCTCTTCCTCAGAGCTGCTCCCACCACCTTCCTGTTGCTCACGCCATGTTGGGTCTCGGACTTCATCATCTCCACTACCCTCTTCCAACACCTGCTGCTGTTGGATGGTCTGGGCAGCACCATGCTCCACAAAACCTGGCACCTGAGTCTCATCATCATCATGAGATGCGTTCTGCGGTGTGCTGTCCATCGGCACTGGCTCACCCGCCTCTTCAGATTGAGAGAGACACAGCTGTTGCGCATCACTGCATACTCCCTCTTCTTCAAATTGCAGAATGCTGCTTGCCTGTGCCCGTGTTTGCGAGCCAACAGATTCTGAGAACAGAAGCAGAGACTCAGCTGGCTCCTGTACAGAACTCTCTGACTGCCTGGCCAATTTGACAGGCGGTGAACAGACAGATGGTTGCTCAACAGTGTTGTGTTCCTGAGAGAAGGTGGAAGGAATTGAAGTCGATGCATTGGCTGCCATCCAACCAACAACGGCTTCAATTTGTTCTTCCCGCAGCAGGGGGGCACGCCGAGCTCCTACCAAAGTGCGCATAAAGGAACGCTTACGGGGATAAATGGTGGATGCTGTGTCACTGAGGGCGGCAGCAGCCACAGAATCCCCACGTCCTCTCCCTGCTGAAACTCCACGGCCATGACCACGTGCCTTACTCACTGACTTCTTCATCTTGGTAGATTGATAAAGAAAGTCAGAAAAGTTATAAGGCCTAAGTGTGGTTATTACGCAGAGACTGAAGTGAACACTGAAACACAACTGTTCACAATCTGTGAAAGGCTACTCCTTTGTCTACTTCTATAGTGTTTGCAACCAATGTATTGGATACGGATGGAAGCGCGTCACACTAATAGATTATATTTATTTTAAATGGAATGGAGCAGAACCAATTGGAGAGAAATGAAAAGGATGAGGCACTGAGACACGCTCAGCAGAGTACAAGCAGCAGTGCTTGAACAAGTAACTGGAGCGTGATGTGCACTCAAAAAATAAAAAACACAGACTGAAGTGAACACTGAAACACAACTGTTCACAATCTGTGAAAGGCTACTCCTTTGTCTACTTCTATAGTGTTTGCAACCAATGTATTGGATACGGATGGAAGCGCGTCACACTAATAGATTATATTTATTTTAAATGGAATGGAGCAGAACCAATTGGAGAGAAATGAAAAGGATGAGGCACTGAGACACGCTCAGCAGAGTACAAGCAGCAGTGCTTGAACAAGTAACTGGAGCGTGATGTGCACTCAAAAAATAAAAAACACAGACTGAAGTGAACACTGAAACACAACTGTTCACAATCTGTGAAAGGCTACTCCTTTGTCTACTTCTATAGTGTTTGCAACCAATGTATTGGATACGGATGGAAGCGCGTCACACTAATAGATTATATTTATTTTAAATGGAATGGAGCAGAACCAATTGGAGAGAAATGAAAAGGATGAGGCACTGAGACACGCTCAGCAGAGTACAAGCAGCAGTGCTTGAACAAGTAACTGGAGCGTGATGTGCACTCAAAAAATAAAAAACACAGACTGAAGTGAACACTGAAACACAACTGTTCACAATCTGTGAAAGGCTACTCCTTTGTCTACTTCTATAGTGTTTGCAACCAATGTATTGGATACGGATGGAAGCGCGTCACACTAATAGATTATATTTATTTTAAATGGAATGGAGCAGAACCAATTGGAGAGAAATGAAAAGGATGAGGCACTGAGACACGCTCAGCAGAGTACAAGCAGCAGTGCTTGAACAAGTAACTGGAGCGTGATGTGCACTCAAAAAATAAAAAACACAGACTGAAGTGAACACTGAAACACAACTGTTCACAATCTGTGAAAGGCTACTCCTTTGTCTACTTCTATAGTGTTTGCAACCAATGTATTGGATACGGATGGAAGCGCGTCACACTAATAGTTAAATTGCATGGAGCAGCAAGAATTACACTGAAGAAAAAAAAAAGAGTCTGTGAGTGACACGTGCAGATGCCTACAGACAGCGTTGCATGCAGAGCAAACTGCAGCGTCACCTGCACTCTCACACACACACCTTGCAGAGCTGTTAAAACAACACTGCAGGCAAAAGGAAGCTTTACACAGCGGTTGGTGCTAGCCTGCCTAAAGCACACTACACTAAATCGCAATCTCTAACTGTCCCTCAGAGTCAGCACAGCAGCGTTCTGTCCCTAACTAAATTCACAGCACAGTGACGCTAAAATGGCGGCGGCGCCTTTTATAGTGCATTCTGACATCATTTCAGCATCCAATCACAGCCATGCCATTAGTTAACATGACCGCAGCAGTACAGGATGTGCCCACACTTCTTAGGATTCCTCATTGGCTGACTAAAATCA
The DNA here is from genome assembly GCA_033576555.1 of Oophaga sylvatica. Classification (NCBI taxonomy): domain Eukaryota; kingdom Metazoa; phylum Chordata; class Amphibia; order Anura; family Dendrobatidae; genus Oophaga; species Oophaga sylvatica. Next base: position 136,813,983 of record JARQOD010000004.1, on the reverse strand, counting down.
CATTGCCTCTCAAAGAATTATGGGAACTTCCGATTCCGGTATACGATATATGGAAAATATCGAAACAAAGTATCGAAAGGCCGATAGAGCTAATATCGGCCGATACCCGATACTTGCGGTATCGTATCGCTCAACACTACTCCTTAACCTCTTATTCTATGTTCACACACAGAGATTTTGCGGCAGTTTTGCGCTTTCTCTGTCACAGGTTTACTGCGACAGAGATGAGCCAGAACACCGCAGTGTTTGATTTCTCCTACTCCTGTATTGCTTAGAAGCACTTCATTTTCATATTAAACGGTGTAAGTTTCTTTTGGCAGTGATTGGCAGTGCAGGGTTTAATGTGCTCAGTTGAGCGCTCCTGAGAGCTTTCCTGCATTAGGGCTCTCATCTGTGCACTATTAGCCACTCCCATCTCCTATATAATCTGGGCCCTAGCTAGCACTCATTGTCAGAAATAGCTTATGCTGCATGGCTGGAGGTTGTTGGTGGTTATTATTGGAGAAGGCGTTTGGTGGATTTATCTGAGACTGTTGTGAGGTTTTGAGGGTGTGACAATTCCCTTTCTTATCCTTCTTTGGTTTAAACCCCCTCCTCACCCCATTGCATTCCTCTGTTGTCTGAGTGAGTTTATTTGTATGTTTGGTATTTATGACTGTTCGTATTATCTTGTTAGTCTGGTTGGTGTATTATGGTACACTACTACTCCCCTCTTCCCTGGCTGGGGGGAGGGTACAGACTGATGGCAGATTCAGGAGCTAAGGCAAGGTACGTGACCCCTGCATCTTCACCATCAGAAGTAATTTGGAGAACAGGGCAAGCTGTGGCACCCTTAGCGTTACAGACAGGAAAGGAGCCCCTGGTCCTGGGGCACCTGACATCAGAGTTTTAACATTCTCATTGCTTTCAATGGTGAAATAAAAACATTCACCAGTAAATGTAATTTTAACATTTTACTAACCTATCTGAGCATGTGGTGTGTGTGACATGATTAGACACATCCTATTTAATTTATGAAGAAAGGACTCTGAAACTCACAAAGCCTATGTAGACAATGCAAGAACTGCGAACAATTAGAAGGAAGAGGGATTCTGATACACCCTTTATTAGACATAAAAGAAGGCCTCATACACATTATGTTAAAATTGTTAGGAAGTGGGACTCCAAGACTCATAAAGTCTATGCACTAAGTGCAAGGGCTGCCAAAAATTAAAAGGAGGGACTCCAATGCTCCCTGAAAGACACATAGAAGAGGGCCTCAGGATAAGTTATTTGACAATTGTTAAAAGATTGTGAGTTTTAAATTGTAAATAGATGGGGATTTTCAAATTTTAAAAAGATTGTACAAAGAGACCGAATCTGTCAATGAATGCATGGAAAGAAGCTATCATGTTGTGGACAGTGGAAGAGATTTATGTTACCAGAAGGAGCACTCATTTCCATCAGATGATACTCATATAAGACAATAAAAAAAACAGAACAAGATGGCAAAAAGCAAGAACTTGACTTGAATGAAAATAAGGCTGTTGGTGTGGCTAGTGAAGGCTTTGTGGATAGGAAAAATCTTACCACCATTGCTGAATAGTGTTGAGCGATACGATACTGCAAATATCGGGTATCGGCCGATATTGGCTGTATCGGACTTTCGATTCCGAGTTCCGATATTGTCGTCTTATCGGATACCGGAATCGGAATTGTCACTGTCACTGTCAGTGTCCGTCGGTCGGCTCTGTCAGGAGTCAGCGGCACTTACCTGGCAGAAGATCTCTGGAGGTCACGGCCTGGACTGCTTGAAGGCCGCCATCATCTTTCCCGGCGGTCACATGCAGTTTCTCGCGATAACTGCAGTGACTGCTGGGTAATCCCGGCCGTAAAGCAGTCAGTCCGATGACGTCACCGCCGGGGAAGCAGGTAATCAGCTGTGCTGCGTCGCGATGACAGGCTCTGCCTGTCATTGCGATGTAGCAGAGCTGGATCGTCGTGGGACACTCATTACTATGGACTGCGTCGGACAGGTGGTATACTGTTGGTTTGTTTTTTTTCCTTTTTTTACAGGAGATCGATGGCGTCGCAGGAATGAGAGTATAATAAAAGAAATGAAAACTGTGTTGTCTCTTTTATTTCATTAAAAGACTTTTTTCTTGCTTTGTCTTTTTTTTATACATTTAAAAACTTTGGGATTAATAATGGATCGGTGTCTTATTGACGCCTATCCATTATTAACCGGGCTTATTGTCACCGTGCAATCAACGGTGACATTAACCCCTTATTACCCCACTTGCCACCGCTACAGGGCAGTGGGAAGAGCCGGGTAAAGTGCCACAATTGGCACATCTTTTGATGCGCCAAATGTGGGGCTGCTGTAGCCTGGTATTATCAGGCTGTTGAGGGCCAAAATCCATGGGCCTTGACAGTCTTTTAATACCAGGCCGCAGCAGTCTGCATTTTACTTGGCTGGTTAACAAAAATAGGGGGACCCCTACGCCGTTTTTTTTTCGAGGCGATCCCCTATTTTTGTTAACCAGCCAAGCTAAGCAGACTGCTGTGGCCTGGTATTATCAGGCTGGCAAGGTCCATGGATATTGGATCCTTACCAGCCTGAAAAACCAGGCCTCAGCAGTCTGCTTCATCTGGCTGGTTAACAAAAATAGGGGGGACCCCACGCCAATTTTTTTTCGAGGGGATCCACTATTTTTGTTAACCAGCCAAGATATGCAGACTGCTGTGGCCTGGTATTATCAGGCTGGCAAGGTCCATGGATCTTGGCTCCTTAACAGCCTGAAAAACCAGGCCTCAGCAGTTTGCTTCATCTGGCTGGTTAACAAAAATAGGGGGGACCCCACGCCAAATTTTTTCGACGGGATCCCCTATTTTTGTTAACCAGCAAAGATAAGCAGACTGCTGTGGCCTGGTATTATCAGGCTGGCAAGCAGGGTCGGACTGAGCCACCGGAGAAACCTCCGGTGGGCCCCAGCTCCTGCGTGGTGGGCCCTGATTTGAAAGGATAGGTCGCGGGGCAGAGGGGGCGGTGGCCCCGGGCCCCGCGCTCTGAGGGGGCCCACCCGGAGCTACGCTACAGTAACTGTATCGGCGTGCACAGCAGGCCGATACAGTTGCATTCTGCGGCAGAGCAGGGAGAATCGATCTTCCTGCTCTGCCGCCCAGAAGCTATGGGGCCTGAACAGGCGTTGGGGGGGCCCGGTGCCAGCAGTGGGCCCCCCACCCGTCATCGGAGGGTCAGCTGTATCGGCATCCAGCCGATACAGCTGACCGCATAGAGAGAGAAGGAGCGAGCGCTCCTTCTCTCCCATAATCCCCCTCTCAGCGTCTGACAGCGGGCGCGATGACATCACCTGCCGGCGCCCGCTGTCAGACGCTGAGAGGGAGAACAGTGAGCAGCACAGGAGCCGGGAGGTGAGTATTGTTTTTTTTTTTTTTAATGGGGGTGCATTATACTACAGAGGCTGTATATGGGGGGTGCATTATACTACAGAGGCTGTATATGGGGGCTGCATTATACTACAGAGGCTCCATATTGGGATGCATTATACTACAGAGACTCCCTATGGGGATGCATTATACTACAGAGGCTGCCTATGGGGGTGCATTATAATATAGCGGCTGCCTATGGTGGTGCATTATATTATAGACTCTGCCTATGGGGGTTTATTATAATATAGAGGCTGCCTATGGGGGTGCATTATACTATATTGAGGACTATCTGGTGTATTATGCTGTATGGATGCTATCTAGGGGCCATCATACAGTGTTGGACCCATTAAATAGTTTGGGGACATTAAGGGGTCAGTATATATCCAGTGAGGGGCATTATTCTGTGTATAGGGGAGATGTACAGGGGGAGACTTGGGACATTATTAAATGTAAAGTGGACACTTATTGTTATAGGGGAACTCGGGTTACTGTGACTGTCAAAGGGGCACACAGGGCATTATTACAGTCTAGGGGACAAAATGTGGTCACTGTTTTCTAGGGCACTTGCACCCGGCATTACTATATTCTAGAGGGGTGCTTTAAAATTTAGAGGTCACACAGAACCAACAGCAGGTGCAGTATAGGGACACATACGCAGCAGCAGCAGCTCAGTATTGGGGTATCAGGCAGTAATAGGACACATAGGCAGCAGCGCTCAGTATTGGGGTATCAGGTGCAGAAATAGGGACACATATGGCAGCAGCGGCTCAGTATTGGGGTATCAGGTGCAGATAATGGGACACATATGGCAGCAGCGGCTCAGTATTGGGGTATCAGGTGCAGTAATAGGGACACATATGGCAGCAGCGGCTCAGTATTGGGGTATAATGGACTGAGGTGCAGAAATAGGGACACATATGGCAGCAGCGGCTCAGTATTGGGGTATCAGCAGGATGAGGAGTTTGTGCAGGTTGAGAATAGTCCAATTGGTGACCAAGACAGTGCTAAAAATATGAGAAGTGAAATGTGTCCTTGTTGTAATCTCTGCAGTCGAGTCCTGGCTGGAGAAGTCGTCATGTCGGTCTGGGCCAGATGGAAAAGAAATGAAAAGTGAACAATTCCATTAGAAAGAACATCAGCGGTAAGTCATTATCTGTACCTGTGCTGTAATCTATTATATGTTCTGTAGGACTGGTATTATTTACCACAGACCATATGGCGGTAATATCAATATTGGTCTTTTTATATATAGATTATTTTTGGCAACAGCGCGGTCATTTGCTGAGGTTCTCTGATTAGGGGCCCACTCAGAAGTTTCGCACTCACACTAAACCAAAACCCTAGCTACGCCTCTGGCTCTCTCTCTAGTCTTTCTTTCTCTCTCTAGTCTTTCTCGCTCTCTGTTCTTTCTTTCTCGCTCTCTGTTCTTTTTTCTCTCTGTTCTTTCTTTCTCTCTCTCTTTTCTTTCTTTCCTCTCTTTCTTTCTCTGTTTGTTCTTTCTCTCTCGCTGCTCTTTCTTTCTTTTCCTCAGTACCAGCCACTGTGCCCTCATTACTAGTCAGTGTGATCAGCAGTGCTAAATGGGTACGCTTGGGGCCAGGATATGGGTGTGATTAGCTGTTAAATGGGTGTGGTCGGGGCGTGGCCTAAAATTTGCAGCGACGCCCTACGAGCGCCGCAGCCTTTAACCCTCTTTCCTGTCTTCAAAATTTGGGAGGTATGCTGTATGACCTCACTACAACTTCTGGCCATGCTCCTGATGAGCGCGACGGATGGTCTCCTGAGGGATCTCCTCCCACACCTGGACTAAAGCATCCACCAACTCCTGGACAGTCTGTGGTGCAACGTGGCATGGCCTAAAATTTGCTGCAGCAGGCACAGCGTGCCACAGCCTTTGTCCCTCTTTCCCTTCTTCAAAGGTTGGGAAGTATGATGGTGGGCCCCAAGAATATTTTTTCTCTGGTGGGCCCAAGGTACTCCAGTCCGACGCTGCTGGCAAGGTCCATGGATATTGGCTCCTTAACAGCCTTAAATACCATGCCTCAGCAGCAGGGGCGTACATAGAAATCATGGGGCCCCATAGCAAAAGTCTGAATGGGCCCCCCCCCCAAAAAAAAAACCCAGAGCCATTGTAAATGTAAAGTGCCAGCACAGTGAGGGAACACATTAAACAAAAAATGTATTATGCCCCCATAGATTGTGCCCCCATAGATGCTCCATAGTATAGGCCCTTATGCTGCCGCAGCTGCTGCAACCAAAAAAAAAAAAAAGACATACTCACCTTTCGTCGCTGGGGGCCAGGTGCCGGTGTCCTGAGCAGGGGGTGACACCAGGTGCCGATGTCACCGCTCGCTCATGGGCCCCGGCACCTGAGATATTTACCTGTCCTCTCTCCACTGCTGAGTGCCGCTGTCTTCGGGGTCCTCCAGCAGTGAATGATCAGGCAGAGGGCGCGGCGCGCACTAACGACGTCATCGCGCCCTCTGACCTGAACATTGCAGCAAGAGGACGCGAGCAACGGTGGAACGGGACAGGTAAATATCCCTTATACTCACCCTTCCGCCGGCGCAGTCTGTGCAGCCCCTGCTCTTCTCCCACGGTCTCCGCCGCCAGTGTTCAGCGGTCACGCGGGACAGCTCATTAAAGTCATGAATATGTGCGTATTCATGACTGTAATGAGCGGTACCACCTGACCGCTGAACACAGGCGTCGGAGACCGTGGGAGAAGAGCAGGGGCTGCAGAGACCGCACCAGGAGGGGTGAGTATATAGAAGAGCTGCGCTCCCCCTCCCCCGCCGACCCCCTGGTAGTACTGTGTCAGCACAGCTACCCGACCGTCGAGGGCCCCCTCACCTGTCCGGGCCCCATAGCAGCTGCTTGGTCTGCTTCATTCACGGTACGCCACTGCTCAGCAGTCTGCTTCATCAGGCTGGTTAACAAAAATAGGGGGGACCCGACGCCATTTTTTTTTCGAAGGGAACCCCTATTTTTGTTAATCAGTTCCCTCTGACGTCACTGATTGTGTCCCTGGCTGACCTGAAGTGAAAGTGGAAAGCAATCAATTAAGCTTTCCACTTCCTCTCCTGTCAGCCAGGAGAGGAACTCATTCATTTGGGGGTTTACTGTGAGGCTGCAGCATTAGCTGCGGTCCCTGCAGTAAACATTAACCCTTTCTGAAGGATTACACCGTGGTACCTGACTGTGCATGGGATAGGTAAGAATAATTTTGCTTTTTTATTTTATTTTTATTACAGGAAATGGTTTTTGCAGTCAAATAAAAGATGGTCAAAAACATGTGTCTTTATTTCATTAAAATGATTTTTAATTAAAGTGTGTGTGTTTTATTTTTATTTCATGCAATAGGATTAATAATTGATAGTTGTCTAATTGACAGCTCTCAATTATTAACCTGGCTTAAGGTCACCTTTCAATAGCAAGGTGGCTTTAACCCCATATTAACCCATTCGCCACCGCTACAGGGCAATGGGAATAGACGGGCAAAGTGCCAGAAAGGGCGAATCTAATTATAGATTTGTCTTCTCTGGGGTGTCTGGGGGCAGATGTTAGTAGCCAGGGGGGGGGGCAAAAATAATGGTCCCTCTCTGGGCTATTATTATCTGCCCCCATTCGCTGGCTTTGTCTGTCTGGTTGCGAAAATAGGGCGGAGCCCACGCATTTTTTTTAAACAATTTTACACCTCATATATATATATATATATATATATATATATATATATATATATATATATACATGTCATTGAATTTGTGACACATATATATATATATTTATATTTATAGTTCATACACTTCTACATAGTATAATAGCCGCTAATTCAATTGCCGGCTTTTGTGAAAATGCAGAACCCGACATGAAATGACACTTGGTGTACATAGGGTTAACCATGTCCTTTGCTATCTGATTTGCACAAACAATTACATCAGTCTATGTGTGCAAAATTTCACACCTGTAGGGGTTAATTAAAGGTGTAAATTCGTAGCAAAAAAGTCCGTTTTTTTTACAACGAATTTACAACTTTAATTAACCCCTACAGGTGTGAAATTTTGCACACATAGACTGATGTAATTGTTTGTGCAAATCAGATAGCAAACAACATGAAAAGACATGGTTAACCCTATGTACACCAAGTGTATTTTCATGTCGGGTGCTTCTGTCTTTTCACAGAAGCCGGCTTTACCCGGCAATTGAATCAGAGGCTATTTTACTATGTAGAAGTGTATAAACTATACATATATGTATATATATATATATATGTCACAATGACATGTATATATATATATATATGTATTCTATGTGTGTATATTTTGTGTTTACAACGAAAGAAAGGGTTTTTTTAGTTGCGATATTTTGTTCCCATAGACTTACATGGGACTTCCGGTATCGGTATCGGATATCGCCGATATTTAGTGATATCGGCGATACCATTCCGATCCGATATTTTTGGATATCAGAAAGTATCGCTCAACTCTATTTCTGAATTAAAAATTAAAAAAACAACACAAAGCAACAATGGGATGGAGAAAGCCACATTCACTGTAACTAGTGAAGAGCAGAAGGTCATCGAAGTTAAAGAGAGTGACTGGCAGCGCATCAGCGAACCGGCACCTGAAAGATGCGAACCTAGGCCTGCAGGAAGTACCTGGTGAGTCACTCTCCAAGGCCATTTTCTCAGAGACCTATGTCCAGAGACAGAATTTTAAAATCAGTGGGACTACATTGCTAAAGCCCATGCAAGGCCTAGCAAAAATTTAATGGAGGATTTGCAATACACCCCAGAAGAGACTTAGAGGAGGGCATCAGAACACAATTTTTTAACATTTGAAAGGAGGTATGGCCGCAAAAAATGATATTTTTGGGCATCATACATACCTTTGAAAAATTAGGTGCGAGGGTCGAATCATAACCCTGTATATATGGTGAAGGAGGATACCAAATATTAGAAAACAAGAACTGTGTACACTTGATTTTATGTTCCTGCTTCTGTCATCTCATGGTGTTGAGAAGTCTGGGCCAATCCAGGCCTTGTTTATTTTGATAATAGTCATCCTGTCAGCATTTTCATTAGACAGGCGGATATGCATATCAGTTATTATGCCCCGCGCTAAAAAATCGCTCTGGCAAAGCACTAGTGGCAGGGCAGGTCAGCACCTTCAAGGCATAGAGGGACAGTTCATGTCCACATGTACAGCTTGAACACTCAATGCTTGTATGGAACAGATGAATCATGTAGGACACTGGTACAGAAAACTAGGTACTCCTTCACCATCTTCCAAAACTTTTCCTTACTTGTCAGAGTACCCCCGGGAAGGGTCTAATGAAACTGTCCCAGAACTTTGATAGTGTTCCCTTGCCTCTATTGGAGCTGGAGTGTCTCCCTCCTCTCTACTCCTTGGTTGTCCAAAAAATTCTGACCTCTGCCACCAGCGTTGTTAGATGGGAATTTTTTGACTAATTACTCAACTATAGCCTTTTGGTATTGCACTATTTTAATAGTCCTGTCTGCCTCGTGAAGGAGAGATGGAAAGTTCTCCTTGCAGCGTGGGTCGAGAAGGCTCAACAGCCAGTTATTCTTTCTAGCTTCACTAGTAGATTAAGCAAATCTGAGTAGGTTTTCAGAAAGTGATGAACCACTAAGTTGAGCATGTGAGCCAGGCACATTACATATGCTTGCCAAGCTTCAGAGCAGCCACCAGGTTATGGCCATTATCACACTTGACCATGCCTGGTTATAGATTCAGTGGCGAGAGCTATAGATCTGTCTGGTCTTTTAGACCTTTCAACAACTCTGCCACAGTGTGCTGTTTGTCACCTTAAGCTATGAGTTTAAGCAGTGCCTATTTCCGCTTCATAGAGGCAGTGCTTCAGTTCTTCCACCTTGCAACTGATATGGATGATAATTCTGAGATATAGAATAAGAAGGAGGAGGGGGTGCAGGAACTGGTATAGTAGGAGGGGGAAACCCTGATGGAACTTGGGCCCGCAATTCTAGGCATCTGTAACAAGTGTGCCGTGCCAGGGTCTGATTCTGTCCAGGCCTCCACCAGGTTCATCCAGTGTGCCACCAAGGAAATGTAGCATCCCTGGCCAAAAGCACTGATCCACGTGTCGGTAGTTAAGTGGACCTTCCCAGAAACTGCGTTGATTAGGTCACTGGTGATGTTATGGGATACGTGCTTGTGTTAGGCGGTGACGGCAAACCGGGAAAAATAGTGGCAGCTGGGAACCAAGTACCAAGAGACAGCTGTTACCATGAGGTTGTACAAAGCCTCAGTGTCCACAAGCTTAAACGGCAACATTTCCAGGGCAAGCATTCTGTAGATGTGCCCATTTAGTGTTTGGGTATATGAGTGGGTGACTACATATTTTGCTTGCATTCCAAGGACTGGGTTAGGGACAGATGAACGCTGCACTGGGACAAGGAAGTGGATGTGGTTTCTGATGGTGCTTGCAAATGTGCAAAGATAGGTGCAGGGCAGGAGGCATCCATGCCTGCATCATGGACAGGGGGATTGGCAAGCATGTAGCACAGAAGATTTTAAACCCAGGCTAATTGGCCCATCTAGTTGGGTGCTTGGATGACATCTGTTTGAGCACGCTGGTAGTGGTCAGGCTGTTAGTGGTCTGGCTTTTGCTGAGCTTGGTATGGCACAGGATGCAAATCAAAGTTTTCTTAACTACTGCAGTTGCATTAAAAAAGCGCCCTGCTGGGAAACACCTAACCCTTGGCTGGAATCTGGCCATGTGATGGTGCTCTGGGGAGCAGTTGACCACCTTCTCCCTCTGGCCACCCCACTGCCTCTTCCTGTCTGTTGCAGTGCTGCGAATCCCTGCCAATCTATGCTGCTGTGCAGGCTTTGCACGCCACTTTGCCAGGTTGGATCAGTGACATCTTCATCCACCACCTCATATTCCACTTTCTCACTCTGGTCCTCCTCCTGACTTGTTAACTTAACATGACTTCTTAGCAACTATGTCTCATCATCATCCATATCTTGAGACAGTAATTGCAATTTCTCACTGTCGGCTTCTTCTGACCGTGGCTGCTCAAATATTTGGGTATCACTGCATACGATCTCCTCATGTCCAGCTTGATATATGCACAGTGAGAAGGCAGAGAAGTCATAAATTGAAAGGAAAAGAGCGCCTCTGAGGGTCCAGATGTGGGGTCATTTGTCTCCTACACTCGCCGTGGTGGGAGTAAGGAGGATCAGGGTGAGGATTATGTGGTCCATCCAGACTCTTGGCTAGTGAGACTGGACCATGTTGAAGACAGGATGATGCTGGGAAATATACTGAAAGCATTATCTGCCATCCAACCCACAACCTGCTAACACTGTTTTGGCTTGTACCACTCCCACCTGCAAAGTGGAGCAGAATGCTAGGTCGTAGATGAGCAGGCCTCACCTTGGCCTCTGCGTTCCCCATCATCAGCACATCCACTTCCTCATCCCTTACTGTATGCCTTGCACATTTTAAATTATGTATGCAGCTAAGAGCAATATTATTAGAAAAAAATAATCTATTTAAATTGGCCCTGAAAGGACTTTTGGCTGTACGTTTCAGCACCAAGGACTGATGTACAATAACAAATTATATTGTGGTACCATGTTAGCCAGAAAAATCGATGTGAATACTTTTCTGCCCAATGATGACAAAAGTATTCTCGGAGTGATACCTTCATTGGCTAACCAGAAAATAATATATTTGCAAGTTTTCAGAGCACAGGAGCACCAAGGACTGTAACACAATGAACCTTGCTTAAATATCTCTAATACACTATCCGTGCTCCAGCAGCTAACTCTACAATAATTACAGCAAAGAACAGTACTATTATAGAATAGAATCTATTTTAATTTGCTCTGAAAAGAACTGTTGGTTTAATATAGCAGCACCAAGGATTGTAACGCAATGAACCCTGCCTAAATGCTTCTAATACACTATCCCTACTCCAGCAGCTAACCTTACAATAATTGCAGCTAAGAGCGATATTATTATAGAATAGAATCTGTTTAAATTACCCCTGAAATAGACTGTGGTTTAGCGTAGCATCACTAAAAATTGTAATGCAATGAACCCTGCTTAAATGACTCTGATACACTATCCCTACTAGAGATGAGTGAATATGTTCGAAAAACGATCACCAAACATAAATTCAGGACAAATATGGTACACTTGGATTTGTGATCGATAACACGAGCATTTTTCTTAAAATCGGAAAAAGTTGGTAACATTTGGTAAAAGAGAGCATAAAAGCCGACAATTCATGTGCCGCGCTCACTAAAATCACAGTGTTACAGGTTAGAATAGAATAGATAGAATAGCTATATACACATAGAATAGAGAGATATACAGTATACTATAGATGTCAGTGACACACATCTACAAAAATTAAGAGACCACTGCACAGTTTTAATAAAAATCAGCGTCTCTAACATGTCTGACAGCCATTCCATTCCAGTGTCAGTTGAATTCCAACCAGAGTACACCTCATTCTACTTAATGTGCTTCTGATTAGGGGATCACCTGAATCAAATCTTATTTAACGAAGGAAAGTATAAAAAACACTGCTTTGGTGTTCACAATCCTCTTGCAATAGGAGAAGCTGGATGGCAAAACAAGTGCTAGTAATATCCCAAAAGTAATAGGAATGAAAAAATAACTTTTAACCATGCCAAAGGAGTTGAAAAGAAAAGTCTTGAATGAGGAAAAGAAGGCCTCAATTCTGGCTTTACTAGCAGAGGGATACAGTGAGCATCATGTTGCCTCCATCCTTAACATTTCTAAGATGGCAGTCCATTAAAACAAGGTCAAGCAGCAGACATTGGGGACAACAAAGCTACAGACCGGCAGAGGGCGAAAACGACTCTCCACTGACCGGGATGACCGTCATCTTATTTGAATGTCACTCAGCAACTGCAGGATGACATCAAGTGACCTACAAAAGACAAATGGCAACTGGGGTGAAGTGCACAGCAAGAACAGTTCGTAACATGCTCATAGAGGCAGGGCTCAAGACATGTAAAGCTAGAAAAAAAGCCTTTCATTAATGAGAAGCAAAGGAGAGCCAGGCTGAAGTTTGCCAAAGACCATAAGGATTGGACCATAGAGGACTGGAGTAAGTTAAACTCTTATGAGTCTAATTTTCAGCTTTGCCCAACACCTGGTCATCTAATGGTTAGACGGAGACCTGGAGAGGAGTACAAGCCACATGGACTTGCACCCACTGTGGAATTTGGTGGAGGATCAGTGATGATCTGGGGATGCTTCAGCAAGGCTGGAATTGGGCAGGTTAATCTTTGCGAAGGACGTATGAATCAAGTCACATACAAGGATATCCTGGAAAAACAGTTGAGTCCTTCTGCTCAGGCAATGTTCCCCAACTCTGAGGAATGTTTTTTCCAGCAGGACAATGCACCATGCCACACAGCTAGGTCAATTAATGTGTGGATGAAGGATCATCACATCAAATCCCTGTCATGGCCAGAGCAATCTATAGACCTGAACCCCATTGAAAACCTCTGAAATGTAATCAAGTGGAAGATGGATAGTCACAAGCCATCAAATAAAGAACAACTGCTTACATTTTTGTACCAGGAGTGGCATAAGTTCAACCAAAGACGTGCAGTGTGAAAGACTGGTGGAAAGCATGCCAAGACACATGAAAGCTGTGATTAAAAATCATGGTTATTCCACAAAATTTTGATTTCTGAACTCTTCCCGAGTTAAAACATTAATATTGTTGTTTCTAAATAACTACAAACTTGTTTTCTTATCATTATTTGAGGGCTGCAAGCACTGCATTTTTTTGTTATTTTGACCATTTTCAATTTTCTGACAATAAAATAAATACAAAATCTATTGCTTGGAAATTCTGAGACCTGTTGTCAGTACTTTATAGAATAAAAGAGCAATTTACATTTTACTCAAAAATATACCTAAAAAAGAGAGAAATAATATAAACTGAAAATTTTGCAGTGGTCTATTAATTTTTGCCAGAGCTGTATATATATATATATATATATATATTTATATATTATATATATATATAATATATATATATATATATATATAATATATATATATACAGTACAGACCAAAAGTTTGGACACACCTTCTCATTTAAAGATTTTTCTGTATTTTATGACTATGAAAATTGTAAATTCACACTGAAGGCATCAAAACTATGAATTAACACATGTGGAATTATATACTTAACATAAAAGTGTGTAACAAATGAAATTATGTCTTATATTCTAGTTTCTTCAAAGTAGCCACCTTTTGCTTTGATGACTGCTTTGCACACTCTTGGCATTCTCTTGATGAGCTTCAAGAGGTAGTCACCGGGAATAGTTTTCACTTCACAGATGTGCCCTGTCAGGTTTAATAAGTGGTATTTCTGGCCTTACAAATGGGGTTGGGACCATCAGTTGTGTTGTGCAGAAGTCTGTATTTGTATTATGGCAAGAAAAAAGCAGCTAAGAAAAACGAGTGGCCTTCATTACTTTAAGAAATGAAGGTCAATCAGTCCGAAAAATTGAGAAAACTTTGAAAGTGTCCCCAAGTGCAGTTGCAAAAACCATCACGCGCTACAAAGAAACTGGCTCACATGAGGACTGCCCCAGGAAAGGAAGACCAAGAGTCACCCCTGCTTCTGAGGATAAGTTTATCCGAGTCACCAGCCTCAGAAATCGCAGGTTAACAGCAGCTCAGATTAGAGACCAGGTCAATGCCACACAGAGTTCTAGCAGCAGACACATCTCTACAACAACTGTTAAGAGGAGACTTTGTGCAGCAGGCTTTAATGGTAAAATAGCTGCTAGGAAACAACTGCTAAGGACAGGCAACAAGCAGAAGAGACTTGTGTGGGCTAAAGAACACAAGCAATGGACATTAGACCAGTGGAAATCTGTGCTTTGGTCTGATGAGTCCAAATTTGAGATCTTTGGTTCCAACCACCGTGTCTTTGTGTGACGCAGAAAAGGTGAACGGATGGACTCTACATGCCTGGTTCCCACTGTGAAGCATGGAGGAGGAGGTGTGATGGTGTGGGGGTGCTTTGCTGGTGACACTGTTGGGGATTTATTCAAAATTGAAGGCATACTGAACCAGCATGGCTACCACAGCATCTTGCAGCGGCATGCTATTCCACCCGGTTTGCGTTTAGTTGGACTATCATTTATTTTTCAAAAGGACAATGACCCCAAACACACCTCCAGGCTGTGTAAGGGCTATTTGACCAAGAAGGAGAGTGATGGGGTGCTACGCCAGATGACCTGGCCTCCACAGTCACCAGAACCCAATTGAGATGGTTTGGGGTGAGCTGGACCGCAGAGTGAAGGCAAAAGGGCCAACAAGTGCTAAGCATCTCTGGGAACTAGTTCAAGATTGTTGAAAGACCATTTCCGGTGACTACCTCTTGAAGCTCATCAAGAGAATGCCAAGAGTGTGCAAAGCAGTCATCAAAGCAAAAGGTGGCTACTTTGAAGAAACTAGAATATAAGACATATTTTCAGTTGTTTCACACTTTTTTGTTAAGTATATAATTCCACATGTGTTAATTCATAGTTTTGATGCCTTCAGTGTGAATGTACAATTTTCATAGTCATGAAAATACAGAAAAATCTTTAAATGAGAAAGTGTGTCCAAACTTTTGGTCCATACTGTATATATACACACTGATCAAAAAATAAAGGGAACATTTAAACAACGGAATATAACTCCAAGTAAATCAAACTTCTGTGAAATCAAACTGTCAACTTAGGAATCAACACTGATTGACAATCAATTTCACATGCTGTTGTGCAAATGGTTCTGCAGTTGGGGACCACAGACCACATTTCAGTACCAATGCTTTCTGGCTGATGTTTTGGTCAACTTTTGAAAGTTGGTTGTGCATTCACACTCATGTTAGCATGATACGGACTCTACAACCCACACAAGTGGCTCAGGTAGTGCAGCTCATCCAGGATGGCACATCAATGCAAGCTGTGGCAAGAAGGTTGGCTGTGTCTGTCAGCGTAGTGTCCAGAGGCTGGATGCGCTACCAGGAGACAGGCCAGTACACCAGGAGACGTGGAGGAGGCCGTAGGAGGGCAACAATCCAGCAGCAGGACTGCTACCTCCACCTTTGTGCAAGGAGGAAGAGGAGGAGCACTGCCAGAGCCCTGCAAAATGACCTACAGCAGGCCACAAATGTGCATGTGTCTGCACAAATGGTTAGAAACCGACTTCATGAGAATAGTCTGAGTGCCCGACATCCACAGATGGGGGTTGTGCTCACAGCCCAACACCGTGCAGGACGCTTGGCATTTGCCACAGAACACCAGGATTGGCAAATTCACCACTAGCGCCCTGTGCTCTTCACAGATGAAAGCAGGTTCACACTGAGCACATGTGACAGACATGATAGAGTCTGGACATGCCGTGGCAAGCGATCTGCTGCCTGCAACATCCTTCAGCATGACTGGTTTGGCAGTGGGTCAGTAATGGTGTGGGGTGGCATTTCTTTGGAGGGCCGCACAGCCCTCCATGTGCTCGCCATATGTAGCCTGACTGCCATTAAGTACAGAGATAAGGTCCTCAGACCCCTTGTGAGACCATATGCTGGTGCGGTTGGCCCTGGGTATCTCCTAATGTAGGACAATTACAGACCTCATGTGGCTGGAGGGTGTCAGCAGTTCCTGCAAGATGAAGGAATTGAAGCTATGGACTGGCCCTTCCATTCCCCAGACCTGAATTCGATTGAGCACATCTGGGACATCATGTCTTGCTCCATCCACCAATGTCACATTGCAGCACAGACTGTCCAGGAGTTGGCGGATGCTTTAGTCCAGGTCTGGGAGGATATCCCTCAGGAGACCATCCGCTGCCTCATCAGGAGCATGCCTAGGCATTGTAGGGAGGTCATACAGTCACAGGGAGGTCATACAGGCACATGGAGGCCACACACACTACTGAGCATAATTTTGACTTATTTTAAGGACATTACATTCCACTTTAATATTGTGGGTGACCCAAAATCCAGGCCTCCATTGGTTAATAAATTTGATTTCCATTGATGATTTTGTGTTATTTTGTTGTTAGAACATTCAACTTTGTACAGAACAAAGTATTCAATGAGGATATTTCATTCATTCTGATCTAGGATGTGTTATTTGAGTGTTCCCTATATTTTTTTGAGCAGTGTATATATATATATATATACAGCTCTGGCAAAAATTAAGAGACCACTTTCAAATGTTTAGTTTGTCTGATTCTTCTCTTTGTAGGTATAATTTTGAGTAAAATGTAAATTGCTTTTTTAGTCTATAAACTTCTGACAACATGTCTCCGAATTTCCAAGCACTAAATTTTGTATTTTATTTCTGACAAAGAACAATGGTCAAAATAAAAAAAACAGTGCTTTCAGACCTCAAATAATGCAAAGAAAACAAGTTCATAATCATTTTGAAGCAACAATACTAATGTTTTGACTAAGGAAGAGTTCTGAAATCAATATTTTGTGGAATAACAATGATTTTTAAAAACAGCTTTCATACGTCTTGGCATGCTTTCCACCAGTCTTTCACACTGCTTCTGGCGCAAAAATTTAAGCAGTTCTTCTTTGTTTGATGGCTTGTGACTATCCATCATCCTCTTCATTACATTCCAGAAGTTTTAAATGGGGTTCAGGTCTGGAGAATGGGCCGCCCATGACAGGGTTTTGATGTGGTGGTCTCTTAATTTTTGCCAGAGCTGTATATATATATATCTGTGTGTGTGTGTGTTAGGGGTCGATTTCCCACTGCTGCACAAGGGGAATCTCGAGCCAGTCCCGCTGCGGTCCCCCATCCGTCTCCTGCCGCTGTGGAGCCTGCTCAGCAGAGACGTCGGTCCCAGCTTCTCACCCAGTCAAATAATGTGCAGAGGATGACTGCTGCCTCTCCAGGTCCTGCTATTATAACCAGTGCAGGTCAGCGGCGAGCAGACGTATTTGGGACTAAGTCCTGTGTGTTTCCTTCTGAGCATGCCCAGGGTAAGGTATCTCATTGGAGATCAGGGGTCACATGCTCTGGCACTGCAGTGACTCCTATTGGTCCTCCAGGAAGGTCCTGAAGCTGCTCGAGTTCTGGGGCAGGCTTCCATTGGTTCTTCCAGGAAGGTCCTGCAGTTGTTGCTGCTATAAAAGGGTTGCTTGGCCGCACGGCCATGCGCTAGTATCAATCCTGTTATATGCTTTGCGCCAGTGTGGTCATGTACGCATGGGCTCAGCTGAAATAAGCCCCTAGAATACCGGCACCTCTGGTGAAGAGTTTTGTATGCACGTGTTCAGGGCTTGGCTGAAATAGCCTCTAGAATACCGGCTACTCCCGTGAGGAGTTGGTTGTTTGCGTTTCTATCTGCATGACCACGGACTGCTATCTGCTCTGCAGTTATCTGTGTGCTCCTGTGGAGTTAACAGGACACGGTCTCTATCACAGCGACTCTGTGGTGTAACAGAGTTCACTTATACCGCCATATAGTGCCACAGCATCTATGTCAGCGACTCTGTGGTGTAACAGAGTTTGCTTATACCGCCATATAGTGCCACAGCATCTATGTCAGCGACTCTGTGGTGTAACAGAGTTTGCTTAAACCGCCATATAGTGCCATCTTACTAGCAGCAGGCTCTGCCTGCACGGTGGACCCCGGGCTGCAAACGCACCTATTATTTATATTTATTTGGTGCGTTCCGCAGACCCTAACAGTGTGTCACTGACATCTATATAAACATATATATACAGTATATATATATATATATATATATATATATATATATATATATACACAGTATGTATTCTATGTGTACATATCTATTGTTTTGTGAGCTGTCAGTGTGATTTTACAGTAGCAGGACATGAATTGCCAGCTTTTGAAAGGGCACTGGTGTGTAAAAATCGGACAGCACTTGCATGGTGCAAGTGCTGTGTGATTATTTTCTCGCACCCATTGAGTTGTATTGGCAAGTCTTATCCGAGATACGCAGCATTACACAGCATGCTGCGATTTTTTTCTCAGTCCGATTTCAGCTGAGAAAAAAATCGCAGGTGAGAGGTTACCCATTGAATAACATTGTTCTGAGTGCAATCCGATTTTTTATCGGATTGCACTCATCCGTATTTCTTGCATATGAGTTAGAGCCCTAAATGTGATGTCGTCCCTAAAAAATGGTTTTGCAAATTTTGTTGGAAAAATGAGAAATCACTGAACAAGTTTTAACCCTTATAACTTCCTGACAAAAAAAATCATGTTTCCAGAATCGTACTGATGTAAAGTAGACATGTGGGAAATGTTATTTATGAACTAATTTGTGTGACATAACCTTATGATTTAAGGGCACAAAAAATAAAAGTTTGAAAATTGCAAAATTTACGTTCATAAATAAACGTGTCATATTAAAGAAATTTTACCACTATCATGGAGTACAATATGTAAAAAAAAAAACAATGTCACAATCAGTGGGATACGTTGAAGCATTCCAGAGTTATTGCTACATAAAGTGACAGTGGTCAAAATTGTAAAATTTGACTTGGTCATTAACCCCTCTCTGACATTAGACGTACTATCCCGTCCATGAAACCCGTGCCAATCTGACCATGGACGGGATAGTACGTCATAGGCTAATCGCCGCCGGGTGTCAGCTGATTATCACAGCTGACACCCGTGACTGTGTGTCAGGAGCGGTCACGGACCGCTCCCGGCACATTAACCCCTGGCACACCGCGATCAAACATGATCGCGGTGTGCTGGGGGCACAGGGAAGCATCGCGCAGGGAGGGGGCTCCCTGCGCGCCCCCCTGAGACCCTCAGACCAGCGCGATGTGATCGCGCTGTTCTGAGGGCTTCCTCCCTCCCAGGACCCAGATCCAAGATGGCGCCGGGGTCCTGGAGGGAGGCGGCTTCCTCAGTGCCTGCTGAGAGCAGGCACTGAGAAGCCTGCAGCTATGCCTGTGCGATCGCTGGTATGACAGAGTGCTGTGCACACTGTCACACCAGCGATCTGATAAAATACAGTGATGTCCCACCCTGGGACAAAGTAAAAAAGTAAAAATAATAAAAATAAACATGTTTTAAAAAAAAATCCAAAATAAATAATAAAAAAAAATATTCCCCAATAAATTTGTTTCTTCCTGTAAATAAAAAAAACAAAACAATAAAAGTACACATATTTGGTATCGCCGCGTCCGTAACGACCCCCCGTATAAAACTGTTCCACTAGTTAACCCCTTTAGTGAACCCCTTAAAAAAAAAAAAAACAAAGCAAAAAATCAATGCTTTATCATCATACCGCCGAACAAAAAGTGGAATAACACGCGATCAAAAAGACTGATATAAATAAACATGGTACCGCTGAAAACGTCATCTTGTCCCGCAAAAAACGAGCTGCCATACAGCATCATCAGCGAAAAAATATAAAAGTTATAGCTCGCAGAATAAAGCGATGCATAAATAATTATTTTTCATATAAAATTGTTTTTATTCTATAAAAGCGCCAAAACATAAAAAATGATATAAATGAGGTATCGCCATAATCGCACTGACCCGAAGAATAAAACTGCTTTATCAATTTTACCACACGCGGAACGATAAAAACGCCTCCCCCAAAAGAAATTCATGAATTGCTGATTTTTGTTCATTCTAACCTCCCAAAAATCGAAATAAAAAGCGATCAAAAAATGTCACGTGCTCAAAAATGGAACCAATAAAAACGTCAACTCGTACCGCAAAAAATAAGACCTAACATGACTCTGTGGGTCAAAATATGCAAAAATTATAGCTCTCAAAATGTGGCGATGCAAAAAACTATTTTTTGCAATAAAAAAGCGTCTTTTACCGTGACAGCTGCCAATCATAAAAACCCACTATAAATGGTAAATCAAACCCCCTTTATCACCCCCTTAGTTAGGGAAAAATAATAAAATTAAAAAAATGTATTTATTTCCATTTTCCCATTAGGGTTAGGGTTAGGGTTGGCGCTAAAGTTAGGATTAGGGTTAGGGTTGGGATTAGGGGTGTGTTAGGGTTAGGCTTGTGGTTAGGGTTGGGACTAGGGTTAGGGGTGTGTTGGGGTTAGGGTTGGAGTTAGAATTGGGGGGTTTCCGCTGTTTAGGCACATCAGGGGCTCTCCAAATGTGACACGGCGTCTGATCTCAATTCCAGCCAATTCTGCGTTGAAAAAGTCAAACGGTGCTCCTTCACTTCTGAGCTCTGCCATGCGTCCAAACAGTAGTTTATTCCCACATATGGGGTATCAGCGTACTCTGGACCCCAAGCGTTATTGTGCAATTTGTCCTATTTCTTCTGTTACCCTTGGAAAAATAAAAAACTGGGGGCGAAAATATAATTTTTGTAAAAAAAAATGATTTTTTGTTTTTACGGCTGTACATTATAAACTTCTGTGAAGCACTTGGGGCTTCATAGCGCTCACCACACATCTAGATAAGTTCCTTGTGGGGTCTATTTTCCAAAATGGGGTCACTTGTTGGGGATTTCCACTGTTTAGGCGCATCAGGGGCTCTCCAAATGTGACATGACGCCCCCAGACCATTCCATCAAAGTCTGCAATCTAAAACGTCACTACTTCCCTTCCGATCCCCAATGTGTACCCATACAGTATTTTTCTCCCACATATTGGGTATCAGCGTACTCAGGACAAATTGGACAACAACTTTTGGGGTCCAATTTCTCCTGTTACCTTTGTGAAAATAAAATATCGGGGCTAAAAAATAATTTTTGTAAAAAAAAAAGGATTTTTTATTTTTACGGCTGTACGTTATAAACTTCTGTGAAGTACTTCGGGGTTCAAAGTGCTCACCACACATCTAGATAAGTTCCTTTTGGGGTCTATTTACCAAAATGGGGTCACTTGTGGGGGGTTTCCACTGTTTAGGTGCATCAGGGGCTCTCCAAATGCGACATGACGCCCCCAGACCATTCCATCAAAGTATGCAATCCAAAACGTCACTACTTCCCTTCCGAGCCCTGACGTGTGCCCATACAGTAGTTTTCTCCCACATATTGGGTATCAGCGTACTCAGGACAAATTGGACAACAACTTTTGGGGTCCAATTTCTCCTGTTACCCTTGTGAAAATAAAATATTGGGGGCGAAAAAATCATTTTTGTAAAAAAAAAAGGATTTTTTATTTTTACGGCTGTACGTTATAAACTTCTGTGAAGCACTTCGGGGTTCAAAGTGCTCACCACACATCTAGATAAGTTCCTTTTGGGGTCTATTTGCCAAAATGGGGTCACTTGTGGGGGTTTCCACTGTTTAGGTGCATCAGGGGCTCTCCAAATGCGACATGACGCCCCCAGACCATTCCATCAAAGTCTGCAATCCAAAACGTCACTACTTCCCTTCCGAGCCCCGACGTGTGCCCATACAGTAGTTTTCGCCCACATATTAGGTATCAGCGTACTCAGCACAAATTGGACAACAACTTTTGGGTTCCAATTTCTTCTGTTACCCTTGTGAAAATAAAATATTGGGAGCGAAAAAATCATTTTTGTAAAAAAAAAAAAAAGATTTTTTATTTTACGGCTGTACATTATAAACTTTAGTGAAACACCTGGGGGTTCAAAGTTCTCACCACACATCTAGATAAGTTCCTTGAGGGGTCTAGTTTCCAAAATGGTGTCATTTATGGGGGTTTCCACTGTTTAGGCAGATCAGGAGCTCTCCAAACACGACATGGCGTCCAGCCAATTCTGCGTTGAAAAAGTCAGACGACGCTCCTTCCCTTCCAAACTCTGCCATGCACCCAAACAGTGGTTTACTCCCACATATGGGGTATCAGCGCACTCAGGACAAATTGCACAATAACTTTTGGAGTCTTGTTACCCTTGAAAAAATAAAAATTGGGGTGAAAAGATCATTTTTGTGGAAAAAATATGATTTTTAAATTTTACGGCTCTACGTTATAAACTTGTGTGAAGCACTTGGGGGTTCAAATTGCTCACCAAAGATCTAGATAAGTTACTTAGGGGGTCTAGTTTCCCAAATGGGGTCATTTGTGGGGGGTTTCCACTGTTTAGGCACATCAGGGGCTCTCCAAATGCAACATGGCATCCAATCTCAATTCCAGCCAATTTTGGTTGGAAAAAGTCAAATGGTGCTCCTTCCCTTCCGAGCTCTGCCGTGCGCCCAAACAGTGGTTCCTCCCCACATATGGGGTATCAGTGTACTCAGGACAAAATGGACAACAACTTATGTGGTCCAATTTCTCCTGTTACCCTTGGGAAAATAAAAAAATAGTGACTAAAATATAATTTTTGTGGGAAAAAAATAGGATTTTTTATTTTCATGCCCGGGCATTATAAACTTGTGTGAAGCACTTGGGGCTTCAAAGTGCTCACCAAAGATCTAGATAAGTTCCTTAGGGGGTTTAGCTTCCAAAATGTGGTCACTTGGGGGGTTTCCACTGTTTAGGCTCATCTGGGGCACTGCAAACGGAACATGACCCCCATCAACGTCTGCATTCCAAAACGTTACTACTTCCTTTCCAAGCCCTGCCGTGCGCCCAAACAGTTCCCCCCCATATATGGGGTATCAGCGTACTCAGGAAAAATTGGACAACAACTTTTGGGGTCCAATTTCCTTGGGAAAATTCAAAAATTTTGGACTAAAAAATCATTTTTGTGGAAAATTGTTTTTTTTTTTTTTCACACCCAGGCATTATAAACTTTTGTGAAACACTTGGGGGTTCAAAGTGCTCACAACAGATCTAGATAAGTATCTTAGGGGGTCTAGTTTCAAAAATGGTGTCACTTGTGGGGGTTTCCACTGTTTAGGCGCATCAGAGGTTCTCCAAACGCGACATGGCGTCCAATCTCAATTCCAGCCAATTTTAGTTTGAAAAAGTCAAACGGCGCTCCTTCCCTTACGAGCTCTGCCGTGTGCCCAAACAGTGGTTTTCCCCCACATATTGGGTATTGGCGTACTCAGGAGAAATTGCATAACAACCTTATCTGTCCATTTTCTCCTTTTACCCTTGTGAAAATAAAAAAAAAGTTTGTAAAAGATCATTTTTGTGCCTAAAAAGTTAAATATTAATTTTTTCCTTCCACGTTGCTTTAGTTCCTGTGAAGCACCTGAAGGGTTAATAAACTTCTTGAATGTGGTTTTGAGTACCTTGAGGGGTGCAGTTTTTAGAATGGTGTCACTTTTGGGTATTTTCTGCCATATAGACCCCTCAAAGTGACTTCAAATGTGAGGTGGTCCCTAAAAAAAATGGCTTTGTAAATTTTGTTGTAAAAATGAGAAATGGCTGGTCAACTTTTAACCCTTATAACTTCCTAACAAAAAAAAATTTTGGTTCCAAAATTGTGCTGATGTAAAGTAGACATGTGGAAAATGTTATTTCTTAACTATTTTGTGTGATATATTTCTCTGTTTTAAGGGAATAAAAATTCAAAGTTTGAAAATTGCAAAATTGTAAAATTTTTTGCCATATTTGCGTTTTTTTTCAAAAGTAAACGCAAGTTATATCGAAGAAATTTTACTTCTAACGTGAAGTACAATATGTCACGAGAAAACAATCTCAGAATCGCGAATATCCGTTGAAGCGTTCCAGAGTTATAACCTCATAAAGAGACAGTGGTCAGAATTGTAAAAATTGGCCTTGGGGGTGAAGGGGTTAAGGTCAAAATTGGCTCAGTCACTAAGTGGTTAATTGTGACATAGCATGTAACATCCTAACATCCTAACGAAAAATACATTGAAAATATAATGGCAAATCTAACTATTTTTGTGGTATCACTGTCTGTTTTAGGCCGGTGTCACACTTGCGAGTGTGATGCGAGTCTCTCGCATGAACTTCCGGCACTGCCACCGGCACTCGAACCGGAGTGTGTGGCTGTATAGAAATACATGCAGCCGCACCCTCAGGTCTGAGTGCCGGCGGCAGTGCCGGGTGTTGATACGAGAGACTCGCGCAAGTTTTTCGCATCACACTCGCAAGTGTGACGCCGGCCTTATAATAAATGTTGTTTCCATAATTTTGCTGATGTAAAGTAGACATGTGGGAAATGTTATTTAGAAACTATTTTATGTGACATATTTCTCTATTTTAAGGGCATAAAAATTATAAGTTTGAAAATTGCAAAATTTTCACCATAGTTCAGTTTTTTTTCATAAATAAATGCATGTTATATCGAAGAAATGTTACCACTAACATGAAGTACAATATGTCAGGAGAAAACATTCTCAGAATCGCCAAGATCCATTGAAGTGTTCCAGCGTAATAACCACATAAATACACAGTGGTCAGAATGATAAAAATTGGCCCGGTCATTAACATGCAAACAACCCTCGGGAGTAAAGGGGTTAAGGCCGGTGTCACACTTGCGAGTGTGATGCGAGTAAGTCGCACGACTTTCTCGCATCAACACCCGGCACGGCCGCCCGCTCTCGGACCCGAGTGTGCGGCTGCATGTATTTCTATGAAGCCGCACACTCGGGTCCGAGAGCCAGGGTCGGATTAAGAACATGATGGGCCTTGAGCTGAAGGGGCGGGGCAAGGGGTGGGGCCAAACACGGCAATTCACAAAGGCCAAAATGTAACGTAAAAGATATAAACAAAGTAAATATATGATACATGCCTAATATAAATACAGTGGATATAGAAAGTCTGTTATGGTTATCACGCTGATAGTAACTTATGAGGCAAATAAACAGGGTTATTCACTGAACGCTAAACTGTGTTTTATCATAAATAAATCAAACTGGTAGAAGAAAATTAAACTACACATTCACTTTTCGTGCTTTTTTGCTTGCAAATTCCTCAATTGTAGAATCAAGATTAAGCTCATTCAGCAATCTATTTTCAATACATAACAGAGAGAGGGCATTTAAACGCTCCTGGCCCATTCTAGTATATGGTGCAGCATTGAATGTCCCATAGTAATATAGGGCAACATTGAGAGGCCCATTCTAGTATATAGCGCAGCATTGAATGGCCCATAGTATATATAGGGCAGCATTGAGAGGCCCATATAGCGCAGCATTGCATGACCCATAGTATATATAGCGCAGCATTGAATGGCCCATAGTATATATAATGCAGCATTGAATGGCCCATAGTATATATAGCGCAGCATTGCATGGCCCATAGTATATATAGCGCAGCATTGAATGGCCCATAGTATATATAATGCAGCATTGAGAGACCCATATAGCGCAGCATTGCATGACCCATAGTATATATAGCGCAGCATTGAATGGCCCATAGTATATATAATGCAGCATTGAATGGCCCATAGTATATATAGCGCAGCATTGCATGGCCCATAGTATATATAGCGCAGCATTGAATGGCCCATAGTTGCGCAGCATTGAATGGCCCATAGTATATATAATGCAGCATTGAATGGCCCATAGTATATATAGCGCAGCATTGAATGGCCCATAGTTGCGCAGCATTGAATGGCCCATAGTATATATAATGCAGCATTGAGAGGCCCATATAGCGCAGCATTGCATGGCCCATAGTATATATAGCGCAGCATTGAATGGCCCATAGTTGCGCAGCATTGAATGGCCCATAGTATATATAATGCAGCATTGAGAGGCCCATTCTAGTATATAGCGCAGCATTGAATGGCCCATAGTAATATAGGGCAGCATTGAGAGGCCCATTCTAGTATATAGCGCAGCATTGAATGGCCCATAGTATATATAGCGCAGCATTGCATGGCCATAGTATATATAGGGCAGCATTGAATGGCCCATAGTTGCGCAGCATTGAATGGCCCATAGTATATATAATGCAGCATTGAGAGGCCCATATAGCGCAGCATTGCATGGCCCATAGTATATATAATGCAGCATTGAGAGGCCCATATTATATATAGGGCAGCATTGCATGGCCATAGTATATATAGCGCAGCATTGAATGGCCCATAGTAATATAGGGCAGCATTGAGAGGCCCATTCTAGTATATAGCGCAGCATTGAATGGCCCATAGTATATATAGGGCAGCATTGAGAGGCCCATTCTAGTATATATAGCGCAGCATTGAATGGCCCATAGTATATATAGGGCAGCATTGAGAGGCCCATTCTAGTATATAGCGCAGCATTGAATGGCCCATAGTATATATAGGGCAGCATTGAGAGGCCCATTCTAGTATATAGCGCAGCATTGAATGGCCCATAGTATATATAGGGCAGCATTGAGAGGCCCATTCTAGTATATAGCGCAGCATTGAATGGCCCATAGTATATATAATGCAGCATTGAGAGGCCCATTCTAGTATATAGCGCAGCATTGAATGGCCCATAGTATATATAGCGCAGCATTGAATGGCCCATAAGTATATATAATGCAGCATTGAGAGGCCCATATAGCGCAGCATTGCATGTCCCATAGTATATATAGCGCAGCATTGAATGGCCCATAGTATATATAATGCAGCATTGAATGGCCCATAGTATATATAGCGCAGCATTGCATGGCCCATAGTATATATAGCGCAGCATTGAATGGCCCATAGTTGCGCAGCATTGAATGGCCCATAGTATATATAATGCAGCATTGAGAGGCCCATATAGCGCAGCATTGCATGGCCCATAGTATATATAGCGCAGCATTGAATGGCCCATAGTTGCGCAGCATTGAATGGCCCATAGTATATATAATGCAGCATTGAGAGGCCCATATAGCGCAGCATTGAATGGCCCATAGTAATATAGGGCAGCATTGAGAGGCCCATTCTAGTATATAGCGCAGCATTGAATGGCCCATAGTATATATAGCGCAGCATTGCATGGCCATAGTATATATAGGGCAGCATTGAATGGCCCATAGTTGCGCAGCATTGAATGGCCCATAGTATATATAATGCAGCATTGAGAGGCCCATATAGCGCAGCATTGCATGGCCCATAGTATATATAATGCAGCATTGAGAGGCCCATAGTATATATAGGGCAGCATTGCATGGCCATAGTATATATAGCGCAGCATTGAATGGCCCATAGTAATATAGGGCAGCATTGAGAGGCCCATTCTAGTATATAGCGCAGCATTGAATGGCCCATAGTATATATAGGGCAGCATTGAGAGGCCCATTCTAGTATATATAGCGCAGCATTGAATGGCCCATAGTATATATAGGGCAGCATTGAGAGGCCCATTCTAGTATATAGCGCAGCATTGAATGGCCCATAGTATATATAGGGCAGCATTGAGAGGCCCATTCTAGTATATAGCGCAGCATTGAATGGCCCATAGTATATATAGCGCAGCATTGAGAGGGCCTCTCAATGCTGCCCTATATTACTATGGGCCATTCAATGCTACTGATGGAATTTGTCAGAAACCACACACTTTACAACACAAACCTGTGCAGAGACTTCAGGATTCTCCATCTGCTTTCACTGTAATATGGCTGGGATTCTTGTAACAGCACACACACCTCTGCCTGCCTGTCTCTACCTCTCTCCTCCAGACAGGGACCGTCACTACAACGTGACACTGAACACAGGGCAGGATGCCAATAGGCAAAGATGGAAGAAGACAGTGCATGGATGAGGACAAGTGAAAGGTGAGCTGTGACTGGCTGCTCTGTGGTCACATGTTCTGCCTTCATTTACATCCTGCTTCTGTATTGGGTGAATGAGATAACACTGTGCTGCTGCCGACTCCTCTCCTACAGTACTTTCAGCGGCAGCTTTCCTCTCTCACCCTCCAGCACACAGTCTCTCCTGGCTCCTCGCCTCCCCCTCCACCACCAGGCTGACGTCAGCAGCACAGGGAAGGGAGTAGAGCAGAGAGCCACTAGATAACAAGCTGCTGGCTGGGCCGCGGATGGGCCTATCTCTAACAAGGGGCCTGGAGCTGCAGCTCCATCAGCCCCTATGTTAATCCGGCCCTGCCGAGAGCGGGCGGCCGTGCCAGGTGTTGATGCGAGAAAGTCGTGCGACTTACTCGCATCACACTCACAAGTGTGAAGCCCGACTTAGGAAGTTATAAGGATTAAACGTTGACCAGCGATTTCTCATTTTTACAACAAAATTTACAAAACCATTTTTTTAGGGACCACCTCACATTTGAAGTCACTTTGAGGGGTCTATATGGCAGAAAATACCCAAAAGTGACACCATTGTAAAAAATGCACCCCTCAAGGTACTCAAAACCACATTCAAGAAGTTTATTAACCCTTCAGGTGCTTCACAGGACTTTTTGGAATGTGGAAGAAAAAAATGAACATTTAACTTTTTAGTCACAAAAATGATCTTTTACAAACAATTTCTTTTTTTTCACTAGGGTAAAAGGAGAAAATTGACAGAAAAAGTTGTTGTGAAATTTCTCCTGAGTACACCGATACCCCATATG
This sequence comes from Oophaga sylvatica, assembly GCA_033576555.1. Classification (NCBI taxonomy): domain Eukaryota; kingdom Metazoa; phylum Chordata; class Amphibia; order Anura; family Dendrobatidae; genus Oophaga; species Oophaga sylvatica. Next base: position 136,785,177 of record JARQOD010000004.1, on the reverse strand, counting down.
TGGGGGAAAACCACTGTTTGGTCGCATGGCAGGGTTTGGAAAGGAAGGAGTGCCGCTTGACTTTGTCAAACCAAAATTGTCTGGAATTGAGATTGGATGCCATATCACATTTGGAGAGCCCCTGATGTGCCTAATCAGTGGAAAACCCCCACAAGTGACACCATTTTGGAAACTAGACCCCCTAAGGAACGTATCTAGATGTGTGGTGAGCACTTTGAACCCCCAAGTGCTTCACACAAGTTATAACGTAGAATTGTGAAAAAAATCATATTTTTGTCAACAAACATCTTTTAGTCACCAATATTTTATTTTCCCAAGGGTAAGAGGAGAAATTGGACCCCAAAAGTTCTTGTCCAATTTGTCCTGAGTACACTGATACCCCATATGTGGGGGACCACTGTTTGGGCGCACGGCAGAGCTCGGAAGAGAAGGAGCGCCATTTGACATTTTCAAATCAAAATTGGATGGAATTGAGATTGGACGCCATGTCACAAATAGAGAGCCCTTGATGTGCCTAAACAGTAAAAATCCCCCAATTCTAACTCCAACCCTAACTCCAACACACCCGTAACCCTAATCTCAACCCTTACCCTAACCCTAACACACCCCTTACCCTAATCCCAACCCTAACCATAACTCAAACCATAAACATAACCCTTACACACACCTAACCCTAATCCCAACCCTAACCCTAATCCCAACACTAAGACTAATAACAACTCTAACACTAATCCCAACCCTAACCGTAATCCAAACCCTAACCCCAACTTTAGACCCAACCCTAACCGTAACTTTAACCTCAACTCTATCCCTAACTTTAGTCCCAACCGTAACGCTAACTTTAGCCCCAACCCTAACCCTAACTTTAGCCCCAACCCTAACCCAACCCTAATGGGAAAATGGAAATAAATAAGGGGGTGATAAAGGGGGGTTTGATTTACTATTTATAGTGGGTTTTTATATTTGGCAGCTGTCACACACTAAAAGACGCTTTTTATGGCAAAAAATAATTTTTGCATCACCATATTTTGAGAACTATAATTTTTCCATATTTTGGCCCACAGAGTCATGTTACGTCTTGTTTTTTGCAAGACGAGTTGATGTTTTAATCAGTACCATTTTTGGGCACATGACATTTTTTGATCGCTTTTTATTCCAATTTTTGGGAGGCAGAATGGACAAAAAACAGCAATTCATGAATTTCTTTTGGGGGGGCACTTACACTGTTCCACATGTGGTAAAATTGATAAGGCAGTTTTATTCTTCAGGTCAGTACGAATACAGCGATACCTCATTTTTTTTGTTATTAATGTTTTTGCTCTTTTATACAATAAAAACTATTTTATAGAAAAAATAATTGCTTTTGCATCACTTTGTTCTGACACCTATAACTTTTTTATTTTTTCACTGATGATGGTGTATGGCAGCTCGTATTTTGTGGGACAAGATGACATTTTGTCCCGCAAATACGTTAATTAGTGAGGCAGTTTTATAACTTGGGTCATTACGGACGCGGCGATACCAAATACGTGTACTTTTATTGTTCAGTTTTTTTTTTCATTAAAATATTTATTTAGTGATAGAATAAATATTGATTTTTTTATTTATTTATTTTTTTTAATATTTTTACAATTATTTAATTTTTTTTTACTTCATTCTAAGTTTTTCACTTTGTCCCACTATGGGACAATCATTTTTTGCAGCCTGATCGCTTCTATAGCATGCAGATGTGCACTCCGTGCACACTGACCTGAGAGACTTCCTGACATGAACTGCGCATGACAGGAAGTTTCTCAGCTCTGGTAACCCAGATGTCATCATGGGAGTGATCGGGACCCCGCGTCACGCCGCGGGGTCTCCGATCCAAAGGCAGAGAGGCTGTCAGCCCTCTGCCTGCACCGGGAATGCTGCGATCGGGTTCAATCGCAGCATTTCGGGGTTTTAAGTGCCGGGAGAAGTCCATGACTGCTCCCGGTACTTAGTGCTGAGCGTCAGCTGTGAGAATCAGTTGACATCCAGCCGTGATAGGCCGCGCACCCCCCGTGAGTGCGGCCGATCACGATGGCGTACTATTCCGTCCATGGGAAGCAAGTCCCAGGTCACATGGACGGAACAGTACGTCTAATGTCAGAGAGGGGTTACTCAATATCTCACTGAACAGAAGAACTGATTTTCATTGAACATTTTTTTAACCCATCACATGAAAGTAAGGTAAATAATATAACTTTAATTACAAAATCTTCAGTTTTACTGAAATTAGCTGCAATAATAAAAAATGATTACACCCCACATCAAAAACTGTTACATTTATTTTTTTATGACCTCCATGATTTTTAAGGGCAGTACTAAGTCTTCTAGACATGGAAGGAACAAGTTGGGGACATATTGCAATATCTATCTTTTTCCATTCTGATGTTCAATGTGTCTCTTCTGGAATCCCTATAGGTGTTTCGGCTGGTTTCAGATCAGGAAACATACTTAACAGTGACGCGCGAACGTGCTCGCCACTACTCGTTACTTGCCTGAGTATTACGGTACTCGGTGTACTCGAGCATTTTCGGGATTACTCGGTGGCAACTCGGGTCTCCACCCAGCTTTTTTGGTGTACTTTAGAGACCCAATCACAATGCAGGGATTGTCTGCCAGGCAATGAAAAGCAGCAGCCATCTTTGTTATGGTCGTGCAGTGATTGGCTGGCCGCACAGCATCATCAGGGGTATAAGAGACCGGACGCCGTCCTGCTCAGTGCATTCAGCTCCGGATTGAGATAGTGTAGGGAGAGCTGCGGCCGAGATAGGGTCAGAATTGGGGATTTATTAGTTAGTGTGGGGTCTACCATCCTAAACTACTCAAATCCAGCTAAACCAACAGTCCTTCTAAGGACTAATTCCGGAGTATATAGGTTCCAGTGTTAGGTAGGCAGGGGAGTGTACGTCGCTCTATACACATCAGTGCAAGGCCTGCAGGCACTGTATGTGTGTATATAGATCATTGCATACAAGAGGGTCCATTCCCTTCCTGTGTTCTGGTGCTGCTGCTGCTACCTGTAGAATATATTGGCTGTATATAGCTAGCCCCAGGTGTAATTGGAATACAGGCCACACATTTTTTGGTGTGGTATTTCCATGCCAGATCATATCTGTGCATTTTTCTTTTTTTGTCCTGGATAAAACTGTACTTATATACAGCACTATTTAGCCAAAAACAAAAGGAACACGAAAACACATTTGTCGTAGTGGTATCTCTGTCCCAGCTCATATCTGGGCGTGCTCAAAGTTTGGGCAGTTTACAGCAGTTTTCTTTTTTTGTCCTGGCTGTCACTGTACTTAAATACAGCAGTATTTAGCCCAAACAAAAAAAAACAGGCCACACATTTGTCGTAGTGATATCTCCGTGGCAGCTCATATCTGTGTGTGCTCAAAGTTTGGCCAGTTTAACGGCGCTTTTCTTTAATGGTCCTGGGTGAAACTGTACTTATATACAGCACTATTTAGCCAAAAAAAGAAAAAAAAAAGAAACAAAAAAACCACATCTGTCGTAGTGGTATCTCTGTGCCAGCTCATATCTGTGTGTGCTCAAAGTTTGGCCAGTTTATGGCATATTTCTTTTTTTGTCCTGGGTGAAACTGTACTTATTTATATACAGAGAAAACTAGATCTGAACTGAAAAAGTAAGTTGATGTGTATGCAAAATGTAAATGCATATTAACACATGACCATTACACAGAAAACAGGCACAAAAAACAAATGTCCAAAAATAAAAAATAAATTTTGCAAAAATTGCATGAAGGTAGTAATAATTATAAGGGTATTTAGTAAACATAATTTTGATCAAAAGAATGTACAAGCCATCCCGCCACGTCAAGGGTTGCCTCATACATCGGGTGCCAAAAATTGAGGTATTTTAGGCCTAAATTCCCTTTTTTGGGCAGTCTGTCTCTCTCGTTATTTCCAGCACTCTTTTGCATTCACCAAAAAAACCAAAAAACATATTTTACAGTGTGGTATATCTGTGACACGACTCATACATCAGTGTGCTAAAAATTTGTGGATTGTAGGCCGGTACTCCAGTGCTTTCCTGTCTGGTACTCAAGTTATATACAGCACTATGTTGCATTATTTGAAAAAACAGGTCACATTTTACAGTGGGGTCTATCTGTGACATGCCTCATACATCCGTGTGCCAAAAATTGAGGTGTTTTAGGCCTAAATTCCCTTTTTTGGGCAGTCTGCTGTCACTCTCGTTATATCCACACTCTTTTGCATCCACAAAAAAAAAACAAAAACATATTTTACAGCGTGGTATATCTGTGACAAGACTCATACGTTGGTGTGCTAAAAATTTGTGGATTGTAGGCCGGTACTCCAGTGTTTTCCTGTCTGGTACTCAAGTTAGATATAGCACTATGTTGCATTATTTTAAAAAACAGGCCCCATTTTACATTGGTGTCTATCTGTGACACGCCTCATACATCCGTGTGCCAAAAATTGAGGTGTTTTAGGCCTAAATTCCCTTTTTTGGGCAGTCTGTCACTCTCGTTATATCCAGCACTAGAGATGAGCGACTTTGCCTCCGGGAGAGTCGAGTCGGGTTTCGGACCACCCGACTTTCCCAAAAGTCGAGTCAAACGAAATCGGCCGACTATCGGAAAAAGTCGAAGGTCTCACTGAAACTCGAACCGACCCCAATGCAAGTCAATGGGGAAGAAAAGTCGGCAGGGAGTGGAGGACAGTAAACACACCTACAGTGCCCATTTCAATGCCAACGACATCAATTATTATACCTTAAGCTAGTCAACCTTAATTTACTTTATAATAATAGTAACGCATTGAAAACTGGGGGTTATTTGGCTAAAGTTGTGGGGGGGGCAGGGCTGGCTCCAGGTTTTCGTGTCTCAATGGGCCCCTATAACACATACTGTAAGGTTCTTTGTCTCTGTTGACATGTTCCTTGAAACTCAGTTTTTCGTCGGCCATTTTGCTTTCTGTCTTTCTGCAGCTCTTGCCCTCTGTTAATATGGAGTTTCCAGTTTTCATGTTCCCGCCCTGATTCTTCCCTCTTGCTTCTTAAGCAGCCTCAGCTGAACAATCAGTGCTCCTGAATCAAGCCTCAGTCAGTCTGTGACCTGACTCCTGGAAGCCTTGGACTTGTACTCCAGCTATTCCCTACTGAGGAACCTTGGAACACTTTTGGACTCTGGAAACCTGCTGTTTGGTGAATCCATGTTTGCAGAGGAATTACGGTACAGAGAAGAGATCCTGAACCTGCTTTGGAGATTTATTGTAGTGCTTGAAGTTACTCTGGCCTGCTGTGTCTCCTGTCGCTGTTCCTGCAAACTTTGTGAACTTTTCAGCATGCTTGTATGAAGTAATACAAGTCATTTCATTTCAACCTATGTCTCCTGTGTTTTCCTCGCACCCAAGCACAAGACGCTATAGGAACTGTACACTGTACATGACAAGATTCAGGAGCCAATGTTTAGTGTCTGCTGGGTCTGGGAAAGCCGTGTCTGCTGTGACTGTGGATATCAGATGTCCGTTTAATACCTTATGTGATGACAGTGGTTGTGACTTCTCACAGCCATTCCAGGTGAGCGAATTCCCTTAAAATTTTACTCTGGAGTGTTACCACAGGTAAACACTATTGTTTTTTTGTTTGTTTTTTTTTCCTTTCCTCTTCCAGCACTTCTGCCTTAAAAGATCTGGAAGATGGAGGCCCGCATAAAGGAACTTTGCGGAGTGACTGATACAATCCTTTCAGATGTACAGACTTTAAAAACCCGTTTTGCAAGCCTACAGGACCTCACTAATCATAATTTGCAAGTGTTTGGACAGACTACCCAGGAATTGCGAGCCAGGATTGAGGCTCTAGAGGAACGAGCCCAGGCTCCTGCCATAACCCCGAGTTCTGGGATCCCCAAATTACCTCCTTTTCGTTTTGGCGGTGAACGTGAGAAATTCAGGGGATTTATTAATCAATGCAATTTATTTTTCTCTGCACATGCTTCACAATTTGCCACTGAACGATCCAAAGTGCTTACTATAATCATGTTGCTTACCAATAAGGCTTTGATGTGGGCAAACCTCTGATTGAGACTGAGGATGATTGTTTGAATCACCTTGATGCTTTTATTTCAGCCATGGGGCAGGTGTTTGATGACCCCAATCGAGGTGCAACAGCTGAAGCAGCCATGTTAACCTTGCGCCAAGGTAAGCGTTCAGTAGCCGAATATGCCCTGGATTTCAGGAGATGGGCTCTTGATACCACTTGGGACACTTCCGCTAAAAAATCTATTTTTCGGAAAGGGTTGTCTCCACTGATTAAGGATGAACTTGCTCGTGCCGACCCTCCCACTGCGTTAGGTGACTTTATTAACTATTGTATCCGTATTGATGCTCGTCTGACTGAACGCAGACAAGAGAGATGGTTCGAAAATAATCGCACTAACCTTTTACTACCTCCCTCCTCAGCTAAGGAACCTTTGAGTAGGATCACAAGGGAATCAGAACCTGAACCCATGCAGGTGGACTCTTTACAAAGACGGGTTAGTGATGCACGCAAAGAACATCGTATAAAGGAAAATCTATGTTTCTACTGTGGTAAGTCAGGGCACTTCATTATAAACTGCCCCAGCCGTTCTCGTAAGACTACTGCAGCAGTCATTCACTGTGAGTGTTGCAAGAGGAGCTCTGTCATGTCCGAGCCTCAGGCTCCAGAGAGATCTGCTGCAAGAGATCTTGATTTCTCGGACTTAAACTCTGTTAGTTCTGGGGACGATGACGGTATAAACGCTGCAATTTTTCAAGTTTCCTCAGCGGTGTCCCAGCTGAGTTGTAAAAGAAACAATTCTCATTGCTTCCTTTCCATCAAACTCTGGGTTGACTCAGTCTGGGTGTCTAGCTCTGCTATGATCGACTCAGGAGCAAGTGGAAATTTCATGGATATCTCCTTTGCTCTGAAACAGGGATACGTTCAGTGAAGAAGGCTACTCCAGTACAGATGGAGACTGTGGATGGCTCTCTACTGACTTCTGGACCAGTGGATCAAGAAACAGAGCCTTTGAGGGTCCTTATGGGTAAAGATCATCAGGAGAAAATGTCTTTTTTGCTTATCTCTTCTCCCCACTTTCCCATTATTCTAGGGCTACCATGGCTGCAGGCGCAGAATCCTACGATTAACTGGGAGACCAAGGAATTACACTTTCCGGAGAAACAGATGAGTCAAGGAGTTTCAGCTTGCTCTGTTCCTAAAGGAACCATGTCAGTCCCTGAACTACCAGCTGTATACCAGGACTATGTGGATTTATGTGACAAGAAGAACGCTGATCAGCTTCCTCCTCACCGTCCATATGATTGTCCAATTGAATTATTGCCTGGAGCCGAGATACCTTTTGGTAAGATCTACCCCCTAGCGGGGCCCGAGCTAAAAGCCTTGAAGGATTATATAGACGAAAATTTAGCCAAGGGCTTCATACGCCCCTCTTCATCTCCCGCAGGTGCGCCCATCTTCTTTGTGAAGAAGAAAGATGGATCTCTGAGACCCTGCATAGACTATAGGGAACTCAATAAGGTTACTATTAGAAACCGTTATCCATTGCCTTTAATCCCTGAGTTGTTGGAGAGAGTGCGGCATGCCAAAATTTTCTCTAAACTGGATCTCCGTGGGGCCTATAACTTGGTCCGTATTAGACCTGGGGATGAATGGAAGACTGCTTTCAGGTCACGCTATGGACACTTTGAATATCTAGTTATGCCTTTTGGTCTGAGTACCGCCCCAGCCACTTTCCAACACTTCGTGAATGATATCTTCAGGGATCTCCTAGATACATTTGTGGTGATTTATCTGGATGATATTCTAATTTTTTCTAACTCCACAGAGGAACATCATGGACATGTGAGAATGGTCTTAGAACGCCTAAGACAAAACCATCTCTACATCAAACTTGAAAAATGTGAATTCCATAGGACCGAAATTCAATTTCTGGGGTATGTACTATCTACGCAAGGGATTAGTATGGATGGAAGCAAGACCCAAGCCATCAAGGATTGGCCAATTCCTAGAAATGTGAAGGAGGTGCAGCGCTTCATCGGGTTTGCCAACTTCTATAGACGTTTCATTAAGAATTTTTCTGAGGTAGTGTCACCTATCACCCAACTTACCCGGAAACAGTCTAGGTTCTCCTGGACCCCGCAAGCTCAGGAAGCATTTTCCTGTTTAAAGGATAAATTTACCACCGCACCTATCTTAGTACATCCCAACCCCGAGCTTGCCTTCATAATAGAGGTGGATGCTTCAGACTGTGCCGTTGGAGCTATACTCTCTCAGAGAACAGGTGAGAAGAATGTCTTGCATCCCTGTGCCTTCTTTTCCCAGCAGTTGTCTTCGGCTGAGAGGAACTACGATGTGGGCAATAGAGAATTGTTGGCCATTATTGCCGCCTTCAAGGAATGGAGACACCTTCTTCAGGGAGCTGCACAGCAAATAGTCGTCCTGACAGACCATCGTAACCTTGAATTTATCAGGTCGGCTAAGTGCCTGACTCCTCGCCAGGCCCGCTGGAATCTTTTCCTAAACCAATTTAAATTTTGTCATTTCTTATAGACCAGGATCGCGCAATGGAAAGGCTGATGCACTCTCTAGGATTCATTCAGCAGAGACACGTCCACTTACTCCTCCTAAGACTATTCTTCCTGACTCTAGATTCCTGGGAGTGATTCATAATCAAGACCTACTTAAGGACATCAAGGAAGCATACCATGCGGATTCTTTGTTGGCTCAACCCCCAAGGGACGTAAGTCTTGTCTTTAAGAATGGTGTGTGGATTCAGGGACAACGTCTGTATATACCTGAAACAGTCAGATTGAGAGTATTGCAACTCATCCACGATTCCAAGATAGCCGGGCATAGGGGAATTCTAAAGACACAAGAATTTCTTTCTCGTTTCTTTTGGTGGCCCACTTACAGGAAAGATGTCCTAATCTATGTCACTTCATGTGAAGTCTGTGCAAGATGCAAAACACCTCGCTCCTCACCAACTGGTCTGTTGCAACCTCTTCCCACCCTGTCCCGCCCGTGGGGATCCATTTCTATGGACTTCATTGTGGAGTTACCAACCACTCAAGGGAAGAACACCATTCTAGTGGTGGTTGACCGTCTAACAAAGGCAGCTCATTTTATCCCTTGTGTCGGCTTACCCACTGCAAAACAGACATCAGACTTGATGATTAAGAATGTGTTTCGCTTACATGGAGTACCGGATGAGGTAATTTCGGATCGAGGGGTGCAATTCACTTCAAGGTTTTGGCAAAATTTCTGTGCAGCATTGGACATTAAAGTAAACCTTTCTGCTGCTTTTCATCCCCAGACTAATGGACAGACAGAACGAACCAATCAGACCCTGGAGCAGTATCTCCGCTGTTTTATCTGCCACCTACAGGATGATTGGGTGGATCTACTTCCACTGGCTGAGTTCTCTTATAACAACTCTCAGAGCGCCTCCACTAAGCAGTCTCCTTTTTACTCCAATCTAGGTTATCATCCTAACATTCTTCCTCGATTTCCCATAGATACGCCCTTGCCGGCAGTGGCTGAAAGAATCACTTCTTTACAAAAGAATATGGATCTTCTAAAGGAAAATCTAGAATTGGCTCAGGAAAGGTACAAGAAAGCAGCAGATAAATTTCGTAAACCTGCACCAGCTTTCAAGGTAGGAGATTTGGTCTGGCTGTCAACCAGAAATCTTAAATTAAAGATTCCATCGTCTAAATTGGGACATAAGTACATTGGACCTTATAAGATCAATAAGATTATAAGTGCTGTTGCTTGTCGTCTTCAACTGCCCAGAACTATGAGAATCCACCCTGTCTTTCATGTATCCCTACTAAAGGCTGCAACACCCAATACGTTTCCTGGACGTTCTTCTCCTTGCCCTGACCCAGTGCTGGTCGATGGTCAGGAAGAATTTATGGTGGAAAGGATTCTAGATTCCAGGTTGTACAGAAATCAGTTGCAATATTTGATTAAATGGTAGGGCTACCCAGTGGAGGACAACTCATGGGAACCAGTCAATAATGTAAATGCTCCTCGCCTGCTCCGCCAGTTTCATCAGAGGTACCCTGACAAGCCTGGTCTGAGGTCATCCGGAGGTTGTCCCTAAGGGGGGAGTAATGTAAGGTTCTTTGTCTCTGTTGACATGTTCCTTGAAACTCAGTTTTTCGTCGGCCATTTTGCTTTCTGTCTTTCTGCAGCTCTTGCCCTCAGTTAATATGGAGTTTCCAGTTTTCATGTTCCCACCCTGATTCTTCCCTCTTGCTTCTTAAGCAGCCTCAGCTGAACAATCAGTGCTCCTGAATCAAGCCTCAGTCAGTCTGTGACTTGACTCCTGGAAGCCTTGGACTTGTACTCCAGCTATTCCCTACTGAGGAACCTTGGAACACTTTTGGACTCTGGAAACCTGCTGTTTGGTGAATCCATGTTTGCAGAGGAATTACGGTACAGAGAAGAGATCCTGAACCTGCTTTGGAGATTTATTGTAGTGCTTGAAGTTACTCTGGCCTGCTGTGTCTCCTGTCGCTGTTCCTGCAAACTGTGTGAACTTTTCAGCATGCTTGTATGAAGTAATACAAGTCATTTAATTTCAACCTATGTCTCCTGTGTTTTCCTCGCACCCAAGCACAAGACGCTATAGGAACTGTACACTATACATGACACATACCACAATTCATGATGCTCCGATACAGCAGAGAAATATAGGTATAGTACAATGACAAATACTTCACTTCTTACATTACATGAGTGATATCTATTGTAAATTCTACAGTAGCTCAAAAAACGGACAGTATAGTCCTCCATACAGTATTATGGGCACCACATAGTGCGCCATACAGAATGATGAGCCCCATATATTGCTCCATACATAATTGGTCCCATATAATGTTCCATACAGTATATGATGAGCTCCACATAATGCTCCAGTATATGATGGTCCCCATATAATGTGCCATACAGTATAGGATGGTCCCCATAGAGTATAATGAGCCCCACATATTGTTCCATACAGTATAATGAGTCGCATATAACGCTCCATACAGTATATGATGGGCCCCATATATTGCTCCATACAGAATAGGCTCCATTTAATGCTCCATACAGAATAGGCCCCATATGTGCTCCATATGATGCTCCATATATAAAGGGCCCTATATGATGCCCCATAAATAATGAACCCCATATGATGCTCTAGTATATGATGGGCCCCATATATAATGCTCCAGTGTATGATGAACTCCATATAATGCTCCAAATATAATGGTCCCCATATATAATGCTTCATATATAATGGGCTCCATATGATGCTCCAGTGTATGATGGGCCCCATTGATGATGCTCCAGTGTATGATGGGCCTATATAATGCTCCATATATAATGGCCCCATATGATGCTCCAATAATTGATGGGCCCCATGGACGATGCTCCAGTGTATGATGGGCCTATATAATGCTCGATACATAATGGGTCCCATTTGATGCTCCAGTATATGATGGGCCCCATGGATGATGCTCCAGTGTATGATGGGCCTATATAATGCTCCATATATAATGGGCCCCATATGATGCGCCAGTATATGATGGGCCCCATGCATGATGCTCCAGTGTATGATGGGCCTATATAATGCTCCATATATAATGGGCCCCATATGATGCTCCAGTATATGATGGGCCCCATGGATGATGCTCCAGTGCATGATGGTCCTATATAATGCTCCATACAATCAATGTGTGCCTATTGAACCCTACAGGGTCACTATACTGAGCTCTGCCTTACAGTGGAGGTTGGGGATCCCTGTTTACTAAAATACTATTGGGACAATTATTTTTATTACATTCAATTCTTTCATACTTTTTGAGAATCTTGAAGGAGTGTTTCTTGCTTATTTTATCAAGCATTAATTATAATAAATAGACATCCACTTGATCTTCATAATCTTTAAGGGGTGTTTTTCTGCTTAGATTATTGTGCATTAATTGCAAGGAACACCCAGTGAAATTTTTGATTAATAACTATTTATCAGATCGTGTGTTTCACATTTTTGCCTTCCTCTTTATACGGGCATTTGGGTGTATTGGGACAATTCCCTTTTTGTCTCTATTATAAGGGCATCTAGGGACATTAAGGTGAGCCATCGAGGAGTGGGGGTGGCTACCGCAGAAACTTAGTGTGCCAACTTCCACTGTTAGGTAGGGCCCGTTATAGGGACTACCTAGGGCTCTATAGGATTTCTGGATTCAAAACAAAAAAAATTTTTATCCCAAAATTAAAAGTATATATTAAAGATAAAAATGGACAATATATATATATATATATATATATATATATATATATATATATAGTAAAAAACCTTTATTAATAGTGGTTATAACCCAGTACATGAAGAAGCACACAATAATAAATTTACATAAATGGTCCAAATATAGGTTCAATATAGATGATAAAGTTTAGCGAAAAATCTATGTAAGAAATAATGCACAAAAAAGAAAATGAAAATAAAGACCAAGTGTAACAATTTATGTGAAAAAAAATTCTCAATAAAAAATAATAAATGATAAATAATATATAAAATGATCACAATATATCCACACAGTGATACCATAAAAATTGTGATGAAATAAAATAACCAATAAGAGTGCAATATCGCAAAAAATAAGAAAAATATAATAAATCACAATATATCATAAAGTGCAAATTCCTGTGCAAAACACCACCATACTAAAAAATCACTGTATAATAAATTAATATTCACATTTATAATTATAAATATGCTAAATAGATTACAAAAAAAAATTCTGAAGTGCTATAAATATGTGCAAAGTAATACTACTGAATACTGAGGAAATAATTGCACATAGACGTGCAAAATAATGCTAAGATTATCTTACTATAGCAGATTGCTAAATACCCTCACCTGCAATGTGTGACTAATCACAGTGTAAAACTGAAGTTCCCCTATAAAGGCGCTAGGCTCCTAAATAAATCAATATCTGTGGACACTCATATACCTCCAATTAAACAATGAAACTTACGCCTAAAAGGGGACCATAGTACATACTACCATCAAAGCCATTGCAGTATTTGGACCACAAAATACAATAAAAGCAATAAATATAGACCGAGAACGTTACATTTAAATAAGGGGTCAGAATGCTGTGTGTGCTGAACGCGCCCCGACACGCGTTTCGGATATTTCCTTCGTCAGGGGTGTCGCTTAAGCTACAAAGGGGTGTTTTTATATACACAGAGTGCAGTATCATTAGTGGGATGGGAGTCATGGCGACACGTGCGCCAATGAGTGCACCGAAGGTCCCCTGACGCGGCTCCAAGCAACCAACGACATCAGGTCACATGACCCGGCGTCATGGAAGCAGACGGACGCCGCGACAAGGGGACCCTCCGGACACAAAAATGATGACGTGTACAGTCACCCACCATCTCAATGCTTACGCCTCTCAATTTAATAAGATGTATCGTGATTAATGACAAAATATAACAAATATAACAACTTGCCACCCCTAACGCAGCGTCATAGCATCATGTGACTATTGTCATGGAGACGCTGACTAACAGAGTTTAGAGCTAACCGCCCCTAGTGAAGCATCATACAATCCTATAGCTGTTAATATAGAGATGCTTAATACCAGGTCAAAAAAAGGGGGTCCGCTCTCCCCATATGAAAAGTTAGAATTATATTGGTCCACAATTATGCAACATCTTTAAAAAAAAAAAAAAATTATAACAAAAAAATATTATAAAAAAATTTTTGTATACCATAATGAAAAAATAATGAAAAATAATAAATATAAAATCAACTTAAGGTGATATATTCATAAATTTATTTTTTCTTTTTTTTTTATTTATTATTATTTATTTATTATATTTATTATTTTTCATTATTTTTTCATTATGTATACAAAAATTTTTTTATAATATTTTTTGTTATAATTTTTGTTATTTATGATTATTTTTATCATTATAATATTATTTATCTTTATTTATTATTTATCATTATTTATTATTTATTTATTATTTTTTATATTTATTTTTGTTTTTTGTTTTTTATTATTATTATTATTTTACTTTATTTATTTATTATATTTTTTTCATTTTTATTTTATTTATTGTATTTTTATTTTTTCATTCGATGGGTGATTTTTGTTCTATTTAATTTAATTATTATTTTATTATTATTTTATTTTTCTTTTGACCATTATTATTTAATATTATTATTTTTTATTTTTTATTATATATTATTCTTTATTATTTATTCATTAGATTATTGATTATTAATAATTTTGCGATGGTGCTTATAAATATATATTGCATATGGGATATAATAAATTCATTAATTCCCATGATATTTGTTTTGTGCACTTTGATAATTGTTTTGAGTGTCCTTAGGTATGATATTTGTTCTGTGATCTTTTTTTTTTTTTAAAGATGTTGCATAATTGTGGACCAATATAATTCTAACTTTTCATATGGGGAGAGCGGACCCCCTTTTTTTGACAGGGTATTAAGCATCTCTATATTAACAGCTATAGGATTGTATGATGCTTCACTAGGGGCGGTTAGCTCTAAACTCTGTTAGTCAGCGTCTCCATGACAATAGTCACATGATGCTATGACGCTGCGTTAGGGGTGGCAAGTTGTTATATTTGTTATATTTTGTCATTAATCACGATACATCTTATTAAATTGAGAGTAGTAAGCATTGTGGTGGTGGGTGACTGTACGCGTCCTCCTTTTGGTGTCCCGGAGGGTCCCCTTGTCGCGGCATCCGTCTGCTTCCATGACGCCGGGTCATGTGACCTGACGTCGTTGATGGCTTGGAGCCGCGTCAAGGGACCTTCGGTGCACTCATTGGCGCACGCGTCACCATGACTCCCATCCCACCAATGATACTGCACTCTGTGTATATAAAAACACCCCTTTGTAGCTTAAGCGACACCCCCTGACGAAGGAAATATCCAAAACGCGCGTCGGGGCGCGTTCAGCACACACAGCATTCTGACCCCTTATTTAAATGTAACGTTCTCGGTCTATATTTATTGCTTTTATTGTATTTTGTGGTCCAAATACTGCAATGGCTTTGATGGTAGTATGTACTATGGTCCCCTTTTAGGCGTAAGTTTCATTGTTTAATTGGAGGTATATGAGTGTCCACAGATATTGATTTATTTAGGAGCCTAGCGCCTTTATAGGGGAACTTCAGTTTTACACTGTGATTAGTCACACATTGCAGGTGAGGGTATTTAGCAATCTGCTATAGTAAGATAATCTTAGCACTATTTTGCACTTTTTTGCAAATTTGCACGTCTATGTGCAATTATTTCCTCAGTATTCAGTAGTATTACTTTGCACATATTTATAGCACTTCAGAAATTTTTTTTGTAATCTATTTAGCATATTTATAATTATAAATGTGAATATTAATTTATTATACAGTGATTTTTTTAGTATGGTGGTGTTTTGCACAGGAATTTGCACTTTACGATATATTGTGATTTATTATATTTCTCTTATTTTTTGCGATATTGCACTCTTATTGGTTATTTTATTTCATCACAATTTTTATGGTATCACTGTGTGGATATATTGTGATCATTTTATATATTATTTATCATTTATTATTTTTTATTGAGAATTTTTTTCACATAAATTGTTACACTTGGTCTTTATTTTCATTTTCTTTTTTGTGCATTATTTCTTACATAGATTTTTCGCTAAACTTTATCATCTATATTGAACCTATATTTGGACCATTTATGTAAATTTATTATTGTGTGCTTCTTTATGTACTGGGTTATAACCACTATTAATAAAGGTTTTATACTATATATACATTGTCCGTTTTTATCTTTAATATATACTTTTAATTTTGGGATAGAAATTTTTTTTGTTTTGATACTATACCGAATGGTCTGCCATTCACATTTTTTTTGCGGAGCAATATAACTAATAAAACATTAATTTTAATTGTAAATTATTTTTTATTTTTTATTTCTCTGCAATTGTTTTTATTAGGATTTCTGGATTACAGGGCTTATCAGTGACTCCAGGGTGAGCCGCCGAGGAGTGGGGGCGCCAACCGCAGAAAATTAGGATGCCAACCTCCAATGTAAAGCAGGGCTCAGTATAATGACCCTGTGGGGTTCAATAGGCACACTTTATTTTTTTATTGTTGTCACATTTTTTTGAACAATTTTTAACCCCTTAGTGACAGATCCATTTTGCAGCTTAATGACTGGGCCAATTTTTACAATTCTGACCACTGTCACTTTATGAGGTTATAACTCTGGAACGCTTTAACGAATCCAGCTGATTCTGAGTTTGTTTTTTCGTGACATATTGTACTTCACGTTAGTGGTAAAACAATTTTTATATGACTTGCTTTTATTTATGAAAAAAATGGAAATATGGTGAAAATTTTGAAAATTTAGCAATTTTCAAACTTTAAATTTTTATGCCCTTAAATCAGAGAGATATGTCACACAAATTTCTCAATAAATAACATTCCCACATGTCTACTTTACATCAGCACAATTTTGGGATTTTTTTTTTTTTTTTACGAAGTTATAAGGGTTAAAAGTTGACCAGCGATTTCTCATTTGTACAACACCATTTTTTTTTAGGGACCACATCACATTTGAAATCACTTTGAGGGGTCTATATGATAGAATATACCCAAAAGTGACACCATTCTAAAAACTGCACCACTCAAGGATGTTCAAAACCACATTCAAGAAATTTATTAACCCTTTATTTGCTTCACAGGAACTGAAGCAATGTGGAAGGAAAAAATTAACATTTAACTTTTTTTTGCAAAAACTTAATTTTGGAACCAATTTTTTTTATTTTCACAAGTGTTAATAGAAAAATGAACCACAAAATTTGATGTGCAATTTCTCCTGAATACGCCGATACCCCATATGTGGGGGTAAATCACTTTTTGGGCGCACGGCAGAGGTCGCAAGGGAAGGAGCGCCGTTTTACTTTTTCAACGCAGAATTGGCTGGACGCCATGTCGCGTTTAGAGAGCCCCTGATGTGCCTAAACAGTGGAAAACCCAACAAGTGACCCCATTTTGAAAACTAGACCCCTTAAGGAATTTATCTAGATGTGTGGTGAGCACTTTGAACCTCCAAGTGCTTCACAGAAGTTTATAACACAGCCGTGAAAATAAAAAATCATATTTTTTTCCACAAAAATGATCTTTTCACCCCAATTTTTATTTTCCCAAGGGTAACAAGACCCCAAAAGCTTTTATGCAATTTGTCCTGAGCATGCTGATACCCCATATGTGGGAGTAAACTACTGTTTGGGTGCATAGCAGAGCTTGGAAGGGAACGAGTGCTGTTTGACTTTTTCAACGCAGAATTGGCTGGACGCCATGTCGCGTTTGTAGAGGCTCTGATGTGTCTAAACAGTGAAAACCCCCCACAAGTGACTCCATTTTGGAAACTAGACCCCCTAAGGAACTTATCTAGATGTGTGGTAAGCACTTTGAACCCCCAAGTGCTTCACAGAAGTTTTTAACGCCCGGGCTTGAAAATAAAAAATCATATTTTTTCCACAAAACTGATCGTTTAGTCCCCAATTTTTTATTTTCCCAAGGGTAACAGGAGAAATTAGACCACAAAAGTTGCTGTCCAATTTGTCCTGAGTACGCTGATACCTGATATGTGGAGGGGGACCACTGTTTGGGTGCACGGAAGGGCTTGGAAGGGAAGGAGCGCCGTTTGACTTTTTCAAACCAAAATTGGCTGGAATTGAAATTGGATGCCATGTCGCGTTTGGAGAGCCCCTGATGCACCTAAACAGTAGAAACCCCCCACAACTGACACCATTTTGGAAACTAGACCCCTTAAGGAACTTATCTAGATGTGTGGTGAGCACTTTGAACCCCAAAGTGCTTCAAAGAAATTTATAAACGCAGTGTTAGGGTCTGCGGAACGCACCAAATATAAGATGTAGAGAGGTGCGTTCGCAGCCCGGGGTCCACCGTGCAGGCGGAGTCTGCTGCTAGTAAGATGGCGCAAGAAGCAAACTCGGTTATCCCACAGAGTCACCAAAATAAACGCCGTAACGCGCTGTGGCAATATGTGCGAATTCTGTTATTCCACAGAGCCGCTAGAAGGAGTGCCACAGCGCTATATGGCGATGTGTGCAAACTCAGTTAACACCACTGAGTCGCAAAAATAAACACGCTAGGGCGCTGTCTAGCATTGAAAGCGAACCCTGTTGCGTCAAAGAGCCGCTGAGACAAACTTCTGTGTCCTGTTAGGCACCCAGGTACACAGTTGACTGCTAAGCAAACATGGAAAGTGATCATGCGCTAATGTCCTTGCGGGAATCACCCGAAATCTATGACGTCTGAACGCCAGACCCTGAATATGGCAATCAAACTCCTCACCGGTTATGCCGGTAATCTAAGGCATCTAAGACACTGACCCTGAACAGCTAGCATACCAAGCTCCTCACCGATTAGGTCGGTATTGTAATGGCGTATTTCAGCCGCCCTAACCACACACACGCATGACCATACAGGTGCAAAGCATATAACGGTTGATACTAGCGCACGGCCATGCGGTAAGGACAGCCTTTTATAGCAGCCACGAGAAAAAGACCTTCCAGGAAGGACCAATGGGAAGCTGCTTCAGAACATCAACAGCCACAGAACCTTCTTGAAAGACCAATAGGAGTGGCAGCTGTATCTGAGCATGTGACCCATGATCTCCAATGGGAGATCTTGCCCTGGACATGCTCAGATGAAGCAACAAAGGACTTAGTCCAAAATCTGCCTGCTCCAACACTGGTTGCAGCAGCAAGTCTCTGCACAGTACTGGGCCGGGCAAGACGCTGGGACCGACGTCTCTGCTGAGCAGGAACCACTGCGGCTGGAGACGGATGGGGGACCGCAGCGGGAAAAGCTCGAGATTCCCCCTGTGCAGGAGTGGGAACTCGAACTCTAACATTACCCCCCCATTAGGGCCCCCCTTCTTTGGGCCTCGCTGCGCTCAAAGGCAGCAATGAGCTGCGGAGCATGAACATGCTCGGCAGGCACCCAGGACCTATCCTCAGGCCCATAACTCCTCCAATCCACCAAATAAAATTTTTTGCCTCGTACCACCTTGCACCCAACAATGGCGTTCACCTCATGATCGTCGGTAGATGAACCTGACGTCCCGGAAGATGACTCGGAAAACCGGGAAATGGCCATGGGTTTCAGTAGGGACACGTGAAAGGTGTCGGTGATACCAAGGCGAGGCGGAAGGGCTAGGCGGTAAACCACCAGGTTCACCTGCTCAAGAACTTTAAAGGGACCCAAAAAGCGAGGTGCCAACTTGGTGGACTCTACACGTAGCCTGATGTTTCGGGCAGAGAGCCACACTAGGTCACCCGGAGTAAATGTAGGAGCAGGGTGCCCATGGGCCTCAGCCGAAGACCTCATCCTCTCTTTGGAAGCCTGAATGGCATCCTGGGTGCGGTCCCAAATGTCCCGTGCCTCCACAGCCTAGTCTGCCACTCTGGAATCGGCGGAAGACACGGGCATGGGCACTGGTACCCGCGGATGCTGACCGTAGTTCAGGAGGAATGGGGTCTGTCCGGTGGAGTCAGCCACAGAATTATTTAGAGCGAACTCAGCCCACGGTAGCAAGGATGCCCAGTCATCCTGCCTGGCAGAGACAAAATGTCGCAAGTATGTGACCAAGGTCTGGTTGGCCCTCTCTACCAACCCATTCGACTCGGGATGGTATACAGAGGAGAGATTCAACTCAATGCTGAGTAAACAACACAGCTCTCTCCAGAACCGAGACGCAAACTGGGGACCTCGATCACTGACAATTTTGTCTGGCATACCGTGTAGGCGGAAAATATGCCTAATGAACAATGCTGCCAAGGCCCTGCAGACGGTAACCGTGGTAACGGCACCAAGTGCACCATTTTAGAGAAGTGGTCGGTTATCACCCAGATGATGGTGCAGCCCCGAGACTTGGGTAAGCCCACCACAAAATCCATCCCGACCATCTCCCAGGGCCTGTCTGCCACCGGCAAAGGGAAAAGTAGCCCAGCCGGCCATTGTCGAGGGGATTTATTCTTGGCGCAGGAGACGCACACCTGAACATACTCCATGACATCACGGGCCATCTGCGGCCACCAGTATGTCCTCGCCTGCAACTCAGAAGTCCTTTTTGTCCCAAAATGTCCACCCTGGACGAATGTGCCCAAGAGAGTACTTCTGGTCGCAAATTGGTGGGCACAAACGTCTTGCCCGGAGGCACAGACTCAAGCGAAACCGGAGTCACCGTTCTTAGGCTCTCTGTGGGGACAATAAGCCGAGGCTCCTCCTCCACCTCCTCAGAGGACACCACGGAGCGAGATAGAGCGTCGGCGCGAATGTTCTTCTCACCAGAGAGAAAATGGAGGGTGAAATGGAACCGGGAGAAGAACAAGGACCATCTGGCCTGACGGGAATTTAGCTGCTGTGCTGTCTGAAAATACACCAAGGTCTTGTGGTCGTAAATACTTGGAAGGGGAAGCGAGCCCCCTCCAGAAGATGTCTCCACTCGGAGAAGGCCAACTTCATAGCCAGTAACTCCCTGTCCCCGATGGAATAATTCCTCTATATGATGACGTCGGATGCTGAGCCCCGGCGCCAGAGGAATGCGGTGAGAGCGGCATGACAGCAAGGAGTGATGGCAGCAGCTTCTCTTACAATAAAAAGCAGTACATCTGTCAATACATGATACCATCAGTGAACTGTAGCTCCCTGACACTAGGAGCACTTATGGAGCCCCACGTAAGGATGTTGCCGCCACTATGTTAATGTTTGCATTAAAAAGTATAATATTAACCTTACTTTCATATTATGGGTTAAAAAATGTTTATTGAAACTCAGTCTTGTCAAAATTTTTGAAATTGTTTTTGTATTCAGTGAGATATTGATTAAAATCTTACTTTTCAATGTGGGTATACTAATTTATGCTGAGCACTGTATTTTCTTATATTAGGCAAATAAACATTTATGTCTTTTGGTAATTTCAGAATCTTTTACATCTCTTTTTGCTTTGTCACAAAATATATATTTGCTCAATTGACCTAACTGGAAAAGTACCCAAGTGGATACATTTTGTCCCAATGTTCTTTGCCAAGATATCACTTAATGCTTGTCTTTCTAGCTAGGAACACAGCTTCTCAATATAAAGTGGCATACTAAGAATGAACACCCATACATAAACATTCCATACTTTTCTCAGTTTCTTACATGGTTAACAAATTGCTTTCAAAATATACAACTAAATTGCCTGTGTATAGGGAAGCAGCCAATATGACCGTGTTGACAATGTAAATTTCCAAGTGTGTCATACTATCTACTTCATATAAAATTCACTTTCATTGAGATCTTGTCACACATCATGTCAAGACAAATAAATGCTTTAAGAACATAAACTATAGTGAGAAATTTATATAAAACAAGAGTTGTTTGCATTAAACTCAATTAAAAGTCTCCTTAGAGTTGTTCAAGACGTGAGTCAGAGAATTGTATAATGGCAGTTCTCACTAATTACAGAACACATAACACTTATGCTCTGCAAGATTTTCCACATTATAAATCACCTAAAAGGTATTAGGGAAACTGTTCAGAAGCAAACAGACAAATGACATACAATAGATAAAGTGGAGCTTCCTTGGTAAAATTTTGATAACAGAGTACGGCGAATAAGCTCATGTTAATACAGAGTAATAGACTTAAATAAAATGTTTTTCTATTCAGACAAATGATGGAGAGGTATCCATCTTCATTGAGACATATTTAAGCTCTAGCAGAAAAACATGGCTGGGCAAAGTGTCTCGACACGCCGTGTGTTTCAGCATCAAATGGTGCCGAAATGCACTTACCATAAGTATAATAGCATCATTGTAATAAAACTGGGGTGAATATCTACTGTAAACATTTACAACCCACTTTTCTCACTCTAAATTTTTCAATGTTCTGCTACTTTTTACTTATGTTGGTTAAAGGGTTATGGCTATAGGAAATAATTTGCTGATCCCTGGGGGTTCAACCACTGGGATCCAGAGATTGGTCTCTAGAATTTTTTCTTGAATGGAGCAGAGTTCTGCAAACTCAACTTCCACTCCATTAATTGTCATTGGGACATCCTTAGAAAGCTGACCACATATCCTGACTTTCTCTGGCAGTCTCATTGACAATGAAGCAAAAGAAAATTAAAGAAATGGAGATCCAACCTTTAGGAATAACTGCAATACTTATGACCATGTGATATTCCATTTTTTCTTTTTTAATAAATTTACAAAAATTTGTACATTTCTGTTTTTTTAGTCAAGATGGGGTGCAGAGTGTACATTGATGAGAAAAAAATGAACTTTTTTGAATTTACCAAATGGCTGCAATGAAACAAAGAATGAAAAATTTAAAGGGGTCTGAATACTTTCCGTACCCACTGTAAGAGGTCTTTCTATTGGCTTAGCATCTGCTTCATTCATGTGTGCTGTTAGCACAATTTAGCTGCAGAGCTAACTCAATCCATGTGCTAACTTCCCTGTGACGTCAACACAGGGTGTGGTACTTTGCATATGATTCAAAGTGAACGCTCGCTCTTTGTTCCGTCATTGTTCACACTAGGAGCAGGTTACATCTCTGCACGGTGGACCCTGGGTTATGGTCGCACTTTATTTTCATATCACTAGCGCCAGAGTCTGGCTAGCAATGGCGGATGAGCAGCGACTCCAGCGGTACATCCAGCAGCTAGAGGGCAGGTTGTTCACTCTTGAGCGAGCGGCTTCAGCTGTGGATCTTACCACAGTGACAGCATAAGCAGCCAGCAAGGCCGCTACTATGGTTTCTGCTGCGACACTTGTCCCACCGTTTTCTAATTACCCACTGCCCGATAAGTTCTCGCGTGACAGCAAGGCTTGCAGGGGCTTCGTGAATCAGTGCTCCATTCAGCTGGAGCTACTGGCCTCACGATTCCCATCTGAGCGGGCCAAGGTGGGATTTGTGGTGTCCCTTTTGATGGACAAGGGCGTTGGAGTGGGCTTTGCCGTTATGAGAGCGTAATGACAAGGTGGTCCAGGACGTCTTTCATTTTCTGGGTGCTCTGAGACAGGTTTTTTGAGACCTTGGACTACCCATAATGCTGCCCTCCAACTCTTAGCATTAACCCAGGACTCTCCCTGTTAGAACTAGTGTTGAGCGATACTTTCCGATATTAAAAATATCGGATCGGAATGGTATCGCCGATATCACTAAAATATCGGCGATACCCGATACCGATACCGGAAGTCCCATGTAAGTCTATGGGAACAAAATATCACAACTAAAAAAACCCTTTCTTTCGTTGTAAACACAAAATATACACACATAGAATATATATATATATATATATATATATATATATATATATATATACATGTCATTGTGACATATATATATACATATATGTATAGTTTATACACTTCTACATAGTAAAATAGCCTCTGATTCAATTGCCGGGTAAAGCCGGCTTCTGTGAAAAGACAGAAGCACCCGACATGAAATGACACTTGGTGTACATAGGGTTAACCATGTCTTTTCATGTCATTTGCTATCTGATTTGCACAAACAATTACATCAGTCTATGTGTGCAAAATGTCACACCTGTAGGGGTTAATTAAAGTTGTAAATTCGTTGTAAAAAAAACGGACTTTTTTGCTACGAATTTACACCTTTAATTAACCCCTACAGGTGTGAAATTTTGCACACATAGACTGATGTAATTGTTTGTGCAAATCAGATAGCAAAGGACATGGTCAACCCTATGTACACCAAGTGTCATTTCATGTCGGGTTCTGCATTTTCACAAAAGCCGAAAATTGAATTAGCGGCTATTATACTATGTAGAAGTGTATGAACTATAAATATAAATATATATATATATATATATATATATGTGTCACAAATTCAATGACATGTATATATATATATATGAGGTGTAAAATTGTTTAAAAAAATGCGTGGGCTTCCGCCCTATTTTCGCAACCAGACAGACAAAGCCAGCGAATGGGGGCAGATAATAATAGCCCAGAGAGGGACCATTATTTTTGCCCCCCCCGGCTACTAACATCTGCCCCCAGACACCCAGAAAAGACAAATCTATAATTAGATTCGCCCTTTCTGGCACTTTGCCCGTCTATTCCCATTACCCTGTAGCGGTGGCGAATGGGTTAATATGGGGTTAAAGCCACCTTGCTATTGAAAGGTGACCTTAAGCCAGGTTAATAATTGAGAGCTGTCAATTAGACAACTATCAATTATTAATCCTATTGCATGAAATAAAAATAAAACACACACTTTAATTAAAAATCATTTTAATGAAATAAAGACACATGTTTTTGACCATCTTTTATTTTACTGCAAAAACCATTTCCTGTAATAAAAATAAAATAAAAAAGCAAAATTATTCTTACTTATCCCATGCACAGTCAGGTCCCACGGTGTAATCCTTCAGAAAGGGTTAATGTTTACTGCAGGGACCGCAGCTAATGCTGCAGCCTCACAGTAAACCCCCAAATGAATGAGTTCCTCTCCTGGCTCACAGGAGAGGAAGTGGAAAGTTTAATTGATTGCTTTCCACTTTCACTTCAGGTCAGCCAGGGACACAATCAGTGACGTCAGAGGGAACTGATTAACAAAAATAGGGGTTCCCTTCGAATAAAAAATGGCGTCGGGTCCCCCCTATTTTTGTTAACCAGCCTGATGAAGCAGACTGCTGAGCAGTGGCGTACCGTGAATGAAGCAGACCAAGCAGCTGCTATGGGGCCCGGACAGGTGAGGGGGCCCTCGACGGTCGGGTAGCTGTGCTGACACAGTACTACTAGGGGGTCGGCGGGGGAGGGGGAGCGCAGCTCTTCTATATACTCACCCCTCCTGGTGCGGTCTCTGCAGCCCCTGCTCTTCTCCCACGGTCTCCGACGCCTGTGTTCAGCGGTCAGGTGGTACCGCTCATTACAGTCATGAATACGCACATATTCATGACTTTAATGAGCTGTCCCGCGTGACCGCTGAACACTGGCGGCGGAGACCGTGGGAGAAGAGCAGGGGCTGCACAGACCGCGCCGGCGGAAGGGTGAGTATAAGGGATATTTACCTGTCCCGTTCCACCGTTGCTCGCGTCCTCTTGCTGCAATGTTCAGGTCAGAGGGCGCGATGACGTCGTTAGTGCGCGCCGCGCCCTCTGCCTGATCATTCACTGCTGGAGGACCCCGAAGACAGCGGCACTCAGCAGTGGAGAGAGGACAGGTAAATATCTCAGGTGCCGGGGCCCTGAGCGAGCGGTGACATCGGCACCTGGTGTCACCCCCTGCTCAGGACACCGGCACCTGGCCCCCAGCGACGAAAGGTGAGTATGTCTTTTTTTTTTTTTTGGTTGCAGCAGCTGCGGCAGCATAAGGGCCTATACTATGGAGCATCTATGGGGGCACAATCTATGGGGGCATAATACATTTTTTTGTTTAATGTGTCCCCTCACTGTGCTGGCACTTTACATTTACAATGGCTCTGGGTTATTTTTTTGGGGGGGGCCCATTCAGACTTTTGCTATGGGGCCCCATGATTTCTATGTACGCCCCTGCTGCTGAGGCATGGTATTTAAGGCTGTTAAGGAGCCAATATCCATGGACCTTGCCAGCAGCGTCGGACTGGAGTACCTTGGGCCCACCAGAGAAAAAATATTCTTGGGGCCCACCATCATACTTCCCAACCTTTGAAGAAGGGAAAGAGGGACAAAGGCTGTGGCACACTGTGCCTGCTGCAGCAAATTTTAGGCCATGCCACGTTGCACCACAGACTGTCCAGGAGTTGGTGGATGCTTTAGTCCAGGTGTGGGAGGAGATCCCTCAGGAGACCATCCGTCGCGCTCATCAGGAGCATGGCCAGAAGTTGTAGTGAGGTCATACAGCATACCTCCCAAATTTTGAAGACAGGAAAGAGGGTTAAAGGCTGCGGCGCGCGTAGGGCGTCGCTGCAAATTTTAGGCCACGCCCCGACCACACCCATTTAACAGCTAATCACACCCATATCCTGGCCCCAAGCGTACCCATTTAGCACTGCTGATCACACTGACTGGTAATGAGGGCACAGTGGCTGGTACTGAGGAAAAGAAAGAAAGAGCAGCGAGAGAGAAAGAACAAACAGAGAAAGAAAGAGAGGAAAGAAAGAAAAGAGAGAGAGAAAGAAAGAACAGAGAGAAAAAAGAACAGAGAGCGAGAAAGAAAGAACAGAGAGCGAGAAAGACTAGAGAGAGAAAGAAAGACTAGAGAGAGAGCCAGAGGCGTAGCTAGGGTTTTGGTTTAGTGTGAGTGCGAAACTTCTGAGTGGGCCCCTAATCAGAGAACCTCAGCAAATGACCGCGCTGTTGCCAAAAATAATCTATATATAAAAAGACCAATATTGATATTACCGCCATATGGTCTGTGGTAAATAATACCAGTCCTACAGAACATATAATAGATTACAGCACAGGTACAGATAATGACTTACCGCTGATGTTCTTTCTAATGGAATTGTTCACTTTTCATTTCTTTTCCATCTGGCCCAGACCGACATGACGACTTCTCCAGCCAGGACTCGACTGCAGAGATTACAACAAGGACACATTTCACTTCTCATATTTTTAGCACTGTCTTGGTCACCAATTGGACTATTCTCAACCTGCACAAACTCCTCATCCTGCTGATACCCCAATACTGAGCCGCTGCTGCCATATGTGTCCCTATTTCTGCACCTGATACCCCAATACTGAGCCGCTGCTGCCATATGTGTCCCTATTACTGCACCTGATACCCCAATACTGAGCCGCTGCTGCCGTATGTGTCCCTATTACTGCACCTGATACCCCAATACTGAGCCGCTGCTGCCATATGTGTCCCTATTTCTGCACCTGATACCCCAATACTGAGCCGCTGCTGCCGTATGTGTCCCTATTACTGCACCTGCTGTGTGGTTCTGTGTGACCTCTAAATTTTAAAGCACCCCTCTAGAATATAGTAATGCCGGGTGCAAGTGCCCTAGAAAACAGTGACCACATTTTGTCCCCTAGACTGTAATAATGCCCTGTGTGCCCCTTTGACAGTCACAGTAACCCGAGTTCCCCTATAACAATAAGTGTCCACTTTACATTTAATAATGTCCCAAGTCTCCCCCTGTACATCTCCCCTATACACAGAATAATGCCCCTCACTGGATATATACTGACCCCTTAATGTCCCCAAACTATTTAATGGGTCCAACACTGTATGATGGCCCCTAGATAGCATCCATACAGCATAATACACCAGATAGTCCTCAATATAGTATAATGCACCCCCATAGGCAGCCTCTATATTATAATAAACCCCCATAGGCAGAGTCTATAATATAATGCACCACCATAGGCAGCCGCTATATTATAATGCACCCCCATAGGCAGCCTCTGTAGTATAATGCATCCCCATAGGGAGTCTCTGTAGTATAATGCACCCCAATATGGAGCCTCTGTAGTATAATGCAGCCCCCATATACAGCCTCTGTAGTATAATGCACCCCACATATACAGCCTCTGTAGTATAATGCACCCCCATTAAAAAAAAAAAAAACAATACTCACCTCCCGGCTCCTGTGCTGCTCACTGTTCTCCCTCTCAGCGTCTGACAGCGGGCGCCGGCAGGTGATGTCATCGCGCCCGCTGTCAGACGCTGAGAGGAGGATTATGGGAGAGAAGGAGCGCTCGCTCCTTCTCTCTCTATGCGGTCAGCTGTATCGGCTGGATGCCGATACAGCTGACCCTTCGATGACGGGTGTGGGCCCCCCAACGCCTGTTCAGGCCCCATAGCTTCTGAGCGGCAGAGCAGGAAGATCGATTCTCCCTGCTCTGCCGCAGAATGTAACTGTATCGGCGTGCTGTGCACGCCGATACAGTTACTGTAGCGTAGCTCCGGGTGGGCCCCCTCAGAGCGCGGGGCCCGGGGCCACCGCCCCCTCTGCCCCGCGACCTATCCTTTCAAATCAGGGCCCACCACGCAGGAGCTGGGGCCCACCGGAGGTTTCTCCGGTGGCTCAGTCCGACCCTGCTTGCCAGCCTGATAATACCAGGCCACAGCAGTCTGCTTATCTTTGCTGGTTAACAAAAATAGGGGATCCCGTCGAAAAAATTTGGCTTGGGGTCCCCCCTATTTTTGTTAACCAGCCAGATGAAGCAGACTGCTGAGGCCTGGTTTTTCAGGCTGGTAAGGAGCCAAGATCCATGGACCTTGCCAGCCTGATAATACCAGGCCACAGCAGTCTGCATATCTTGGCTGGTTAACAAAATAGGGGATCCCCTCGAAAAAAAATTGGCGTGGGGTCCCCCCTATTTTTGTTAACCAGCCAGATGAAGCAGACTGCTGAGGCCTGGTTTTTCAGGCTGGTAAGGAGCCAAGATCCATGGACCTTGCCAGCCTGATAATACCAGGCCACAGCAGTCTGCATATCTTGGCTGGTTAACAAAAATAGGGGATCCCCTCGAAAAAAATTGGCGTGGGGTCCTCCCTATTTTTGTTAACCAGCCAGATGAAGCAGACTGCTGAGGCCTGGTTTTTCAGGCTGGTAAGGAGCCAAGATCCATGGACCTTGCCAGCCTGATAATACCAGGCCACAGCAGTCTGCATATCTTGGCTGGTTAACAAAAATAGGGGATCCCCTCGAAAAAAAATTGGCGTGGGGTCCCCCCTATTTTTGTTAACCAGCCAGATGAAGCAGACTGCTGAGGCCTGGTTTTTCAGGCTGGTAAGGATCCAATATCCATGGACCTTGCCAGCCTGATAATACCAGGCCACAGCAGTCTGCTTAGCTTGGCTGGTTAACAAAAATAGGGGATCCCCTCGAAAAAAAAACGGCGTAGGGGTCCCCCTATTTTTGTTAACCAGCCAAGTAAAATGCAGACTGCTGCGGCCTGGTATTAAAAGACTGTCAAGGCCCATGGATTTTGGCCCTCAACAGCCTGATAATACCAGGCTACAGCAGCCCCACATTTGGCGCATCAAAAGATGTGCCAATTGTGGCACTTTACCCGGCTCTTCCCACTGCCCTGTAGCGGTGGCAAGTGGGGTAATAAGGGGTTAATGTCACCGTTGATTGCACGGTGACAATAAGCCCGGTTAATAATGGATAGGCGTCAATAAGACACCGATCCATTATTAATCCCAAAGTTTTTAAATGTATAAAAAAAAGACAAAGCAAGAAAAAAGTATTTTAATGAAATAAAAGAGACAACACAGTTTTCATTTCTTTTATTATACTCTCATTCCTGCGACGCCATCGATCTCCTGTAAAAAAAGGAAAAAAACAAACCAACAGTATACCACTTGTCCGACGCAGTCCATAGTAACGAGTGTCCCACGACGATCCAGCTCTGCTACATCGCAATGACAGGCAGAGCCTGTCATCGCGACGCAGCACAGCTGATTACCTGCTTCCCCGGCGGTGACGTCATCGGACTGACTGCTTTACAGCCGGGATTACCCAGCAGTCACTGCAGTTATCGCGAGAAACTGCATGTGACCGCCGGGGAAAGATGATGGCGGCCATCAAGCAGTCCAGGCCGTGACCGCCGGAGATCTTCTGCCAGGTAAGTGCCGCTGACTCCTGACAGACCCGACCGACGGACACTGACAGTGACAGTGACAATTCCGATTCCGGTAT
This sequence comes from Oophaga sylvatica, assembly GCA_033576555.1. Lineage (NCBI taxonomy): Eukaryota > Metazoa > Chordata > Amphibia > Anura > Dendrobatidae > Oophaga > Oophaga sylvatica. The sequence goes on along the minus strand of JARQOD010000004.1, from coordinate 136,755,404 downwards.
CCGATAAGACGACAATATCGGAACTCGGAATCGAAAGTCCGATACAGCTAATATCGGCCGATACCCGATAATTGCAGTATCGTATCGCTCAACACTAGTTAGAACTCTTCTGTTAGGTTTTTTCTATCTTGCTGGTCATATGACCTTTTTTGCCTACTTAATCCTGCTCCGCCCTTCTGGCTTTGCTGGACTTCATTGTAACTTCTACTCTTAAGCTAGCTGGGTGCTTTTGTACCTTACTCAAATAGTTTTGCTTGGTCTTCTTGGACCTCTATGTTCTATGTTGTTTTGTTTTTCTTTTTACTGCTACAACTTCTGTTAGGAGGTGTCCATCTTTTCTCCCAGTCCCTAGTGCTTGTAGGGATCCCTTCCTCGCATCTATAGGTCTTCGTTCAGACTAGCTGAGGACTTTAGCGGGTCTGATCGCAGGATCAGGTTCCCCGTTACATCGAGACTCTTCCTTCTCATCGCCCCTATTATTGCCCTATAGACCTCATTCCGGGGGCAGAGCCTCCTCGTGGGCGTGTCTACCCTTTGTCTCTCCCGGAGACTGAGGCTATGTCTGAATATATCAGGGAGAATTTGGTGAGGGGGTTTATCAGGAAGTCCGTGTCTCCTGCTGGGGCTGGAGTCTCCTTTGTTCAAAAGAAGAATGGAGAGTTATGCCCTTTCATTGACTATAGCGGTTTGAACGCAATCATCATCAAGAACTAATATCCTCTGCCATTAATCTCCGAGCTCTTTGATAGACTGTGGGGGGGCTAGGATATTTACAAAGTTGGATTTGTATGGGGCCTATAATCTGATTCGTATACGTGAAGGGGATGAATGGAAGACCTCCTTTAATACTCGGGACGGTCATTATGAGTACTTGGTCATGCCGTTCGGTCTCTGTAATGCCCCCGCAGTCTTTCAAGACTTCGCTAATGACATCTTTCGGGAATTGCTATCCACATCGGTGGTAGTATATTTGTATGACATACTCATCTATTCCCCAGATGTTGACACTCATCATAAAGATGTGTGTAGAGTCTTTGAGCTCTTACGCACCTATTCCTTTTTTGCCAAACTGGAGAAGTGCGTGTTTGAGCGGGAGTCTACCTTTTCTTGGGTACATTATTTCAGCCAAGGGTTTAGCTATGTACCCTGCCAAGATGGAGTCTGTGTTGAACTGGCAGAAACCTCATTCCCTTAAAGCGGTGCAGCGCTTTATGGGTTTCATCAATTATTACTGCCAGATCATTCCTCACTTTTCCACAGTAGCAGCGCCCTCACCAAGAAGGGAGCTAATCCCAAGCAGTGGTCTGAGGAGTCCCATTTCGCTAGGGAGCCAGTTCTGCATTGGTACGATGTCAATGAGCCTTTCATTTTGGAGGTAGATGCTTCTTCCGTTGGTGCTGGGGCAGTCCTGTATCAAAAGGATGCTCAAGGTCTGAGACACCAGTGTTTCTTTTTCTCTAAGACCTTTTCACCAGTGGAGAGGAATTATTCCATTGGGGGACAGGGAACTGCTCACCATGAAATTGGCTTTTTCATAATGGAGACACCTCCTGGAGGGAGATCGGCATCCCTTTAAGATATTTATGGACCATAAAAATCTCCTGCATCTCCAGACTGCCCAATGGCTGAATTCTCGCCAGGCCAGGTGGTCCCTATTCTTCTCCCGGTTCAATTTTACCATCCACTTTTTGTCCAGGGAGAGGAATTTACATCCCTATGCCCTGTCTCGTTCAGTAGTCTCATCCAAGGATGAGGATGAGCCACGACTAATAGTCCCTTCGGAGAGCCTTTGAACGGTGGTACTGATGTCTCTAGAGCACGTACCTCTGGGCAAATCTTTTGTACCACCTAATTTGCAGTCGGAGGTTCTCTCGTGGGCACAAACCTCCAAATTGGGAGGTAATTTCAGCATCAAAAGGACCACAGAACTCCTAGAGAGGTCTTATTGGTGGCCTTGGATGGCGCAAGATGTCAGGGATTATGTGCAAGCCTGTGTCTCGTGTGCCAGGAATCGGCCTTCCAGGCAGAGACCCGCGGGCTTGCTCTATCCCTTGCCGGTGGCAGATAGGCCCTAATAGATTGTCAGAATGGACTTTATAGTGGACCTGCCTAAGTCCCATAATAATAGAGTCATTTGGGTTGTCTCGGATCATTTTTCCAAAATGGTACACCTGGTTGCTCTTCCTCGTATACCATCCGCACATGCTCTGGCAGTATTGTTTATCAAACACGTATTCCATTTTCATGGGATACCTGACAAGATTGTCAGTGACTGTGGTCTCCAGTTTGTGTCTCGGTTCTGGAGGGAGCTTTGTCGCCTGCTCAGTATAGAACTCAATTTGTCTTCCGCATATCATACTGAGACAAATAGGATGGTGGAAAGGACCAATCAGATACTGGTCATTTATATATGGCATTTTGTGTCCACCAGGCATGACAATTGGCTGTCCCTGCTGCCGTGGGCAGAGTTTGCGTTAAACAATGCCATCTCTGACTCCACAGGGCAGACTCCTTTTCTCCTAAATTACGGTCAGCATCCACGTGTCCCTGTGCCCATGCCCGTCTCGTCTTCCGACGCAAAGGTGGTGGACTGGGCAGTGGAGGCTTGAGACATCTGGGACCGCACACAGGATGCAATTAAGGTGTCTAAGGAGAGAATGAGGGCTTCCGCCAACGTCATCCCGCTCCAGTCTTTGCCCCGGGAGATTTAGTGTGGCTGTCAGCTAGTAACTTTAAGCTGCGGCAGAGTCCACTAAATTTGCTCCCCGCTACTTAGGTTCTTTCAAGGTCCTTGAACAGGTGAATCCTGTAGTTTATCGTCTGTCTTCCACCGCACTTGAATATCAACATTTTTCATGTGTGTCTTTTAAAACCCGTGTATTTGGCCCGGTTTTCTGGGACTCCTGCTGGGTGTTTGGTACATCCTCGGACGATTTTGAGGTCAATGCTATTGTCGGGTCCAAGGTGGTGCACGGCAAAAAAATTTTTTGGGTCGACTGGAAGGGTCATGGATCAGAGGACAGGACCTGGGAGCCTATTGAGCATATTCATATTCCCCAGCTTATTGCAGCCTTCAAGTGTGGTGAACATCACCAGGGGGGGATTTTAGAGTAGGGGTAATGTTAGTCGTCGGTATTCTCCCGCTGCACCGGATAGATCCCAAGCTTTATCTGTTGCTGTGGTTGCTGCTCAGCACAGACATCAGTCCCAGTGTCTTGCTGAGGCTCGTGGTATACATTTGGTTGCTGCTGTCTCTCCAGCCAAGCCTATGGTAACCAGTGATATACTGGTGCAGCCTTGCGCTCTGAAGTCTAAGTTCAAAGATCACCTTACTGAGCATGTCTGTGATGTGGCGTCTTCTCATTGGTGGGCGGATGTTAGCTGCTCAGGTGATGTGGTAGCTCTGAATTTGGTGTTTGGGGTGGAGCCTAGTGGATTAAAGGCTCCCAGCGGCACATGCGGGCGTGCTAGTGTCATTTATATTTTGGTGTGTGAGGGTGGATACTCTACCACTCTGTTTGCATGCTTCCTGGTGTTTGTGCTCAGAGACTGTACACGTTGGCAGGCTGGTAACACACTTAAGCGGTTTCATGCCCATGGCTCAACACCTGAGTCTTTAGTTGGCTACATTCTTAGGATGTCGGTTAGGCACAAATTCAGTAGCGTCAGTATTGGGGTAACTAGGTGCTTGGCTTAGCATCTGTTTCGTTCGTGTGTGTGGTTAGCACCTTTCAGTCACAGAGCAAGCTCAACCCTTATGTTATATTTTCTATGTAGGCAACAGGTTATTCTACCTAGCATCATAAGAGGTCTTTCTATTGGCTCAGCATCTGCTTCATTCGTGAGTGCGGTTAGCACAGTTTATTTGCAGAGCTAGCTCAATCCACGTGCTAACTTCCCTGTGACATCAACAGGATTAATAACCACATATCCAGATTATAAAGTAATGCAGTTGTGAACCCTCTTCACAAAATGACTACATAAATCTCCATTAGATAAGGCGACAAAACAGGAGAAAAAATGGAGTTTTCATTTTCATTGCAAAAATATAAAAAGTTTATTTAAGCCACAATAAGGCGACAAAACATAAGACATAACATGACAATGATGTGTATAAAAAGACACGAAAACATATGGCAAGCAGAAAAACACCATAACACAATATAGCCAATTCAATAACAGGAGGAAAAAATCCCTAGATATAATGAACACTAGAAAACCTGGGCATACCATAGTCCCATAGCTGATTACCATAGTCAGAGTCAGGAGTGTGTTCAAAGGAAGGTATATCCAGACCCACCGCAATTACATAGCTTAAACACTATATGGGATTCCCATATGGCCGGCAGCATCTGGTGAGGTTTAACTCCCCTTTTTTTCTTCCTTACACCCCGCTCTTTGACACAATATAACCTCTCATTGTGTTTAAGCTATGTAATTGCGGTGGGTCTGGATATACCTTCCTTTGAACACACTCCTGACTCTGACTATGGTAATCAGCTATGGGACTATGGTATGCCCCAGGTTTTCTAGTGTTCATTATATCTAGGGATTTTTTCCTCCTGTTATTGAATTGGCTATATTGTGTTATGGTGTTTTTCTGCTTGCCATATGTTTTCGTGTCTTTTTATACACATCATTGTCATGTTATGTCTTATGTTTTGTCGCCTTATTGTGTGTGACATCAACAGGATGTAGTACTTTGCATACTTGGGGCAGTACCCCTCTGTGAAGTAACAGAGCTTGGAACTCAGTGTTCCGATCACACTGTGTGGAGTTAACACAGTGTGTTCAAGGTGAATGCAAGCTTGCGGTTTGTTCCGTCATTGCTCACACTAGCTGCAAGTTACATCTCTGCACGGTGGACCCGGCTTTGCAATCACACTTTATTTTTATATTTTATTCAGTGCGATCTGCCTAACATAGGGTCTTATCCAACACACTTGATTTATTTAAAAAACAGGATGTACTAACCAGATGTAGTAGAAACCATGGATTTAAGTGGATAATCAGCTGCTGCTGATCCACGGGTTACCAGACTAATTTCCAGATTAGGAAGGAAAATTTTGTAGAGTTTTTCCTCTCTGCTGAAAAGTTAAGAAAATCTGTTGCCAATAGATTGTATTAATGTGGTTTTTATTCTACACATTTCAAAGTATATCACACTTCTTCAGAAAATATAAACAAAGAGTCAAATAAAAAACATATTAATACAATCTCTAGGCTCCAGATTTTCTTAACTCTTCAGCGGTGAGGAAAAACACCACAAAATGTTCCTTCCTAAATGGCAAACCAATTGTCTGCCATGATAAGGATTAAGCAATGTGGTGCAGGAAGATGTCGCAATGGTGGAACAAAAGGAGGGTCAAACAGGTGGTCTGGTTCACAATCAGGTTCCTACCAGACTAGTGTCAGACAGCTTTACTGATAAAAGTTAGATCAATAATCTTCAAAGCAAACTTGCTAAGTCATGCCAAATCACGTGTATAAATTCAATACATTTCTATGAGCTTATTCTTACTATCATAGGCACACTACTGTTTATGATGTATACGGTTCTGCTGGTATCAGCTTTTGTTCTGTCATTTTTTGGAATTGGCGGGGGTGTAGCTTGGATACAAGCAAAGTGAGGTAGCACTGCTAAATTTCTTCTTCATTGCTCACAAAGAAATTCAAACACAAAATGGAGTCTTGATCCAAAGTCATTAAAATGGCTGCTGAGCAGGAGTAGGCCTGAGGCCTCCTCCATCACCCCTAACTTTTAAAGTATCACTTCATCATAATCTAGAGAGTTACACAGGTATATTGCAGCTTTGGAGCCACAAGTTCGTACTGTGACTTTCATGCCAAAGACCCAACTTTCATACCACAGACATGCTGCACTCTTAGGATGTGTATTATCGAATACAAATTTGCAAATGATGTAAAAAGATGGACAAACAAAAGAGCCCAGTGTTGACCCAAAATCATGATGCTAAATCATAAGCAATGCTGTGACAAACTACTTGATGGATGCCAGTGCTTCCAAAATGATGTTTTCTTGCCAGCCTGAGAATTCACAGAGCCCTGCCAAAAGAAATACTGTTTGAGAGCCAGGGTTCTCCAAGCATTGGCTGCGAATTCACTATAGTAGCACTGGCTGAGGGACCGAAGAGACAAGCACATGCCCCATAAGGTCACATAAGAACACCATAACTACTTGGTATTTGCACACATGGGATAAGATGAAACTATAACTTAATCCTTTCAGCAGTGAAGAGGTGAGTCCCAACCAGCTTGTTATTTAGAAGCATTAAACACTACTGACTAGATCTGGCAGGTTGAGAGAAACTTAACTCACGCAGTCCTCCAAAATTCATAATCTTTTCTTTTATAATAAACTGTGCTATTCATGCAACGTCTAGCAGAACTCATCCATATTAATAAAATCTTCAACATAGATTTATATATTACCCTAGATATACAGTCTTTTATTAGTTCAGTACACTATTAGTACCGAGATAACAATCCAGAAATTCTGGCAAAAGAAAATAAATTGTCAATTCTGGAAAATGTAATGATATAGCAGGAATAAAATTCAATAAATTGAGGAGAAAATAAAATCATAAATCCAATGGTAGATGTTCAAGAAACACTGTGGGCCTCTTTAATTAATTTGGCACATCTTTCAACTACAGTGTTTCTGGATTGTGTTGATATATGGCTTCCTCTTTGCATGATAGAACTTGCGATTGTGGTGTGCGCGGGGAGCTATGTTTACTGACAATAGTTTCCGGAAATTTTCTCAACCCATGCAGTGATTTGCACAGCTGAATCATGCCTGTTCTCAGTGCAGTACCACCTGAGGGCCTGTAGACCATGAGCATTAAATATTGACCATAAGCACATAGATTTCCATATTCTCTGACTCTTTTAATGGTAATATGTACTGTACATGGTAGGATATTCCAAGTCTCTGTAATTTTACATTGAGGATCATTTTTATTAAATTGTTTTACAATTTTTAGATGCAGTTGTTCACAGATTGGTGAACCTCTGACCATCTTTGCTTCTGAGAGACTCTGCCTCTCTAACATGTTCTTTTTAAACACAATCATGTGACTTAGTTGAATATTGAACCTCTAGCTATTTTTCATTACTTTTGCTTGCATTTCCAACCTTTTGTTAACCATGTCTAACTTTTTAAAGATATGCAGCTGCCATCAATTTCTAAATGAGCAAATATTTTCAAATGAATCAGAAACATTTCTAACTTTAATTTCTGATATGTGTTCTATGTTCTGTTGGGAATAAAATATTCCTATAAGACACTTTAAATCATTTCGTTCTTGATTTCATTACATTTTATACAGCGTCCCAACTTTTTTTGGATTTGGCTTTCTGTTACAAAGTTTCTTATTTTCACATGTAGTATTGATTTATTAAAAAAGAAAGGAAATGATGGTTACTCTTTAAATATACTTCAATTTTTTTTTAAATTTAAATTTTTCATATCACAAATCTGTATTTAGAAATAATACATTTAACACAAAAAAAACTGATCTACAAATTTCCTTCAAAGGGTCCTCAATTTAACAGACATAGGCTCCCATTCATAAAGCAGCTTTTAACACTTTTCTGGTGAAAAATTGCTGAACAACATTTTTGCTAAATAAATTTGGTGTTTCTAATCTAGTACCAGCCAGCTCCACCAATTTTTTGAAAAGTAAGTGGAGATTAGCTAAGAAGTGGCATGACTGAAAGCAAACGACAAATTCTTTATAATTTGTGCAAACAAAGATGTACAATTCTTGAAGTGGCAGACAAAACCTGAAAAATACACCAAATTTTTTATAAACACATGCCTTTTAATGAATTTGGCACATCTTAATCCAGCACACGATTCATCAATACTACTGTGCAATGTGCCAGTCTTGATGAATTGGTACCATATAGTTGATCTGTTTTTGTTTCAATTTGGTAAGTAGCGGATTATATTTCTCCGCTTATTTTAGGTCATAGAAAATTGAATAAAATGGTTCCTTGATAGCTGTGATCCAAAATCTTATTCCAGAGAAATCCACGTTTTTCTTAAATATGACAATGAGCTGTTACAATCTATGGGCTGGACACAGATCTCCCAAGACTCTGACTCCAGAGCCCATATTATATGAAAGGTGCCGTTATCAGCATGAGACAAGTACTGTAGGTCATGAGAACAGACTGTCATTCATTCCATGTCTCACACTGGTAATGCCAATGATTACAAAGGCTAAGTAGCTGAGCTCTTGCCACACATGGCTGATTCTGGCTAAATTACAGCAGTGATGGGAACTGATCTCTGATCGCAGATGCTGTTAACATTTAAACACCACTGTCAATCTCTGACATCTGCATTTAAATGGAAGGCCCCGTGATTATGAGGAACTGATGGGTTACCATGGCAGCCAATTGTTTGCTGAAGGTGTCTGTCACTGCCATCTCAATACTCCAATGAAGCTCAGTCACAAGTTGTGCTTCATAAAAGATGGACATTCTCACTGCAGAGTATACTGCAATACTGTGATATTGAAAATATAGCATAATTCATCAGAAAATTGCAATCTCATATGTACCCCAAATTGATATTGATAAAAGCGGACTGCTTGCCATGCACAAAACAAGTCCTAACACAGCTACATACAGCAGAAAAATATAGACTGTACGTAACTGCAACCTTGCAGTGCTGGGGTCCTGGGCTCAAATCCCACCAAGGACAACATCTGCGAGGAGTTTGTATGTTCTCCCCATGTTTGCGTGGGTTTCCTCCGGGTTCTCCGGTTTCCTCCCAAATTCCAAAGACATACTGATAGGGAATTTAGATTTTGAGCCCCATCGGGGACAGCAATGATAATGTATGTAAAGCGCTGTGGAATTAATGGCTCTATATAAATAAGCAAAATAAATAAAATAAATAAACTTGGAAAATGGCGACACAACCAGAATTTCTTTTTACAATCTTCTGAATTTTTTTTCATTAATTAGAAAAAAATTTTTGCAAGTTTTATATCTCCATATTCATACCAACCTGTAGAATCATGCTGTCAGGTCACATTTACAGTGAAATTAATTCTGTAAAAACAAAATTCACCCAAAAATGACAGAATTGCATTTTGTTCACTATTTCACCCCACTTGGAATTTTTTTCCTGTTTTTTTTTTTCGTTACATGTGTTAGGACTGATTATAATAGTTTAATCCCCTGGATGCTGCTTTCAATAGTCACAATGACATCTAGATAATTAACAGAGGGGATCCCTCTTTGACCCCATCAGTACCCTATTATCATGATTGCATTGTCTTGATGGTTGCCATGGTAACCCAAGGATAAGAAATGATAATTGAGTATACTTGCTATGCTGGCTTCTTAGGATGTTAGTCACATGAAAAACAGAAAAAATATATATATATTTCTCTTAAAAATCGCTGCCAAACTTTTAAGCCTTCTAACATCCTTACAATTTTAAAAAAAAAGCTTTTGAAAAACACATACATATGGGAAATGTTCTTAGTTATTATTTTTACTTTTTTGTGTCATATGAGTATCTGGTTTAATGCTCCATACATGGCAGATGCTGGCTAAATTGTATAGCTAGCATCTGTGCCTAACAGCTGTGGCTAGAGCTGAGCTCGGCCGACTACTGTCAAATGAAAAGATGATAATGTCAATCTATGAAAATGGTATTTAAATGTTACGATTGCCAGTGCTTACACGTACCGGTATCCATCAGCTCCCCACTACACAATTAGGTTGAGCTTCATAGGAAGCAGGATATATACTGTAAACTGCAATAACATTACATTACAGAATATAGTATAAGTGATCAGACAATGACAGGTTCATGTCTCTTGAGGGTGTTCGGTTGTTTCTGGCCAAGCTGTAATGTTGGATGTGAGTGTGTGTGTCAGTGCCAGTTCACTTGATTTTTCCTGGTGAACGCATAACACCTGATGGCATTGGAAACAGGGACCCTGAGTTAGTCAAAAAATACAATCCTTTTTTAAAAAATAAATGGAACTTTACTGTTGAATAGTGTTGAGCGATACGATAATGCAAATATCGGCTATCGGCCGATATTAGCTCTATCGGCCTTTCGATAATTCGTTTCGATATTTTCGTCATATCGAATACCGTAATCGGATTTGTCACTGTCACTGTCTGTGTCCGTCGGTCGGGTCTGTCACTGTGAGTGTCCGTCGGTCGGGTCTGTCAGGAGTCAGCGGCACTTACCTGGCAGAAGATCTCCGGCGGTCACGTCCTGGACTGCTTCATGGCCGCCATCCTCTTCTCCCCGGCGGTCACATGCAGTTTCTCGCGATAACTGCAGTGACTGCTGGGTAATCCCGGCCGTAAAGCTGTCAGTCCGATGACGTCACCGCCGGGAAGCAGGTAATCAGCTGTGCTGCGTCGCGATGACAGGCTCTGCCTGTCATTGCGATGTAGCAGAGCTGGATCGTCGTGGGACTGTCGTTACTATGGACTGCGTCGGACAGGTGGTATACTGTTGGTTTGTTTTTTTTCTTTTTTTACAGGAGATCGATGGCGTCGCAGGAATGAGAGTACAATAAAAGAAATGAAAACTGTGTTGTCTCTTTTATTTCATTAAAATACTTTTTTCTTGCTTTGTCTTTTTTTTATGCATTTAATAACTTTGGGATTAATAATGGATCGGTGTCTTATTGACGCCTCTCCATTATTAACCGGGCTTATTGTCACCGTGCAATCAACGGTGACATTAACCCCTTATTACCCCGCTTGCCACCGCTACAGGGCAAGTGGGAAGAGCCGGGTAAAGTGCCACAATTGGCACATCTTTTGATGCGCCAAATGTGGGGCTGCTGTAGCCTGGTATTATCAGGCTGTTGAGGGCCAAAATCCATGGGCCTTGACAGTCTTTTAATACCAGGCCGCAGCAGTCTGCATTTTACTTGGCTGGTTAACAAAAATAGGGGGACCCCTACGCCATTTTTTTTTTCGAGGGGATCCCCTATTTTTGTTAACCAGCCAAGCTAAGCAGACTGCTGTGGCCTGGTATTATCAGGCTTGCAAGGTCCATGGATACTGGATCCTTACCAGCCTGAAAAACCAGGCCTCAGCGGTCTGCTTCATCTGGCTGGTTAACAAAAATAGGGGGGACCCCACGCCATTTTTTTTCGAGGGGATCCCCTATTTTTGTTAACCAGTTCCCTCTGACGTCACTGATTGTGTCCCTGGCTGACCTGAAGTGAAAGTGGAAAGCAATCAATTAAGCTTTCCACTTCCTCTCCTGTCAGCCAGGAGAGGAACTCATTCATTTGGGGGTTTACTGTGAGGCTGCAGCATTAGCTGCGGTCCCTGCAGTAAACATTAACCCTTTCTGATGGATTACACCGTGGGACCTGACTGTACATCGGATTGGTAAGAATAATTTTGCTTTATTATTTTATTTTTATTACAGGAAATGGTTTTAGCAGGTAAATAAAATATGGTCAAAAACTGTGTGATTATTTCATTAAACTTCTTTTTTATTAAAGTGTGTGTGTTTGATTTTTCTTTCATACAATAGGATTAATAATTGATAGTTGTCTGATTGACAGCTCTCAATTATTAACCTGGCTTAAAGTGACCTTTCAATTGCAAGGTCATTTTAACCCCTTATTAACCCATTCGCCACCGCTACAGGGCAATGGGAATAGACGGGCAAAGTGCCAGAAAGGGCGAATCTAATTATAGATTTGTCTTTTCTGGGGTGTCTGGGGGCAGATTTTAGTAGCCGGGGGGGGGGCCAAAAATAATGGTCCCTCTCTGGGCTATTATTATCTGCCCCCACTCACTGGCTTTGTCTGTCTGGTTGCGAAAATAGGGCGGGAGCCCACGCATTTTTTTTCAGCAATTTTACACCTCATATATATATATATACATGTCATTGAATTTGTGACACATATATATATATTTATATTTATAGTTCATACAGTTCTACATAGTATAATAGCCGCTAATTCAATTGCCGGCTTTTGTGAAAATGCAGAACCCGACATGAAATGACACTTGGTTTACATGGAGTTAACCATGTCTTTTCATGTAGTTTGATATCTGATTTGCACAAACAATTACATGAGTGTAAGTGTGCAAAATTTCACACCTGTAGGGGTTAATTAAAGGTGTAAATTCGTAGCAAAAAAGTCCGTTTTTTTTACAACGAATTTACACCTTTAATTAACCCCTACAGGTGTGAAATTTTGCACACATAGACTGATGTAATTGTGCAAATCAGATTGCAAACGACATGAAAAGACATGGTTAACCCTATGTACACCAAGTGTCATTTCATGTCGGGTGCTTCTGTCTTTTCACAGAAGCCGGCTTTACCCGGCAATTGAATCAGAGGATATTTTACTATGTAGAAGTGTATAAACTATACATATATGTATATATATATATATGTCACAATGACATGTATATATATATAAAATATATGTATTCTATGTGTGTATATTTAGTGTTTACAAGGAAATAAAGGTTTTTTTTAATTTCGATATTTTGTTCCCATAGACTTACATGGGACTTCCGCTATCGAAATCGGATATCGACGATATTTAGTGCTATCGGCGATACAATTTCGATACAATATTTTTAGATATCGAGCAATATCGCTCAACACTACTGTTGAACTTGACATAACGTGTGTAAAGAATAACAGGTACAAGACTTAAGGTTCACATTTGATGTGATAAAAGTGTTAGTAATTTCATGTCTCACACTGATAACATCCTACATTTATAATAATCCCTTGATGCAGATTCTCAGTGTGTTTTTACCTTCATGACCAAATTTGACAATTCTGACCAGTGTCATTTACGAGGTAATACCTCTGGAATTCTTCAACATATCACAGTGACTCTGAGATTGTATTTTCGTGACACGTTGTACTTCATGTTAGTGGTAAATTTTGGTCAACATGACTTGCTTTTATTTATGAAAATTTGACAACAAATTTGAAACTTTTGTAATTTTCAAATGTTGAATTTTATGACCTTAAACCAGATAGTTATACCACACAAAGTAGATCATAAATAACATTTGCCACATGTCTACTTTACATAAGCATAAATTTTTAAACATAATTTTCTTTTTGTTATGAAGTTATACAATTTAAAGTATATCAGCAATTTTTCATTTTTCCAACAAAGTTTATAAAACCAATTTTTTTAGGGACCACATAATATTTGAAGTGACCTTGAGGGGCCTATATTACAGAAAAAAAATCCAATTATACATTATTTTAAAAACTGCATCCCTGAAAGTCCTCAAAACCACATTAAAAAAGTTTTTTAACACTCAAGGTGCTTTGCAGAAATTAAAACAACGTGGAAGGCATAAATGACCATTTCAATTTTTCCCACAAAAATGTTGTTTTGCACAAATTTTTGCAATTTCACAAGGGTAACAGCAGAAAATGGACCATAACATTTGTTGTGCAATGTCTCCTGAGTACGCTGATACCCCACATGTGGTGAAAAACTAATGATTGCGTGCACGGCATGGCTTGGAAGGGAAGGAGCACCATTTGATTTTTGCAGTGCAAAATTGGCTGGAATAGATTGCGGACATCATGTCGTGTTTGAAGAGATCCTGAGGTGCCTAAACAGTGGAAACCACCCACAACTGAACTCATTTTGGAAACTACACCCCTTAAAGAATTTATTTAGAGGTGTGGTGACCACCTTGAACAAACAGGTACTTTGCATAATTTTATAACGTTGAGTTGTTAAAATGGATAAATACATCTTTCTCACAAAAATGTTGTTTTTAAAAGGCTAAAAGGAGAAAACAAATGGTACAATTTGTTTTACAATTTCTCCTGAGTACGATAATTCCTCATATGTGATTGAAAATTGCTACTGAGGCACAGTGCAAAGCTTAGAAGGGAAGGAGTGCCATTTTGGAGTTAAGATTTTGCTGGAATAGTTTGAGAGTGCCCTGTCACATTGGCATACAACAAAAGCAGACACCCCATAAGTGACCCGAGTTTACAAACTACGCCCCTCAATGAATTCATCTAGAGGTGCAGTCAACATATTAACACCACATGTCCATCACATAATTTTATACCTTTGGGTGGTGAAGAAAGAATAATTACATTTTTACTACTAAAATGTTGTTTTGGCCTAAATTTTTAATTTTTATAAGGGATAATAGTTTTCATGGTTTGTTCTGCAATGTCTCCTGAGTGTGCCAATTACCCTAAACCAATTGAAAAATACTTTTCAGGCACAGTGGAAAGTTCAGAAGGGAAGGAGTGCTATATTATAGTGTATGTTTTGCTGGAATGGTTTGCGGGTGCCATGTCACCTTGGCAGAACCCCTGAGGTGCCAGAATAGCAGAACCCCCTTCTCATTAGTGACCCTATTTTGCAAACTATACCCCTTAATGAATTCATCTAAGGGTTCAGAGATCATATTGACACCACTGGTGTGTCACACATTTTATACCATTGGGTGGTGAAGAAAAAATAATTACATTTTAAAACCTAAAATTTTGTCTTAGCCCCAGATTTTTTATTTTCACACAGGGAAAAGGGTAAAAATAGCACCAAAATTTGTCACACAATTTCCACTGAACGTGACAATTTCCCATATGTGGCTGGATCGTACTGATTTGTCACATGGTGAGACTCGGGAGGTAAGGAGCACTATTTGACTCTTGGAGAATATATTTTCATTGAATAGTTTGAGGACTCCTTATACAAGGCCCTCAAATGTAAGAAGAGCAAAATCCCCACTCAACTGACCCCATTTTGAAAATTACACTCCTCTCAGAATTTATCTAAGAGATGTTGTGACTATTTTGAATCCATAGGTGTTTTCCAGAAACAAGTATGTTGTAGTGCTTAAGTAAACATGTACATTGGCTTTAATTGCTACAGAAATGCCAAACAAGCAGACGCTAAATGTGGTTTAGGCAGGGCTGTATTTTATGTTCTTGCTGCCCTAGGCACTTGAAGTCGTGATGCCCCCTACTGATAAGTCAGACTAAAAGTGACCAGACCCTTTAGATAGTAGTTAGGCCGGGGTCACACTTGCGAGAAACTCGCTCTAGTGTCGCACCTCTGTACCTGGTACTGCCACCAGCACTCACACCAAGGCGTTCAGCTGCATAGAAATACTTGAAGCTACACACTCGGGTCCTGAGTGTCGGCGGCAGTGCTGGGTATTGATGCGAGAGACTCGTGAGAGTTTCTCACAAGTGTGACCCCAGCCTTAAAGTCCTCCATGCATATCACACTAATGTCAGTCAAACTCGCCACTATTCTCGGATTCAGCTGACAGTGTAAGGGCGCCTGCAGATGAGAGTATGAGTAATCACCTGAGTTTCATCCAGAAAACTAGGGTGATTTTTTTTCTAATTTTTATCAGATTTTAATCCATGTGCCATCCATGTATCCATTTTTTTATGTCAATGTGCGTTCCTTTTTTGTACAACTACTTTAAAATATGTACATGATCACATACAGTTTCCTAGCTTTATAATAGAAATCTATCTGTGAAAGTGGATTCCACTTGGATATTCCGTGGGGGATCAGATTTTTCTTTTTCTCGCACCCATAGACTTCAATGTATGGGTCTCATCTGAGACTTGGTAGAAAGTAGTTCATGCTATGTTTTTTTTTCTCTTGGACAGTCTTACCGAGAAAAAAATTGTTCATCTCAACAGCACTATTGAATAACATTGATCAGTCTGCTGTCCATGTGCGATTTGATCAAAAATCAGACAGCACACAGACGATTTATTGTCTGCTTGTCTGAGTGCAACAATCCAAGAGAAACAGACAAATTTGTTCTCAGGTGTCATCCTAGGTGTACCTAATTGCTTTTGTGTGTAGAGGTATCCTTGCTTCCAAGCCAATAAAATAACCTTTGGAAGATCAAAGTTTTATTCAACTTTATCACTAAGCAACAAACCCATGTTGCAAAATGGAAGCAAATGTGAAGCCTCCAATCTGCATGCGTGTCTCACTGATCCCCATGGACTTAATTAACTGAGTCTGATGCGCGCATAGGATCAGAATGAGACCTGTGCTGAGCCAACCTAGTAATGTCCAGATGGGAAGAACTTTTTCTTTACAATGATGATAATCCCTTCAGTAAATCTATCAAGTGGTATGGTAGATTCATAGATGACCTGCTCTTTGTATGGGGGGAGGGGGGTGGGCACACGATCAGAGGCTGTAGCATTTGTGGATTACATTAATCACAACAACTTCAAACTCAAATTCACATTTTTTTTTGATATTTATGATATCAATTTTTTAGATTGTGATATGAAAGGCGGATTGTGATATGAAAAGGGTTAATACTGTTCCATTTAGGAAACCCACGGCCAGCAATACTATTCTAGCAGCCCATTCGTGCCACCCACGACATGTGAAATATAACATACCGTTTGGTGAACTTACTAGAATGAAGAGCAATTGCTCTGATCAGATTTTTGAAAAGGAATGTAAAAATACCCTTGATAGATTATCAAAGAGAGGATACCCGGACTGGCCTCTGAAAAAAGCAAAAGCCAGAATTAATAAAATCGATCGCAAAACATTATTATAAAAATCTAAAAATGAGACTAATAATTATTTTTCTGGCATTACTTTTTCAACAGAATACAGTCCTCAGTATAATAATATTGTTGGCATTATTAAAAAATACCAACTTTAAATCAGGACATCAATCTTGGAGAGATTCTGAGTAATATGTTTGATTTGTAGCTAAAAAGCTCCTACTTTGGGGTCTTTATTGTCACCCAGTCTTTTTGGGAGCAATTCACCTGCATCACATTTACAAGGTAAAAAGACCTGGTTGATTATACAGGGCTTTTTTGGATGTGGGGCAAAACGATGCATTGATTGCCATTATCTTAATAAAACTGACAAATTTCAATCTGTACATAACTCTAAAATATATCAAATTCATGACTTTATTAATTGCAATGTCATCTATCTCATAGAATGTGTTCTTTGCAAATTGCAATATATTGGTTGTACTACTTGTGCGTTAAAAACCAGGGTTAGACGGCATATTTCAGATGCCGCTAATCGTCAAGCGTTTTCTTCTTCTGCAGTTTCAAAACATTTTGCCAGGATTCATAAAGGGGATGTAAGTGGATTAAAATTTTGTGCCATAGAAAAAGTATATCGCCCTCAGAGGTCGTGATCACAAACTTCTTAACAGAGAATCTTTCTGGATTTTCACTTTGGAAACCAGAACACCAAATGGGTTAAACCAGAGACAAAAAAAACGTCCTATATAGAAAAGAAATACCAGGAGTAACACAATTTAATAATTTATTTTATGAATATCGCATATGCATGTACAACTCCGATAAAAATATTCATAAAAGATATATATATGTAAAAAAATATTAATAAAAAAATTTAAAAAATAATAAAAAAAAATGAAAAACACCTTTAATCAAAATTAGATAGATACAATCCAAATTTTATTAAAAGAAATGTTTATTGAAGACAATTTAAAAAGAACCTACAAAAACATATAAAAAACACGTACTAGTGTGTGCAGGGCATAATGTGTCCCATTGATTGGCATAATATTAATTAATCATAATGAAATGAATAAAATAAATCTCCCCAAAGAAATATTAAGGTGACTAGTGCAAAATATACAATTTATGATAAAATAACCAAAAAAAGTGACCAAAAAATTATAAAGCATATAATGTGTAAAACATCAATATACATATTATATTATATATATATATATATATATATATATATATATATATATATATATATAAAAAAATCACACCGATTTCAAATTAATATGTTTGTGGGAATAAATAACAAATAAATAATGCCAAAATATATAAAAATTGGTGAATATTGATGACACAAAAATGAAAAGAAATAGATGACTAAACATCAAAAGAAGGTATACCCTAAATCAAGTGCATATATAAATAGAAATTAATAAGGATATGATACCAACCAAATGAAAAAAGTGAATAAAAGCCAAATACATGACTAAACATGCAAAAAAGTGCACCCTAAATAAAATGCATATACACGTATATGGGGAAATAATACCAACCAGAGGAAGACACACCAATGCCCCAGCACACACCACTCCAACGTACGTTTCGCAGTTTCTTCGTCAGGGAGTGGTGTGGCTGGGCCAGCTAACCTATTTATAGGTCAAACGCAGCTGTAATACATAAAATAAATTAAGGACGCCAAAGGTATGTGGCTCCATTCACTGGGCATGCCACCGCCGCTGCCGCAACAACCGAGGACCAGAAGTACATCACCCAGTGCGTCATATGACACAGTCGGCGAAGCATCAATCAGTACTCAGGAGTCACAGAAGGGCAAGCGCATGCGCAGTGTGTCACACAGCATCCTCACATCCATCTTTGAAATGGGAAAGCGCTGCAACAGTAAGACCACGAGAAATGATTAAACAGACAAAGTTGTCTCCACTATTCCATATAATAGCGCGGTATGCAATTCAAGGTCAATAGGATTTTTTTGATACAAAAACAAAGTAATAATAATTAATGCACAATACAATTATATGTATCAAAAATAATAAGAGAAAAAAAAAATATATATATACACAAAATAACCAAAAATAAATAATAATAATAAAATAATAAAAAGATACAAAATTAATCATATATATAGTGAGAAAAAAAAAATATATAAAAATAATAATAATATAATATAAATAATCAATCAATATATGTGACAATAATTAAATGAACAAAAAATGTTAAAAATAAATAATAAATAATAATAAATAAATTCATACTTATTAATGACAGTGGTGATTTTTCTAAACTCAAACCTTTGGCTAGACATTTTTGTCAGTTTCACCCCCAACAATCTCATTTGTTAAGAGTTAGGGGCATTGATCGGATTCACTTGGGGAATAGGAGGGGAGATTACACACGATTATTGGCACAAAAAGAGTGTAAATGGATAACGACATTAGAAAGTATGACCCCTAGGGGGTTAATGAACAGTGGGGTTTTTCTAGTTTTCTGTGAGAATTGACAGGCTGGGATTTTGCATATCTAGGTCAAATGGGATAGTCATGTAGATTTTATTCAGGTTATATAGTTTCATTAGTTTATATATTTCATGTCATTAATAAGTATGAATTTATTTATTATTATTTATTATTTATTTTTACACATTTTTTGTTATTTAATTATTGTCACATATATTGATTGATTATTTATATTATTATATTATTATTATTTTTTATATATATATTAATATATATTTTTCTCACTATAATATATATATATATATATAATATATGATTAATTTTGTATCTTTTTATTATTTTATTATTATTTATTTTTGGTTATTTTGTGTATATATATATTTTTTTTTCTCTTATTATTTTTGATACATGTAATTGTATTGTGCATTAATTATTATTACTTTGTTTTTGTATAAAAAAAATCCTATTGACCTTGATTTGCATACCGCGCTATTATATGGAATAGTGGAGACAACTTTGTCTGTTTAATCATTTCTCGTGGTCTTACTGTTGCAGCGCTTTCCCATTTCAAAGATGGATGTGAGGACGCTGTGCGCCACACTGCGCATGCGCTTGCCCTTCTGTGACTCCTGAGTACTGATTAGTGCATCGCCGACTGTGTCATATGACACACTGGGTGATGTACTTCCGGTCCTCGGTTGTTGCGGCGGCAGCGGTGGCATGCCAGTGAATGGCGCCACATATCTTTGGCGTCCTTAATTTATTTTATGTATTACAGCTGCGTTTGACCTATAAATTGTCATGGTCCGGTCCGGAGTTTGTGCGCTGCTGTCATCTCTCAGGACTGGTCATGCGGGGGTTAATTTCCTCGGCCTCGTTCTGGAGCGGGCTGGGCTATTTCAGTCCGTCACAGCCGGCTTACCAGTGTTAGTGTTAGTTCAAGCTTCCAGTCTAGAGCCTCTGACCCCTGTTACCTGGTGATCCTCCTGCCTTTGACTTGATTACTCGTGTATGACCCGGACTGACTCTGACCCCGTCTCTTGGTATCCGTTTCTGCTGCTACGTTCCCTGTCTGGCTATTTGACCCTCGGCTTGGTATATTGACTACGTGTATTGCTGCTCCTTCTGGTACTTCGTCCTCCGTATGGTTTTGACTCGGCTTGCCTGACCACGCTCACATCTCTTGTTGGTGTCTGTGCTTCTGATTAGTATAGCTTCTCTGTGTACTCAGTCTCACGTCCCTCCCTAGCTCCCTCTGGGGAATATTGCATTACACTGCAGTAGTCTTACAGCTCCCATCTGGTTTTGACCTATTGGCTTGTTTTCTGACCACGGGCTTGCTGTGACCTGTAGTACTTATATGACTGTTTACTCTTAACACAGCTTTGGATGTTTTTGCTGCCACCTGGTGGTGGTTTTGGCTGCTGCAGTGCAGGCTTGTCCTGAGCACACTGGCCTGCATTTCAGCTGCATTACGTTAACACTAACCTTCACATTTAAAGGGAGTTTGCAATTTTTTTTTCCCTAGTCATGATCCGCTGCATAACTTGGCGGATCAAGTGTCCAGTTTGACGCAGATGGTGCAGGATTTTTCTGGGAGACATCAGTCTCTTGTTACGTCTCATACCCACTTACAGAAAAGACTTACTGAGAATATTCAGACTGTGCAGGGAAACACTTCTCATATTGTTAGTCTACCTGATGACTCTGTAGATGTTGTTTTGCACTCCCCCGAACCCACAGTTAAACTTCCTGACTAGTGTTGAGCGATACTGCTCGATATCTAAAAATATCGGATCGGAATGGTATCGCCGATATCACTAAATATCGGCGATATCCGATTCCGATACCGGAAGTCCCATGTAAGTCTATGGGAACAAAATATCGCAACTAAAAAAAACCTTTATTTCCTTGTAAACACTAAATATACACACATAGAATACATATATATATATATATATACATGTCATTGTGACATATATATATACATATATGTATAGTTTATACACTTCTACATAGTAAAATATCCTCTGATTCAATTGCCGGGTAAAGCCGGCTTCTGTGAAAAGACAGAAGCACCCGACATGAAATGACACTTGGTGTACATAGGGTTAACCATGTCTTTTCATGTCGTTTGCAATCTGATTTGCACAAACAATTACATCAGTCTATGTGTGCAAAATTTCACACCTGTAGGGGTTAATTAAAGGTGTAAATTCGCTGTAAAAAAAACTGACTTTTTTGCTACGAATTTACACCTTTAATTAACCCCTACAGGTGTAAAATTTTGCACACATAGACTGATGTAATTGTTTGTGCAAATCAGATAGCAAAGGACATGAAAAGACATGGTTAACCCTATGTACACCAAGTGTCATTTCATGTCGGGTTCTGCATTTTCACAAAAGCCGTCAATTGAATTAGCGGCTATTATACTATGTAGAAGTAACAAACACACTTCAAGAAACAAGTGCCCATAACAATGATAAATGTGACGTGGATGTTATAACAAAGGAAGAGTCACATTGTATAATATAAATGTGGGCACAATGGAGATAAATAGGACAGTCGCTGAACAATATTAAGAACAGAAGAAAAAAGAACGACCAAATAGTCCCAAGTACTTATATGTAACAAAATTTTATTAATTTACAAAAACAGGTGAGCAAAAAACGGGGATGACACCCCAGCCAAATTAACACATGTGGGAAAGATGGACGCACATGGGATAAATGTGCATGATAGTATATTGATATAATTGATTACATCACTGCAGTGGTAACACCAGGATTAGATAGTATCACAAAGGACAGCGAGGCTGCCATCACTCATTTAGAAACTATCAATCAATGCAACATGATACTAAAGAAGTTAGACAAATGCAGATGTAAATAGGGACAATGCCAAGCTGTTAGTTACCTGGTGTGAAAAAGCAGGGAGCACCCAGTACGTCCACCCCGACGCGCGTTTCGGCGTGTGCCTTTCTCAAGGGGTGATGGGAAAGGAAATGTGAGGGGATTAAGAAGATTCAAACCACCAATGAATGACACAGGAGCGGATCACATGATCAATATAACTAATGACCGCACTGGTACACATGTGTAAAACACCAATAGAGGGTCACCATAACATATGGATATGCATATAAGATCGTCACGTGCACCCGGCGCAGTATATATTCATCAGTAACCTGATAGAACAATCAGCGTCCTTGTATGATATCGTTAGTGTGAATCGGCATAGTGGCTACGTCATTCCAAAGTGCCATGTATCTAGTGTGACGCGCCAGTAACGGGACAGCCAGAAACGCCCCCGGCGTCGGCGTCATGTGCCGGACGACATCACAGTCATGTGATCAGTCGTCTCAGCAACCAAGACGCCGAGAGCAGAGAAGCGTGTCAGCGGCCCAGGCACCGGCACGTGCAGATGGTAAGCGCAAGGGAAGGAATGCAAGGAAATTAGCAATTGCTAAGTGCTGATATACTAATGCTAATACTGTGACATGGTATAACAGGTTGCTCTTGGATGACCACAATGTAAAATTGTATCTGTGACATCACACATTATAATAATGTATATATACCAAGAACATGCACAATATATGATAGCATATGATGATACATCATGAAAATACACACAAATGGTATGACAAAATTTGTACATGAATCACACGAAATATATCAAATGCAATATAGCAATACAATGATGTTAGTAAGGCGATGGAAGGTGACAGTATTCTTCGAGATTTTACATCACATATGCCACTACAATGTGCCGAAAAGGTCATATTGTCGAAATTGGTGGATGAACACTGAATTAAAATACATAAAAAGAAAACAGTTAAAAAAGAATAAAATCACATGTGTCCAACACAGCAGAACAGACGTATCTACAATCACTTAAAGAAATGGGGCAAAGCTAATGGTTTCGTTTAGACCTTTGGGATGGACAGTGTCCAGAGCCCAGATCCATTTTGTCTCGCATTGGGAAAGCCTTTGATTCAAATTACCACCCCGAATGCCTGGATCGATCATATCAATTCCCTTGATCCTGAGAAGAGAACTGTCACAGGCACGATGCAACTTAAAATGGCGTGGTATGGTCCTTAGTGTGGATGGATCACCGTGGCCGGCCGCCGCCTGGATGCCCAAAACATGTTCTCGTGTGCGCACCTTCAATTGGCGAGAAGTCATGCCAATGTAAATTAGTGGACAAGGACATGTGGCAAAATATATTACATGACGGGATGTGCAAGAAATGCACTTCCTAATGTCATAAACCTTAGATCCATCTGAATTGGAGAAGGTGGCACTACGATCAATGTTAGGACAGGCCACGCACCGACCACAGGGGAAGCAACCACGCCTAGGACCAGTGACATTAAGAAAGTTAGATTTGCTATCACCCTGGTAATGGCTATGTACTAAATGATCCCTGAGATTTTTGGATCTTCTAGTTGTAATGCTGATTCTTTCGGGGAGAATACGATTTAAAACTGGATCAGTTTGTAAGATGGGCCAGGCCCTCTGAAGACAATCCCTCATACGTGAGAATTGTGAATGGTATTTGGTGACAAACCTGATATCCTGAGATGGCTTTTTATCAATTTTGTTGTATAACAGTGGTTGGCGACCAGAATATTTGGCCCGATGGTACGCTCGCTTAATCGAGCGTCGACTATATCCTCTCTCAAGGAACCGATTCGACAGGTCAAAGGCTTGTTTTTCAAATTCACAATCACTTGAACAGATCCTGCGGATGCGCAGAAACTGTCCAATTGGGATAGAGTTAATGAGCGACTTAGGATGGGCAGAGGAGGCGTGCAATAACATATTGGTCGAAGTTTCCTTCCTGAAAACACCAGTTTGTACAGAGTCATCGGGGTCTCTCCAAACCGCAACATCAAGAAAATCGATTCTATTGACATCATATTTATAGGTGATATGGATGTTCTTGTTATTGGAATTGATGTCTGTATAAAATTCAATAAGTGACTTAGAGTCACCCTGCCAGATCAAAAAAATATCGTCAATGTACCGCACCCAAAAGGGGATGCGGTCCATTAACGAACTATGATCTGGCAGGGATAGGTCCCTCTCCCACAGCCCCAGGAACAGATTGGCGTAAGCGGGGGCAAAAGATGCACCCATCGCTGTTCCCTGGAGCTGCAGGTAGAAGGACCCCTTAAAAATAAAAAAATTGTGGGTTAGGGAGAACTCCAATAGCTCTAGAATAAGATTGATGATATCCACAGGTAAATTGGACATGAGAAGAAAATGTCTGACTGCAGATATGCCATCATCATGTTTAATGTTGGTGTATAACGATTCAACATCGCCAGTCACCAACATCATGTTGGAGTCAATGTGGAGACCATCAATTCTGCGTAGAAATGCACTGGTGTCTATCAAGAAGGAAGGCAAACTCTCAACAAGTGGTTGTAGTTTGGACTCAATCCAGCAATTGACTTTTTCTAAGTAGTTGCCAGAGCCCGAGATGATTGGACGACCCGGGGGCACCTCACTATTTTTGTGTATCTTAGATAAAAGATACATAGTGGAGATGGCAGGGGACCTCTCCCTGCCAGATCATAGTTCGTTAATGGACCGCATCCCCTTTTGGGTGCGGTACATTGACGATATTTTTTTGATCTGGCAGGGTGACTCTAAGTCACTTATTGAATTTTTTACAGACATTCAATTCCAATAACAAGAACATCCATATCACCTATAAATATGATGTCAATAGAATCGATTTTCTTGATGTTGCGGTTTGGAGAGACCCCGATGACTCTGTACAAACTGGTGTTTTCAGGAAGGAAACTTCGACCAATATGTTATTGCACGCCTCCTCTGCCCATCCTAAGTCGCTCATTAACTCTATCCCAATTGGACAGTTTCTGCGCATCCGCAGGATCTGTTCAAGTGATTGTGAATTTGAAAAACAAGCCTTTGACCTGTCGAATCGGTTCCTTGAGAGAGGATATAGTCGACGCTCGATTAAGCGAGCGTACCATTGGGCCAAATATTCTGGTCGCCAACCACTGTTATACAACAAAATTGATAAAAAGCCATCTCAGCATATCAGGTTTGTCACCAAATACCATTCACAATTCTCACGTATGAGGGATTGTCTTCAGAGGGCCTGGCCCATCTTACAAACTGATCCAGTTTTAAATCGTATTCTCCCCGAAAGAATCAGCATTACAACTAGAAGATCCAAAAATCTCAGGGATCATTTAGTACATAGCCATTACCAGGGTGATAGCAAATCTAACTTTCTTAATGTCACTGGTCCTAGGCGTGGTTGCTTCCCCTGTGGTCGGTGCGTGGCCTGTCCTAACATTGATCGTAGTGCCACCTTCTCCAATTCAGATGGATCTAAGGTTTATGACATTAGGAAGTGCATTTCTTGCACATCCCGTCATGTAATATATTTTGCCACATGTCCTTGTCCACTAATTTACATTGGCATGACTTATCGCCAATTGAAGGTGCGCACACGAGAACATGTTTTGGGCATCCAGGCGGCGGCCGGCCACGGTGATCCATCCACACTAAGGACCATACCACGCCATTTTAAGTTGCATCGTGCCTGTGACAGTTCTCTTCTCAGGATCAAGGGAATTGATATGATCGATCCAGGCATTCGGGGTGGTAATTTGAATCAAAGGCTTTCCCAATGCGAGACAAAATGGATCTGGGCTCTGGACACTGTCCATCCCAAAGGTCTAAACGAAACCATCAGCTTTGCCCCATTTCTTTAAGTGATTGTAGATACGTCTGTTCTGCTGTGTTGGACACGTGATTTTATTCTTTTTTAACTGTTTTCTTTTTATGTATTTTAATTCAGTGTTCATCCACCAATTTCGACAATATGACCTTTTCGGCACATTGTAGTGGCATATGTGATGTGAAATCTCGAAGAATACTGTCACCTTCCATCGCCTTACTAACATCATTGTATTGCTATATTGCATTTGATATTTCGTGTGACTCATGTACAAATTTTGTCATACCATTTGTGTGTATTTTCATGATGTATCATCATATGCTATCATATATTGTGCATGTTCTTGGTATATATACATCTATTATAATGTGTGATGTCACAGATACAATTTTACATTGTGGTCATCCAAGAGCAACCTGTTATACCATGTCACAGTATTAGCATTAGTATATCAGCACTTAGCAATTGCTATTTTCCTTGCATTCCTTCCCTTGCGCTTACCATCTGCACGCGCCAGTGCCTGGCCGCTGACACGCTTCTCTGCTCTCGGCGTCTTGGTTGTTGAGACGACTGATCACATGACTGTGACGTCGTCCGGCACGTGACGCCGACGCCGGGGGGCGTTTCTGGCTGTCCCGTTACTGGCGCGTCACACTAGATACATGGCGCTTTGGAATGACGTAGCCACTATGCCGATTCACACTAACGATATCATACAAGGACGCTGATTGTTCTATCAGGTTGCTGATGAATATATACTGCGCCGGGTGCACGGTGACGATCTTATATGCATATCCATATGTTATGGTGACCCTCTATTGGTGTTTTACACATGTGTACCAGTGCGGTCATTAGTTATATTGATCATGTGATCCGCTCCTGTGTCATTCATTGGTGGTTTGAATCTTCTTAATCCCCTCACATTTCCTTTCCCATCACCCCTTGAGAAAGGCACACGCCAAACGCGCGTCGGGGTGGACAAACTGGGTGCTCCCTGCTTTTTCACACCAGGTAACTAACAGCTTGGCATTGTCCCTATTTACATCTGCATTTGTCTAACTTCTTTAGTATCATGTTGCATTGATTGATAGTTTCTAAATGAGTGATGGCAGCCTCGCTGTCCTTTGTGATACTATCTAATCCTGGTGTTACCACTGCAGTGATGTAATCAATTATATCAATATACTATCATGCACATTTATCCCATGTGCGTCCGTCTTTCCCACATGTGTTAATTTGGCTGGGGTGTCTTCCCCGTTTTTTGCTCACCTGTTTTTGTAAATTAATAAAATTTTGTTACATATAAGTACTTGGGACTATTTGGTCGTTCTTTTTTCTTCTGTTCTTATTACTATGTAGAAGTGTATGAACTATAAATATATATATATGTGTCCAAATTCAATGACATGTATATATATATATATATATATATATATATATATATATATGAGGTGTAAAATTGTTTAAAAAAAATGCGTGGGCTCCCACCCTATTTTCGCAACCAGACAGACAAAGCCAGCGAATGGGGGCAGATAATAATAGCCCAGAGAGGGACCATTATTTTTGGCCCCCCCTGGCTACTAACATCTGCCCCCAGACACCCCAGAAAAGACAAATCTATAATTAGATTCGCCCTTTCTGGCACTTTGCCCGTCTATTCCCATTGCCCTGTAGCGGTGGCGAATGGGTTAATATGGGGTTAAAGCCACATTGCAATTGAAAGGTGACCTTAAGCCAGGTTAATAATTGAGAGCTGTCAATTAGACAACTATCAATTATTAATCCTATTGCATGAAATAAAAATAAAACACACACACTTTAATTAAAAATCATTTTAATGAAATAAAGACACATGTTTTTTACCATCTTTTATTTGACTGCAAAAACCATTTCCTGTAATAAAAATAAAATAAAAAAGCAAAATTATTCTTACCTATCCCATGCACAGTCAGGTCCCACGGTGTAATCCTTCAGAAAGGGTTAATGTTTACTGCAGGGACCGCAGCTAATGCTGCAGCCTCACAGTAAACCCCCAAATGAATGAGTTCCTCTCCTGGCTGACAGGAGAGGAAGTGGAAAGCTTAATTGATTGCTTTCCACTTTCACTTCAGGTCAGCCAGGGACACAATCAGTGACGTCAGAGGGAACTGATTAACAAAAATAGGGGTTCCCTTCGAATAAAAAATGGCGTCGGGTCCCCCCTATTTTTGTTAACCAGCCTGATGAAGCAGACTGCTGAGCAGTGGCGTACCGTGAATGAAGCAGACCAAGCAGCTGCTATGGGGCCCGGACAGGTGAGGGGGCCCTCGACGGTCGGGTAGCTGTGCTGACACAGTACCACCAGGGGGTCGGCGGGGGAGGGGGAGCGCAGCTCTTCTATATACTCACCCCTCCTGGTGCGGTCTCTGCAGCCCCTGCTCTTCTCCCACGGTCTCCGACGCCTGTGTTCAGCGGTCAGGTGGTACCGCTCATTACAGTCATGAATACGCACATATTCATGACTTTAATGAGCTGTCCCGCGTGACCGCTGAACACTGGCGGCGGAGACCGTGGGAGAAGAGCAGGGGCTGCACAGACCGCGCCGGCAGAAGGGTGAGTATAAGGGATATTTACCTGTCCCGTTCCACCGTTGCTCGCGTCCTCTTGCTGCAATGTTCAGGTCAGAGGGCGCGATGACGTCGTTAGTGCGCGCCGCGCCCTCTGCCTCATCATTCACTGCTGGAGTACCCCAAAGACAGCGGCACTCAGCAGTGGAGAGAGGACAGGTAAATATCTCAGGTGCCGGGGCCCTGAGCGAGCGGTGACATCGGCACCTGGTGTCACCCCCTGCTCAGGACACCGGCACCTGGCCCCCAGCGACGAAAGGTGAGTATGTCTTTTTTTTTTTTTTGGTTGCAGCAGCTGCGGCAGCATAAGGGCCTATACTATGCAGCATCTATGGGGCACAATCTATGGGGGCATAATACATTTTTTTGTTTAATGTGTCCCCTCACTGTGCTGGCACTTTACATTTACAATGGCTGTGGGTTTGTTTTTTTTTTGGGGGGGGCCCATTCAGACTTTTGCTATGGGGCCCATGATTTCTATGTACGCCCCTGCTGCTGAGGCATGGTATTTAAGGCTGTTAAGGAGCCAAGATCCATGGACCTTGCCAGCAGCGTCGGACTGGAGTACCTTGGGCCCACCAGAGAAAAAATATTCTTGGGGCCCACCATCATACTTCCCAACCTTTGAAGAAGGGAAAGAGGGACAAAGGCTGTGGCACGCTGTGCCTGCTGCAGCAAATTTTAGGCCTTGCCACGTTGCACCACAGACTGTCCAGCAGGAGTTGGTGGATGCTTTAGTCCAGGTGTGGGAGGAGATCCCTCAGGAGACCATCGTCGTGCTCATCAGGAGCATGCCCAGAAGTTGTAGGGAGGTCATACAGCATACCTCCCAAATTTGAAGACAGGAAAGAGGGTTAAAGGCTGCGGCGCGCCGCTGCAAATTTTAAACCACGCCCCGACCACACCCATTTCACAGCTAATCACACCCATATCCTCGCCCCAACCGTACCCATGCCGATACAGCTGACCCTCCGATGACGGTTGGGGGCCCACTGCTGGCACCAGGTCCCCCAACGCCTGTTCAGGCCCCATAGCTTCTGGCGGAAGAGCAGGAAGATCGATTCTCCCTGCTCTGCCGCAGAATGTAACTGTATCGGCGTGCTGTGCACGCCGATACAGTTACTGTAGCGTAGCTCCGGGTGGGCCCCCTCAGAGCGCGGGGCCCGTGGCCACCGCCCCCTCTGCCCCGCGACCTATCCTTTCAAATCAGGGCCCACCACGCAGGAGCTGGGGCCCACCGGAGGTTTCTCCGGTGTCCCGGTGGCTCAGTCCGACCCTGCTTGCCAGCCTGATAATACCAGGCCACAGCAGTCTGCATATCTTGGCTGATTAACAAAAATAGGGGATCCCCTCGAAAAAAATTGGCGTGGGGTCCCCCCTATTTTTGTTAACTAGCCAGATGAAGCAGACCGCTGAGGCCTGGATTTTCAGGCTGTTAAGGAGCCAAGATCCATGGACCTTGCCAGCCTGATAATACCAGGCCACAGCAGTCTGCATATCTTGGCTGATTAACAAAAATAGGGGATCCCCTCGAAAAAAATTGGCGTGGGGTCCCCCCTATTTTTGTTAACCAGCCAGATGAAGCAGACCGCTGAGGCCTAGTTTTTCAGGCTGGTAAGGATCCAATATCCATGGACCTTGCAAGCCTGATAATACCAGGCCACAGCAGTCTGCTTAGCTTGGCTGGTTAACAAAAATAGGGGATCCCCTCGAAAAAAAAACGGCGTAGGGGTCCCCCTATTTTTGTTAACCAGCCAAGTAAAATGCAGACTGCTGCGGCCTGGTATTAAAAGACTGTCAAGGCCCATGGATTTTGGCCCTCAACAGCCTGATAATACCAGGCTACGGCAGCCCCACATTTGGCGCATCAAAAGATGTGCCAATTGTGGCACTTTACCCGGCTCTTCCCACTGCCCTGTAGCGGTGGCAAGTGGGGTAATAAGGGGTTAATGTCACCGTTGATTGCACGGTGACAATAAGCCCGGTTAATAATGGAGAGGTGTCAATAAGACACCGATCCATTATTAATCCCAAAGTTATTAAATGTATAAAAAAAAGACAAAGCAAGAAAAAAGTCTTTTAATGAAATAAAAGAGACAACACAGTTTTCATTAATTTTATTATACACTCATTCCTGCGACGCCATCGATCTCCTGTAAAAAAAGAAAAAAACAAACCAACAGTATACCACCTGTCCGACGCAGTCCATAGTAACGACAGTCCCACGACGATCCAGCTCTGCTACATCGCAATGACAGGCAGAGCCTGTCATCGCGACGCAGCACAGCTGATTATCTGCTTCCCCGGCGGTGACGTCATCGGACTGACTGCTTTACGGCCGGGATTACCCAGCAGTCACTGCAGTTATCGCGAGAAACTGCATGTGACCGCCGGGGAAAGATGATGGCGGCCATGAAGCAGTCCAGCCCGTGACCGCCGGAGATCTTATGCCAGGTAAGTGCCGCTGACTCCTGACAGACCCGACCGACGGACACTGACAGTGACAGTGACAATCCCGATTCCGGTATCCGATAAGACGAAAATATCGGAACTAAGTATCGAAAGGCCGATAGAGCTAATATCGGCCGAAACCCGATATTTGCGGTATCGTATCGCTCAACACTATTCCTGACACGTTTTCTGGCAAGAAAGATCAGTATCGCATATTCAGGGAGAGTTGTAAATTATGGTTTTCTCTTAGACCCCGATCGTCTGGGGATGAGACTCAGCGGGTAGGGATTATTATCTCCTTACTTAGGGAAGGTCCCCAATCCTGGGCTTTCTCGCTGCCCC
The DNA here is from genome assembly GCA_033576555.1 of Oophaga sylvatica. Lineage (NCBI taxonomy): Eukaryota > Metazoa > Chordata > Amphibia > Anura > Dendrobatidae > Oophaga > Oophaga sylvatica. Next base: position 136,724,253 of record JARQOD010000004.1, on the reverse strand, counting down.
CTACCGCTCCTGAACGGACCTCGGTAGATAGGTTCTTTGAGGCCCTAGGACTTATCTATGACGAACCGGACCGTGTTAGGGTGGCAGAGGACACCATTATGGGTCTGGTTCAGGGGAAGCACTCAGCTGAATGGTACAGCTCCGAGTTCCGTCGATGGTCCACTGAGGTATCTTGGAATGACTCCGCACTGAGATGTCTATTTGGGAAGGGACTGTCTGATTGCTTGAAGGACGCTCTGGCTATCCATCCACCTCCCAGCTCTTTGGAGGAGCCTATGACTCAGGCTATCCGTATGGATCGGAGGCTACGGGAGAGAGGTCTTACACAACGGGGGATTCCGTTGTTCCCTGCTAACCCGGATGTTTTGCTTCCATCTGAATCTATGGAGGTGGGAGCCACCGACTTCAAGGAAAAAGAGAGGAAACGGCGGCGTGATGAAAAGCGGTGTTTTTACTGCGGAGACCCCGGACATTGGAAAAGGGACTGCCCCTCTTGTCCATCCTCTAACAAGCGGCTGAGTCTGGGTGATCATCGTGGAGGTCACTCAGACTCTCAGGTACCTTTTACTTCATTTACAAAGATACTGTTAAAGGTGGAACTTGGTGTTGAGAACTGCTTTGTCCATACTTCGGCTTTTGTAGACTGTGGTTCATCGCTGAACCTGATTGACTCTAAACTGGTGGCCCGCTGTAGATTAGGGACAGTTAGGTTGGAGACTCCCTTAAAACTTGTGGCTATTGACTCTACACCTCTCACAAAGGATGGTCTCCATTTCATTTCTCAAGAATTTACCCTCAGGGTGGGGGCCCTGCACCAGGAGCACATGTCATGCTTTGTTTTGGATAACCTCCCTGCTGGCCTGGTGTTAGGGTTTCCTTGGTTGCAACGGCATAACCCGGTTATTGATTGGGGGTCCCGGGATATTGTCAAATGGGGACCTAATTGTTCTAAAAATTGTCTTTCTACTGTGTCTATGTCATCCGTCAGTCTGGAGGGTATTCCGGAGTACCTGAAGGACTTTGAGGATGTGTTCTCCGAAAAGGAGGCTGAGGTTCTGCCACCACACCGCCCATTCGATTGTGCCATTGATCTTGTTCCCGGTGCCAAATTGCCCAAAGCACGTCTGTACAATCTCTCCATCCCTGAGCGAGCTGCTATGAAGGAGTATATCTCTGAAAGCCTCCGTAAAGGACATATTCGGCCATCTGTCTCTCCTGTGGCGGCGGGGTTCTTTTTTGTAAAAAAAAAAAAGATGGTGGTTTACGCCCGTGCCTCGATTTTCAAGAACTGAATAAGATCACCATAAGAAACACTTATCCTCTCTCACTGATACCTGATTTATACAACCAATTGTCAGGGGCCAGATGGTTTTCTAAGTTGGACCTCAGGGGAGCATACAATCTCATCCGTATGCGGGAGGGGGATGAGTGGAAAACTGCGTTTCTCACATCTGAAGGTCTATTTGAAAATTTGGTCATGCCGTTCGGCTTGACTAACGCACCAGCGGTATTCCATAATTTCATTAACCATGTTTTTTCAGACTTTATTGGATGCTTTGTGGTAGTTTATCTTGATGATATACTTATATATTCTTCTGATAGACAAAGTCACATGGGTCATCTTCGTGCGGTTCTCCAGAAGCTCAGGGAGAACTCTCTCTTTGCCAAACTGGAGAAGTGTTCATTGTTTACTCAAGAATTGTCCTTTCTAGGGGTCATTTTGTCCTCTGAGGGGTTTCGTATGGACCCTAGGAAGGTACAGGCCATTGTGGATTGGTGCAACCCAGAGATCTCAAGGGTCTTCAGCGATTTCTGGGTTTCGCCAATTACTATAGAAAATTTATCAAGGGGTTTTCTCAAGTGGTCAAACCCCTCACTGATCTCACTCGAAAGGGGGCTGATCTAAAAAACTGGTCAGCTCCAGCTGTGGCGGCATTTTCTTCATTAAAAAACAGTTTCATGACTGCCCCTGTACTGGTTCAACCTGATTTGTCTAAACCATTTATCATAGAGATGGACGCCTCTGAGGTGGGAGTGGGGGCTGTGTTGTCCCAGGGGCCCACCACATTAACTAACTTAAGACCCTGTGCCTTCTTTTCAAAAAAGTTTTCCTCTGCTGAAGGAATTATGATGTGGGTAACCGGGAGTTGTTGGCCATTAAATTGGCATTTGAAGAATGGAGGCATTTTTTGGAGGGGCAGCTCATCGTATCACTGTCATTACAGATCATAAGAACCTGTCTTACATCGAGTCTGCCAAACGTTTAACTCCGAGACAGGCAAGGTGGTCACTTTTTTTTTCCCGATTTCAGTTTTCCATCACTTTCAGACCAGGGTCCAAGAATGTGAAGGCTGATGCCTTGTCTCGTAGCTTAGATCCAATATCTCCTCCTGAACCTCCTTCCTCCATTCTTCAGCGGGGGGTGGTGGTGGCTGTGGTGTCCTCGAGATTGGAACAAGAGATTCGTGAGTCCCAATCCCTTGCTCCATCGTCCATACCTGAAAATAAGCTCTTTGTGCCTGTCCAATATCGGTTAAGGGTGCTTCGAGAGTTCCACGACTCTGCTCTGAGTGGGCATCCAGGAATCTCGGCCACTCGTAAAGCCATCACTAGGTTGTTCTGGTGGCCCTCGTTGATGTCAGACATCACTGGGTTTGTCTCCTCCTGTGAAACTTGTGCCCGCGCAAAAGCCTCCCGCAACCGGCCGGCCGGGGAATTGGTGCCACCGCCAATTCCGGATAGACCATGGACTCATCTGTCCATGGATTTTGTCACCGATCTTCCTCCCTCTAATGGCAAAACTGTGATCTGGGTAGTTGTTGATAGGTTCAGTAAACAAGCACATTTTGTACCTTTAAAGGGCCTTCCGAATGCTGAGACTCTATCTAAACTATTCATTGAGCATGTGATCCGGTTGCATGGTGTGCCTGTCAGTGTGATGTCTGATAGAGGGGTACAATTCGTGGCAAAATTCTGGAGGTATTTTTGTAAAAGGCTGGGCATCAGTCTGACCTTTTCATCGGCCTACCATCCAGAGACCAATGGTCAGACTGAAAGGACCAATCAGTCATTGGAGCAGATTTTACGGTGTCTTGTCACGTCTAGACAGGATGATTGGTGCTCTGTAATACCTATTGCAGAATTCGCTTTCAGTAATCGTGTCAATCAGTCCACTGGTACTTCGCCATTTTTCTGCAACTATGGGTTTCACCCTCATTTTGGTGAGTTTTCCCGGCTGGATTCAGAATGTCCAGGGGCTGATTCGGCCTTTCTGCGGTTGGGGGAGGTCTGGAGGGAGGTTCAGAGAAACATTGGGGAGGCTCAGGGCAAATACAAATTTTTTGCAGATAAACGACGTTCTGTGGGGCCAGCTTATCAGGTGGGGGATAAGGTATGGTTATCCACCAAGAATATAAGGCTGAGAATTCCCTCGGCTAAGTTGGGTCCTAAGTATATTGGTCCGTATGAAATTTTAGAGGTAATTAATCCTGTGGTCTTTCGCCTGCGCTTGCCTCCGTCGTTGCGGATCCCCAATGTGTTCCATAAGGCACTTCTGAAGCCGTCGGTGCCTTCCTCTGGTGAGTCTCACTCACACCCACCGCCTGTTGTGGTAGATGGACAGACCGAGTACGAAGTGGAACAGGTGGTGGATTCTCGTATGCTCCGCCGTTCACTTCAGTACTTGGTCCATTGGAAAGGGTACGGTCCTGAGGACCGGTCATGGGTGCCGACGCGTTTGGTCCATGCTGATCGGTTGGTCCGGGCCTTTCACGCTCGTCATCCAGGGAAGCCTGGGGGTCCGGTGGCCCCCCATTGAGAGGGGGGTACTGTCATAGTCCGGTCCGGAGTTTGTGCGCTGCTGTCATCTCTCAGGACTGGTCATGCGGGGGTTAATTTCCTCGGCCTCATTCTGGAGCGGGCTGGGCTATTTCAGTCCGTCACAGCCGGCTTACCAGTGTTAGTGTTAGTTCAAGCTTCCAGTCTAGAGCCTCTGACCCCTGTTACCTGGTGATCCTCCTGCCTTTGACTTGATTACTCGTGTATGACCCGGACTGACTCTGACCCCGTCTCTTGGTATCCGTTTCTGCTGCTACGTTCCCTGTCTGGCTATTTGACCCTCAGCTTGGTATATTGACTACGTGTATTGCTGCTCCTTCTGGTACTTCGTCCTCCGTATGGTTTTGACTCGGCTTGCCTGACCACGCTCACATCTCTTGTTGGTGTCTGTGCTTCTGATTAGTATAGCTTCTCTGTGTACTCAGTCTCACGTCCCTACCTAGCTCCCTCTGGGGAATATTGCATTACACTGCAGTAGTCTTACAGCTCCCATCTGGTTTTGACCTATTGGCTTGTTTTCTGACCACGGGCTTGCTGTGACCTGTAGTACTTATATGACTGTTTACTCTTAACACAGCTTTGGATGTTTTTGCTGCCATCTGGTGGTGGTTTTGGCTGCTGCAGTGCAGGCTTGTCCTGAGCACACTGGCCTGCATTTCAGCTGCATTACATAAATAGGTTAGCTGGCCCAGCCACACCACTCCTTGACGAAGCAACTGCGAAACGTACGTTGGAGTGGTGTGTGCTGGGGCATTGGTGTGTCTTCCTCTGGTTGGTATTATTTCCCCATATACGTGTATATGCACTTTATTTAGGGTGCACTTTTTTGCATGTTTAGTTTATTTGGCTTTTATTCACTTTTTTCATTTGGTTGGTATAATATCCTTATTAATTTATATTTATATATGCACTTGATTTAGGGTATACCTTCTTTTGATGTTTAGTCATCTATTTCTTTTCATTTTTGTGTCATCAATATTCACCAATTTTTTATATATTTTGGCATTATTTATTTGTTATTTATTCCCACAAACATATTAATTTGAAATCGGTGTGGTTTTTTATATATATATATATATTGATGTTTTACACATTATATGCTTTATAATTTTTTGGTCACTTTTTTTGGTTATTTTATCATAAATTGTATATTTTGCACTAGTCACCTTAATATTTCTTTGGGGAGATTTATTTTATTGATTTCATTATGATTAATTAATATTATGCCAATCAGTGGGACACATTATGCCCTGCACACACTAGTATGTGTTTTTTATATGTTTTTTGTATGTTCTTTTTAAATTGTCTTCAATAAACATTTCTTTTAATAAAATTTGGATTGTGTCTGTCTAATTTTGATTAAAGGTGTTTTTCATTTTTTAAATTATTTTTTAAATTTTTTTATTATATTTTTTACATATATATATCTTTTATGAATATTTTTATCGGAGTTGTACATGCATATGCGATATTCATAAAATAAATTATTAAATTGTGTTACTCCTGGTATTTCTTTTCTATAGAGGACATTTTTTTTTGGTGTTTCAGAAGAGACCAGTGATATGGATTATAAAAACCGTGAATCAAGTTGGTTGTCACAATTATCATCCATTTTTAAGGAAACGTGTAGCACTATTAATGATGGAATATCTACAAACACGCATGAAGATAAATCTACTATAAGGCTGTGGTTCCACGGTACGGAACCACAGCGCTTTGGACGGAGCAGAAATTCCGCACCGCCCAAAGCCCAGCCCCTTTTTGAAGCGCGCTCTTTCCGGATGTGTTCCAGACACCTCCGAAACACATCCGGAAAGAACGCAGGGCTGCATAGCCCTGTGCTATTTCCGTTGTGGCGACGCAGCGTCGCCGCAAGACGCTAGGACATGCTGCGGTCTAAAAAGACGCGCCGCATGTCCGGAAACGCAGGTCTTCAGCCTGCGTATTTTTACGCATGGTGGAGACGGGATTTCTTAAAATCCCCTCCACTATGCTGTAACATCTGGACGCTGCGTGTTTGACGCTGCGCCAACGCACAGCGTCAAACACGCAGCTAATCCGGATTGTTTCCTGATCGTGGAAACATACCCTGAAGGATATTTTATATAAAAGGACAAAATCCTGGTGGAATAAAAATTCTCTGAAACAATATTTACAACGTAATTTAATACCCAGAGGCTTGAGAATACAGGTATTTCCTTCTTTCCATTTAGAAGATGAAGTTTTATTAAAAAAATGGGAAAATGCGTGCAATACTTGTTCCCGTACTTTTATTGAAATATTGATTGAAGTTGATAAGAAGAAATTAGAGTTATTGGAGACTGATATCAAAATATTACAAGAAAAATTACAGAAAAACCTCAATAGTGAACAATTGTCTAAATTTGATGAAGAACTTATTATCTCTTTCTCTAAATGGGAATCAGAGATACAAAAATTAAAATTGACAAAATTTCAACGTGATATTCAAGACTATCAAGCTAACAAAATATATAAATGGCGTGGCAGAACTACACCTAAAAGACAGGAATCAATCAGTTTGGTAACCAGTGGGAGTTCAATGAGTTCAGTGGATATTCCAAATCCAAATGGTGAATCTTCAGATATATTCAACAAGTATAACACAAGATTTAAGACCATGAAGCGTAAAACGATTAATCATCGAGAACAGGAATCTAATGATGGTACTCTTAAGGTAATTAATCTTTCAGATATACAATTGACTCCCGACCAGATTTCGGTTTTATCTTTGGGTTTTGGCTTTTGCCCAACTGCAAAAATAGATCATTTTTTGGCAATAAAGGATACCTTTTTATTTGCGCCCAAACTTTTGTTGAAGAAATATCATGCTGATAAAAAAATCTTGTAATAATATTTTTTCTACAGAAGAGGAATTGGCGGCATTACAGGCGTTAGAAGATTTAATTGCAGAACAGGAACAAATACCAGGTAAATTTCCAGAATTTAAGAAAAAATCTAAGTCATTTTCCTCCTTAACTCTGAATTCATCTATTGAAATCTTTGTTAAGATGGTTTGTGATGAAATTAGACAATTATCCTCTACTAGGCCTTATAACAATTTGAAATATGAGCAAAGGAAAGCATTAGATGAATTAGCAAAAATGAAAGAGGTTGTTTTTAAACCTTCAGATAAAGGAGGGAATATTGTGGTCTGGCCATCTATAAAATATGAAAAGGAGGCTTTTAGACAATTAAATGACCCTTCATGTTATGAACGGTTATCTCAAGATCCGACCTTAGAGTTTCAAAAAGGCCTATTTCAGATCTTAGATCTAGCTTTGGATGAGGGAATTATTACCAAGGATATTTGGGAAGGGTTGAGAGTGGAATCCCCTAGGGTTCCTATGATATATTTTTTACCCAAAGTACACAAAAGTGTCACGGAACCTCCTGGACGTCCAATCATATCTGGGAATGGCAGTTTAATCGAACCCATCTCAAAGTTTTTGATTTTTATTTAAAACCCATGGTGATGGATTTACCATCCTATATTAAGGATAGTACTGAAGCGTTACAGAGACTTGATGGAGTTTACATGAGTTATGATACGTATATTGTTACATGTGACGTGGAAGCTTTATATACATCAATCCCCCATGAATATGGTTTGTCTGCAATTAAACATTATTTATCTGGCCGTCAATTTGAGGTATGTTTTATAGATTTTTTAATGGAGTTATTGGAATATGCTCTTTTACACAATTATTTTGTTTTTTAAAGATCGGTTTTATTTACAAAAAAGAGGCGTGTGTTGTGAGTGGGCTTGGGATGAGTTCTGAGCAGAGGCTCCCTCTGGTGGTTACAAGCGGTGCTGGTCTGTCTAGTGAAGATTGTGAAGATTGTGAGGATTGGGAATCAGGTGTTACTGACTGGTCTTATATAAGGGAGTCACCTTCCCATCAGGGTTGCCGGTGATCAATTGTTCTGATCTGAATCCTTGATTCCTGTTTCCTTTGTAGCCTGCTGTGTCGTGTCTGCATCTCCTGCTAACAGATAAGACATTTTCTTCTTTTTGTTTTTGTGCTTGATTTTTGCATTTTGTCCTGCACTTCTGTGGGGGCCTTCAGGGTCCCTCCGGGGGCTTTTGCCCTCTCAGTTTAGTTCAGCCACTGATGTTTGTACCTTTGCTTTTTCCAGTTTTTTCAGTGGCTGCTGTTTTGATTTTGTTACACCAGAGAACTAATTTAGGTGGTAGAGGCCGGTGATACTGTTATGTTTCGGTAGCTGAGGAGTGCAGGCAAAAAAAGGCAATACACCAGAGCAGTTGGAATCTATGAGATTGCAGTACCCTGACTAACCACAACAACTAGAGGCAGCCGTGGAGCGTTCCTACGTTGGTCCTAGACGCCTCGTCACAGCCTGAGAAACTAACTACACCTAAAGATAGAAATAGGAAAGCTATCTGCCCCGGAGCAGAACCCCAAAGATAATAGAAAGCCCCCAAACATGTAATGGCGGTTAGACAAGAAGAAATACAGACACAGACAGAAAATAGTATGAGCAAACGTTGGGGCCCAAACTAACTAAATAGAAAAGGATAGGAAGGGTACTTACTGCAATCCCAGAAAACCCTGAAAAGCACCAACTCTACTAATTTCAAAAACACCTGAGATCACACGACCTCTACCACCTAAATTAGTTCTCTGGTGTAACAAAATCAAAACAGCAGCCACTGAAAAAACTGGAAAAAGCAAAGGTACAAACATCAGTGGCTGAACTAAACTGAGAGGGCAAAAGCCCCCGGAGGGGACCCTGAAGGCCCCCACAGAAGTGCAGGACAAAATGCAAAAATCAAGCACAAAAACAAAAAGAAGAAAATGTCTTATCTGTTAGCAGGAGATGCAGACACGACACAGCAGGCTACAAAGGAAACAGGAATCAAGGATTCAGACCAGAACAATTGATCACCGGCAACCCTGATGGGAAGGTGACTCCCTTATATAAGACCAGTCAGTAACACCTGATTCCCAATCCTCACAATCTTCACTGAACAGACCAGCACCGCTTGTAACCACCAGAGGGAGCCTCTGCTCAGAACTCATCCCAAGCCCACTCACAACAGGCGTGGCAATGGGTGCGGCTTTCGCACCGTCTTATGCGAATTTAACAATGGGTCTATGGGAACAAGAACATATCCAGAATATGGATAATGTGTTAGTGGAATCACTAATCTTATGAATGAGATTTATTGATGATGTTCTACAGGTCCTTCTCAAAAAATTAGCATATAGTGCTAAATTTCATTATTTTCCATAATGTAATGATTAAAATTAAACTTTCATATATTTTAGATTCATTACACACCAACTGAAATTTTTCAGGTCTTTTATTGTTTTAATACTGATGATTTTGGCATACAGCTCATGAAAACCCAAAAATCCTGTCTCAAAAAATTAGCATATCAAGAAAAGGTTCTCTAAACGAGCTATTACCCTAATCTTCTGAATCAACTAATTAACTCTAAACACATGCAAAAGATTCCTGAGGCTTTTAAAAACTCCCTGCCTGGTTCATTACTCAAAACTGCCATCATGGGTAAGACTGCCGACCTGAATGATGTCCAGAAGGCCATCATTGACACCCTCAAGCAAGAGGGTAAGACCCAGAAAGAAATTTCTGAACAATTAGGCTGTTCCCAGAGTGCTGTATCAAGGCACCTCAATGGGAAGTCTGTTGGAAGGAAACAATGTGGCAGAAAACGCTGTACAACGAGAAGAGGTGACCGGACCCTGAGGAAGATTGTGGAGAAGGACCGATTCCAGACCTTGGGGGACCTGCGGAAGCAGTGGACTGAGTCTGGAGTAGAAACATCCAGAGCCACCGTGCACAGGCGTGTGCAGGAAATCGGCTACAGGTGCCGCATTCCCCAGGTAAAGCCACTTTTGAACCAGAAACAGAGAAGCAGCACTGGGCTACAGAGAAGCAGCACTGGACTGTTGCTAAGTGGTCCCAAGTACTTTTTTCTGATGAAAGCAAATTTTGCATGTCATTCGGAAATCAAGGTGCCAGAGTCTGGAGGAAGACTGGGGAGAAGGAAATGCCAAAATGCCTGAAGTCCAGTGTCAAGTACCCACAGTCAGTGATGGTGTGGGGTGCCATGTCAGCTGCTGGTGTTGGTCCACTGTGTTTCATCAAGGGCAGGGTCAATGCAGCTAGCTATCAGGAGATTTTGGAGAACTTCATGCTTCCATCGGCTGAAATGCTTTATGGAGATGAAGATTTCATTTTTCAGCACGACCTGGCACCTGCTCACAGTGCCAAAACCACTGGTAAATGGTTTACTGACCATGGTATTACTGTGCTCAATTGGCCTGCCAACTCTCCTGACCTGAACCCCATAGAGAATCTGTGGGATATTGTGAAGAGAAAGTTGAGAGACGCAAGACCCAACACTCTGGATGAGCTTAAGGCCGCTATCGAAGCATCCTGGGCCTCCATAACACCTCAGCAGTGCCACAGGCTGATTGCCTCCATGCCACGCCGCATTGAAGCAGTCATTTCTGCAAAAGGATTCCCGACCAAGTATTGAGTGCATAACTGAACATTATTATTTGATGGGTTTTTTTTTATTTTGTTTTAAACACTTTTATTTTATTGGACGGATGAAATATGCTAATTTTTTGAGACAGGTTTTTTGGGTTATCAGGAGTTGTATGCCAAAATCATCAGTATTAAAACAATAAAAGACCTGAAAAATTTCAGTTGGTGTGTAATGATTCTAAAATATATGAAAGTTTAATTGTAATCATTACATTATGGAAAATAATGAAATTTAGCACTATATGCTAATTTTTTGAGAAGGACCTGTATTTGTTTGGCAGGGACCACAGAGAGATTTGGAGGAATTTTTGAAACATTTGAATAGTAACCCTAACAATATAAAACTTACCTGGGACATCAAGCAGGACACGATCAATTTTCTGGATTTGAACATAACAGTGGATAATACTTGACAACTTCATACTTCTATTCATAGAAAAGAGACAAGTGTTAATGCACTATTACATGCAAGATCATCACATCCATACCATATAATTCATGCAATACCTACAGGACAATTTTTGAGAACTAAACGGATTTGTGACCAAAATTAGATTTTGATCAACAGGCTGATGATCTTAGAGATAGATTTTTACGTAGAGGGTATAAGAGAGATATTGTTCAGAAAGCCTATGAAAGAGCAAGGGATACAGATAGATCATCTCTGTTAATTTCTAAAAATAAGAAAAAAGATTTGGATGGACAAATATGATTTATCACTAAATATCATTCCAGATGGAATGAAATGACCAGTATTATTTCAAAATTTTGGCCCATTTTGAAACAAGACCCAAGTTGGTCTAGACTTTTGCCTTCAAAGCCTTTGATTGTGGCTAAACGTAGTAAAACGATACGGGACACTTTAGTTCATAGCCATTATGTGCCCCCCGTTTCCCAATCTATTTTTGGCTCTAAGGGCCCCAAGTGGGGTTCCTTTTGTTGTGGGACTTGTAAGGCCTGTCAGTATATGGTGAAAACTGACAGTTTTTATGATTCTAAGAGTACAAAGGAGTTTAAAATTTTACATTTCATTAACTGTCGCACTAGTATGGTTATTTATCTAGCGACATGCCCCTGCAATCTCATATATGTAGGTATGACTACACGTGAACTGCGAGTTCGTGTTTTGGAACATATAAAAGATATCAAAGCAGCAGATAGGATTATGGCAAATGAAGGTGGTGATTTTTCTAAACTCAAACCTTTGGCTAGACATTTTTGTCAGTTTCACCCCCAACAATCTCATTTGTTAAGAGTTAGGGGCATTGATCGGATTCACTTGGGGAATAGGAGGGGAGATTACACACGATTATTGGCACAAAAAGAGTGTAAATGGATAACGACATTAGAAAGTATGACCCCTAGGGGTTAATGAACAGTGGGGTTTTTCTAGTTTTCTGTGAGAATTGATAGGCTGGGCTTTTGCATATCTAGGTCAAATGGGATATCATGTAGATTTTAATCAGGTTATATAGTTTCATTAGTTTATATATTTCATGTCATTAATAAGTATGAATTTATTTATTATTTTTATTATTTATTTTTACACATTTTTTGTTCATTTAATTATTGTCACATATATTGATTGATTATTTATATTATTATATTATTATTATTTTTTATATATATATTTTTCTCACATATATATGATTAATTTTGTATCTTTTTATTATTTATTTTATTATTATTTATTTTTGGTTATTTTGTGTATATATATATTTTTTTTTCTCTTATTATTTTTGATACATGTAATTGTATTGTGCATTAATTATTATTACTTTGTTTTTGTATAAAAAAATCCTATTGACCTTGAATTGCATACCGCGCTATTATATGGAATAGTGGAGACAACTTTGTCTGTTTAATCATTTCTCGTGGTCTTACTGTTGCAGCGCTTTCCCATTTCAAAGATGGATGTGAGGACGCTGTGCGCCACACTGCGCATGCGCTTGACCTTCTGTGACTCCTGAGTATTAATTGGTGCATCGCCGACTGTGTCATATGACGCACTGGGTGATGTACTTCCGGTACTCGGTTGTTGCGGCGGCAGCGGTGGCATGCCTAGTGAATGGCGCCACATATCTTTGGCGTCCTTAATTTATTTTATGTATTACAGCTGCGTTTGACCTATAAATAGGTTAGCTGGCCCAGCCACACCACTCCCTGACGAAGCAACTGCGAAACGTACGTTGGAGTGGTGTGTGCTGGGGCATTGGTGTGTCTTCCTCTGGTTGGTATTATTTCCCCATATACGTGTATATGCACTTTATTTAGGGTGCACTTTTTTGCATGTTTAGTCATTTATTTGGCTTTCATTCACTTTTTTCATTTGGTTGGTATCATATCCTTATTAATTTATATTTATATATGCACTGATTTAGGGTATACCTTCTTTTGATGTTTAGTCATCTATTTCTTTTCATTTTTGTGTCATCAATATTCACCAATTTTTTATATATTTTGGCATTATTTATTTGTTATTTATTCCCACAAACATATTAATTTGAAATCGGTGTGATTTTATATATATATATATATATATATATATATATATATATATATATATATATATATATATATATATTGATGTTTTACACATTATATGCTTTATAATTTTTTGGTCACTTTTTTTGGTTATTTTATCATAAATTGTATATTTTGCACTAGTCACCTTAATATTTCTTTGGGGAGATTTATTTTATTGATTTCATTATGATGAATTAATATTATGCCAATCAGTGGGACACATTATGCCCTGCACACACTAGTACGTGTTTTTTATATTTTTTTGTATGTTCTTTTTAAATTGTCTTCAATAAACATTTCTTTTAATAAAATTTGGATTGTATCTATCTAATTTTGATTAATGGTGTTATTCATTTTTTAAATTATTTTTTAAATTTTTTTATTAATATTTTTTACATATATATATATCTTTTATGAATATTTTTATCGAAGTTAAACCAGAGACAAGACTTAATCCTTCAATATTAGTTTTTTGATATATACTGTATATAATTCACATACATACAAATATGAATCTTAATTATTTTGTGATTTTCCAGATGTGTTATATGTTTTTAATTGGTTCTTTTTTGTATTTTATGATAGTTTTTTCTTAGTTTTTTTCTATTTCTATGCAGCTATTTAGAGTATTAGTGAACTCTCAGTATTTGTAATAATTGTAACACCTGAGTTGGATGGTGAGGATACTACTTAAGCGTTAACATTTCTCACTTGGCTATACCATGATTAAGACCTAGAGTCAAAAAGCGTTGGATATGTGTTGCTATGTGTGTATTTATGCTGCGAGCACTATTTCAATAGTGGACTATTTTTTTGTTCCTATTTTTATGGTATAAATAAAACTTCTGTTGGATCCTGCTGGAATTCACGTGCTTCTTTGCTTGTTTCCTCCGTGGCTGCTCAGTCTAGTCAGTGCGGGATCTGGACGTTGGAATTGCTGCAAATGTGGGTGAGCTGATGAGCTGTTTCTTTTTTTCTAATTTATAAAAGGCTCTCAAAGGAGCACGCGGGCGCGCTAGTGTCATTCATGTTTTGTGTGTGTGGGTGGATAGTCTCATAAAGCACTCCATGGCTCAGCACCACCCTACATCTCCTCCCTCTTCTCAGTCTACCATCCTACCCGTGCCCTCCGTTCTTCTAATGACCTGAGGTTAGCATCCTCATTAATCAGAACCTCCCACTCCCGTCTCCAAGACTTTTCACGTGCTGCGCCAATTGTTTGGAATGCACTACCCAGGTTAATACGATTAATCCCAAATCCCCACAGTTTTAAGCATGCCCTAAAAACGCATTTGTTCAGAATGGCATACCGCCTCAACGCATTAACCTAACTATCCCTGTTGGCCCATTCAAAAAAAATTTTCTACCATAATCAGGTACCTCTTATTATGTTCTCACCCGCTTTATGCATTTAATAGCCCTCTGTGTCTGTACTGTTACATACTTTGGCTGTTAACTGACTCATGCAGAATTACATGAACACTCGATTCTTACACTATGGCTGGTCCGAACAATGAAAGCAATTGTTACCATCCACCTTTTGTGTCTCCCCTTCTTCCTCATAGATAGTAAGCTTACGAGCAGGGCCCTCATTCCTCTTGGTATCTACTTTGATCTGTGTTTATTGTTATGCTGTAATGTCTAATGTCTGTACAAGTCCCCTCTATAATGTAAAGTGCTGTGGAATATGTTGGCTCTATAGAAATAAATATTATTATTATTATTATAGTCTACCACTCTGTCTGCACAATTGCGTGTGTCCTTTTGCTCAGTCTGTGTACACGTTGGCAGGAAGGTTGTACACTTATGCGGCTTTGTACCCTTGGCACAGCACCAGAGCCTTAGTCCAGTTTATGCTTATGGTGCCGGGTAGGTACAAGTTTTGTAGCATCAGGACTGGGGTGAATAGCCGCTTGACTTAGCATCTGTTTCGTTCACGTGTGCCACTCAGCACGGTTCAGTTACAGAGCAAGTTCAACCCTTTAGCCTCCTCTCAGTTTAGGCAACAGGGTATTGCACCTAGCATCATATGAGTTCTTTCTTACGGCTCAGCATCTGCTTCATTCACGTGTACAGTTAACACAGTCTAGTTGCAGAGCTAGCTCAAGCCACGTGCTTACTGGGTATAGTGTTTAGCACCCTCTGAGCATATCTCTCTGTGAAGTAATATGCTTAATGCTTCGCGTTCCGTTCACACAGTGTGGCGTTAACACAGTTAGCTTTAGGTACGCTCGCTGTTTCGTTCCGTCTTTGCTCATACTAGCAGCAGATTCATCTCTGCACGGTGGACCCCGGGTTGCGATTGCACTTTATCTATATTTTTATTTAGTGTAATCCGCCAACCTTAACAGTGTATCTTGCATTTATTTGTGAAAAAATTGAAAATTAAGAGAAAATTTTGTAAATTTAGCAATTTTACATCAGCACAATTTTTGAAGCATTTTTTTGTTAGGAAGTTAGAAGGGTTAAAAGTTGACCGATTTCTAATTTTTACAAAAAATTTTCAAAACCATTTTTTAGGAACCACATCACATTTGAAGGGACTTTAAGGGGCCTATATGGCAGAAAATGTACAAACGTGATACAAATCTTACAACTTCACCCCTCAAGGTGCTCAAAACTACATGCAAGAAGTTTATTAACCTGTTAGGTGCTTCACAGGAATTGAAGCAATGTGGAAGGAAAAAATGAACATTTAAAATGGACCCTAAAATTGTTGTGCAATATTTCCTGAATATGTAGATACCCTAAATTTTGGTCAAAACCACTGTTTGGGTGCACAGCATGGCTTGGAAGGGTAGGAGCCGTTTGATTTTTTGAACAAAAAATTAACTGGACTCGAGAGTGGAAGCCATGTCACATTTGGAGAGCCCCTGATGCGCCTAGACATTGGAAACCCAACACAAGTGACCCCATTTTGGAAACTGGACCCCTCAAGGAACTTATCTATATGTGTGGTGAGTGCTTTGAACACCCAGATGCTTCACAGAAGTTTATAACGTAGAACCATAAAAATATAAAATTCACACTTTTTCCACAAAAATTAGCTTTTAGCCCAAAATTTTTTATTTTTACAAAGGTGACATGAGAAAATGGACCCTTAATAACTGTTTTGCGATTTCGCCTGAGTATGCAGATACCCCATTCACTTGTGGGGGAAAACCACTCTTTGGGTGCATGGCAGGACTTGGAAGAAAAGGAGCATCATTTGATTTTTTAAATGCAAAATTGGCTAGAATCGAAAATGGACACCATGTCAGGTTTGGAAAGCCCCTGATGTGCCTAAACAGTGGACCCCCCACAAGTGACCCTATATTGGAACTGATCTAGTGTTTTCCTGGTATGTAATTTTTTTTAATGTGGTGGCATATACGTAAATTATGTGAAGTGCATCAGGTTGGCATACTTGAGTTGTGTAGTGTATGTCAGGATGGCATACATGAGCTGTGCAAGTCAGAAACGAATGTAGTACTCCATAGATCTTTGGTACAGATTTTTCTGTTCTGGGGTGTCTAAGTGGCAGTTCGGTATCACTTGAGGAAGAGGATGAGTTTGAAAAATAAAAGGTGGGATCCTCTCCCTCGCTCACTATCAGTGATGGAGGCAAGGAAGGCGTATGCCTCATACACGTTTGGGACGAGTGGGACAACAGTTTTCAACATATGCGGTGTTTGTATGTAGAGTTGAGTGAAACAGGTCAGATTCATAAGTCATCGACTTTCGCCAAAGTCGGGTTTTGCCGAGCGAAACCCGACCATAGCATGAAGTCGGCCATGCAGTCGTCGACCCGAGCGCCAAAGTCGGTTGTTCCATAATGCTTGCCTTTTTTTAGACAATGAGCAAGGATGTACAATGTGGGCAACAAGATGACATGGGCAGATGACATGGGCAGCTTTTGTGAATACTCTGGAGGCAACTTCTGAGCTGGGGCTCCCTCCGGTGGTTGCTGAGGGTAATGAACCAATTGCTGAATGGCCTTCAGCTGGCTCTGAATGGTTTGATATAAGTGACCTGAACTCCCTTCAGCCTTGCCGGTAATCAATTGATCTTCCTGGTCTTGCTTGGAGCTCAGCTTGCATTCCTGCTCTCATTCAGATAAGTGATTTGCTGTTTGGATTTTCCTTGCTGGTTTGCTGCTTAGCAGTAGACTTCAGTCTGGTCCCCTTTTGGGGCCTGGCGCTGCAATTGTGCTCAGTTTGTGTTTGCACTTTTGCTCTGTTCCTGTGGCACTTTTATTTGCTGAATTGCTGTGTGTTACACCAGAGATCTGATTTAGGTGGTAGAGATCGTGTGATCTCAGGTTTTTTGTTAATGAGAAGTGTTGGTATTTTTGTCAGGGTTTTTTTTGGGTTGCAGTCAGAATTCTCTCCTATACTTTTCTATCCAGACAGAATTGTGCCCCAGCGTTTGCTCATTCTATTTTCTGTCTGTGTTCGTATTTTCTTCTTGTCTAACCACCATTACATGTTTGGGGGCTTCCTATTTCTTTGGGGGTTCTGCTACGGGGCAGTTAGTTTTCATCCTTCTGCCTTTAGGTGTAGCTATCTCTCCGGCTGTGACGATGTGTCTAGGATCACCGTAGGTACGCTCCACTGCTACTTCTAGTGTTGCGGTTAGTTTAGGGTCCTGCAACCCAATAGTTTCCAGCCTCTCTGGTGTATTGCTACTTTGCTATTTTTGCTATTTCTCCTCAGCTACCGAAACATAACAGGAAGCGTCCACCACCATCTCAGAGAAGGGCATTGCAGTGATTGGCTTGCTTTGGGGGCGTCATAGTGTCTATAAAAGCCCTGAACACCACCTCCATTTTACTTCTGCTGATCTTAACAGTAGGGAGAGGTTGCTGACGCTGTTTATCAGTAGGCAGAGAGTTAGGGCTGGAAAGAGAAATTCTTATGTGCTTGTGCTGATAGCAATTGTGCTGTACAGTTAGTGTGCAGTGACAAGGGAGGTTTTCTTGTGTATGCTCCTCACACACTACCATGTACCGGCTGGTATCACGGACAAATAATGCTGACTATCTGTGTGTGACTCCGGAAATATATACGGAGATTGAAATTTTCCCCTACACTATGTACACCTGGTATTTTCTGATAAAGTACCTTTTTTCTGCCTTTTGTATTCTGGTCAAATCCATACTGAGTGAGTGTCTGTGTGTGACTCCGGAAATATATACGAAGATTTACAATTACCACTACACTGTATACAGCTGTACGCTTCTGATACAGTACCCTTTTTCTGCTTTTTATATTCTGGTCTAATCCATACTGAGCCTGTGAGCGTCTGTGTGTGACTCCGGAAATATATACGGAGATTTACGATTACCCCTACACTTTATACAGCTGTACGCTTCTGGTACAGTACCTTTTTTCTGCCTATTTTATTATGGTCAAATCCATACTGAGAGAGCGTTTGTGTGTGAATCCGGAAATATATGCGGAGATTTAAAGTTTACCTATACTATATACACCTGGTATCTTCTGATACAGTACCTTTTTTCTGCCCTTTTTATTACGGTCAAATCCATAGTGAGAGAGCGTTTGTGTGTGTCTCCGGAAATATATATGGAGATTTAAAGTTTACCTATACTATATACACCTGGTATCTTCTGATACAGTACCTTTTTTCTGCATTTTTTATTACGGTCAAATCCATACTGAGAGAACGTTTGTGTGTGACTCCGGAAATATATACGGAGATTTAAAGTTTACCCTATACTATATACAACTGGTATCTTCTGATACAGTATATTTTTTCTGCCTTTTATGTTACGGTCAAATCCATACTGAGAGAGAGTCTGTGTGTGACTCCGGAAATATATAAAAAATATATAATAAATAAATTTACAATTTCCCTACACTGTTTCCAGCTGTACGCTTCTGATACAGTACCCTTTTTCTGCTTTTTATATTCTGGTCTAATCCATACTGAGCCTGTGAGCATCTGTGTTTGACTCCGGAAATATATACGGAGATTTACAATTACCCCTACACTGTATACAGCTGTATGCTTCTGATACAGTACCATTTTTCTGCATTTTATATTCTGTTCTAATCCATACTGAGTGAGCGTCTGTGCGCGAATCCGGTAATATATACGGAGATTTACAATTTCCCCTTCGCCTTATACAGCTGTACGCTTCTGATACAGTACCATATATCTGCGGGTATTTTTGGTACATTTTCCCAAACATGAGGAAGTATGGTGGAAGAGGCCGCGGATGTGGGTGGGGGGGGGCAGCTGGTACTGATGGTGGTGGATCTGCTTGTAGTGCCAAAAGCACAATAGCACCTAAGGCAGGAAGTGTTGAGCCTGCGTCATAGTCTGGCTCCAGAAGGCCTAGAAGGCTCCCTTTTCTGGGAGTAGATAAACCGCTTTTAAAGCCGAAGCATCAGGAACAGGTTTTGGCTTACATTGCCGAAACATCCTCCAGGTCTATCGCCTCCTCTTCTGAAGTTTCAAAAAATGCACTACATTGCCCTCACAGTCTACTGAGCCAGAATCTGACCCTGATGAAACTCAGGTGCCCCTTCCCGCATATGATACCACCTTACACGGTGACACAGAGGAAGGTGCAGATGACATTGAAGAGGAGGTGATGGATTACCCAGTTGTTGACCCAGAATGGCATCCATTGGGGAAGAGGGTGCCGCTGGCAATGGCTCAGAAGAGGAGGAGGATCCCCAGCAGGCATCGACATCGCAGATGAGGTTATCTGGCAAGCCCGTAGCAGTCCAAAAACGTGTTAAAAATACAGGACAGCTGCAGGACAGCTTGGCCAGACGGTCAAATTAGTACAGGGGCAAGCCCTGAAAAATTATCCCATAGTAGGAAGAGTGCAGTGAGGCAATTTTTTGACCAAAATCCTATTGATGAGGCAAAGGTTATCTGTAAGAAGTGCAGAGGGACCTTTAGCCGAGGGAAAAATCTCTGAAATTTGAATACCAGTTGCATGCTTAGACATTTAAACACCATGCACTTGCAAGCGTGGACAGACTACAAAATCTCAGGTAGCACATGTGCACCTGCTCCGACTGTAGGTAGCCAGCAACGCTACATCGCTTCCCCCACTGTGAGCTCACCGGTTAGCACACCACCAGCAAGAAATGCTGAGGTGTCGTCGCAAGGCCAAAGTAGTCAGGGAATCACAATGTTTTTGCAACCAAAGACTGAATCTAGGCCATCACCACCATTACCATCACCAACCCCCTCTCAGTCCGCCATGTCCACCGCTAGTTCCCCCTTATGCAGCCCTCAAGTCCAGCTCACCCTAGCCGACACTCTGAGTAGGACAAGAAAGTACTCCTCCTCTCATCCGCGTACACTGGCTTTGAACGCCTACATTGCCAAACTGATCTCATTAGAGATGATGCCCTTCCGTTTGGTTGAAAGCGCAGCATTCCGAGAGCTCATGGCCTACGCTGTCCCGCGCTATGACCTACCCAGTCGGCACTTTTTTTCTAGAAAAGCCATCCCTGCCCTCCACCTGCATGTGAAAGACCGCATTGTCCATGCACTCAAACAATCAGTGAGTGGAAAGATGTACCTCACAACAGATGCATGGGCCAGTAGGCATGGCCAGGGCTGTTACGTGTCCATCACTGCGCACTGGGTTCATGTGGTGGATGCTGGGTCCACAGGGGATAGCGGCGGTGGGATAGTGCTGCCCAGCCCACGGTATAGGCAACAGTTGGCTGTAGGCGTTCGACCCTCCTCCTCCTCCAGAAGCGAAAGCTCATCGACAGAGCGCAGTCGCACGAGCACTCCATCCGCAGCTGCCAGAGTTGCACATGAGGTGTCCGACTATTGAACAGCTAGTGGTAAGCGTCAGCAGGCTGTTTTAAAGATGATGTCTTTGGGCGACAACAGACACACCGCGGAGATACTGGCTGACTACTTGCAGCGAGAAACTGAGTCATGGCTGGGCAGTCTACATCTTGCGCCTGGCAAGTTAGTCAGTGATAACAGCTGTAATTTTGTGGCGGCCATAGCCCTGGCAAAACTCAGACACATACCTTGCTTGGCTCACACCTTAAATCTGGTGGTGCAGTGCTTCCTAAATAATTAACCGGAGTTAACAGCCCTACTCCGTGAGGTGCGAAGACTGTGCTCACACATCCGTTGCTCGCCCGTAGACTGCAGTCGTATGCATCGGCTGCAGCGATCGTTCCACCTCCCAAAGCACCGCCTAATCATAGACGTTGCAACAAGGTGGAACTCCACCATGCACATGGTTGAGAGGCTGTGCGAACATAGGCAGGCTGTAATGCATTTGTGGGAGGATACATGGGCAGGCAGTTTGAAGGCAGAGATGGAGTTGTCGGATGTGCAGTGGTCAAAGCTGAAAGACCTCTGTAAAGTCCTTCAGTGTTTTGAGGAATGCACACGGCTGGTAAGCGCAGACAACTCCATAATAAGCATGAGCATCCCACTTTTGCGTCTGCTCATGCTCTCCTCCCCTATCGATGTTCTCCCTCACAGTTCATTCCCCTTTGACTACTGGGCCTGTAAACTGTCAGACACCTGGCCTGAATTGGCACAATATGCCTTACAGGAGCTCGCTTGCCCTGCTGGTAATGTGCTATCAGAAAAAGTCTTCAGTGCTGCTGTATCAATCCTAACAGAAAGACGGACCCGGCTGTCAACTCAAAATGTTGGTGATCTCACCTTCATTAAAATGAACCATGCCTGGGTTTCAAAGGATTTTGTACAACCTTCCCCTGGTGACACATAGGTTGCCAGCAAAATGGCTCACTTTGTCCTCCTCTTCGTCCGATTTCTCCAATTCCTCCATTTGCAGCTGCTGAACGTCCAGCCTATACCTCAACATATGCCAGGTTTTTTTACACCTCCCTAACTGGGCTGTACCCCCCCAGGGCCGGCGTCAGCACCTTGCGCACCCGGGCAAGTGCCGGTGCCCTGAGCAGGTGGGGCGGCCCTCTTGTGGGCGACGGCACTGGCACAGGGCCCCTCATAGTACGCCGGTGTCTCTGATGGTGGGGGGGCCCACTCGCTGTCAGAGACACCGGCGTACTATGAGGGGCCCTGTGCCAGTGTCTGAGCTGGAAGATGGTGATGCTGAGGAGTCCAGAGTAGAGCAGTGCCCAGCGAGGAGAGGTATTTCATTCTTTTTTAATGTTTGGTAAAATATATGGGGAGCATTATACACTGGAGAATTATATATGGGGCCCATCATACACTTGAGCATCATAGATAGGGCCCATTATGCACTGGAGCATTATAAATGGGGCCCATTATATATGGAGCATTATATAGGCCCATCATACACTGGAGCATCATCCATGGGGCCCATCATACACTGGAGCATTATAAATGGGGCCCATCATACACTGGAACATCATATACGGGGCCCATTATACACTGGAGCATTATTAATGGGGCCCATCATACACTGGAGCATTATAAATGGGCCCATCATACACTGGAACATCATATACGGGCCCATTATACACTGGAGCATTATTAATGGGGCCCATTATATACGGAGCATTATATAGGCCCATCATACACTGGCATCATCCATGGACCCATCATACACTGGAGCATTATAAATGGGCCCATCATACACTGGAACATCATATACGGCGCCCATTATACACTGGAGCATTATAAATGGGGCCCATTATATATGGAGAATTATATAGGCCCATCACACACTGGAGCATCATCCATGGGGTGCATCATATACTGGAGCATCATATGGGGCCCATTATATATGGAGCATTATATAGGCCCATCATACACTGGAGCATCATCCATGGGGACCATCATACACTGGAGCATTATAAATGGGACCCATTATACACTGGAGCATCATATACAGGTCCCATTATACACTGGAGCATCATATTGGGCCCATTATATATGGAGCATTATATAGGTCCATCATACACTGGAGCATCATCCATGGGGCCCATTATATACTGGAGCATCATATGGGGTTCATTATTTATGGGGCATCATATAGGGTATGGAGCATCATATGGAGCACATATGGGGCCTAATCTGTATGGAGCATTATATGGAGCCCATTTTGTATAGCGCAATATATGGGGCCCATCATATACTGTATGGAGCTTTATATGCGACTCATTATACTGTATGGAGCAATATGTGGGGCTCATAATACTCTATGGGGACCGTCCTATACTGTATGGCACATTATATGGGGACCATCATATACTGTAGCATTATGTGGAGCTCATCATATACTGTATGGAACATTATATGGGACCAATTATTCTGTATGGAGCAATATATGGGGCTCATTATTCTGTATGGCGCACTATGTGGTGGCCATAATACTGTATGGAGGAATATACTATCTGGTTTATGAGCTATTGTAGAATTTAAAATAGATATCACTCATGTAATGTAAGAAGTGAAGTATTTGGCATTGTACTATACCTATATTTCTCTGCCGTATCGGAGCATCATGAATTGTGGTATGTGTTAAAGGGGCCCACTGACACACTTTCGCCCGGGGCACACGAAAAAATGGAGCCAGCCCTACCCCCCCACAACTTTAGCCAAATAACCCCCTGTTTCAATGTGTAACTATTATTAATAAGTAAATTAAGGTTGCCAAGCTTAAGTAATAAGAATTGATGTCGTTGGCATTGAAATGGGCACTTGCATTGGGTTTCTTGTTTCAGTCGGACCTTCGACTTTTCCCGATAGTCGGCCGATTTTGTTCGACTCGACTTTTAGAAAGTTGGGTTTCACGAAACCAGACTCGACCCTCCCGGAGGCAAAGTCGCTAATTTCTAATGTTTTGGGGAGCCATGTCTTGTGCCAGTGTTGGTCCACTATGTTTTATCAAGACTGGAGATGGGCCAAACACCTAATGTTCTGGCATGGACACCAAACACGGACTTCACATGTGCATGACAGCATGGCAAACACCACTTCTGATCGGCGGTGAAATTATCCCCGGGAGTCAAAGAGCCACTACTCCCATGCTGTCAACAGACAGCGTGAGCGCTCAGCTGTGATCAAAGTTATAAAGTTCACCTCCGGTCACTCGTGTCTGCTGTTGGGACTACAGCTCTCATCAGCTGACATCTGTTGCCGCCAATAACAGTGAGAGCAGGAGCGGCGGATGGGAGTATTCATCAGCCTACGCTGTAAATCAATAATTAAAAAACAAACGTCTTGGGTTACCCTGTATTTTTGAAAACCAGCCAAGCAAAACTCACAGCTGGGGGATGCAACCCCCATATTGTTTTTTTTAAATTATTTAAATAAAGAAAAACTTTTACCGTGGGGATTTCATCGAGGTCACGGCAGTTCTGCCTGAGAGGGAATGCAGCCTTCGTTACTGGAGATAACCTCGATGACGTCACCTCTGTCACTGAGGCTGCGCTCGCAGCAGTTCATTCACTAGTGGTTCTCAGCCTGGACGGTTGCATCTTGGCACCGTCCAGGTTGAAAACTGTTTTTCTCCCAGACATGGATTTCGGCGTGGGACAGAATGACGGACAGGTGAGGGATATTGTTGTTTTTTTATTTTTTGTTTATTAAAGGGGAATGAGGGCTTCGGAATTAGGTGTTAGGCGAGTACAACTGTATTTATTATTTTTAAATAAAAATGGAAAAGTGTGTTTTGTTTTATTTATAATAAAGGACTTTATTCTGGCTGTGTCTTTATTTACCATATAATTATAGAATTAGTAAAGGAGAGGCGTCTTATAGACGCCTCTCCATTACTAGTCGGTGGGCTTGATGTCACTTGACAAAACAAAGGTGACATCAATCCCACAAATATGAACCCCACTTTCCACCGCTACAGGGCAAGTGGGAAGAGCAGGGCAAAACACCAGAATTGGCGCACCTAATGGATTGGTTTGAGCTCCACTGCTGAGGTGTTTTGGAAGCCAGACTGCTTTGATAGCAGCCTTCAGCTCGTCTGCATTGCTGGGTCTGGTGTCTCTCATCTTCCTCCTGACAATACACCATAGATTCTCTATGGAATGAAGGTCAGGCGAGTTTGCTGGCCAATCAAGCACAGTGATAATGTTGTTTTTAAACCAGGTATTGGTACATTGACAGTGTGGACAGGTGCCAAGTCCTGGACCTCATTCACTTGAATGGGGGGGCCCAAACATTCAGTGTTTGCAACGCTGTCCTGTGCATTACAGCACATCAAACATTGGTTCTGATCAGTGGTGAAATCCTCCTCACCGGTCAGAGAGCCACGGTTCTCATGCTGTCAAAAGACAGAGTGAGCGCTCAGCTGTGATCGGAGGTATAAAGTTTACCTCCAGTCACTGGTGTCAGCTGATGGGACTACAGCTCCCATCATCCGACACCTGCTGCCACTAATAAGAGCAAGAGCAGGAGCGGCTGATGGGTGTATTTATTAGTCAGCTCTTGTGCTGTAAATAAATAATTAAAAAAAAACTGGTGTGGGTTCCCCTGTATTTTTGATAACCAGCCAGGCAAGACTCACAGCTGGTGGCTGCAACCCTAAGCTGTCAGCTTCAACAAGGCTGGTTATCAATAATTGAGGGTCCGCACGCTGTTTTTTTAAATTATTTGAATAAATAATTTAAAAATCAGAGTGGGATCCCACCGTTTTTGACAACCAGTCTTGCTAAAGCAGACAGCTGGGGGCTGGTATTCTCAGGCTGGTAAAGGGTCATGGATATTGGCCCCCTAGCCTAAAAATAGCAGCCCACAGCAGAGTTTTTCTCACGGTGGTAGCGGGGATCTCACTGAGGTCACGGCACTTCAGCCCGACAGGTAACTCAGCCTCAGTGACCGGCAGTAGCCTCGATGATGTCACGGCTGGTTACTGAGGCGGCGCTCGCAGCAGTTTAGTCACCAGTGGTTCTCAGCTTGGATGGTCGCATCTTGGCACCATCCAGGTTGAAAACAGTTTTTCCCCCAGACATGGATTATGGCGTGGACAGAATGATGGACACGTGAGGGATATTGTTGTTTTTTTATTTTTGTTTTACACTGTGTTCCAAATTATTATGCAAAAATTGTTTAGGAGTGATAAGGTAAGAATTTTTTTGTTTGTCAGTTAAAGTCATTGATGGTGATGTGTGTCAGGGCTCTTTATATCACTGTAAACAATTGCAGACACCTGTGCAAATGAGTTTGGCAGGTGTGTCCAATGAAAGGCAAGACTACTTAAGAAGGCTGTCCCATATTATTAAGCAGCCTACATTTTCTGCCAAAATGGGAAAGAAAAAGGATGTGTCGGCTGCTGAGAAGCAACAAATTGTGGAGTGTTTAGGTCAAGGCATGACTACAATCAACATTGCCAAGACACTTCATCGTGATCATCGCACAATCAAGAAGTATGTAGCTAATTCACAGTACACACGTGTGCGTGCTGATAAGGGAAAATTGAGGACTCTTTCCTACAGGCAATTACGTCAGGTTAAAAGAGCAGCGGCAAAAAAGCCTTGTCATAGCAGCAGACAAGTTTTTGAAGTTGCTGGTGCCTCCAACGTCCCCCGAACAACAAGATGCAGGGTCCTTCAGAGGTTTGCAGCTGTGCGTAATCCATCCTGTCGACCTCCTCTATCCACTGCACACAAGCAGAAACGGCTCCAGTGGGCCAAACAATACATGAAGACTGACTTCAAAACTGTTTTGTTCACCGATGAGTGCCGTGCAACGCTGGATGGTCCAGATAAATGGAGTGAAGGATGGCTGGTTGATGGACACTCCATGCAAACACGGCTACGGCGCCAACAAGGAGGAGGTGGAGTAATGTTTTGGGCTGGAATCATGGGGAGAGAGATTGTCGGCCCCTTTAGGATCCCTGAAGGGGTAAAGATGAACTCCATAGTGTATGTTGAGTTTCTCAAACAGCACTTCCTGCCATGGTTCAAGAAGAAGAACCGTGCATTCCGCAGCAAGATCATTTTCATGCATGATAATGCACCATCTCATGCTGCACATAACACATCTGCATCTCTGGCTGCTATGGGCATAAAAGGGGACAAACTTATGGTGTGGCCCCCATGCTCCCCTGACCTCAACCCCATTGAGAGCCTCGGGAGCATCATCAAAAGGAGTGTCTATAATGGCGGGATGCAGTTCACATCTAAGCAACAGCTCTGGGAGAGTATTCTGTCCTCATGCAAAACAATTGAAGCAGAAACCATCCAAAACCTGACAAATTCAATGGACGAGAGAGTTCAGAAGCTCCTTTCGAACAACGGGTCCTATGTGCAAATGTAACATCACCTAGAATAAAGTTTTGAGTTGAAAACTGTTTGATTTCAGTTTGTAATAACCTGCTAATGCTTATAATTTCAAAAATGACCTTTTTTTGTTCTTTATTAAAATGAAAAGGTTGAAAACTCTGCTGTGCATAATAATTTGAAACATGCATTTTAAGTGCAGTTTGAGTGTTTTATTTTTTAAAAAATTTACTGTTATCATAGGCAGTTTGTACAAAAACCTTTCAATTGTACTCTAATAGTTATTTGACTGGAAAATTACAATGACTGCAATTCATATAGGTAATTTGGAAAAATCTGAGAAAATATTATTTGCATAATAATTTGAAACACAGGAGAATCAGGGCTTCGGTGGAATTAGGCGTTAGGTGAGTATAGCTGTGTTTGTTATTTTTAAATAAAAATGGAAAAGTAAAAGTGTGTTTTGTTTTATTTCTAATAAAGGACTTTATTCTTGCTGTGTCTTTATTTGCCATACCACTATAGGATTAGTAATGGATTGGTGTCTTATAGACGCCTCTCCATTACTAATCCGTGGGCTTGATGTCACCTGACAATAAAAAGGTGATATCAACTCCACAAATATGAACCCCAATTGCCACCGCTACAGGGCAAGTGGGAAGAGCTGGGCAAAGCGCTAGAATTGGCGTACCTAATAGATGTGCCATTTCTTGGAAGCAGCAGGCTGCTATTTTTGTGCTGAGAATACCTGCCCCCAGCTGTCTGCTTTAGCAAGGCTGGTTGTCAAAAATAGGGGTCATCCCATGCTGTTTTTTTAAATTATTTATTTAAATATTAAAAAAAAACAGCATGGGGACCCTTCTATTCTTGATAACCAGCCTTGTTGAAGCTGATAGCTGACGGGTGCAGCCCCAACTGTGAATTTTGCCTGGCTGATTATCAAAAATACAGGGGAACCCGAATCATTTTTTTTTAAATTATTTATTTGCAGTGCAGGAACTTGCTAATGACAGTGGCATCACGTGTCGGATGATGGGAGCTGTAGCCCCATCAGCTGACACCAGTGACCGGAGGTAAACTTTATATCTTCGATCACAGCTGAGCGCTCACGCTGTCTTTTGACAGTGTGGAAACTGCAGCTCTCTGATCGGCGGGGAGGATTTCACTGCCGATCAGAAGCTGTGTTTGCCATGCTGCCATGCACATGACAGCGCGACAAACACCCGGTGTTCGGGCAGCCGAACTCGAACAGTAACATCCACTTGCTGTCTGTGTTCAGTGTCTGTGAACAAACAGTAGGTGTTAGGTGTTCGGTACGGATGCCGACCTTTACTGTTCGGGGTCACCCATCTCTAGTAATAGTGCGCTTCAGCGTTGAGCGCACATGATCCCAGCAGTAGGCAAGAACACCCACAGTAAATAGCATATGTGCTCTACATTGGAGCTCACCAAAATAGAATATATCCACAGATAGGCTACCCAAACGGCAGGGAAAAGGATTGAAGTGTAAAAATGTGGCACCCCAGAGCACGGTTGCCACAGTGACATTGCCTCCCTCTACATGGTGGTGATGTGATGTCTGGAAGCAGGAAGAGGTCCCCGTGCCAGGTAATACAGAGCATGGAACACATTTCCTACTCCAGGCCAGCAGGGGGAGCTCAGAACCCGACTTCAGGGAGCTGCTCTCTCTGGTCAGTAGGAGGAGGTAAGGCAGTTAGTCTGAGGAGAGGGAAGAGAAAGGAGTGGAGACAAGGGCTCTGGGGAATTGCAGCTGCAACAGAGCTGATCCTGGAGCTGAGCACTGAGGAAAAGGATGCCAGAGTCCTTGGCAGTGTGGGTGTCTCATGGCCCGACAGCCGAATCTGGAGGGCAGGGGACTGCAAGCTCCCTGGCCACACCGAACACCTGGAGGCACCGCAGCAGACCAAGAGTCCAGGGCTGCCAGTGAACAAGCAGTGCCCATGATAGGCTCGCGCTGTCTGCCATACAGGTCACAGCCAACACACAGGAGTGAGTAGCAGCATAGCTACAAGCAGCAGGGACTCGAACAGAGAGCGCAGCAGGAAGGCCTCCAACCCCATCTGGCAGTGTGGATCCCCTGAATGCTTCCAGGCTAGTCGAACTCCCTTTAACATCTCTAAATAGTGCCCCTGACTGCATTTTCATCTACCAAGAAGGAAAAGCTAAAGAAAACTGCACTCTTCTGTGTTCCTTGCTTATGCTCTGCAACCCAACGTTCACCACCACCTAAACACCCTGTTTCATCTGCCCTTGGGCCTAGCTCTACCCGTGGAGAGCAGCAACATCTCTGCTGCATCACCATCCGCCCCAGTGGACCTGAACCGCAGCGTCGGCCATGTATAGCCGAACACAAAATAATTCCCATACAAACTATCCCCATGATCATCTTTGACATTTTAATGGACGCCCAGGGCCACGGACCGGGTCACTGCTACTGTGACTTCCCTTTTAAGAACTGCCCGGCCTGGGACCGAGTACCCCACGGCCCTGGTGGGGCACTCCATATACCGTAAATAAATAGATGTACTGTATGAAGAATGTGTGTATGTGTTAATAGAGTATAATAGAAAATAAATATATGTGGCAGTGTGTATGTAATGAAAACATTTGAAAGGTAAACAATAGTGCATAAATTTGGGTACAATTCCTGAATACTTATACAAAAAATAATAAATGAATAACACAAAAATATATAAACATGTAATGAATTATATAATGCAATAATAAAGCAAAAAGCATGTGAAGTGAAGGGTGTGAGAGTAAAAAATAAAAAGAATAAATATATTATTTAATAAAAATATTATACAGACACATATACAAAGCATAATTTGTCAGATAATTGCTGATTGGTTAAAAAAAACTTTGAAGAGTATGAATAGAATGAATTATGCTAAATAAAGGAAAAAGAGGAAAAATTTAATTGAAAAATTTAAAAAATATAAATAACATAATTTACTATTTAAAATATTGTATATATAACAAAGAAAAAATATGACATGAACCATGATTTTTAGTATATTGTAAAAAAAAAAAAATTGCAAAAAATACAAAATTGCTAAATCATAGTTTACAAAACGGAGCAAATTTGCTTATTAAGGTCATATGATGATAAAGTACAAAGCGAAAATATCCATTTGGCCTCGGATTTGTGCCAAGCATTTCTTTATATTGCTGCTGAGAGAGAGAGAGAGACAAGAAAAGCAAATGTTCTGGGCATGCTCAGAGAAGAAAAACGTAATGCGGTGGCCAGATCAGGTAAAAGACGGATCCGGTCGCCGGATTCACCCATAGACTTGCATTTTACCCATGAACCGGTAGAGCTGCATCCGCGGCTGACCATTTTTTTTGCCGGAAACAAAAAACGTTCCTAGACGCGTTGTGTCCGGCAGCCGGAATTGAAATTTTTGACGGATCCAGAAAAAAATGGACGAAACGGTAGGACATTCGGCGCGATCTGGCGCTAATGCAAGTCAATGAGAAAAAAACGGATCCGGCGGTAGCAAAAAACGGATCAATTTTTTTAAAAAAAAAGCCGGATCACGCCTGACGGCAAAAAACGGATATGTGAAAGTAGCCTAAGACCTATATATTTCAGACCTAAAGGGGCAAATTGCATAAAAGGTTACCCCTTTATTCATGCATGATGAGTATGTGTAATTTTGTATAGCCGATAGTGATGGGCACTAAAATGTTCGGGTGCTCGTTGCTCGGGTCGAGCAAATTGAAATACTCGGGTACTCGGACAGAACAATGAGCCCAATATAAGTGTATGGGAAACTCGAGCATTTTTTCCGGCGGTCTGCAGAGGGACTAGAAATGTGGAAATCTACCAAATGACAGGGACAGCATGGGGAAGACCTCTGGAAGCATTCCCAGGTCACTGCTGTGAACAATGTTGCCAGAGTCTTACGCCACTTTTACAGACAATAAAACATGCAAAAAGGAAATCAAAATGGATTTTCCTGGGAAATATGTTAAGGAAGATCCTTTCCAGAGTAATGACTTGTATATAAGGCAAAATAAATAGCCAAAAACAAAAATGTTCCTCCACACCTTGTGCTATATTCACACATAGCGTTTTTGAGGCATTTTTGAACTTTAACATTGCTTTCAACCAAGACACATGCTTTCATTGGGAAATGTAATTTTAACATTTTACAACCTTATCTGGCCATGTGGTGTGTGACACATCATCAGACACATCCTATTTCATTTATGAAGGAGGGACTCTGAAAGTCACAAAGCCTATTTTTAAAGGGCCATCAGGCGGCCTTTACTATTTTTAAAGGGCCAGCAGTCGGCCCTCACTATTATTAGCGAGCCATCAGCCGGCTATGCTTTGTTGTTCCCATTATTAAACAGTGGGTCTCCTATACTGTTATTGCGTATGCAGTGAGTGACAGGGCTGCCCAAAATTTGGACACACCCCAATACCCCTTTGAAGAGGAATACAGGAGGGCCTCCTGAAAACAGTGTTCCCATTATTAGGAAGTGGATATCCCATAGTGTTAGCCTGTGCAGTGAATGCAAGGGCTGCCAAAAATTTGGAGGCACTCTAATGCCCCTTTGAAGAGACGTAAAGGAGGGCCTCATGATAAAAGTTCCCATTTTTAGGAAGTGGGTCTCCCATAGTGTTTGCCTATGCAGTGAATGCAAGGGCTGCCAAAAATTTGGAGGCACTCCAATGCCCCTTGGAAGAGATGTGGAGGAGGGCCTCATAAAAAAATGTTCCCATTAGAAAAGAGCGGGTCTCCTATACTTGTAATGCCCATGCACTAAATGTATGGGCTGACAAACATTTTCCCCTGCGGGGGTATACATGAACATATTGTATAACAATTTTTTTTACAGGCATCATAAACACCCTTTAAAAAAATTATGTGGGTGTTGCATCACGGACCACTGTTACCCTGATGATGTGGTGGTGGAGGATGAGAATGAGGAGAAGGAGGAGGACAACAGCAAATAGTCAAAATCAGGAAGCGTATACCCTTGTGTGGGTGTGAAGAGGTGCATGAGAATAGACCTCCCAAAAAAGACACTGGATTTGAGTTTATATTACGCTGCTATCATTCGGTGGTGTTGAGAAGTCTGGCCCAATCCAGCCCTTGTTCATATTTATAAGAGTCAGTCTGTCAGCATTTTCAGTTGACAGGCAGATGTGCTTATCAGCTATAATTCCACCAGCGGCACTGAAAACCTGCTCTGAGAAAATGCTAGCAGCAGGGCAGGCCAAGACCTCCAACGCGTAGAGAGCCAGTTTATGCCACATGTCCAGCTTAGATACATAATAATTATCAGCCACAGAGGAATCACGGAGGACTTGGGTACAGTCAGTAAGGTATTCCCTCAGCATATTCCCAAACTTTGCACTCATTGTGAGAGTACCCCGTGCCTGTGCAATGGGAGGGTCTGAGAAATCTCTCCCAGAACTTTGACAGTGCTCCCGTGCCTGTGCTGGATTGGAGTCGTGTCTCTCTCGCCTGTACTCCTTGGTTGTCCAGCAAACTGTGACCTCTGCCCCCAGCATTTTCATACGGGAATTATTTTAATAATTACTCTACAAGGGCCTGCACAATCCTATTGTCACGCCAGCGCCCTGACTGGAGTGCGTGAGCCAGGGGTTGTGGCCCCACTGTGCCACAAACCAGACTATCCTGGAGGGGGCATGACTAGGACATTTGCCTTTGTTTTCACTGGAGCCTCTGATGGTGAGGTCAGACTTGTGCGGCAAGTAGCTGCCAGGAGCCACTCCAGGGTGGTGTCTGGCTGTGGCTTCTGATCCCACTTGAGGAGATGGTGGCATGGCTGAGACACTGGCAGGCAGGCACGGCTGAGACACTGGCAGACGGGCATGGCTGAGACACAGGGCAGGCAGTCACGGCTGAGACACAGGGCAGGCTGGTGTGGTGTATGAAGGAACAGGTAGAGACCTGTTCACACAGCGGGTGCAAGTACTGGAACAGACAGGAGGGAGTGGAGTATGACGGAATGGGTTTGGACCTATTCACACAGGAGGTGCAGGTACGGGTACTGACAGGAAGGAGGGGAGTATGAAGGAACAGGTTTGGACCTGTTCACACAGGAGGTGCATGTACGGATACAGGCAGGAAGTAGTGGAGAATAAAGGAACAGATATGGACCTGTTCACACAGGAGGAGAACCGCAAGGCTGCGGAGAAGAGCTGGAAAGCAGCAAGAGATTCATCAGCAGCAGAACCAGGACCAAGCAGAACCGCAAGAATACAGAGCACAGACAGAGCCTAAAGAGTACAGAGCAGGCAGAGTCGCAAGAGAGCAGAGCATGAACAGAGCGCCAAGAATGCGGAACACAAGCAGACAGGGAGGACACAAGGAAAAACACAGCAGGGAAAGAAGCAAAAGACAAGAAGACAGGCAGACAGAGGTAGGACAGAGGTCAGACAGGGAGACAGCACGAGACAAGGGACAAGACCAAGGACACAGGAACCAGAGTATACACAGGTACAAAGCAAGGCTAGAACAGAGACACAGAGAGCAGGATATACAGCCTCCTGAAGGGCATACAGAGAAGTACCAAGCAAAGCTAGGAGTAGAGCCTCTATAGAAGGAGGAATATAGAGCAAGACCTGGCAGCTCAGTAGCAAGACTTTAACTGAGTTAACACATTGCACAGGCAAGATCCACAGGGTGAAGCTGCCCTAAATACTAGAGGGCTCTTGGTTATTGGTCAGGGACACATAAGACAGGTGAGAGAGAGAGTTATGGCGCCACTCCCCTATGCACACAGCCAGGAAACATGCACAGAGCAGATAGGAGACAAGAGGCACAGAGCATGGATCTGGCAGCAGACAGAAATCACAGCATGTCCTGGAGCAGTGAGTAAGTTGGTGTGGAGAATGGGAGGCCATGCAGCGATGCCAGTAGGGTTGTTACACCTATTATGCATTGTTTCATTTTTCCAATAGGTTCTTATTTACTGAGGTATCATTTGCGGCTCCTTATTTGGAATTCCTCTTGGGAAAGTCAACAGTCTCAGGAATTGTCAGGAACACATGTGCTCAGATATGGGAGAGACTCCATTCTGCTGTGATGCCGAAGCCAGCGCAACATGACTGGGAGCGGATCTAACATGGCTTTTTGCATGAAACACAATTTCCAAAATGCGTCGGCGTATTGGATGGGAAACACATGAGGATCAAGGAGCCACCAAACTCTCTCAAAATATTTCAATTCTAAACAGAATTTTTCTGTTGTACCATTGGTCTTAGTGGACAGTAATTACATGTTTATAATTGTTGATATTGGGGCATATGGGAGAATAGGCAATTCCAGATTAATTAAAATATCGGAAATGAGTCGTCGGCTTCTAAATAATGAGATTGCTCTCCCATCTCCATGTGTTCTCTCGGGTTAAAGGGCTGAACCACCAACATATGTCTTTGCTGCTGATGAGGCCTTTCAATTAACTAGACATGTGATGCCACATCTCTGATGTGGTATCTCAGAGCATGTTATCCACACCTGGCAGTAGCTGTCCCTCTATGACCTGGAGGTTTTGTGCTGCCCTGGCTGCTAGTGT
This sequence comes from Oophaga sylvatica, assembly GCA_033576555.1. Lineage (NCBI taxonomy): Eukaryota > Metazoa > Chordata > Amphibia > Anura > Dendrobatidae > Oophaga > Oophaga sylvatica. Next base: position 136,689,562 of record JARQOD010000004.1, on the reverse strand, counting down.
TTGTCTGAGCAGGTTTTTAGTAACGCCGGGGGGGGGGGGGGGGGGGGGGGTCGGGTGTCATACAGACAGACGCTTTTGCCTGTCAAAAGACAATGCAGACAATGCTTACTCTAATTAAAATAAACAAAGCCTGGAGTATCCCAAGCTTTTCCACATCACCAGATGACAGCAGTACATAAAGTGTTTTTAATATTCAACATTAATGAAGCCCACTAGATGTTGCCTTTCAGGGGTCTATGGATGGCCCTAATTATATTTTCTGTCTGGCACATTCTACAAAGCCTTTATAACTGTATAAGTACATCAACTACACTTTCAAAATATTTTCGTTCAAAATGTTGTTATGGATTCAGTGACTCATCCATACAGTTTAACACAGTTATTGTTGCATTACAGTGTTATGTAAAATGTACAAAAAGCATAGAAAAATAGTTCAGGATTAGCTTACTCATCCATATAGTTTTACATGCTTTATGTCACATGTTTGTTATGCATAATAGTAAAAAAAGCATTTGAAAATTTTGCTTGTTTCGTCACATTTCTTACCCATACACTATTCTGTGTTCTGGGGTACATATTTGTGATATGTAAGATGAAAAAAAAGTTAATAAATTTTGCTGGCTTACATCTCTCAGACATACAGTATTACATTTTCTTTGGTACATTTTGTTGGTACATAACCCTACAAAAACGTTTTCAAAATGTTATAGTTATTATATTGATCACCCATAGACTATTCTGTCATCCGGAATACATTTTGTTGCTATATAAGCCTCAAAAAAATGGTTAAAAATTTTATCATTATTATGTTGCTCACTCATAGGGTATTTCATGGTCTGGATTACATTTTGTTGGTACATAACCCTCAAAAAAGTTGTTCAAAATTTATCGGTATTATATTGCTATATAAACCTCAAAAAACATGTTCAAAGTTTATAGTTATATTCCACACCCATAGACTAATCTTTGGTTTGGAGTCCATTTATTTATTATATAACTCAAAAACTTGTTAAAAAATGTATCGGTATTATATTACTCACCCACAGAATATTTCATGGTCTGGAGTCCATTTTGTTCTAAAAGCCTCAAAAATTTTTGTTAAAAAATGTATCATATTATATTGCTCTTTCATAGGGTATTACATTCTCTTGGGTACATTTAGTTGCTATTTAAGCCTCCAAAAACTTGTTCAAAATTTATTGGTATTATATTGCTCACCTATAGACTATTCCATTTCGTTGTCCTATAACCCTCAAAGAACTTCTTCAAAATGTATTGGTATTATGTTGTTCACCCATATGTTATTGAATCTTCTTGGGCACATTTCATTGCTATAAAAGCCTCAAAAAACTTGTCAAAATATGTATTGGTATTATACTGCTAGCCCATAGATTATTCTGAGGTCTGGAGTCCATTTCATTGTTGCAAAAGCCTCAAAAAACGTGTTAAAAAATGTATCGATATTATATTGCTCATCCATAGACTATTCCGTGGTCAGGAGTACATTTCGTTGGCATATAACCCACAAAAAAGTTTTAAAAAACTTAGCTAAGTTTTTTAAAACATATTAAAAACGCACCAAATCTGCACATGTGCAGATTTGGTGCGTTTTTATTATGTTTTTTCTGTGCGGATTTGAGGCAAAATCTGAAGCAGAAACTGATGCCAGCAAAGTGAATGAGAAACCTGTCGTGTCATGCACACGTTGAGTATTTTTGACTTGCAGATTTGGTTCAGAAAATAATCTGCAGCATGTCAATTCTGTGAGCGTTTTTGCACACTCCAATCAATCAAAAACGCAGTCATAAATGCACAAAAAACTCGTGTTATGCAGCTGCGTTTTTTCTGCCAAGAGATGCAGAAATGGTGCAGAAATTTTACACAACGTGTGCACATACCCTTATCGGCATTATATTGCTCACCCCCATAGAGTATTCCATGGTCTGGAGTACATTTCCTTGGTATATATCCCTCAAAAGTGCATAGCCTTTATTTTTCTAGGAGTACCAATACATGATAATTTGAGCAGAATGTGTATGAGGCCCTCCTTTATGTCTAATGCAGGGTGTACCTGAGTTCCTATTTTTGGCAGTTCTTGCTTCTGTCATAAATTACCCTGAAATTTCCTATTTTTTAATTAAAAAAAAATCAATTTTGATTTACTTATATATTTTTTAAAACCTTTTTAAATTTGCCTTATATACAAGTCATTATACAAGAAAAGTGTTTCTTAACATTTTCTTTCCTGTAAATGGAATTTCTCATCGGTTTGGAATGGTTTATTGTCAGTATTTTGCCTTCAAAACAGCATCAATTATTCTCTGTACTTCTCGGTACACTTGTGCAGTTTTTGAAGGAACTCTACAGGGAAATTGTTTCATACATATGAGAAAACACATAGCTTCTGTGGGTCTAGGGTTGCGCAAAAACCTTGATGTTTCTTCATGTAATCCCAGACAGACTCAATGATACAGAGATCAGGTTTCTGGGTGGGTCATATCATCTCTTCCTGGAAATCTTGTTTGTCTTTATGTTGAAGTTAATTCTTAATGATATTGGCAGTATGGTTGTGGTTCGTTGTCCTGTTGCAGAATAAATGCTTCAATGATAATTTTTTATAATAGATAAGTACCGTATATACTCGCGTATAAGCCAAGATTTTCAGCCCATTTTGTAAGGCTGAAAGTCCCCCTCTCGGCTTATACGCGAGTCATATACTGGGAGGTCGGCGGGGGAGGGGTAGCGCGGATGTCTGATCATACTTACCCCCTCTGCTGGCGCGTCTCTGCAGTCCCCCTGCTTCTCCCACGATCTCAGGCTCCTTCCTGCAGTGGTCACGTGGTACCGCTCATTAAAGTCATGAATATGCACATATTCATGACTTTAATGAGCGGTACCACGTGACAGCATAACCACCTACCCTTGTTAATAATTCGACACTGGTTGTAGCTGCACGGAACATGTAAACTCTTTTGATCTAGTGGCGGTGGATGAGCAGACATGGAGGACTGCCAGATTAAAAAACAGGCCCAATTTCTAGGAGTGGGTCTCCTAGACTTGGAAAGCCCATACACTTAGTGTATGGACTTGCAAACATTTCCCCTTGGTAGTGTACATATTTTTTGTATTTTGGTTACAGGCATCATAACACCCTTGCCAAAACATAGAGCGTCCAGAGCATGACTGAATACGTTCACCCTGGTTTTAAGTGGTGGTGGACGGTGAGGATGTGGAGGAGAAGGATGAGGAGGACACCAAATAGCCAAAATCAGGAAGCTTATATCCATGCTTTGTTGTGAATAGGTGCATGGGAATACACCTCCCAAAAAAACACTACATTGGAGTTTATGCTTCGCTGTCATCATTTGGTGGTGTCGAGAAGTCAGGCTCAATCCATCCCTTGTTCATTTTTATAAGATTCAGCCTGTTTGCATTTTCCGTAGAAAGGCGAATGCGCTTATCTGTGATAATGCCACCAGCAGTACTAAAAACCCACATTGAGAAAACGCTAACGGCAGGGCAGGCCAGGACCTCCAAGGCGTAGAGAGCCAGCTCATGCCACGTGTCCAGCTTGGATACCCAAAAATTAAAAGGCACAGAGGAATCACGGAGGACGTTGGTAAGGTCAGCAAGGTACTTCCTCAGCATCTTAGAGAACATTGCATTCCTTGTGAGATTACCCCGCGCCTCAGTGCATGGGCAATGAAAGAGTATTAGAAAACTGTCCCAGAACTTTGCCAGTGTTCCCCTGCCTCTGCTGGAGTGGACTGTGTCTGTGTGTCTGTGTCTGTGAGTGTATTGTGTCTGTCTCGCCTGTCCTGCTAGGTTGGCCAAAGAACTGTTATCTCTGCCGCCAGCGTTTTGAGATGGGAATTTTTTTAATAATTCTGCAACAATGGCCCTTTGGTACTGCACCATTTTGTTACACCTGTCTGCCTCTGGAAAAAGAGATTGAAAGTTATCCTTGTACTGTGGGTCTAAAAGTGTGCCTAGCCAGTAATGATTGGTAACCAATATTTTGACAATATGAGGGTCACGGGAAAGGCAGCGCAACATAAAGTCAGCCATGCGTGCCAGACTGGTAACAGGCAAGACTTCCTTGTCCTCACCAACAGGACGACTGACCAAGGTGTCCTCCTCCTCTTCCTCTTCTTCCCTGTCCTCAGGCCATCCACGCTGAACAGACGGTATGACAGTTGTGGTTGTAGTCCCATCTATAGCGCATGAAAGTAGCTCCTGTTCTTCCTCCTCCTCTTCCTCATTGTCAACCAATCCACGTTGGGATGACACGAGGCTGGGCTGTGTGTAATCACCCTGTATGGTTCCTTGATTCATGTCCTCATGCTCCATCTGCAATGCCTCCTGTTTCATTGTGAGCAGAGAGCTATTCAGAATGCAGATGAGCGGGATGGTGACTCTAATTATGGCATCATCGCCGCTCACCATCTTGGTGGACTCCTCAAAATTTTGGATAATGCTACATATATCTGACATCCATGTCCGCTCCAGAGGTCTTATGTGTGGAGTCAAACCTGACAAATGACTGCCTTGTTGATGTTGGTATTCAACAGCCAGCTTCTGCTCACAAATCCTTTCTAACATATGCAGTGTAGAGTTCCAATGTGTGGTGATATCACACACCAGTCGGTGAGCTCGAATCTGCAATCACTGCTGAAGCACTGCAAGTGCAGCTGAAGCTGTAGCTGACTTTCTAAAATGTGCACACAGGAGGCGTACTTTAACCAGCAGATCCGGCAGCTCCGGATAGCTTTTTAGAAAACGTTGAACAGCGAGGTTCAGCACATGGGCCAGGCATGGTACATGTGTCAGTTCGCCTCGCCTCAAAGCCGCCACCAGGTTCCTGACATTGTCACACACAACCATGCCTGGCTGGAGATTTACCGGTGTCAGCCACACATCTGCCTGCTCTTTCAGAGCTGTCAACAACTCTTCAGCATTGTCCGGTTTGTCACCTAAGCAAATTAGATTCAGCACATCCTGTTGCCGCTTTGCTTTGGCAGTGCTGCAGTGCTTCCAGCTTGTGACTGATGTGCTCATTTCTGACATGGAGGCTGAAGAGGAGGAGGTGCAGGAGCTGTACACAGTGGGGGAACCCTGATTGACGTAGGGCTCACAATCCTTGGCGCCGGAAGACGTGTTCCATCCCAAGGTCTGACTGGGTCCCTGGCTTACACTATGTTAACCCAGTGTGCCATCAGCGAGATGTACCGTCTCTGGCCACAAGCACTTGTCCACGTGTCTGTGGTTAGGTGTATTTTCCCAGTAACTGCATTGTTGAGGGCACAGGTAATGTTGTGGGACAAGTGCTTGTGTAATGCCGAGATGGTACAGCGGGAGAAATAGTGGTGGATGGGGACAGAGTACCTGGTTACGGTTACTGCCATCAGGTTGCGGAAAGTTTACGTCTTCCACGAGCCTAAAATGCAACATTTCCATCGCAAACAGACGAGAAATGTGTGAATTTAGTACTGTGGTGTTGGCTGCGTATTTCCGCTTGCATTCCAAGGACTGGGGTATGGACAACTGAACGCTGCGTTTGGACAAGGACTTGGACGTGATTGTTAATAGTGCAAGTTGAGTTTGTGTGCAACTACAGATGCAGGGCAAGAGGCATCTTTGCATGCACCATGGACAGGGGATTGGTTTGCACGCACAACAGAGGTAGATGCAGTGGTATCACCCGCAGACACTGTTCATGGAGTCTGGTGTTCAAGTCAGGTACTTTGCTGCCATGTGCCTGATCATGCTGGTGATGGTAAAACCTGGTAGTTTTGCTACCCCTGCTGGTGCGGGCATGGCCGGTGGTGCAAACGGCCTTTTTGGGGTTATCGGCAGAGTCTTTAAAAAACAACAAGACTGTAAGGTGGACATTCATTGTCTTCCTCTCCCACACCACCTCCTGACCTCGACACCTGTCTTTCGGTGTTCCCCAAGTCTCTGTTCTAGGACCCCTACTCTTCTCCATCTGCACCTTCGACCTGGGACAGCTGATGTAATGGCACGGTTTGCAATATCATCACTGCGCCGATGACACGCAGATCTACCTTTCTGCACCTGACATCACCTCGTTACTGACCAAAATCACATGTCTTCCCGCTATATCATCCTTCTTTTCTGCTTGAATTCAAAAAGTGGTCATAGACAAATCAGAATACATCATCTTTCAAGCATCTCACACTGAGTAAACATGAGAGCTGTGTATCATTTGGTACCACTTTAGTAAGAGGGTAACTTAGCCCTAGAGAAAATAATTTTCCAGACATTCTCGTCCTTTTTTGCACATTTTTTGCAGCTCTGATTTTCATCTTCTTGGTGTGGATGTGGTAAATTTCAAATTCATCATCAATACCATCATCGTCCATATCTTGTAAAGAGGAAGTCTGGTGTTTCCAAGGGTCGTGGTTATGTACGTTTTGTTGCATTCCTTTAACAGTGTTCGTTACACTATGACAAATAATTTTCAACTGGGACATATGGATCTTATCGGTAATATGTATAGGTGAAGATGAAGAAGCTTGTGCCAAGGGTGTGTTTATAGTTATGGAAGGTGCACTCCTCGTTAAACTTAGTTTTTCACAAGCATCCATCAGTTTGTTTGGTTTTCCTCCGACACTGATCTGCTTTCTGCAATTCAGCATCTCACAAACATGTTGCACTTTGCCCTTTATACAGACACGTGCATGTTTGGCAACATATTTTGGACGGTCATTTCTTAGGCCGAGTCTTATACGCTCATCTGTTACACCGAACTTCTGACGGCCATGAAACCGATTCTGGTAATTGATGGTGGCTAAACGATGAATCATTGTAGGCTGTATCCTGGCTCTCATACCTCCCATAGTCACTGCTGTTATTAATCATATACGTTCCCATTCCTGTCATCACCATGCCCCTTTTCTTGATCACTTCATCCAACAATTCGTCTGCCATGTTTTTACTAAAAACCTGCACCTTCCCAGCAGAAACTATATAGGAAACCATGTTACAGTTTTGCAAGATGTGTGAGCTCACCTTGCCTCAGAGCCGCCACCAGGTTCCGGCCATTGTCACACACAACCATGCCTTGCTGTAGGTTTAGCGGTGTCATCCAAATATCTGACTGCTCTTTCAGCTCTTCTGCATTTTGCTGTTTGTAACCTATGCAGATTAGCTTCAGCACAGCCCGTTGCTGCTTGGCTGAGACAGTACTGCAGTGCTTCCAGCTTCTGACTGACATGTTCATTTCTGAGATGGAGGCAGAAGAATAGGAGGAGGAGGTGCAAGAGCTGCAGACTGTGGGGGCATCGCTGATTGACGTAGGACCCACAATCCTCGGCATTAGGAGGATGTGTTCCATCCCAAGGTCCGACTGGGTCCTGGTTTCCACTATGTTAACCCAGTGTGCCATCAGTGAGATGTACCGTCCCTGCCCACAGGCACTTGTCTACGTGTCCGTGGTTAGGTGGACTTTCCCAGCAACAGCAATGTTGAGGGCACGGGTAATGTTGTAGGCCACATGCTGGTGCAATGCCGGTACGGAATAACGGGAAGAATAGTGGCAACTGGGGACCGAGTACCTTGAGACGGTCGCCACCATCAGGTTGCGGAAAGTTTCCATCTCAACGAGCCGAAAAGGCAACATTTTGACCGCAGGCAGACGAGAAATATGAGAATTGAGTACTGTGGCCTGTGGGCGTTGGTTGCGTATTTCCTCTTACGTTCCAATGACTGGGGTATGGACAACTGAAGGCTGCACTGGGACAAGTAATGCTTGATGATGGTGCTATTTGACTGTGAGCAATGGTAGGTGAAGGGCAGGAAGCCTCTTCGCATGCACCGTGGACAGGGGATTGGCTTGCACGCACAACAGTGGAAGAAGCAGAGGTGTGACACCCGCAGACACTGTTCCTGGAGCCCGGTGTTGGGCCCACAAAGTAGGGTGCTTTGCTGCTTATGCAGGTGGTGGTAAGGCTGGTAGTTTTGCTACCACTGCTGATGCTGGCATGACAGGTGTTGTAAATGGCCTGTTTGGGGTTATCAACAGAGTCTTTAAAAAATAACCAGGCTCAGGAAGACCTAACAGTTGGACTGGCAACTTCCGTCAGGTTGATGTTACAGGGAACGGTTGCACGCCTTCTGTCTGCAGCCACCACACTTCTTCTTTCTGCCTGAAGTGGTGCGACGCCTACCTCCCCCTGTGTGCTGCTGTCCTTGCTTTGCATGTCCTCCTGCCTGGTTGGGTCTGTTACTTCATCATCCACCACCTCATCTTCCACTTCCCCATCCTGGTCTTCCTCCTGACTTTCCAGCAATTGTCTCATCATCGTCCACCTCTTGTGACCGTGGCTGCTCAAAGATTTATGCATCGCTACATGGAATAACATCTTGCTACGTATCTAGTGGAGCAGGTGGAGGCACAAATCTCCAAATGGAAAACTGAACAACTCTTCGGAGTGTCCGAGTGTGCAATCAGTTGTCTCAGGGCACTCAGCATGGTGGCAGGAAGGAGGATCAGGGTAAGGAATATGCTGTCCTGATTCATGGCTACTGTGATTTGTCCGTGTTGAAGACAGGGTGCTGGTAGTGGTGGATTAGTAACTGGAAGTATTATCCGCTATCCAACCAACAACCTTTTCACACTTCTCGGGCTTCAATAGTGCTGTCTTGCCGCTGTCCCCTAGGACTTCGGACACTAAGGTCCAGCAAGAAGATGTGGGTGTTTTTGGTGGGCCAATTTCAGCTTGCCAACGGCCTAGGCCCACACCATCACCATCAAGTCCACTTCCCCGTCCCTTGCCACGCACCTTGCCCATTGTAAATAGAATAGAATATTATACACGGTCACTACAAAAGGGTGATTTGGGAGTCAACTTTTATGTGAAACGTGTGCTTGAAAACCACACTTTTACCTATCTGGACTTTAGGTAAAATTTTTTTGGCCTTATCAGATTTAATAATTTCATTAACAGACTGCAAAAAAATACAATGTTTTGGCCTAAACTGGCCAAACTTTGAGCAAGCACAGATATTAGCTGGCACGGCGATACCACTACGACAAATGTGTGCCTTGTTTTTTTATTTTTGTGCTAACTAGTGCTGTATATCAGTACTGTGACACCGAGGACAAAAAAGGAAAACTGGCCTAAACTGGCCAATCTTTGAGCACGCACAGATATGAGCTGGCTCGGCGATACCACTACGACAAATGTGTGCCTTGTTTTTTTATTTTTGTGCTAACTAGTGCTGTATATCAGTACTGTGACACCCAGGACAAAAAAGGAAAACCGGCCTAAATTGGCCAAACTTTGAGCACGCACAGATACCTGCTGGCATGGTGATACCACTACGACAAATGTGTGCCCTGTTTTTTTTTTTATTTTTGGGCTAACTAGTGCTGTATATCAGTACTGTGACACCCAGGACAAAAAAAGGAAAACCGGCCTAAACTGGACAAATTTTGAGCACGCACAGATATCAGCTGGCATGGTGATACCACTATGACAAATGTGTGCCCTATTTTTTTTTTATTTTTGGGCTACCTAGTGCTGTATATCAGTACTGTGACACCCAGGACAAAAAAAGGAAAACCGGCCTAAACTGGCCAAACTTTGGCCACGCACATATATCAGCTGGCACAGCGATACCACTACGACAAATGTGTGCCCTGTTTTTTTTTATTTTTGTGCTAACTAGTACTGTATATCAGTATAGTGACACCCAGGACAAAAAAATAAAAACCAGCCCAACCTGGCCAAACTTTGAGCACGCACAGATATCAGCTGGCACGGTGATACCACTACAACAAATGTGTAGCCTGTAATTTTTTTTATTGTTTGGCTAAATAGTGCTGTTCATAAGTACAGTGCCAGACAGCAAAAAAAAAAATTGAACTTAGGGCTAAAAAGACCAAAAGTTAACAGACGGATGGATGAGGCGTGTCACAGATATACCACACTGTAAAATATGTGGCCTGTATGTATTTTTTGGGAGGTACAGCAAAATAGTGTCAAGAAATTGTGTAAGACACTCAAAAAAAAAAATCTACTCAACCGTACCTCATAAAAATAAAATATTTCTCTGCACACTCAAAAGGGATGTTTGGGACCCCTTTAAAATTGCTGGATTTTCACGCTGTGCTAGGAAAAGGATCTGGCTGTATTGTGCACTGTCAAAAAGCAAATGGAGGAAAAAAAAGTGCCCTGGATTGCTTTACAATAAAAAAAAGCTCTATTAGCCCTGGCCAAAATTTTTTCCAAGCCAATTACACCTGGGTCTTGGTATATACAGCCAATATATCCTACAGGTAGCAGCAGCAACACCAGAGCACAGGAAGGGAATGAACCCACTTGATATATGCAATGATCTATATACACACATACTGTGCCTGCAGGCCTTGCACTGATGTGTATAGAGCGACGTACACTAGCCTGCCTACGTAACACTGGAATTTATATACTCCGGAATTAGTCCTTAGAAGGACTGCTGGTTTATCTGGATTTGAGTAGTTTACGATGGTAGACCACACACTAACTAATAAATCCCCAATTCTGACCTTATCTCGGCAGCAGCTCTCCATACACTATCTAAATCTGGAGCTGAATGCCCCGAGCAGGGCGGTGTCCGGTCTCATATACCCCTGATGATGCTGTGCGGCCAGCCAATCACTGCACGACCACAACAAAGATGGCTGCGGCGTTTCATTGCCTGGCAGACAATTCCTGCATCATGATTGGGTCTGTAAAGTCCGCCAAAAAGCTGAGTGGAGACCCGAGTTCCCGCCAAGTAATCACGGAAATGCTCGGTGCTCGCCGAGTGCATCGAGTACTGTGATACTGGGGAGAGTAACGAGTAGTGGCGAGCAAGTTCGCTCATCACTATTTGATTAGTGTTCTACATCTGTGGTTACTATATTGTATGATACAGTGCCTACAAGTAGTATTCGACCCCCTGCAGATTTAGCTGGTTGACACATGCGGAATTAACTTGGCATTGTGACATTTGTACTGTAGATCAGCCTGGAAGTGGGAAATGCACTGCAGCAAAAATTTTTGTTTTAATTTTTTTTTTTTTAAAAAACGTTAAAAGTTAATTCAGAGTGTCATTTATTATTCAACCCCTCAAACCACAAGAATTCTGTTTGGTCCCCCTAAAGTATTAAGAAGTAGTTCAGGCACCAAGAATAATGAGCTTCACATGTGTAGATTAATGATTTCTTTTGCCAGCCTTTTCTGACTATTTAAGACCCTCCCCAAACTTCTGAACAGCACTCATACATGGTCAACATGGGAAAGACAAAGGAGCATTCCAAGGCCATCAGAGACAAGATCGTGGAGGGTCACAAGGCTGGCAAGGGGTACAAAACCCTTTCCAAGGAGTTGGCCCTACCTGTCTCCACTGTTGGGAGCATCATCCGTAAGTGGAAGGCTTATGGAACTACTGTTAGCCTTCCACGGCCTGGACAGCCTTTGAAAGTTTCCTCCCGTGCCGAGGCCAGGCTTGTCCGAAGAGTCAAGGCTAACCCAAGGACAACAAGGAAGGAGCTCCGGGAAGATCTCATGGCAGTGGGGACATTGGTTTCAGTCAATACCATAAGTAACGTACTCCACTGCAATGGTCTCCGTTCCAGACGAGCCGAGCCCGTAAGGTACCTTTACTTTCAAAGTGTCATGTCAAGGCTCGTCTACAGTTTGCTCATGATCACTTGGAGGACTCTGAGACAGACTGGTTCAAGGTTCTATGGTCTGATGAGACCAAGATCGAGATCTTTGGTGCCAACCACACACGTGACGTTTGGAGACTGGATGGCACTGCATACGACCCCAAGAATACCATCCCTACAGTCAAGCATGGTGGTGGCAGCATCATGCTGTGGGGCTGTTTCTCAGCCAAGGGGCCTGGCCATCTGGTCCGCATCCATGGAGGATGGATAGCACGGCCTACCTGGAGATTTTGGCCAAGAACCTCCGCTCCTCCATCAAGGATCTTAAGATGGGTCGTAATTTCATCTTCCAACAAGACAACGACCCAAAGCACACAGCCAAGAAAACCAAGGCCTGGTTCAAGAGGGAAAAAGTCAAGGTGTTGGAGTGGCCTAGTCAGTCTCCTGACCTTAACCCAATTGAAAACTTGTGGAAGGAGCTCAAGATTAAAGTCCACATGAGACACCCAAAGAACCTAGATAACTTGGAGAAGATCTGCATGGAGGAGTGGGCCAAGATAACTCCACAGACCTGTGCCGGCCTGATCAGGTCTTATAAAAGACGATTATTAGCTGTAATTGCAAACAAGGGTTATTCCACGAAATATTAAACATAGGGGTTGTATAATAATTGACCCACACTTTTATGTTTAAAATTTATTAAAATTCAACTGAGCAACATAACTTTTTGTTTTGTAAGATTTATGCTTCTGTTAATAAATCCTACTCTCGTTTGCAGTTTGAAGGCTCTAACTTATTTGCATCTTATCAAACCAGCTAAATCTGCAGGGGGTTGAATACTACTTGTAGGCACTGTAGCTGCATATGGCATGTTGGAATGATACTGTATGTCTTTCGCCTTGTAAATACAAAGCTTTTCAGTGGGTCATAGACATGGCAGATAGAATACTTTACCTTTCCTCTACATTCGCTCAGTTACTTTAGCTGTATATTCATGGAAAAAGACAAATACTACTGGGAAGTAAGGAAATATTATGTAATGTAAGACATTATATGGACCATTTGCTAAACATCATTCACTTGTCAGACTATAACTACTCCCAGCAGTAAAATACTTCTCGTTTTTCCCTTTCTCCCTATATGACCTAGACAGAATGTACTGTCTGCATTTCCATGCTATTCTGCATTATTATCCTCGCATACATAAATCAAGTTTATGATACAAAATAATAAATGCACGACTGTTCATCCCTTACAAAAATAGAGATCTATAACTCTATGTGTCAAACATATGATGACTATTTTGGTTAGCCCAATATTTAAGCTAATTGCAATTTTCTTTTATTGCAGAAATTCAAAAGCATTCATAACTCATTATGAGCTTTGAAGGCGCCATTTTTTGTTCGCATTTATTAGAGATGATCAAATCTTTTGATATTCAAATTCAGCACATTTTTTTTCTTTGATTTTTCCACAAATCAAAATGTTTTAAAGTCTTCATCTGCTTTGAAAAAAAGCATGCAGACCTCTGAGATCGCCTAGGACTGTATCCAACCTCTTTCGAATTGTTTAACACGAATACAGCTTTGTAATCCGGTATTATCCAACAGCTTATTTAATAACATAGCACACTGACAGAGTTTTCAGGGTTTTTTTTAACTTAAAAAATGGTCCATTTTTGTTCCCTCTTAATAATTTGTGATCAGACATACAAATCTTTGCACAACAGTGACTTAAAATGATGGTGTCGACGTCAGTGCTAACATTATCCTTGTAGCACTCATTGCCCCCGCATGGTTCCCCGCCTATCTCCAACAGGAGGTGCCTGAGCAACCCCTATGGATTCATGTTGGTAGTGTTGCCAGGTCCCCCACCATCAGTCCATTATAGTTACTTTTTTATCCTGTATCATCCATGTAGTCTTGTTATCTGTATTTGTGACCCTGAAGCCGCTTTGGAAGTCCCTGAATCATTTTCCGACACCCGAGTGAACGACAACCTATTCCTGAATTAAACGTTGTCTGGACTGTCTATCAGTCTTCGAATCCTGCCTGTCGTGACTTTGCTTCCGTGTCCCCGTCCAGCGAACTCAACCCCTGGGTTAGCAGCTGCAGTATTGAGTATTGCCTATGAGTGGTACCTGGCAGCTACCCGCAGCTGAAACCTGACTCATCCATCAGGAGCTCCAGTGAACATCAGTTAGCCACCCCTCGTATGCAAGCCCTGCCTGTGAGCGTGGCAATCCTGCTGTAACTTAAATGAGTCATGTGCAATATATATTCCTCCCCACTAATATACTTTCCTGAGATCAATTTTGTCCCTGTCCATGGGCACTGCCACTTTATTGTTTACCAATATATTTTGTATAACATTATAATTCAATTTTGAAAATATTATCAACACCAATAATTCAACCCTTGCTAAAAAGGACATAACAAGATATGCTAGGTAGGCAAAACACATACAAAAAGCAAAATTTGGTAGCAGACGACATTGTAGGTGTAGCGTGTAAGGTTGCCAAACTGGACTAGTACAGTGCCATGAAAAATTATTCGTAGCACATTAAATTTTCCGCATTTCTTAACATTACACCCACAAACACAAATGTATTTTTTTTTGGATTTTATGTGATATACCTACACAACGTAGCAAGTATTTATGAAGTGAAAAGGTAATGATAAATCGTTTTCTAATTATTTAAAAAATATAAATCTGTCAATTTTGACATGCATTTGTATTTAGTCCCCCCTCAGCCAAAACTGGGCAGGGCAGATCAGTGTGCCTCGTCACAGCCTGAGAGGTTAACTACACCTAAACATAGAAAGAGGAAAGCTATCTGCCCCGGAGCAGATCACCAAAGAACATAGGAAGCCCCCAAACATGTAATGGCGGTTAGACAAGAGGAAATACAGACACAGACAGAAAATAGTTTGAGCAAACGCTGGGGCCCAATCTGCCTAGACAGAAAAGGATAGGAAGGATACTTACTGCAATCCAAAAAAACCCTAAAAAAAGCCAATGCTACTAATTGCAAAAACACCTGAGATCACACGACCTCTACCACCTAAATTAGTTCTCTGGTGTAACAAAACTAAGCCGCAGCCACTGAAAAAACTGGAAAAGGCAAATGAACAAACAACAGTGGCTCCAGAGGAACCGAGAGGAGCCCAAGCCCCCCGGGAGGGGAACCTGGCCAGCCTCGCAGAAATGCAGAGAAATATGCAAATGGCAAGCACAAAAACAAAAAACAGAAAATATCTTATCTGAGAGCAGGAGAAGAGGCAAGACTCAGCAAGCTTCCAAGTGAACAAGGAAACAACGTTGAGACAAGAACAATTGATCACTGGCAACCATGATGGGGGGAACCTCCCTTATATCCAGCCAGTCTGTGATTCCTGATTGCCAATCCTCATTGAATGGCTCAGTACTGTTTGTAACCACCAGAGGGAGCTTCTGCTCAGAATTCATTTCTAAAACATTCACAACAGTACCCCCCCTTGAGGAGGGGTCACCGAACCCTCATTTGTGCAACCAGGTCGGTCAGGATGAGCTCTGTGATACGCACGGATCAGTCTCCTAGCATGGATGTCTGAAGCAAACACCCAAGAATTGTCCTCCTGACCATAACCTCTCCACTTAACCAAATACTGGAGTTTCCGTCTAGAAAAACGAGAATCCAATATTTTCTCAACCACATACTCCAGATTGCCCTCAACCAAAACAGGGTCAGGAGGTGCAGCCATAGGAACCACTGGCTCGACAAACCTCTTCAATAAGGAATTGTGGAACACGTTATGGATCTTAAATGTCCCTGGAAGAAGTAAACGAAAGGAAACAGGATTAAGAATCTCCTTGATCTTATAAGGTCCAATGAACCTAGGCTTAAACTTAGGAGATGCAACTCTCATAGGGATATTTCTTGAGGACAACCAGACCAAGTCCCCCACTTTAAACCGAGGACCATCAGTCCTATGCCGGTTGGCAAACCGCTGGGCCTTCTCCTGAGAGAGGGACAACCTCTCCACTACCTGGTCCCAAATCTGCTGCATACGCTCCACAACAGAGTCAACACCCGGACAGACAGAAGACTCTGTCTGTCCCGAAGAAAATCGAGGGTGAAACCCAAAATTGCAGAAAAATGGAGACATCAAAGTGGCAGAGCTTGCCCTATTATTAAGAGCAAACTCAGCCAAAGGCAAAAAAGAGACCCAGTCATCTTGATCAGCAGACACAAAGCATCTCAGATAAGTCTCCAATGTCTGGTTTGTTCTCTCAGTTTGTCCACTGGTCTGAGGATGAAAAGCAGAGGAGAAAGACAATTGAACACCAAGTTTAGAACAAAAAGTCCTCCAAAATCTGGAAACAAACTGGACTCCTCTGTCAGACACAATGTTCTCAGGAATGCCGTGTAACCGAATCACATGCTGAAGAAGCAAAGGCACCAATTCGGAGGAGGAAGGCAACTTAGGTAATGGCACAAGATGTATCATCTTGGAAAACCTATCACAAATCACCCAGATAACGGTCATTCTCTGAGAAAAAGGGAGGTCGGAAATAAAATCCATAGAGATATGGGTCCATGGTCTCCTGGGCACAGGCAATGGCATCAACAAACCACTAGAGCGAGAGCAAGGCTTGGAGCGAGAGCAAGTCCCACAGGACTGCACAAATTCCCTGACGTAACGAGACAAAGTAGGCCACGAAAAGGACCGACTCACCAAGTCTCTGGTACCAAAAATTCCGGGATGACCGGCCAACGTGTAACAATGAATCTCAGACATCACACTCTTCTTCCACTGGTCTGGGACAAACAATTTCCCAACAGGGCAGCGCTCAGGTTTTTCCTCCTGACACCCCTCCAGAGCCAGTCTCAAATTGGGTGAGATGGCGGAAAGAACTACACCCTCTTTCAAAATAACAGCAGGATCAGATAACTCAGGAGAGTCCGCAAGGAAACTCCTCGAGAGGGCATCCGCCTTAACATTCTTGATGCCAGGAAGAAAGGAAACCACAAAATTAAAATGTGTGAAAAACAAGGCCCACCTGGCCTGTCTAGGATTAAGTCGCTTGGCTGATTCCAGATAAACCAGATTCTTATGGTCCATGAGGACCACCACCTGATGTTTGTCTCCCTCCAGCCAATGTCTCCACTCTTCAAAAGCCCAATTCATGGCCAATAACTCCCGATTACCCACGTCATAATTACGTTCAGTTGGAGAAAATTTTCGAGAGAAAAAAGCACAAGGGTTGCATTTAGAGGTCTCAGGATCTCTTTGGGACAAAACGGCACCTGCCCCAATTTCAGAGGCATCAACCTCCACCTGAAACGGCAGAGAAACATCAGGCTGCCGTAGAACAGGAGCAGAAGTGAATCTCTGTTTAAGTTCCTGAAACGCAGAGACTGCCTCAGGAGGCCAATTCACCACATCAGATCCCTTTTTGGTCAAATCAGTCAATGGTTTAACAATAACAGAGAAATTACCAATAAATTTACGATAAAAATTAGCAAAACCCAAGAATCTCTGAAGAGCCTTTAATGAAGTAGGTTGGACCCAATCACAGATGGCCTGAACCTTGACCGGGTCCATTTCAATAACAGATGGAGACAAAATGAATCCCAGAAATGAGATCCTCTGTACGCCAAAAAGACACTTTGATCCCTTCACATACAGAGCATTCTCTCTCAAAATCTGGAACACAGTCCGAACATGTTTCAAATGAGAGTCCCAGTCATTGGAAAAAATCAAGATATCATCCAAATAAACAATCAGAAATTTATCCACAAAATCCCTGAAAATGTCATTCATGAAGGACTGGAAGACGGAAGGAGCATTAGTGAGCCCAAAGGGCATCACTAGGTACTCAAAATGCCCCTCTGGGGTATTAAACGCCGTCTTCCATTCATCCCCGTGCTTAATGCGAATAAGGTTATACGCCCCCCTGAGGTCAAGCTTGGTAAACCAACTAGCACTTTTCACCCTGGAAAACAGGTCAGAAATCAAGGGTAACGGATATTGATATTTCACAGTGATATTGTTCAAGAGACGATAATCAATACATGGCCTTAATGAACCATCCTTTTTGGCTACAAAGAAAAAACCGGCACCCAAGGGTGAAGAGTATGGTCTGATATGACCCTTCTCCAATGACTCCTTGATATAAGACCGCATAGCATCATGTTCAGGTACAGACAAGTTAAAAAAGTGATCTTTAGGGAATTTACTACCAGGCACTAATTCAATAGCGCAGTCATAGCTCCTATGGGGGGGCAAGGATGCAGATTTACTTTCGCTAAACACATCAGAAAAATAAGTCAAAAAGTCAGGAACATCTTGAGCCTGGGGAGAGGCAGAAAAAACAGGAGTGTTGGCATTAACACATTGGCAGCCGCAACTGGTTACAGACACAGATTTCCAATCCAAAACAGGATTATGAGACTGCAACCAAGGGAAACCTAATACAATAATGTCATGCAGATTATACAGCACCAAAAATTTGCAACTCTCCTGATGATCTGGTTCAACCCTCAATATCACCAGAGTCGAGAACTGAGGTTTATTCTCAGCCAAAGGGGTAGAATCAATCCCCAGTAGGGGAATAGACTTCCGTAGGGTATCAAGGGAAACCCACAACGTTTAGGAAAATTAAAATCCATCAGGTTAATAGCTGCTCCCGAATCAACAAAAGCCTGAGCAGAAAATGTGAACAGGGAGCAAATCAGGGTAACAGTCAACAGAAATTTAGTCTGAACACTACCCAAGACAACTGAGCGTGCAAAACGTCTTCCCCGCTTAGGGCAGACTGAAATAGCATGAGAGGCATCACCACAGTAGAAACATAACCCATTGCGTTTTCGAAACTCATGACGCTGTGCCCCAGAAGCCACTCTATCACACTGCATGGGTTCAGAAGCTGGTTCACAAGACAACACTATTCCACGCATACTTCTACGCTCACGCAAACGTCTGTCAATTTGAATCGCTAATGACATAGAATCATTGAGACCAGAGGGAGCAGGGAAACCCACCATAACATCTTTTATATTCTCTGACAGACCTTTCCGAAAAAGGGCTGCCAAAGCATCATCATTCCATTTGGTCAGGACTGCCCACTTTCGGAATTTCTGACAGTACAACTCAGCATCCTCAAGCCCCTGATTTAATGCCAACAAGGTTTTTTCAGCTTGATCAGTGACATTAGGTTCATCGTACAATAATCCCAGAGCCGGAAAAAATGCATCAACATTACTCAAAACAGGGTCCCCAGGTGTCGGGGAAAAAGCCCAATCCTGAGGATCGCCGCGCAGGAGAGAGATGACAATTTGAACCTGCTGTGCTGCGTTCCCTGAGGACTTAGGTTTTAAGGCAAAAAACAACTTACAGTTATTTTTGAAATTCAGCAATTTAGCTCGATCCCCCAAAAACAAATCTGGCATGGGGATCCTGGGTTCCACAACTGGCAACCTAGCAAGATAGGTAGCAATACTCCGAACCTCAGTGGCAAGCTGATCCACACGGCCAGACAACTGTGCAAACTCCATTGAGAAAAAAAAAATCCTCCTCAGCTCCCAGAGAAAAAGAGGGAAAAATGCAACAAACAGAAAAAAAAAAATCTCTGACAACTCTAACAACCTTTTTTGTTTCCACACTATTTTTCCCTTCTGTGAGTACCATATAATATTCAGTTGGGCCGGAGATACTGTTATGTTTTGGTAGCTGAGGAGAGCAGGCAAAAACGGCAATACACCAGAGAGGTTGGAATCTACTGGATTGCAGTACCCTGACTAACGACCACAACTAAAGGCAGCCGTGGAGCGTTCCTACGTTGGTCCTAGATGCCTCGTCACAGCCTGAGAGGTTAACTACACCTAAAGATAGAAAGAGGAAAGCTATCTGCCCCGGAGCAGATCCCCAAAGAACATAGGAAGCCCCCAAACATGTAATGGCGGTTAGACAAGAGGAAATACAGACACAGACAGAAAATAGTATGAGCAAACGCTGGGGCCCAATCTGCCTAGACAGAAAAGGATAGGAAGGATACTTACTGCAATCCAAAAAAACCCTAAAAAAAGCCAACGCTACTAATTGCAAAAACACCTGAGATCACACGACCTCTACCACCTAAATTAGTTCTCTGGTGTAACAAAACTAAGCCACAGCCACTGAAAAAACTGGAAAAGGCAAATGAACAAACAACAGTGGCTCCAGAGGAACCGAGAGGAGCCCAAGCCCCCCGGGGAGGGGAACCTGGCCAACCTCGCAAAAATGCAGAGAAATATGCAAATGGCAAGCACAAAAACAAAAAACAGAAAATATCTTATCTGAGAGCAGGAGAAGAGGCAAGACTCAGCAAGCTTCCAAGTGAACCAGGAAACAACGTTAAGACAAGAACAATTGATCACCGGCAACCATGATGGGGGAAACCTCCCTTATATCCAGCCAGTCTGTGATTCCTGATTGCCAATCCTCATTGAATGGTTCAGTACTGTTTGTAACCACCAGAGGGAGCTTCTGCTCAGAATTCATTTCTAAAACATTCACAACACAGGTGCACCATTTTGGAAAAGTGGTCGGTGATCACCCAAATGATGGTGCAACCCCGAGACTTGGGTAAGCCCACCACAAAGTCCATTCCGACCATCACCCAGGGCCTGTCTGCCACCGGCAATGGGTAAAGTAACCCAGCTGGCCGTTGTTGAGGAGACTTATTCTTGGCGCAGGAGACGCACGCCCGAACATCACAGACCATATGCGGCCACCAGTACATCCTCGCCAGCAGCTCAGATGTCCTTTTGGTCCCAAAATGTCCACCCACCCTGGACGAATGAGCCCAAGAGAGAACCTCCGGTCGCAAATTGGGTGGTACAAAAGTCTTGCCCGGAGGTACAGACTCTAGCGAAACCGGCGCTATGGTTCTCAGGCTCTCAGAAGGGACAATAAGCCGAGGCCCCCCTCCTCCTCCTCAGATGACACCACGGATCGAGAGAGAGCATCAGCCCGAATGTTCTTCTCTCCCGAGAGATAATGGAGGGTAAAGTGAAATCGGGAGAAAAACAAGGACCATCTGGTCTGACGAGAATTTAGCCACTGGGCTGTTTGTAAGTATACCAAATTCTTGTGATCCGTTTAGACTTGGAAGGGAAAATGAGCCCCCCTCCAACAGATGTCGCCACTCAGAGAAAGCCAACTTCATTGCTAGCAACTCCCTGTCCCCGATGGAATAATTCCTCTCCGCTGGTGAAAAGGTCTTGGAGAAGAAGAAGCAAGGATGCTTCCGACCTTGAGCATCCTTTTGAAAGATGACTGCTCCAGCACCAACGGATGAGGCATCCACCTCCAATATGAATGGCTTGTCAACATCAGGGAGGTGTAGGATGGGAGCACTAGCAAAATGAGACTTAATTGAGGTGAAAGCCTTGGAGACTTCTTCGGGCCACAATTTGGAATTTGCTCCCTTCTTGGTGAGGGCTACCAAGGGAGCTACCAAAGTTGAGAAATGGGGAATGAACTGGCGATAGTAATTAATGAACCCCATAAAGCGCTGCACCGCTTTAAGAGAATGGGGTTCTTGCCAGTCCATCACAGCCTGTAGTTTGGCAGGATCCATAGCCAATCCCTGGGCTGAGATGATATAGCCCAGGAATGGTAAAGACTCCTGCTCAAACACACATTTCTAAAACTTTGCATAAAGGGAATTGGACCGCAAGAGGTCGAAGACTCTGCAGACATCTCTCCGGTGGGAGTCAATATCTGGAGAGAAGATGAGAATATCATCCAGATAGACTATGACTGAGGTGGAAAGCATATCTCGGAAGATGTCATTAACAAAGTCTTGGAAAATGGCTGAGGCATTACAGAGCCCGAAGGGCATCACCAGATATTCATAGTGCCCATCCCTGGTATTAAAAGCATTCTTCCATTTGTCCCCCTCACGGATGCGAATCAGGTTATAAGCACCCCGCAGGTCTAATTTGGTAAATACCCTTGCTCCCCGGAGCCTATCAAAGAGCTCAGAAATCAGAGGCAGCAGGTATTTATTCTTAATGGTGATGGCGTTAAGACCCCTGTAATCTATGCAGGGACTTAATTCTCCTTTCTTCCTTTGCACAAAGAAGAACCCTGCCCCAGCAGGTGACGCTGACTTCCTAATGAACCCTCTTGCCAGATTCTCCTGAATGTATTGGGACATAGCCTCCGTCTCCGGGAGAGAGAGAGGATAGACCCTTCCCCGGGGAGGTTCTGCTCCAGGCAAGAGATCAATAGGACAGTCATAGGGCGGTGAGGCGGAAGCGTCTCCGCAGCCTTTTTGGAGAACACGTCTACATAGGACCAATAAAAATTGGGTAGGGAAGTGAGATCTGCGGGTATCCCTGTAGTAGCAACCTGAACACTCTCCCTCACACATCTACCTCTACAAGACTCACTCCAACCCCGTATCTTCCCAGAGGACCACTCAATATGTGGGGAGTGAAGACGAAGCCAGGATACTCCCAGCAGAGTCTCATCTATACCCTCAGGAAGGATAAGGAAAGAGATAATCTCCTGATGGGAAGGAGACATAGCTAATGTGAGAGGTATGGTCTGATGTGTGATCTGTGAGGGCAGTATGGATCGATTCACCACTCGAACAGTCACCGGTTTGGCGAGCATCACCTGAGGTATTGTGTGGCGGAGAGCGAAAGCAGAGGACATAAAGTTCCCCTCTGCTCCAGAATCCACATAAAGCTCAACTGTTAGAGTGGATGGACCAAAAGAGATTGTCCCTTTAAAGGACAGCTTGGAGGCAAATGCTCCTCCCATGGTCACTAGACGCGATCGTGTTCCCGATCGCTGGGGACATCTATTGGCATAATGTCCTAACTGCTGACAATTGTTACAAACCATGGAGACTCGAGTGGGCCGAGACTTAGGTCCCGCTCGAACAACCTCCATGGCCTCCGGGGAGTCGGGCGCCTGATTGGGAGATTCTAGAGGTTTGGCAAAGGTGGGAGCCAGCAGAAACCTCCGTCTACACTGAACCCGCTCCAACCTCCGCTCGTGAAAACGAAGGTCGAAGCGGGTAGATATGGAGATAAGCTTCTCCAGTGAGGCAGGAATCTCCCTGGTGGCCAAGGCGTCCTTTACATGGTCAGCCAGATCTCTCCAGTATACCGGTATAAGGACCTTATCCGGCCACTCTAACTCAGAGGCCAGAGTCCGAAATTGGACTGAAAACTGACTGACCCAGCTCGAACCCTGTGACATTGCCAGCAGTTGGAGCACCGAATCGTGGGTGACCTGAGGGCCTAAAAAGACCTTTTTAAGAGCCTCCAGAAACCGAGGAGCACTCCGCACCACATGATCATCGCGTTCCCACAGCGGCATTGCCCATTCCAACGCTCTGCCCGACTGAAGTGACACAATGAAACCCACTTGTGCCCGCTCTGTGGGAAGACGTGCAGCCAGAAGCTCGAGGTGTATAGAGCACTGATTCAAGAATCCCCGACAATGTTTGCTGTCACCAGAAAACTTGTCTGGAAGCGGGAGATGGGACAAGGTCGGAGCAGAGGTGTCGGAGGATAAACTGGCTGCCGCTGTGCTAGCAGCCTGAACAGCGACTGCGGTCACATCCACAGCTGAGGTTGCGCGCTCGAGAGCAGCCAACCTACCCTCTAGCTGCTGGATGAAATGCCGAAGACGCTGGTCGTCTGCCATTTTTTCTAGCCAGACCCTGGCGCTAGTGTACTGGTAGGGTCTGCGGAACGCACCAGATAAATATAAATAGTGGGTGCGTTCGCAGCCCGGGGTCCACCGTGCAGGCAGAGCCTGCTGCTAGTAAGATGGCGGTATAGGAGAACTCTGTTACTTCACAGAGTCGCAAATATAAATACTCTGGCACTATATGGCGCTATAAGCGAACTCTGTTACACCACAGAGTCGCTGAGGTAGCGACGCAGAGATAGGTACTGTGTCCTGTTAACTCCACAGGGATACACAGATAACTGCTGCGCGGATAGCAGTCCGTGGTCATGCAGTCAGAAAAGCAATCAAGCAATCTCCTCACCGGAGAAGCCTATTCTAGGGGCTTATTTCAGCCAAGCCCTAACACGTTGTTAGGGTCAGCGGAACACACCTAATAGATATATTAGAGAGGTGCGTTCGCAGCCCGGGATTCAATGTGCAGGCGAAGCCCGCTGCTAGTAAGATGGCGAAAGTAGCGAACTCAGTTATCCCGCAGAGTCGCTAAAATAAACGCCGTAGCGTGCTGTGGCAGTAAGTGCAAACTCTGTTAATCCCCAGAGCCACTAACGGGAATGCCACAGCGCTATATGGCGATAGGTGCGAACTCACTTAGCTTCAGTGAGCCGCAGAGTAAAACGCTAGGGCGCTGAACCAGCGTTATAAAGCGAACCCTGTTGCGTCACAGAGCCGCTGAGAAAAAGACTGTGTCCTGTTAACACCACAGGGATACACAGATAACTGCTGTGCGGATAGCAGTCCGTGATCACGCAGACAGCAACGCAATCAAGCAATCTCCTCACCGGAGAAGCCGGTATTCTAGGGGCTTATTTCAGCCATGCCCTAACCACTTGCACTCAAATCTCCTCACTGAGCATGTGACCCCTGATCTCCAATGAGAGATCTCACCCTGGACATGCTCAGAAGGGGAAAACAAGGACTTTGTCCTAATGACGTCTGCTCGCCGCTAACCAGTACTGGCCACAATAGCAGAGCCTGGAGAGGCAGCAGTAATCCTCTGCACACTGTTAGACTGGTCGAGACGCTGGGACCAACATTGGCACTTTATGGATACAGGAAAAACACTTTTTACTTTGTACCATTTTTCTGATTACCCCACTTTTGGGGGTCTAGTCCTTCATTAAACAAGGGAATAAGCTATTAATCTGTATATATACCTTACATATGCAGTATGTCAGCAAATTGGGAACTCAGTTGCACATTAGCACTTTACTAATATTTAAAACTGACATACACATTACTGTACTTCATACATCCCCCTTGAAACTCTATCTTTACCTACATCTACGCCTTTGTAATTAAATGGTTAAATTATTCAAAAGTATACATTAGTGTTGAGCGATACGATACTGCAAATATCGGGTATCGGCCGATATTAGCTGTATCGGGCTTTCGATTCCGAGTACCGATATTTTCGTCATATCGGATACCGGAATCGGATTTGTCACTGTCACTGTGAGTGTCCGTCGGTCGGGTCTGTCAGGAGTCAGCGGCACTTACCTGGCAGAAGATCTCCGGCGGTCACGGGCTGGACTGCTTCATGGCCGCCATCATCTTTCCCCGGCGGTCACATGCAGTTTCTCGCGATAACTGCAGTGACTGCTGGGTAATCCCGGCCAAAAAGCAGTCAGTCCGATGACGTCACCGCCGGGGAAGCAGGTAATCAGCTGTGCTGCGTTGCGATGACAGGCTCTGCCTGTTATTGCGATGTAGCAGAGCTGGATCGTCGTGGGACTTTCGTTACTATGGACTGCGTCGGACAGGTGGTATACTGTTGGTTTGTTTTTTTTCTTTTTTACAGGAGATCGATGGCGTCGCAGGAATGAGTGTATAATAAAATTAATGAAAACTGTGTTGTCTCTTTTATTTCATTAAAAGACTTTTTTCTTGCTTTGTCTTTTTTTTATGCATTTAATAACTTTGGGATTAATAATGGATCGGTGTCTTATTGACACCTCTCCATTATTAACCGGGCTTATTGTCACCGTGCAATCAACGGTGACATTAACCCCTTATTACCCCACTTGCCACCGCTACAGGGCAGTGGGAAGAGCCGGGTAAAGTGCCACAATTGGCACATCTTTTGATGCGCCAAATGTGGGGCTGCTGTAGCCTGGTATTATCAGGCTGTTGAGGGCCAAAATCCATGGGCCTTGACAGTCTTTTAATACCAGGCCGCAGCAGTCTGCATTTTACTTGGCTGGTTAACAAAAATAGGGGGACCCCTACGCCGTTTTTTTTTCGAGGGGATCCCCTATTTTTGTTAACCAGCCAAGCTAAGCAGACTGCTGTGGCCTGGTATTATCAGGCTTGCAAGGTCCATGGATATTGGATCCTTACCAGCCTGAAAAACCAGGCCTCAGCGGTCTGCTTCATCTGGCTGGTTAACAAAAATAGGGGGACCCACGCCAATTTTTTTCGAGGGGATCCCCTATTTTTGTTAATCAGCCAAGATATGCAGACTGCTGTGGCCTGGTATTATCAGGTTGGCAAGGTCCATGGATCTTGGCTCCTTAACAGCCTGAAAATCCAGGCCTCAGCGGTCTGCTTCATCTGGCTGGTTAACAAAAATAGGGGGGACCCCACGCCAATTTTTTTCGAGGGGATCCCCTATTTTTGTTAATCAGCCAAGATATGCAGACTGCTGTGGCCTGGTATTATCAGGCTGGCAAGGTCCATGGATCTTGGCTCCTTAACAGCCTGAAAATCCAGGCCTCAGCGGTCTGCTTCATCAGGCTGGTTAACAAAAATAGGGGGGACCCCACGCCATTTTTTTTTCGAAGGGAACCCCTATTTTTGTTAATCAGTTCCCTCTGATGTCACTGATTGTGTCCCTGGCTGACCTGAAGTGAAAGTGGAAAGTAATCAATTAAGCTTTCCACTTCCTCTCCTGTCAGCCAGGAGAGGAACTCATTCATTTGGGGGTTTACTGTGAGGCTGCAGCATTAGCTGCGGTCCCTGCAGTAAACATTAACCCTTTCTGAAGGATTACACCGTGGGACCTGACTGTGCATGGGATACGTAAGAATAATTTTGCTTTTTTATTTTATTTTTATTACAGGAAATGGTTTTTGCAGTCAAATAAAAGATGGTCTAAAACATGTGTCTTTATTTCATTAAAATGATTTTTAATTAAAGTGTGTGTGTTTTATTTTTATTTCATGCAATAGGATTAATAATTGATAGTTGTCTAATTGACAGCTCTCAATTATTAACCTGGCTTAAGGTCACCTTTCAATTGCAATGTGGCTTTAACCCCATATTTATAGATTTGTCTTTTCTGGGGTGTCTGGGGGCAGATGTTAGTAGCCAGGGGGGGCCAAAAATAATGGTCCCTCTCTGGGCTATTATTATCTGCCCCATTCGCTGGCTTTGTCTGTCTGGTTGCGAAAATAGGGCGGGAGCCCACGCATTTTTTTTAAACAATTTTACACCTCATATATATATATATATATACATGTCATTGAATTTGTGACACATATATATATATATTTATATTTATAGTTCATACACTTCTACATAGTATAATAGCCGCTAATTCAATTGACGGCTTTTGTGAAAATGCAGAACCCGACATGAAATGACACTTGGTGTACATAGGGTTAACCATGTCTTTTCATGTCCTTTGCTATCTGATTTGCACAAACAATTACATCAGTCTATGTGTGCAAAATTTCACACCTGTAGGGGTTAATTAAAGGTGTAAATTCGTAGCAAAAAAGTCCATTTTTTTTACAACAAATTTACACCTTTAATTAACCCCTACAGGTGTGAAATTTTGCACACATAGACTGATGTAATTGTTTGTGCAAATCAGATTGCAAACGACATGAAAAGACATGGTTAACCCTATGTACACCAAGTGTCATTTCATGTCGGGTGCTTCTGTCTTTTCACAGAAGCCGGCTTTACCCGGCAATTGAATCAGAGGATATTTTACTATGTAGAAGTGTATAAACTATACATATATGTATATATATATGTCACAATGACATGTATATATATATATATATATATATATATGTATTCTATGTGTGTATATTTAGTGTTTACAAGGAAATAAAGGTTTTTTTTAGTTGCGATATTTTGTTCCCATAGACTTACATGGGACTTTCGGAATCGGATATCGCCGATATTTAGTGATATCGGCGATACCATTCCGATCCGATATTTTTAGATATCGAGCAGTATCGCTCAACACTAGTATACATATATACAATGGGGAAAAAGTATTTAGTCAGCCACCAATTGTGCAAGTGCTCCCACTTAAAAAGATGAGAGAGGCCTGTAATTGACATCATAGGTAGACCACAACTATGAGAGTCAAAACTAGAAAACAAATCCAGGAAATCACCTTGTCTGATTTGGCAAGATTTATTTTGCAAATTATGGTGGAAAATAAATATTTGGTCATTAACAAAAGTTCATCTCAATATTTTGTTATACATCCTTTGTTGGCAATGACAGAGGTTAAATGTCTTCTGTAAGTCTTCACAAGGTTGGCACACACTGTTGGTGGTATGTTGGCCCATTCCTCCATGCAGATCTCCTCTAGAGCAGTGATGTTTTGTGCCTGTCGCTGGGCAACACGGACTTTCAAATCCCTCCAAAGGTTTTCACTGGGGTTGAGATCTGGAGACTAGCTAGGCCACTCCCGGACCTTTATATGCTTCTTACGAAGCCACTCTTTTGTTGCCCTAGTGGTGTGTTTGGGATCATTATCATGCTGAAAGACCCAGACATATTTCATCTTCAATGACCTTGCGGATGGAAGGAGGTTTGCACTCAAAATCTCATGATACATGGCCCCATTCATTCTATCATGTACACGGATCAGTTGTCCAGGTCCCTTTGCAGAGAAACAGCCCCAAAGCATGATGTTGCCACCCCCATGCTTCACAGTAGGGATGGTGTTCTTTGGATGCAACTCAGCATTCTGTCTCCTCCAAACACGACGAGTTTTGTTTCTACCAAACAGTTCTACTTTGGTTTCATCAGACCATATGACATTCTCCAAATACTCTTCTGGATAATCCAAATGTTTTCTAGCAAACTTCAGACAGGCCCAGCCATGTACTGGCTTAAGCAGGGGGACTCGTCTGGCACTGCAGGATCTGAGTCCCTGGGGGCGCAGTGTGTTACTGATGGTAGAGTTTGTTACGGTGGTCCCAGCTATATGCAGGTCAGTCACTAGGTCCCCCCATGTGGTTCTGAGATTTTTGCTCACCGTTCTTGTGATCATTTTGATCCCATGGGGTGAGATCTTGCGTGGAGCACCAGATCGAGGGAGATTATTAGTGGTCTTGTATATCTTCCATTTTCTTATTATTGCTCCCATTGTTGATTTCATAACACCAAGCTGCTTGCCTATTGCAGATTCAGTCTTCCCAACCTGGTGCAGGGCTACAATTTTATTTTTGCTGTCCTTTGACAGCTCTTTGGTCTTCACCATAGTGGAGTTTGGAGTGTGACTGTTTGAGGTTGTGGACAGGTGCCATTTATACTGATAATAAGTTCAAACAAGTGCCATTACTACAGGTAATGAGTGGAGGACAGAGGAGCCACTTAAATAAGAAGTTACAGGTCTGTGAAAGCCAGAAATCTTGCATGTTTTAGGTGACCAAATACTTATTTTCCACCATAATTTGCTAAATAAATCTTGCCAAATCAGACAAGGTGATTTTCTGGATTTGTTTTTTCATTTTGACTCTCAGGCCGGCGTCACACACAACCACAAAAAATCGGTCCGTTTTAGACGGTCGATTGTTGGATTAAAATGCAAACATCACACATCCTTCTGGCATCCGATTTTCCTTCAAAGATGCGATTTAGTCGCATGTGTGTGTACCTTGTAACATCCGATTTTCATCCGACTTGCGAGATTTTCTCGCAGGCTTGCAAAACTGACATATAGTGGATCCAAAAGAATAGTATTTCAATCACAAAAAAAAGAATAGATATATACACATAGAACACATATATATATATATATATACATGTCATTGTGACATGTATATATACATATATTTATAGTTCCTAGACTTCTACATACTGTTATAGCCGCTAATTCAATTGCCGGCTTCTGTGAAATCACAGAAGCCGACATGAAATGATACACTGTTTCCACACAGTTAACCATGTCATTTCCTGTATTTTGATATTTGTTTAGAACTTACAATTACATGAGTGTATTTGTGCAAAATTTCAGACATGTAGGGGTTAATTAAAGATGTAATTTCGTTGAAAAAAAATGCGTGGGCTCCAGCTGTATTTTCTCCACCAGACAGACAAAGCAAGCGAGTGGGGGCAGATAATAACAGCCTAGGGAGGGTACATTTTTTGGTGCCCCCCTGGCTACTAACATCTGCCCCCAGACACCCCAGAAAGGGCAAATCTATAATTAGATTCGCCCTTTCTGGCACTTTGCCCGTCTATTCCCATTGCCCTGTAGCGGTGGCGAATGGGTTAATAATCTCACCTTAATGTCACTTTAGTATTGAAAGGTGACCTTAAGGCAGGTTAATAATTGAAAGCTGTCAATTAAACAACTATCAATTATTAATCCTATTGTATGATAGAAAAATCAAACACACACACTTTAATAAAAAAGAAGTTTAATGAAATAATCACACAGTTTTTGACAATATTTTATTTTCCTGCTAAAACCATTTGCTGTAATAAAAATAAAATAAAAAAGCAAAATGATTCTTACCAATCCGAAGTACAGTCAGGTCCCACGCTGTAATCCATCAGAAAGGGTTAACAGCTTACAGGTCGCAGAGAGCTAATAATGCTGTCTCAGACCTGTATTCCCCTGAATGAATAAGTTCCTCTCTCAGCGAAAGTAGAGGAATAGATTCATGAATGGAGCTTAATTGATTTATTGGCAATTTAACTTTAGTGACCTGACCTAAAGGGAAAGTGGACACAATCAATTAAGCTTCATTCATGAAACACATCCTCTCCTGTCGCCAGGAGAGGAACTTATTCATTCAGGAGCTTTGAGCTGAGCATGCAGGATTACTTGCACTGCTTGGCTCAAAGCTAGTTAACCCTTTGTGAAGGATTACAGCGTGGGACGTGACAGATCGGCGGAATAGGTAAGAATAATGTTGTTTTATTTTTTTTACTTTATTTTAGGAGATCAATGGCTTCGCACGGATTAAGTGTAAAATAAAATATGGTCAAAAAAATGTGTTTTTATTTCATTAAAATTATT
This sequence comes from Oophaga sylvatica, assembly GCA_033576555.1. Classification (NCBI taxonomy): domain Eukaryota; kingdom Metazoa; phylum Chordata; class Amphibia; order Anura; family Dendrobatidae; genus Oophaga; species Oophaga sylvatica. Next base: position 136,658,946 of record JARQOD010000004.1, on the reverse strand, counting down.
TATTCTTAAAGTGTGTGTGTGTTTTTTATTTACTTCAATAGGATTAATAATTGATAGTTGTCTAATTGACAGCTCTCAATTATTAACCTGCCTTAAGGTCACCTTTCAATACTAAGGTGACAGTAAGGTGAGATTATTAACCCATTCGCCACCGCTACAGGGCAATGGGAATAGACGGGCAAAGTGCCAGAAAGGGCGAATCTAATTATAGATTTGCCCTTTCTGGGGTGTCTGGGGGCAGATGTTAGTAGCCAGGGGGGGGCACAAAAAATGTACCCTCCCTAGGCTATTATTATCTGCCCCCACTCGCTTTGCTTTGTCTGTCTGGTGGAGAAAATACAGCGGGAGCCCACGCATTTTTTTTCAACGAAATTACACCTTTAATTAACCCCTACATGTCTGAAATTTTGCACAAAAACACTCATGTAATTGTAAGTTCTAAACAAATATCAAAATACAGGAAATGACATGGTTAACTGTGTGGAAACAATGTATCATTTCATGTCGGCTTCTGTGATTTCACAGAAGCCGGCAATTGAATTTGCGGCTATTACAGTATGTAGAAGTCTAGGAAATATAATATATATATATATACATGTCACAATGACATATATATATATATATATATATATATATATATATATATGTATGTATTCTATGTGTGTATACCTATTCTTTCTAGTCTTTATTAAAGCTGTCAGTGTGATTTTACAGTATAGCCGGGGATGAATTGCCGGCTTTTCTAAAGGACACCGATGCGATTTCATCGCAAGTCACACAGTGTGGTCCGTTTGTAATCCGATTTTTCATCGCTGCCATAGACTTGCATTGGCGATTGTCGACCCACAATCGGTGACAATCGCAGCATGCTGCGATTGTACACGGACGTTTAAAACGGACCACAAAATAACGGATACTGGGAGCTGCTCCATAGATTAACATAGGTCCGACTGCAATACGATTTTTCATCGCATTGCAGTCGTCCGATTATGTCGCCAGTGTGACGCCGGCCTCATAGTCATGGTCTAGCAATGATGTCAATTACAGGCCTCTCTTGTTATATATCTCCTGTCAAACCAAACTGATTAGATTGGTTTGACAGGAGCGATTCCTCATAAACCCATACTGATATGGGTTAAATAGTTATTCTCATTGAGATAATCAAGAATAACATCCCTCAGAAACCCTTCAAATATTTTACAAACGATAGAAGTTAGACTTACTGGCCTATAATTTCCAGGTTCACTTTTACAGCCCTTTTTGAATATTGGTACCACATTTGCTATGCGCCAGTCATTTGGAACAGATCCCGTCGCTATAGAGTCCCTAAATATAAGAAATAATAGTTTGTCTATTACATTACTTAGTTCTCTTAGTACTCGTGGATGTATGCCATCCGAACCCTGAGATTTATCTATTTTAATCTTATTTAGCCTGTTTCACACCTCTTCTTGGGTTACATTGGTGACTCTTAACCCCTTCACCCCCAAGGGTGGTTTGCACGTTAATGACCGGGCCAATTTTTACAATTCTGACCACTGTCTCTTTAAGAGGTTATAACTCTGGAACGCTTCAACGGATATTCGCGATTCTGAGATTGTTTTCTCGTGACATATTGTACTTCACGTTAGAAGTAAAATTTCTTCGATATAACTTGTGTTTATTTTTGAAAAAAATGCAAATATGGCGAAAATTTTTAAAATTTTGCAATTTTCAAACTTTGAATTTTTATTCCCTTAAAATAGAGAAATATGTCACACAAAATAGTTAAGAAATAACATTTCCCACATGTCTACTTTACATCAGCACAATTTTGGAACCAAAATTTTTTTGTTAGGAAGTTATAAGGGTTAAAAGTTGACCAGCGATTTCTCATTTTTACAACAAAATTTACAAAGCCATTTTTTTAGGGAACACTTCACATTTGAAGTCACTTTGAGGGGTCTACATGGCAGAAAATACCCAAAAGTGACACCATTCTAAAAACTGCACCCCTCAAGGTACTCAAAACCACATTCAAGAAGTTTATTAACCCTTCAGGTGCTTCACAGGAACTAAAGCAACGTGGAAGGAAAAATGAATATTTACCTTTTTAGCCACAAAAATGATCTTTTACAAACTTTTTTTTTATTTTCACAAGGGTAAAAGGAGAAAATGGACAGATAAGGTTGTTATGCAATTTCTCCTGAGTACGCCAATACCCAATATGTGGGGGAAAACCACTGTTTGGGCACACGGCAGAGCTCGTAAGGGAAGGAGCGCCGTTTGACTTTTTCAAACTAAAATTGGCTGGAATTGAGATTGGACGCCATGTCGCGCTTGGAGAACCTCTGATGCGCCTAAACAGTGGAAACCCCCACAAGTGACACCATTTTGGAAACTAGACCCCCTAAGGTACTTATCTAAATCTGATGTGAGCACTTTGAACCCTCAAGTGTTTCACAAAAGTTTATAATGCCTAGGTGTGAAAAAAAAAAAAAAAACAATTTTCCACAAAAATGATTTTTTAGTCTCAAATTTTTGAATTTTCCCAAGGAAATTGGACCCCAAAAGTTGTTGTCCAATTTGTCCTGAGTACGCTGATATCCCATATGTGGGGGGGGGGAACTGTTTGGGCGCACGGCAGGGCTTGGAAAGGAAGTAGTAACGTTTTGGAATGCAGACGTTGATGGGGGTCATGTTCCGTTTGCAGTGACCCAGATGAGCCTAAACAGTGGAAATCCCCACAAGTGACCCCATTTTGGAAACTAGACCCCTAAGGAACTTATCTAGATCTTTGGTGAGCACTTTGAACCCCCAAGTGCTTCACACAAGTTTATAATGCCCGGGCATGAAAATAAAAAATCCTATTTTTTTCCCACAAAAATTATCTTTTAGTCACTCATTTTTTATTTTCCCAAGGGTAACAGGAGAAATTGGACCACATAAGTTGTTGTCCAATTTGTCCTGAGTACGCTGATACCCCATATGTGGGGGGGGAACCACTGTTTGGGCGCACGGCAGAGCTCGGAAGGGAAGGAGCACCATTTGACTTTTTCCAACCAAAATTGGCTGGAATTGAGATTGGATGCCATGTTGCATTTGGAGAGCCCTGATGTGCCTAAACAGTGGAAACCCCACAAATTACCCAATTTGGGAAACTAGACCCCTAAGGAACTTATCTAGATCTTTGGTGAACAATTTGAACCCTCAAGTGCTTCACACAAGTTTATAACGTAGAGCCGTAAAATTTAAAAATCATATTTTTTCTACAAAAATGATCTTTTCACCCCAATTTTTATTTTTCCAAGGGTAACAAGACTCCAAAAGTTATTGTGCAATTTGTCCTGAGTGCGCTGATACCCCATATGTGGGAGTAAACCACTGTTTGGGTGCATGGCAGAGCTTGGAAGGGAAGGAGCGCCGTCTGACTTTTTCAACACAGAATTGGCTGGACGCCATGTCGTGTTTGGAGAGCTCCTGATCTGCCTAAACAGTGGAAACCCCCATAAATGACACCATTTTGGAAACTAGACCCCTCAAGGAACTTATCTAGATGTGTGGTGAGAACTTTGAACCCCAGGTGTTTCACTAAAGTTTATAACGTACAGCCGTAAAATAAAAAATCTTTTTTTTTTTTACAAAAATGAATTTTTCGTCCCCAATATTTTATTTTCACAAGGGTAACAGAAGAAATTGGAACCCAAAAGTTGTTGTCCAATTTGTCCTGAGTACGCTGATACCCAATATGTGGGCGAAAACTACTGTATGGGCACACGTCGGGGCTCGGAAGGGAAGTAGTGACGTTCCGGATTGCAGACTTTGATGGAATGGTCTGGGGGCGTCATGTCGCATTTGGAGAGCCCCTGATGCACCTAAACAGTGGAAACCCCCCACAAGTGATCCCATTTTGGCAAACAGACCCCAAAAGGAACTTATCTAGATGTGTGGTGAGCGCACAATAACGCTTGGGGTCCAGAGTACGCTGATACCCCATATGTGGGGATAAACTACTGTTTGGATGCATGGCAGAGCTCAGAAGTGAAGGAGCACCGTTTGACTTTTTCAACGCAGAATTGGCTGGAATTGAGATCAGACGCCATGTCACATTTGGAGAGCCCCTGATGTGCCTAAACAGCGGAAACCCCCCAATTCTAACTCCAACCCTAACCCCAACACACCCCTAACCCTAGTCCCAACCCTAACCACAAACCTAACCCTAACACACCCCTAACCCTAATCCTAACTTTAGCGCCAACCCTAACCCTAACTTTAGCTGAAACCCTAACCCTAATGGGAAAATGGAAATAAATACATTTTATTTATTTTATTATTTTTCCCTAACTAAGGGGGTGATAAAGGGGGGGTCTGATTTACTATTTATAGCGGGTTTTTATGATTGGCAGCTGTCACGGTAAAAGACGCTTTTTATTGCAAAAAATAGTTTTTGCATCGCCACATTTTGAGAGCTATAATTTTTGCATATTTTGGCCCACAGAGTCATGTGAGGTCTTATTTTTTGCGGTACGAGTTGACGTTTTTATTGGTACCGTTTTTGAGCACGTGACATTTTTTGATCGCTTTTTATTTCGATTTTTGGGAGGTTAGAATGAACAAAAATCAGCAATTCATGAATTTCTTTTGGGGGAGGCGTTTTTATCGTTCCGCGTGTGGTAAAATTGATAAAGCAGTTTTATTCTTCGGGTTAGTACGATTACGGCGATACCTCATTTATATCATTTTTTTATGTTTTGGCGCTTTTATAGGATAAAAACAATTTTATATGAAAAATAATTATTTTTGCATCGCTTTATTCTGCGAGCTATAACTTTTTTATTTTTTCGCTGATGATGCTGTATGGCAGCTTGTTTTTTGCGGGACAAGATGATGTTTTCAGCGGTACCATGTTTATTTATATCCGTCTTTTTAATCGCATGTTATTCCACTTTTTGTTCGGCGGTATGATGATAAAGCATTGATTTTTTGCTTTGTTTTTTTTTTTTTTAAGGGGTTCACTAAAGGGGTTAACTAGTGAGACAGTTTTATAGGGGGGTCGTTACGGACGTGGCGATACCAAATATGTGTACTTTTATTGTTTTGTTTCTTTTATTTACAGGAAGAAATGAATTTATTGGGGAATATATATATATTTTTTTTATTTATTTTGGATTTTTTTTTAAAACATGTTTATTTTTATTATTTTTACTTTTTTACTTTGTCCCAGGGTGGGACATCACTGTATTTTATCAGATCGCTGGTGTAACAGTGTGCACAGCACTCTGTCACACCAGCGATCGCACAGGCATAGATGCAGGCTTCTCAGTGCCTGCTCTCAGCAGGCACTGAGGAAGTCGCCTCCCTCCAGGACCCCGGCGCCATCTTGGATCCGGGTCCTGGGAGGGAGGAAGCCCTCAGAACAGCGCGATCACATCACGCTGCTCTGAGGGTCTCAGGGGGGCACGCAGGGAGCCCTCACCCTGCGCGTTCCTCCCCTGTGCCCCCAGTATACCGCGATCATGTTTGATCGCGGTGTGCAAGGGGTTAATGTGCCGGGAGCGGTCCGTGACCGCTCCTGACACACAGTCACGGGTGTCAGCTGTGATAATCAGCTGACACCCAGCGGCGATTAGCTGCGCTCCCTACGGGAGCGCAGCTAATCGCCTATGACGTACTATCCCGTCCATGGTCAGATTGGCACGGGTTTCATGGATGGGATAGTACGTCTGATGTCAGAGAGGGGTTAATATAGGGTTTTCTTTGTCTCTCGGCATTTCACCTAGCATTTTATTTGACACCGTGAATACCGTGGAGAAGAAGGTGTTTAATATATTAGCTTGTTCCTCGTCTTCTACAACCATTCTTTCCTCACAATTTTTTAAGGGGCTTGCACTTTCACTTGTGATTCTTTTACTAACTGATATGACTTGATTTGGAAAGGCAAACAGCTGTCTATATAAGATCTCACAACTCACAGTGCATGTCAGACAGACCAAATGAGAATCATGGATTATGGTGTAGGAAGCAGAGTAGAAGGAGGAGGCGACATGGACAGGGAAAAGGTTAGGGTGTTATGAATGTGCTAGAGATGGTTTCTGAGCAGAGTCTCCCTCTGGTGGTTACAGACAGTACTGAACCTTTCAGCGAGGAGTGGCAATCTGGAATCACCTGACTGGTCTGATGTAAGGGAGGTTCCCTCCCATGATGGTTGCCGGTGATCAATTGTTCTTGTCTCAATTGTGGTTCCTGGTTCATTTGGAAGTTTGCTGGAGTCTTGCCTGCATCTCCTGCTTTCAGATAAGATATTTTTTGCTTTTCTTTTGTGCTTGCTTTTTGCATTGTTTTCTGCACTTTTGTGGAGGTCAGCCAGGTCCCCTCCTGGGGCATGAGCTCCTCACAGTTTATCTGCAGCCACTGTTATTTGCTCATTTGCTTTTTCCTGTTTTTTCAGCGGCTGCAGCTTGGTTTTGTTCACACTGAGATCTGATTTAAGGGTGGCGAGATCGTGTGATCTCAGTATTTTTGTAATCAGAATTGTTGGATTTTTGTAGGGTTTTCTGGGTTGCAGAAAGTAATCTCTCCTTTCCTATCCTATTTAGTCAGCTTGTGGCCCCAGCGTTTGCTCAATTTATTTTCTGCCTATGTTTGTGTTTTCATCTTGTCTAACCGCCATTATATGTTTGGGGGCTTCCTATTTTCTTTGGGGATCTGCTCCGGGGCAGATAGCTTTCATCTTTCTGCCTTTAGGTGTAGTTATCTCTCAGGCTGTGACAAGGCGTTTAGGATCAACGTAGGAACGCTCCACGGCTACCTCTAGTTGTGTCGTTAGTTTAGGAATCTGCAACCCATCAGTTACCAACATCTCAGTTGTTCTGCTGCCCTGCTGTTGTTCCTGTCCTCCTCAGCTACCTAAGATAACAGTATCACCGGCCAAACTGAAAATTATATAGTACTCACAGAAGGGAAAAATAGTGTGGAAAGAAAAAAGTTGTCAGAGATTTTTATTTTTTTTCCGTCTGTTGCATTTTTTCCCTCTTTTTCTCTGGGTGCTGAGGAGGATTTTTTTTTCTTTCAATAGAGTTTGCACAGTTGTCTGGCCGTGTGGATCAGCTTGCCACTGAGGTTCGGAGTATTGCTACCTATCTTGCTAGGTTGCCGGTTGTGGAACCTAGGATTCCCATGCCAGATTTGTTTTTGGGGGATCTGGCTAAATTTCTGAATTTCAAAAATAACTGTAAGTTGTTTTTTGACTTAAAGCCTAAGTCCTCAGGTAACGCAGCACAGCAGGTTCAAATTGTCATCTCTCTCCTGCGCGGCGATCCTCAGGATTGGGCTTTTTCCCTGACACCTGGGGATCCTGTTTTGAATTATATTGATGCATTTTTTCTGGCTCTGGGGTTATTGTACGATGAACCTAATGTCACTGATCAAGCTGAAAAAACCTTGTTGGCATTAAATCAGGGTCTTGAAGATGCTGAGTTGTACTGTCAGAAATTCCGAAAGAGGGCAGTCCTGACCAAATGGAATGATGATGCTCTGGCAGCCTTTTTTCGGAAGGGGCTGTCAGAGAATGTAAAGGATGTTATGGTGGGATTCCCTGCTCCCTCTGGTCGCAATGATTCTATGTCATTGGCTATTCAAATTGACAGACGTTTGCGTGAGCGCAGAGGTATGCGTGAGATAGTGTTGCCTTGTGAGCCAGCTTCTGAGCCCATGCAGTGTAATAGAGTGACTTCTTGGTCTCAGCGTCATGAGTTTCGAAACCGCAATGGGTTATGTTTCTACTGTGGTGATGCCTCTCATGCTATTTCAGTCTGCCCTAAGTGGGGAAGACGTTTTGCACGCTCAGTTGTCTTGGGTAGTGTTCAGACTAAATTTCTGTTGACTGTTACCCTGATTTGCTCCCTGTCCACATTTTCTGCTCAGGCTTTTGTTGATTCAGGAGCAGCTATTAACCTGATGGATTTTGACTTTGCCAAACGTTGTAGGTTTCCCATGATACCCCTGCGGAAGTCTATTCCCCTACTGGGCATTGATTCTACCTCTTTGACGGAGAATAAACCCCAGTTTTCTACTCAGGTGATAATGAGGGTTGAACCAGATCATCAGGAGAGTTGCAAATTTCTGGTGCTGTATAATCTGCATGACATTATTGTACTAGGTTTCCCTTGGTTACAGTCTCATAATCCTGTTTTGGATTGGAAATCTGTGTCTGTGACCAGTTGGGGCTGCCAATGTGTTAATGCCGACACTCCTGTTTTTTCTGCCTCTCCCAAGTCTCAGGATGTTCCTGACTTTTTGACTGATTTTTCGGATGTATCTAGTGAAAGTAAATCTGCATCTTTGCCCCCTCACAGGAGCTATGATTGCGCTATTGAATTAGTGCCTGGTGGTAAATTTCCTAAAGGTCGCCTTTTTAACTTGTCTGTACCTGAACACGATGCTATGCGATCTTATATCAAGGAGTCATTGGAGAAGGGTCATATCAGACCATCCTCTTCACCCTTGGGTGCCGGTTCTTTCTTTGTGGCCAAAAAGGATGGTTCATTGAGGCCGTTTATTGATTATCGTCTCTTGAATACGATCACTGTGAAGTATCAATATCCGTTACCCTTGATTTCTGACCTGTTTTCCAGGGTGAAAAGTGCTAGTTGGTTTACCAAGCTTGACCTCAGGGGGGCGTATAACCTTATTCGCATTAAGCACTGGAATGAATGGAAGACGGCGTTTAATACCCCAGAGGGGCATTTTGAGTACCTAGTGATGCCTTTTGGGCTCAGTAATGCTCCTTCCGTCTTCCAATCCTTCATGAATGATATTTTCAGGGATTTTGTGGATAAATTTCTGATTGTTTATTTGGATGATATCTTGATTTTTTTCCAATGACTGGGACTCTCATGTGAAACATGTTCGGACTATTTTCCAGATTTTGAGAGAGAATGCACTGTATGTGAAGGGATCAAAGTGTCTTTTTGGCGTACAGAAGGTCTCATTTCTGGGATTTATTTTGTCTCCGTCTGTTATTGAAATGGACCCGGTCAAGGTTCAGGCCATCTGTGATTGGGTCCAACTCTTCATTAAAGGCTCTTCAGAGATTTTTGGGTTTTGCCAATTTTTATCGTAAATTTATTGGTAATTTCTCCGGTATTGTTAAACCATTGACTGATTTGGCCAAAAAGGGTTCTGATGTGGTGAATTGGCCTCCTGAGGCAGTCTCTGCGTTTCAGGAACTTAAGCAGAGATTCACTTCTGCTCCTGTTCTACGGCAGCCTTATGTTTCTCTACCGTTTCAGGTTGAGGTTGATGCCTCTGAAATTGGGGCAGGTGCCGTTTTGTCCCAAAGAGATCCAGAGACCTCTAAGAGTAACCCTTGTGCCTTTTTTCTCTCGAAAATTTTCTCCAACTGAACGTAATTATGATGTGGGTAATCGGGAGTTATTGGCCATGAAGTGGGCCTTTGAAGAGTGGAAACATTGGCTGGAGGGAGCCAAACATCAGGTGGTGGTCCTCACGGACCATAAGAATCTGGTTTATCTGGAATCAGCCAAGCGACTTAATCCTAGACAGGCCAGGTGGGCCTTGTTTTTCACATGTTTTAATTTTGTGGTTTCTTTTCTTCCTGGTACTAAGAATGTTAAGGCGAATGCCCTCTCGAGGAGTTTCTTTGCGGACTCTCCTGAGTTATCTGATCCTACTGTTATTTTGAAAGAGGGTGTAGTTTTTTCCGCCATCTCGCCCAATTTGAGACTGGCCTTGGAAGGGTGTCAGGAGGATAAACCTGAGCGCTGCCCTATTGGGAAATTGTTTGTCCCAGACCAGTGGAAGAAGAGTGTGATGTCTGAGATTCATTGTTCCGCGTTGGCTGGTCATCCGGGATTTTTGGTACCAGAGACTTGGTGAGTCGGTCCTTTTGGTGGCCTACTTTGTCTCGTTACGTCAGGGAATTTGTGCAGTCCTGTCGGACTTGCTCTCGCTCCAAGCCTTGCTCTCGCTCTAGTGGTTTGTTAATGCCATTACCTGTGCCCAAGAGGCCATGGACTCATATCTCTATGGCTTTTATTTCCGACCTCCCTGTTTCTCAGAGAATGACCGTTATCTGGGTAATCTGTGATAGGTTTTCCAAGATGATACATCTTGTGCCATTACCTAAGTTACCTTCCTCCTCCGAATTGGTGTCTTTGTTCCTTCAGCACGTGGTTCGGTTACATGGCATTCCGGAGAACATTGTGTCTGACAGAGGTGTCCAGTTTGTTTCCAGATTTTGGAGGACATTTTGTTCTAAACTTGGTGTTTAATTATCTTTCTCCTCTGCTTTTCATCCTCAGACCAATGGACAAACCAAGAGAACAAACCAGACCTTGGAGACTTATTTGAGATGTTTTGTGTCTGATCAAGATGACTGGGTCTCTTTTTTGCCTTTGGCTGAGTTTGCTCTTAATAATAGGCCCAGCTCTGCCACCTTGATGTCTCCATTTTTCTGCAATTTTGGGTTTCACCCTCGATTTTCTTCGGGACAGGCGGAGGCTTCTGTCTGTCCGGGTGTTGACTCTGTTGTGGAGCGAATGCAGCAGATTTGGGACCAGGTAGTGGAGAGGTTGTCTCTCTCTCAGGAGAAGGCCCAACGGTTTGCCAACCGGCATAGGACTGATGGTCCTCGGTTTAAAGTGGGGGACTTGGTTTGGTTGTCCTCAAGAAATATCCCTATGAGGGTTGCATCTCCAAAGTTTAAGCCCAGGTTAATTGGACCTTATAAGATCATGGAGATTCTTAATCCTGTTTCCTTCCGTTTGCTTCTTCCAGGGACATTTAAGATCCATAACGTGTTCCACAAGTCCTTATTGAAGAGGTTTGTCGAGCCAGTGGTTCCTATGGCTGCGCCTCCTGACCCTGTTTTGGTTGAGGGCAATCTGGAGTATGTGGTTGAGAAAATATTGGATTCTTGTTTTTCTAGACAGAAACTCCAGTATTTGGTTAAGTGGAGAGGTTATGGTCAGGAGGACAATTCTTGGGTGTTTGCTTCGGACATCCATGCTAGGACACTGATCCGTGCCTATCACCGAGCTCATCCTGATCGGCCTGGTTGCACAGGTGAGGGTTCAGTGACCCCTCCTCAAGGGGGGGGTACTGTTATGAATGTGCTAGAGATGGTTTCTGTGCAGAGTCTCCCTCTTGTGGTTACAGACAGTACTGAACCTTTCAGCAAGGAGTGGCAATCTGGAATCACAGACTGGTCTGATATAAGGGAGGTTCCCTCCCATGATGGTTGCCGGTGATCAATTGTTCTTGTCTCAATTGTGGTTCCTGGTTCATTTGGAAGTTTGCTGGAGTCTTGCCTGCATCTCCTGCTTTCAGATAAGATATTTTTTGCTTTTCTTTTGTGCTTGCTTTTTGCATTGTTTTCTGCACTTTTGTGGAGGTCAGCCAGGTCCCCTCCTGGGGCCTGAGCTCCTCACAGTTTATCTGCAGCCACTGTTATTTGCTCATTTGCTTTTTCTTTTAAGTAGCAGATTGATAAAACTTAACTTTTAATAAAGATGTAAAAGAGAAGAAAAGAAAATTAGTGCTATTGTGCAAGTGATACAAAAACCCGAAAAAAATGTGAGTGAAATATAGAGAGATTAGAGGTAAAAAACCACTGATTTGTTTTATGGCTATATATGTAGCTCACTATAATTTGATCCTGTATGTATAACCCAATTTGTTCCTTAAATGTATGTGATTAGGAACGATTCGGCCTGTATACCTAATATCTGTTCACTCTCAAAAGGAACTCTTATCGGTATGCACTAAAAAGGATCATAAAGTTAAATGATGTATATCAAATTATAATTCACTCTCCTGTATGGTTTATAGCCCAATGATATTATCCAATAATTGCTTTGGGGGAGGGCATTACATATCAGACATGAAAATACATCATTATACATGAAATATCATTTGCTTTTTCCTGTTTTTTCAGCGGCTGCAGCTTGGTTTTGTTCACACTGAGATCTGATTTAGCTGGGGGGCGAGATCGTGTGATCTCAGTATTTTTGTAATCAGAATTGTTGGATTTTTGTAGGGTTTTCTGGGTTGCAGAAAGTAATCTCTCCTTTCCTATCCTATTTAGTCAGCTTGTGGCCCCAGCATTTGCTCAATCTATTTTCTGCCTATGTTTGTGTTTTCATCTTGTCTAACCGCCATTATATGTTTGGGGGCTTCCTATTTTCTTTGGGGATCTGCTCCGGGGCAGATAGCTTTCATCTTTCTGCCTTTAGGTGTAGTTATCTCTCAAGCTGTGACGAGGCATCTAGGATCAACGTAGGAACGCTCCACGGCTACCTCAAGTTGTGTCGTTAGTTTAGGAATCTGCAACCCATCAGTTACCAACATCTTAGTTGTTCTGCTGCCCTGCTGTTGTTCCTGTTCTCCTCAGTTACCTAACATAAGACTAGGGGCTGGCCGCAGTGCGCAGTAGCAGTCAATTTAATGGCTATTGGGCCGACATCTGGGCGTTGGTACCCTGCTTCCTCATTTGCTGTGCAGCTGGGGCAGCGTGACTACCACCTCTTCCTCTGAACTGCCCACATCATGGCCTTGACTCCATGTGGGGCCTAGAACCTCATTATCCCCATCGCATCATCACACCCCACCAGTCTATCCGTAACTCTGCTTCACTACTAATCCAGTTCTGTCCTTGCTACTCCTCTTCTCCCCTCTGCAAATCCTTCATTGTCTCCCAATTCCACAATGTGTCGACTTCAAGCTACTAAAACTGACCTACAAAGCCATACATAATCTGTCTCCCCCATATATCTCCAAACTAATCTCCCAATATCTCCCACCAAGTAATGTCCGGTCCTCCCAAGACCTCTTTCTCTCCTCCACAATCGTATGTTCCTTATCCAATCACCTGAAAGACTTCTTCTGAGTATCCCCCATCGTGTAGAATTCTGGGGCCCAATGCATCCGATTATCCACTACATCCGGAACTTTCAAGCAGAACTTGAAAACCCATGTCTTCGGAGCAGCTTACAGCCTGTAATGACCTCGCTGCCACCAGAGCTGCTGCAACTCCTGAACCTACTGTCTCCTTCAAATTGTCCTGTAGAATGTAAGGCCACAAGGATAAGGTCTTCTCCCCTCTGTAACTTTCTGTCACTATTAGTTTGTCCATTGTAATTTCTATTTGGGTTTTGTATATAACCCCTCCTCATGTACTGCACCATGGAATCAATAGTGCTATAAAAAAATGAAACAATAATAATAATAATCCTCCACATGATGTTGCTCCCAGTCCTCACTACTACACTCCTTGCCAGACTACGCACAGCGGAAAGCTGCAGCAGTTTCCACCTGTGTTGCATCATCAACCCAGATGGGCTGTGGTGGTCAGTTGACTGCTTGCACTACCCCTTCCATATACTTATCCTTCAACAGAACAAGTGTTTGGGCATCAGTGCACTAAATCTCTTCCAGTTGTGGGTCAGGGCCCAGTTAATAGCCCATGGAACCACGGCCAGCAGAATCATCAAAAAGCAGATGTGACTGATGCATGACTTGGGGCTCAGATTGCTTACATGTAGTGTTGAGCGATAGTGCTCGATATCTAAAAATATCGTATCGAAATTGTATCGCCGATAGCACTAAATATCGTCGATATCCGATTTCGATACCGGAAGTCCAATGTAAGTCTATGGGAACAAAATATCGCAACTAAAAAAAACCTTTATTTCCTTGTAAACACTAAATATACACACATAGAATACATATATATATATATAATATATATATATATATTACATGTCATTGTGACATATATATATACATATATGTATCGTTTATACACTTCTACATAGTAAAATATCCTCTGATTCAATTGCCGGGTAAAGCCGGCTTCTGTGAAAAGACAGAAGCACCCGACATGAAATGACACTTGGTGTACATAGGGTTAACCATGTCTTTTCATGTCGTTTGCAATCTGATTTGCACAAACAATTACATCAGTCTATGTGTGCAAAATTTCACACCTGTAGGGGTTAATTAAAGGTGTAAATTCGTTGTAAAAAAAACGGACTTTTTTGGTACGAATTTACACCTTTAATTAACCCCTACAGGTGTGAAATTTTGCACACTTACACTCATGTAATTGTTTGTGCAAATCAGATATCAAACTACATGAAAAGACATGGTTAACTCTATGTAAACCAAGTGTCATTTCATGTCGGGTTCTGCATTTTCACAAAAGCCGGCAATTGAATTAGCGGCTATTATACTATGTAGAAGTGTATGAACTATAAATATAAATATATATATATGTGTCACAAATTCAATGACATGTATATATATATATGAGGTGTAAAATTGCTGAAAAAAAATGCGTGGGCTCCCGCCCTATTTTCGCAACCAGACAGACAAAGCCAGTGAGTGGGGACAGATAATAATAGCCCAGAGAGGGACCATTATTTTTGGCCCCCCCCCGGCTACTAACATCTGCCCCCAGACACCCCAGAAAGGGCAAATCTCTAATTAGATTTGCCCTTTCTGGCACTTTGCCCGTCTATTCCCATTGCCCTGTAGCGGTGGCGAATGGGTTAATAAGGGGTTAAAATGACCTTGCAATTGAAAGGTCACTTTAAGCCAGGTTAATAATTGAGAGCTGTCAATCAGACAACTATCAATTATTAATCCTATTGTATGAAAGAAAAATCAAACACACACACTTTAATAAAAAAGAAGTTTAATGAAATAATCACACAGTTTTTGACCATATTTTATTTACCTGCTAAAACCATTTCCTGTAATAAAAATAAAATAATAAAGCAAAATTATTCTTACCAATCCGATGTACAGTCAGGTCCCACGGTGTAATCCATCAGAAAGGGTTAATGTTTACTGCAGGGACCGCAGCTAATGCTGCAGCCTCACAGTAAACCCCCAAATGAATGAGTTCCTCTCCTGGCTGACAGGAGAGGAAGTGGAAAGCTTAATTGATTGCTTTCCACTTTCACTTCAGGTCAGCCAGGGACACAATCAGTGACATCAGAGGGAACTGGTTAACAAAAATAGGGGATCCCTCGAAAAAAAATGGCGTGGGGTCCCCCCTATTTTTGTTAACCAGCCAGATGAAGCAGACCGCTGAGGCCTGGTTTTTCAGGCTGGTAAGGATCCAATATCCATGGACCTTGCAAGCCTGATAATACCAGGCCACAGCAGTCTGCTTAGCTTGGCTGGTTAACAAAAATAGGGGATCCCCTCGAAAAAAAAAACGGCGTAGGGGTCCCCCTATTTTTGTTAACCAGCCAAGTAAAATGCAGACTGCTGCGGCCTGGTATTAAAAGACTGTCAAGGCCCATGGATTTTGGCCCTCAACAGTCTGATAATACCAGGCTACAGCAGCCCCACATTTGGCGCATCAAAAGATGTGCCAATTGTGGCACTTTACCCGCTCTTCCCACTTGCCCTGTAGCGGTGGCAAGCGGGGTAATAAGGGGTTAATGTCACTGTTGATTGCACGGTGACAATAAGCCCGGTTAATAATGGAGAGGCGTCAATAAGACACCGATCCATTATTAATCCCAAAGTTATTAAATGCATAAAAAAAAGACAAAGCAAGAAAAAAGTCTTTTAATGAAATAAAAGAGACAACACAGTTTTCATTAATTTTATTACTCTCTCATTCCTGCGACGCCATCGATCTCCTGTAAAAAAAGAAAAAAAACAAACCAACAGTATACCACCTGTCCGACGCAGTCCATAACGGCAGTCCCACGACGATCCAGCTCTGCTACATCGCAATGACAGGCAGAGCCTGTCATCGCGACGCAGCATAGCTGATTACCTGCTTCCCCGGCGGTGACGTCATCGGACTGACTGCTTTACGGCCGGGATTACCCAGCAGTCACTGCAGTTATCGCGAGAAACTGCATGTGACCGCCGGGGAGAAGAGGATGGCGGCCATGAAGCAGTCCAGGACGTGACCGCCGGAGATCTTCTGCCAGGTAAGTGCCGCTGACTCCTGACAGACCCGACCGACGGACACTGACAGTGACAGACCCGACCGACGGACACAGACAGTGACAGTGACAAATCCGATTCCGGTATTAGATAAGACGAAAATATCGAAACGAATTATCGAAAGGCCGATAGAGCTAATATCGGCCGATAGCCGATATTTACATTATCGTATCGCTCAACACTACTTACATGATATGCAAAGGGGTGGAAGATAGATGCCCATGGGCCACAGGTGCAAAATCTGCAAAATCTGCATTTTCAGCAGAGGGCTGGGTAGAAGACAAAGCAAAGGAACTGAAGGCACTCTCAGCTAACTAATCTAAAACCACCTCTACTTGTTCTGGCCTCACCATTCATCCAGCTGTACTCGGGCCTATGAAATTATACAGAATGATGTGTCGCCTGCTGGCACCAGAGGAAAGAGTTTCATTTTGGCGCATAGCAGGCACAGAAGGACCATAGCCTCTCTTTACCTGCAGCAGCTCCACCACCAGCAGCATGGTCCCATTCCCTATTTGATGCTCTTCTCACTGTTTTCACCCTAAAAAGTGGAAGATTATTAAACTGCCTGTTTTCAGAGTACTCCCCAAAAAATCAATAAAAATATTTAAAAAACTGTGTTGGCTACCTCCTCCTCCTATGCCTCCTCAATCTCCTCCTCCAGTTGGACCTCCACCTCCTGGTTTAAGATTATCATTTTTTTTATTCTGCTATTTTAAGACATTTCCCTATCCACATTGGTTTGGAGGGCAATTGTCTTGCTCTTACACCCATTTATGTTGCTTTTGCAGCCCGTAATATGACCATTTCACAGCCATTTTAAAGCACTGAAGTTCGGGTCACAATTGACTCTTATTGGGTTCAGGTTCGGGGTCAAGTTCAGTCGGAGTCATGTTCAGATAGCGAACTTTCAACGCTAGTTCGGCGAACATGGCGTATCTGAACATCCACGGGTTCCCTCATCCCTACCTAGTATATCAAAGAATATAGTTCAGGGCAGAAACTATTCACTTTAACTTTTACTGCTATGAAGAACTCCACTTCTATCCCATCTTTAATAAATAAGGTCATACATGTTTATGGATACTTTTATACTCCCAAATTCTGTTCAGACACTTCATGAACTATCTATATCTATTGTTTTCATCAAGAACAGTCTTCATTCCCTTGGGAACACTTGACATACTTTAACTAAAATGTAAACTTGATCTTTGCTAGCATATTTCATTAGATAACATTTTGTCAGGAGATGCACTATAAGAGGCCATCTCAGGACACAGCAGAGAATCTTCGGTCACAGTTTGGGTGCATTTTCTGAGGATGAGCCTCATACTGACCCAGGAGGAAAGAGGCACACAGATTTACCATAGAAAAAAAAATCAATCTGTTCTGGAAAATCCTCGAATGTCAAAGGAGAATGAAAAATATGTTTTTAAGAGAATATTTTATGACACTTTCAACAGGAAGAACAGTATTTGTGCTAAGGGAAAATAGTGCCTCTCCATATGGGCCCCAGGGCTGAGATTTCCTGTCTAATTCCT
Source organism: Oophaga sylvatica (assembly GCA_033576555.1). Lineage (NCBI taxonomy): Eukaryota > Metazoa > Chordata > Amphibia > Anura > Dendrobatidae > Oophaga > Oophaga sylvatica. Next base: position 136,641,433 of record JARQOD010000004.1, on the reverse strand, counting down.
TGACTACAAATATGCTGAGCATCATGTTGGAATAACCCCAGCATAATATTTGCAAAGCTTACATTCTTATAATTAGAACTACTATCCGATTATGTTACGTACAAATTATTCAGGGCAGTTGTCTTACAAAACAATATGCTATTTAAATCACACATTACTATCATTATAAAGGTAAAACAGTTATGTAAAGCATAATATATGCTGTACATAATTAGTTGCAGACAGAGGCACATGTTTATATTACCAAGAATCTGGATATTTAGCATCTGGTGTGTACATCCGTTCCAGAGATGATTGCACCCTGTGAACCACAACACCATGCAGATAAAATGAGTACTACAACATTATCCTATAAAACAATGATGTAAGCAAATACCTAACGCTACACATTATATTGATGACTTACTCAAGGGATATTGAATATTGGTTATCAAAGTGGATGCTCTTCCTTTACTGATATTGTGGCCATATATTTTGTATTACTGTGAAAATTGTCATCATTCCTTGTCTAACACACACACACAGACACACATACACACAGACATAAATACACACACACAGACCAAATACACACAGACATATACACACACACATACAGAAGCACATGCACACATACACACACACACGGCACACATACACACAGACATATACACACACACACACAGATGCACATACACACACACGGCACACATACACACAGACATATACACACACACAGACACACATACACACACACAGGCACACATACACACAGACATAAATACACACACACAGACACAAATACACACAGACATATATACACACACATAAAGAAGCACATGCACACATACACACACACACGGCACACATACACACAGACATATACACACACAGATGCACATACACACAGACATATATATGACTCGCACCACATGTGTGGTTACCAGGGCTATGGGGTACTCGGAGCCGAGCCCATTGATTTCCATGGGAGATGTCACTGGCAGCGGGACTCGTTCCGTGGCCCTGGCGCTCATGCGATGGGGGATATTTACAGGGGATTATAAGGATAGGTAGTTCGTGACGCCACCTGCGGTGTCTGATCAGATTGACCAGCGCTGCTATAAGAATCTTCACAGGGGATGTTATGGGGCAGCTGGGTGGTAAGTCTCCCACAGGTGAGACTGGTCCCTGGAAGTCTATGGGAGTGATGATGCAGGGTGTAGATAAGAATTCAGTCACACACGAAATAGCTTCTTTTCATACCTTTTACTTGCAGATGGTTCAGGCAGGTCCCGGGAAGCTGGTCGGGGTGGAGAATGCACACTCGGGTAGCCGCTGAGCAGGTTAGAGGCCTCCTTTACTTCAAAATGTACTTGAGTCCAAACTTGCATAAAGCGAAGTTAACTCTTTCTGTAGCAACTACGCCCGGCCAACATTGTGGTGGAGCCTTCTATGTCTCTGATCATCAGATGTTGAGAGAACTAAGTCCTTACTTTTGCAGGGCCCTGCTCAAAGTCCCTGTTCTCCCTGACTCCGGTTACGTATTGGCGCTTAGGGCTGCTCTCTGCGACCTGTAGTCCAGATAGCCTCCGGTTTTCTATCACTAGACGTGAAGTACTAGCAATGCTTCGGACCCGGTGTCTGGTTAATTAGTGCAGGTAATCCAATACCTGAAGCACTTCTCTCTGTCTTCTCCACTGTGCCCTTCGCCCTGCTTCCCGCTCTTAACATAAGCACCTGTAGCTTTTGATGGTAATGTCAGCTTTCTTCTAGAGCTCCCTGAATAGCTCTCAGTATCCTCCAAGTCCAGACTGGACTGAGACTGAACTGCCCTGTACTCAGACAGGAAACAGACTGAGGGGATGACTCACTCCTGAGCCACCCAGAGCTTGACTGCTCTGTCTTCAGGCAGGATCTGACTGACTAACTGACTGACTGAAATCTGATCTTCTCTGTCCGAAGACAGGAAACTATCTGACTCTGCTACGTGTCACTCCCTTTTATACCCCTGATGGGTGTGTCTAAAAGTGTGAGTGAAGTGAATGCATATCAAGCGTTGCGGTTACCTTCCTGTGCACTCTCCTGGATTTTATGTGTGCCTGACATAGCTGGGCCACACATCCCCCCTTGGTTAAACACAGCACTCCCGGGCTGTAAAAGAGAAAAAGAAAACATTTTTGTTTTGCATTAAACAACAACATTTTAACTCTTCCCATCCGGGAGGTAAGACTTCTTGAACGTTACAATTTGTACATGGACATATAAAAGTATCAAAACATTCTCATAAATATTAGACAATATTCTTGTGGAGGACCCGCACCAAAAACCTCCCACGTGGGTCCTGGGTGGGCTGCAGGACTTCTGACTGCAGACCTCACTCTAGGCCACACCATACGGGTTTTTCTTCAGAGGTAGATAGCAATGGTTTTGTGTAAAACCAAGATGGTGCACCGTGGTGCAAACTATTTACAAAGCAAGTTCTTGGGCTGGCACAGTCCACAGCCACGCAGTCCATTGGCATGGTTAAAAGACATTTCAAGTAATCACATTTCAAATATAATACTGCAATACTATTAACTCTTTAAACTCATTAACCTGGTACCCAGCCGGGTATTCTAAGCATACTATGCACATTATGTAAACATTTCTATACATATCAGTAAAGTGCAAATTCTTGTAAAACTTCTTCCAACTTTGTACATTCTTTAGTTGCAGTAAACCCTGTCTGGGTCCTACTGGCTTTTATCTTCCTTCTTAGTAGTGGCAACATTTTTTTGTTTGAGCTGGGGACCTAACAGGTATCTCCCTGGAGTAGAACGCAGATTGCGTTGTAGAAGGTGCCGCAGTGTACATCTCATATTGCGCTTCAGAACTGGTCGCAGGTTGCGATGCCGAAATAGTCGCAGGTTGCGTTATGGGTGCACGGCCTGGTGCGGACGCCAAAAATGACGCTGCTGGGACTTGCGATTCCGAGTAGGACGCAGGTGCGCGCAGGGGCTCAGTTGGGAACGCACTAACCTGCTGCTGTTGCTGCTCCCAGTCGCTCTCCATCACTGACGGCTGGGTTCCCTCCGGTGTCCCTACCAGGGGACTGTGCTCCGCTGTGGCCTCCTGGCCTGGCTGGTATACCGGTCCGTCTCCCGCCGCTTCATCGGTGGAGTCGGGTTCAGCTCCTTCATAGCTGGTCTCCGGTTTCCCTTCAGCCGCTGGCGTTGGTGGCACAGGGGACGCAGGCAACGATTTCGTTCCTGGAGGGTTAAGCACGGCGTCCCACAGCAGCCGCTGTTTCCGGGTACGCCAGCGTTTCTCAATCTCCTTCATTCCTTTGCGATGGCGGGCCACATCTTCCAGCACCGCATCCACCTTCTCCATGACATAGAGGATCAGGTCCAGCTCTTTTTGGGGGCGGCCATAACTTTTCGCGCCACAGGGGGGTACACGCCCACGAATGCACGCCCACCTTCTTCACCAGCGCCTCAGGGCGCCAATTTGGCGGTAAAATGGCGGTATTTGGCGCCAAATGCAGCAAACAGTCTTTTTCACCAAACAGTTCAATATAGGCACACAGGACTCACAATTGCAAGCTTCGGATCCTGTTCGTGACGCCAGAAGATGACTCGCACCACATGTGTGGTTACCAGGGCTATGGGGTACTCGGAGCCGAGCCCATTGATTTCCATGGGAGATGTCACTGGCAGCGGGACTCGTTCCGTGGCCCTGGCGCTCATGCGATGGGGGATATTTACAGGGGATTATAAGGATAGGTAGTTTGTGACGCCACCTGCGGTGTCTGATCAGATTGACCAGCGCTGCTATAAGAATCTTCACAGGGGATGTTATGGGGCAGCTGGGTGGTAAGTCTCCCACAGGTGAGACTGGTCCCTGGAAGTCTATGGGAGTGATGATGCAGGGTGTAGATAAGAATTCAGTCACACACGAAATAGCTTCTTTTCATACCTTTTACTTGCAGATGGTTCAGGCAGGTCCCGGGAAGCTGGTCGGGGTGGAGAATGCACACTCGGGTAGCCGCTGAGCAGGTTAGAGGCCTCCTTTACTTCAAAATGTACTTGAGTCCAAACTTGCATAAAGCGAAGTTAACTCTTTCTGTAGCAACTACGCCCAGCCAACATTGTGGTGGAGCCTTCTATGTCTCTGATCATCAGATGTTGAGAGAACTAAGTCCTTACTTTTGCAGGGCCCTGCTCAAAGTCCCTGTTCTCCCTGACTCCGGTTACGTATTGGCGCTTAGGGCTGCTCTCTGCGACCTGTAGTCCAGATAGCCTCCGGTTTTCTATCACTAGACGTGAAGTACTAGCAATGCTTCGGACCCGGTGTCCGGTTAATTAGTGCAGGTAATCCAATACCTGAAGCACTTCTCTCTGTCTTCTCCACTGTGCCCTTCGCCCTGCTTCCCGCTCTTAACATAAGCACCTGTAGCTTTTGATGGTAATGTCAGCTTTCTTCTAGAGCTCCCTGAATAGCTCTCAGTATCCTCCAAGTCCAGACTGGACTGAGACTGAACTGCCCTGTACTCAGACAGGAAACAGACTGAGGGGATGACTCACTCCTGAGCCACCCAGAGCTTGACTGCTCTGTCTTCAGGCAGGATCTGACTGACTAACTGACTGACTGAAATCTGATCTTCTCTGTCCGAAGACATGAAACTATCTGACTCTGCTACGTGTCACTCCCTTTTATACCCCTGATGGGTGTGTCTAAAAGTGTGAGTGAAGTGAATGCATATCAAGCGTTGCGGTTACCTTCCTGTGCACTCTCCTGGATTTTATGTGTGCCTGACATAGCTGGGCCACACATATACACACACATACAGAAGCACATGCACACATACACACACACACGGCACACATACACACAGACATATACACACATGTAGATGCACATACACACACAGAGGCACACATACACACACACAGACATATATACACACACTAACACACATACACACACAGACATATATAGACACACATGCAGACGCACATATATACACACAGAGACACACATACACACACAGACACACATACAAACAGACATATATACACACACACATGCACATACACACACAGACATATATACACACACACTAATGCACATACACACACAGACATATATAGACACACACGCAGATGCACATATAGACACACACACAGGCACACATACAAACAGACATATATACACACACACATGCACATACACACACAGACATATATACACACACACTAATGCACATACACACACAGACAATATAGACACACACGCAGATGCACATATAGACACACACACAGGCACACATACAAACAGACATATATACACACATGCACATACACACACAGACATATATACACACACACACACACACACACACAACTAATGCACATACACACACAGACATATATAGACACACACGCAGATGCACATATATACACACACAGACACACATACACACACACAGGCACACATACAAACAGACATATATACACACACACACATGCACATCCACACACAGACATATATACACACACACACACACAAGATGCACATACACACATACACATGCACACAGACACATATATACACACACACAGATGCACATACACACAGAGGCACATATACACACACAGACATATATATACACACACAGATGCACATACACACATACAGATGCACACATACACACATACACATACACATACATGCACACATACACACAGACACACATATACACACACAGATGCACATACACACAGAGAGGCACACATACACACACAGACATATATACATAGACGCACATATACACACAGACACATACACACACAGGCACACATACACACACAGACATATATATACACACACAGATGCACATATCCACACAAAATCACTTTTTGTTTGTAAAACTCGACAGGTGCACCAGCGCCTTAGGCCTGTTTCAGACATCAGGTTTTTGCAATCAGGCGAGTTCCGGAATTTTTTCTGAAAACCGGATGCCGCAAAATCTAAAACCGGATCCGGTTTTTTACCAATGACTAACATTATTGCCGGATCGCGCCGCATGCCCAGCTTTTTGTTACAATGAAAGTCTATGAGCGCCACAATGCGCTGGATCCAGTTTTTGCCGGATCCGGCATCTGGATCCGTTTTTTTTTGTCTGGTTTTGGTTTTGTAGCCCAGCCCACACCAATCTATATAAACAATGCCAGTGGGACCACCCTCAGCCATAACCATGAGCAGGAGGAGAAGATATGGAGCCAGCCGCCGAGGAGCCAGCCGCAGGAGAGGAGGACAGGAGACCAGACCACCACCACCAGCACAACCCGAAGAATTTGGGGCCATGATGCAGCTGGGACCAGATGCAAGACGGTAAATATCACAGACAAGCACTTTCAGAGAGGGCCATGCAATATCAATTATATTCATGGCCTTTTTTTCTCTTATTCCACAGACAAGCTAAGGGACCCGAAAAAATATGCGCTGACCGAGCCCATACAGTACCACTCCAACCACCAGCCAAAGTAAAAAGAGCCTGATAGTGAGCAGGAGAGCACGGCATCAGACAGCAGACGATAAATATCACGCACTACCCCTTCCAGCCAGGGCCATGCAATATCACTTGATATTGCATGGCTTTTGTTTGTCTTTATTCCACAGCAGAAGACGGCCCTCAACGACAGCAGCACAGGACACGTCTTCTTCTTCTGGGAGCCCTCCGACGCATTGTCAGCGTTTAGAGGTAAGTTTTTTTTTTTCACAATCGCATCTCTCGTCATTTATATATTAATGGCATTACTTTTTATTTATGACAGGAAATGGAACCTGAAGAGGAGCTCCCAGGAAAAGAACGAAGGGGTGGAGAGATACCCGGAGTGGGCTCGCAATTCGTAAGTTTCCTGCATGCATCGCTCAAACACAACATCATACTACACACAACACAAAGAAAACAATTTAGTACAGACATCACAATGCACCCAAACACATATGCCTACATTCAAGCACATAATTTTTTTTTTTTATAGTCTTCCGGAACTGATGCTCGGCAAAGAGCTCCTCGCAGTGCCTCCCAGGGTCATCGGCGTAAGCGACGCGGCGGTCACCATAGTGTAAGTATCTTTTTTTTTTTCAATTTTTTTGTAAACTTTTTTGTTTTATTTTTTATTTACAATTTCTTTTTTCCTTGGTAGTTTGGAGACTAATGTATATTTTTTCTCTTTTTCTTTAACAGGCTTCACAGCATGCTCCCGACACAGACGGTGAGGAGGGGATTCTGAACGTGGACCTCCTCATCGATTTGGTCCGAGAAAGGGAGCCGCTGTGGAACATGGGGGACCGCCGCCATGCTGATGTCATAGTGACCCATCGGCTCTGGGAGGAAATCTTTTCACAACTCGTGGACCGCTGAGAGGACCTCGACGCTCTGGCCAATATTGAACACTGTAAGTATACACAGTTCAGGTTGCTGGACTTAAAGCAGTGTTTCCCAAACTCCAGTCCTCGTGTCCCCCACGGGTCATGTTTTCATGATTTCCTTTTGTGCAACACTGGAAATCCTGAAAACATAACCCGTGTGGCCTGTGAGGACTGGAGTTTGGGAAACACTGATGTTGTATACTAACCAATGTTTGCTATCTCGCTTCAGGGGAGAGAATTGTGAAGCGGTGGTGGTCTGTGAGGGATCGCTTCAAGAAGAAGTTCAACAAAGAGATGCGGGCCCCGAGTGGATCTGGAGGACACAGGAGAAAATACAAGTACACTTAAGCCCTGTCGCTCCTCTGGGTAACAATGGTCACCAGAAGGTAAATATTACCCACTCCAAGTTTTAAAAAATGCTAACATGTCTAACTAAATTTTTTTTTCAGCCAGGGCCATTCAATAACAGTATATTAAATGTATTTTTTCTCTTTATTCCACAGAACAGTGACCAGCACTCGGGCGCCCGCAGAGTTGGACCCTTCTGGGGCGATCCCTCAGGAGACCGGCACCGAGGGACACTTCGACAGCCCCGGCCGATCCGCACGTTTCCAGCCTTCCCAGACACGTGAGCCCTCTGTCCCCTCCACCAGCGCTGCAGCATCGTGGCTGAGTGCATTGCATGAGGCTGCTGGTCAGGAGATAGATTTCCCCTTACCCCACCCTTCTGTCGCTGCCACCTCTAGTACACCTGTGGCTACAGGGCGGCTGCGGCAGAGGGGTCAGGAAAAGAACTATGCGCCCGAATTCTTGCATCTTAATGCATCATTTCAGAACTGTCTTAAAGTCTTGTCAGAGCAAATGGCTGCAGGCTTTAATCAGCTCAGCTCCAGCATTCTGGAGGTTAAGACACTTCTGCAAACGATGCATTCAGAAGCAAGAAGTTCGCCAAACCACAGTTTTTTCAGGTCTGTAGCCAAGCTCATGGATATGCTATCTCCTAGCCATCAGATGCATGTAATGCATACTTGCCACGGTGCTCTAGCGCAGGTTACCTCCCAACCTACACCCACCCCAGTCGTTCCTCCCACACCTGCCCCCTCCAGCCACCGTCACTCCTCCCCCTCCCATTCAATACCAACAACCTCCCAGTACCAACAACCTCCCCAGTACCAACAACCTTCCCTCTTCCAGCAACCTCCCCACTTCCACCAACCTGCCAACTTCCAGCAACCTCCCCACTTTCAACAACCTGCCCCATACCAACAACCTGCCCAATACCAGTTCCCAACCACATCTGCTCCTCTACTACCTGCCCAATCCTAATCTCCACCACCTACATGTTCTGCCTCCCACCTCTCCACCCATTCTATTTCTTTTTCCACCCCTTCACCTCTTTTACCTGATCCTTCCCCAACACCAGCCCAGTCCGCTCTCCACACTCCCACTGTTGAAGGGTCCCACAGCCCCTCCAGTAGTATCTCCACCCCACACTACACAAACCTGTGATTTTGTGTTAATAAAAAAAATTTATTAAAAAAATAAAAAATTATTTCACATTGAAAAAAATATATATATTTTTCACATTGAAAAAAAAAGTTTAATATTTTTTGACATTTAAAAAACATTGTTAAAAATTTTCGACAAATAAATGTTAATTTGGTTTATTACAATGGTTGTCTGTAAAATAAAGGTAACATTTATTGGTTATACAAAAGCAGGCACATAACTTTGGGTAAAAGGTAAAATAAATTTACCTTTTGTCCAAAGTTGTGTCCCTGGTTGTGTCTTAGCAAAGTATTTCACCTTTTAAACAAAGTTCTGTACCTTGTTGGGGATTACCTAACAATGTACAGAACTTTGGTTAAAAGGTGAAATACTTTGCTAATACACAACCAGGGATACAACTTTGGAAAAAAGGTAACATACTGTACATAATACAAAATAAGGTAGACAACTTTGGTTGGCAAAGGTATACTGTGGGTACACAAGGTACAAAGGTCACAGAGCAGTTTATTAAACTCTGTCATCCTGCCAGTCTACTCTTCCTTCAGGGGACATAAAGTATTGGGCAAATTTGTCCCTCATTCGGGAAACAGTCACAGAAGTTCTATTGGTAACATTCTAGTAATCATGCAAGGTGTTTTTTTCACAGTGTTCCTCAATGGAAATCTGTTCCTTGCTGATGACAAAATTGTGTAGAACCACACAAGCTTTGATTACCTCGTCCACAGTTTCAGTTTTTAGGTTGATAGCGGTCAATAGAACAAGCCATTTGGCTGTCAGAATCCCAAAAGCGCACTCCACCATTCTTCTGGCTCTTATGAGGCGGTAATTAAAAATTATTTTTGTGTGTCAATCCTCTGCTGGAGTACAGTTTTAGCAGGTGTTCTGACAGCTGGAAGGCTTCATCCCCTACACAAACAAAAGGCATTGGTAGGCCAGAAGTTTGAGGCAGCGGTCTAGGGGGTGGGAACTGGAAGGTGTTTCCATACAGTTGACGGCCCATTGCTGACAGTTTGAAAACTTGAGAGTCATTGGAGCGGCCATAGGCACCAATATCTACGGCAATAAATTTGTATTCTGCGTCAGCGATGGCCATGAGGACAATGGAGAAATATTTCTTGTAATTAAAATATTTGGATCCAGATCCTGCTGGCTTGACAATCCGGAAATGTTTCCCGTCCACAGGACCCAAGCAATTAGGAAACTGACATATTTGAAGAAACTTTTCTGCAATTGCATTCCAACTGTCTGTTGTGGGCTCTGGTAGAAATTCCGCAACTAGAGAGTCCAACAATGCACGGCATGTGTTCTTCACAGTTCCAGAGATGGTGGAAATCCCAAGTCTGTATTGAAAATGCAGTGAGGAAAGAGATTCTCCAGTTGCCAGGAATCTGAGACTAAACAAAAAAAAGACTTTCAAATCACAGCATTACATACCAGATATCAGCTATAACAATTGGAGATACTATAAAAATAAATATTTTTTATAGTATCTCCAATTGTTAAAGCTGAGTCAGATGGCCATATACAAACTACCAGCAACAACATTCCAGGACAAGTGTGCTCTGAAGCAAGCAGATCCAATAAATATGGCTTACCGAAGAGTCACCATCAGGTGCTCCGCCAGTGAAATGGAGAAGCGGCAATAGGTGTCCGATCTTCTTATGAGGTCTCCAACACGCTCCACCAACAAATCAAAGTTCTCCATTTTCATGAGAAGATACGCAAAAAATTTCTGAGGGTTTCCTCGTAGCTCTATGTAGAGTGTAGAAAACACCCCACGCGTCATTCTCTGGGCTGTGATGGGGTGGATCCAGAAATGTCGTCGTCGTTGTTGCTGTCTCTGTCCAGAACAATCGCTTTCAGACAATTCGCCTCCACGGTGAAATCCACCAAATTCTTCAGAATGTTTCCTATCACAACGTCCATCTTCAGCAGCCACTTGTTCTTCTCTCCAACCGGCACTTGCTCCTATACAACAAGATGGGCTATAGGAACAGTGTATATCTAGGTTTTCAGTAGCCAATCATGTTTGGAACCCCAAAAAGAGCGTTTTTAAAAACCGGATCCGGCGTAATCCGTCAAAAAACTGATAAAAACCGGATACACCGGATGAGACGGATCCGGTTTTCAGCTGGATACGTTCAACTAATCTGGCCGAAAACCGGATCCGTTGTATCCGGTTTTACATTTCAAAAACTGGATCCGGCGATCAGGCGACACGCCGCATCGCGCCTGACGCCAAAAACCTGATGTGTGAAAGAGGCCTTAAAGACCTTGTGTGCGTATACCCTTAGTGTGGTTTCTTCCTCACTACTCTCCTATGAACTCAATTTCTCTCCAGCTTTATTTTTGCTGTGGAGTCATAAACACTGATCTTAGCCGGTGAGAGTAAAGAAACCAGAAGTTCTTTTTGGATGTTGTTCTGGGTTGTTTTGTCATTTCTCAAATGAGTTGTTGCTGTGTTCTCTGAGTAATTTTGGCAAGTCGGCCACTCCTCAGAAGATTCACCTGTGTTCCAAGTTTTTTTTTCCTTTTTTAGATAATGGGTTTTTCTGTGGTTTGGTGACTTTGAAATTGATGTTTGAAAATGGAAAAAGACGATCATTCATCTTCTCATTACTTTCCAATTAACTTTTTGTATATCATCTTCAATGTAAAAGATAATTATGAATATGTTTTGGCAAACTTTAAAGGGAAGTTTGTAGTCAAAAGTACATTTATATTTTCTACAACATTGGAAAATATATCAATATGTACTGTAGAGTATGTAGGGCTGTATTTGGTGTTCATGCTGCCTAGGCATTCTAAGTTGTGACGCCCACTACTCATAAGTCAAACTAAAAGTGCCCATACCCTTTAAATATTAGTTACAGTCTCCCATGCATACCAGGCTAATGTAAGCCAAACTCGACGGTATTACCAGGTTCAGCTGACAATGTAAGGACGCCTGCAAACGAGCGTATGAGAAATCACCTGAGTTTCAACCAGGAAATTTGGACCATTTTTAAAAAAAATTTAATCAGATTTGAATACATGGGCCATACATTTATCTGTTTTTTTATGTCTGTGTGCGATTAGTTTTTATACAACTGCATTAAAACATGTGCATGCTCACATACCGTTTCCTAGGTTTAGAATAGAAATCTATTTGTAAAAATTGGACACCACTTCTATATTCCTTGTGGAATCAGATTTTTTTCTCGTACCCAAAAAACATCAATATGTGAGTCTTATCCGAGACTCAATAATAAGTAGTGTTTGCTGCGATTTTTTTTTTCTCATGGACAGTCGGACCAAGAAAAAAATTGTTCATCTAAACAGCACAATTGAATAACAGTGATCAGTGTGCTGTTCGTGTGCGATCTGATCAAAAGTCAGACATCACACTGACGATTTAAAGGCTCGTCTGCATGAGCCCTAAGGTTACATTCACATATCCATGAGAATATAGAAATCCAAGAGAAAAAGAGCAATTTTTTTCTCAGGTGTCATCCTATTTGCACCTAATTGCTTTTATGTGTGTAGAGGTGTCTTTGTATCCAAGAAAATAAAAAAAAATTTTTCCTCAGGTTTATCACTAAGCAACCAATCAGTGAAGACTCCGATCTGCATCCGTGTCTCACGAGTCCCCATAGACTTAAATGACTGAGTCTGATCTGCACATACAATCATGGCCAAAAGTTTTGAGAATGACACAAATATTAATTTTTACAAAGTCTACTGCTTCACTTTTTCTAATGGCAATTTGCATATACTCCAGAATGTTATAAAGAGTGATCAGCTTAACAGCAATTACTTGCAAAGTCAATATTTGGCTAGAAAATTAATTTTATCCCCCAAAACACATTTCAACATCATTGCAGCCCTGCCTTAAAAGTTCCAGCTAACCTCTTTTCAGTGATTGCTCCATTAACACAGGTGTGGGTGTTGATGAGGACATGGCTGGAGATCAATCTGTCATGATTAAGTAAGAATGACACCACTGGACACTTTAAAAGGAGGCTGGTGCTTGGCATCATTGTTTTTCTTCTGTTAACCATGGTTATCTCTAAAGAAACATGTGCAGTCATCATTGCAATGCTCAAAAATGGCCTAACAGGGAAGAGTATCGCAGCTAGAAAGATTGCACCTCAGTCAACAACCTATCGCATCATCAAGAACTTCAAGGAGAGAGGTTCCATTGTTGCCAAAAAGGCTCCAGGGCGCCAAAGAAAGACCAGCAAGTGCCAGGACGTCTCTTAAAAGTGTTTCAGCTGCGGGATTGGGCTACCAGCAGTGCAGAGCTTGCTCAGGAATGGCAGCAGGCAGGTGTGAGTGCATCTGTACGCACTGTGAGGCGGAGACTCTTGGAGCAAGGCCTGGTCTCAAGGAGGGCAGCAAAGAAGCCACTTCTCTCCAGAAAAAACATCATGGACAGACTGATATTCTGCAAAAGGTACAGGAAGTGGACTGCTGAGGACTAGGGTAAAGTTATTTTCTCTGATGAATCCCCTTTTTGATTGTTTGGGACATCAGGAAAACGCCTCATTCGGAGAAGACAAGGTGAGCGCTACCACCAGTCTTGTCTCATGCCAACTGTTAAGCATCCTGAAACCATTCATGTGTGGGGTTGCTTCTCAGCCAAGGGAATCGGCTCTCTCACAGTCTTGCCTAAAAACACAGCCATGAATAAAGAATGGTACCAGAATGTCCTCCAAGAGCAACTTCTCCCAACCCTCCAAGAGCAGTTTGGCGATCAACAATGCCTTTTCCAGCATGATGGAGCACCTTGCCATAAAGCAAAGGTGATAACTAAATGGCTCAGGGAACAAAACATAGAGATTTTGGGTCCATGGCCTGGAAACTCCCCAGATCTTAATCCCATTGAGAACTTGTGGTCAATCATCAAGAGACGGGTGGACAAACAAAAACCTAAAAATTCTGACAAAATGAAAGCATTGATTGAGCAAGAATGGACTGCTGTCAGTCAGGATTTGGTCCAGAAGTTGATTGAGAGCATGCCAGGGAGAATTGCAGAGGTCCTGAAGAAGAAGGGTCAACACTGCAAATATTGACTTGCTGCATTAACTCATTCTAACTGTCAATATAAGCTTTTGTTACTCATATGTTTGCAATTATTATATTTCTGTCTGTGATAAAAACATCTGTCAAACACACATAAAAACCAGAGGGCAGCAGATCATGTGAAAATATAATATTTGTGTCATTCTCAAAACTTTTGGCCATGACTGTAGGATCAGAATGAGACCTGTGCTAAGTTACAGGGATCTCACTGTTAAATACATCGTTTTAACAATTTGTGAATACATCTGTGATGACACAGGATTTAATCTTAATTATCCAGACATCTATTTTCAGTATGCCAGGAGAAATAGGCTATTGTTTGAATGTTGATTATTGAATGTATGTGTTTTTCTTTGGTTGGTCAAGAAACATATAATGTTGTCATGTGAATCATAGACTATTGTTTGAATGTTGACTTTTGAGTTGTTGTTTGCTGCAGCTTATTGTCTGCTTTCTTTAGGGGATAGGGACATAGGTTAATTGAACAATAGATGTTTGCTATTATGTTGATTACCCATTATATAAGTCAAGCTATTCTGCTGACCTACCAAACAGAGAAGGACAAGCTATGCAGACTGATTAAATACTCAAACAACGAGAGTTAACCTCATCCCGCTGTCTCCCTGATCTGTGGATGATGACCTAAACCACAAATGTAGGTATAAAAAGGAATTTTTTATCTTCTGGAAAGAGGAAACTCTTTACAAAATCACAGCTATTAACACTCTACAGGACAGCTGCCAGCACACCATGGCTCTATCAACAAGAACTCTTTAGAAAACCACAGCCAGGAACACTCTATGGGACAGCTGCTAGGACACCATGGCTTTATCAAAAATGACATAGATTTGAAACTCTACAGGATGCCAGCTAAAGGACCACGGCCCTGGCTGGAAGAATACAGATCTCCATTAAATATTACTAAGCACATGGATACATTTGTGTAAGCCAGGATTTGAACCCATCGGTCACCTGGCTCCATGGAGACATTTGGGGAAACCAGGTTGGTACCATCCCGTCACTTTATCCCCATGGATATATTTGGAGAAGCCAGGTTGGGACCCTCTGGTCATATGGCCACGTGCCTCAATGGACTATTGTTACCTCCTCTCTGTAGTTGCTTGCCAAAAGCAGGGTGACACAGGTGGGGGTAGTTGGTCCTGGAAGACCCAAAGTTGCAGCTGCTCTTATCCCGGCAAGTCAGCGGAGGGGTGAGACTGTGTAATTTGACCATCTTGGGTATTTTGATGGGACTCTTCTATATGTGGCTGTCTGGTGATTCAATAAAGTATTACCACATTCTTTCACCCTCACCCTGTGTTATTTGAGTAGTATTATGCCCATGGGAAAGGAGAGCAGGCATTCAGTGGGATAAGCGCATGTCCATGTGGTCTCGGGCCAGCAAACAAGAGCACCCATTGACCCCCTGTGTCTCCACAACATCCATTCTACTTAATGGAGGAAAATCACATCGCAGTGCACAGACTGGCCAGCCGATCTCCTGACCCAAGTATGACAGCTGCATAGAAATACACACTTTGTTTTGGAAACTTCCTGTTACTTTATCAATGAAGGCAAGTTAGGGTGATGTGGCCATGAGGTGAATGCAGTAAGTCGTGTTTTCTTGGAGCTCCTGCCGTATACATCCTGTAAAAGCCATTAGAGTTGTGGGTTGGGGCAGAAACCAGATTCCCTGCTGCCACAGATTGCCTGGAGACCTGAGGTGTGAATTCTGGGGCTGGAGGTGCAATGACGAGATCAAAAATACAAGGGAGAGAGGAGGAAGTAGTACAGTCTGGAATCCAAGATGGCCTCCGCACGGCAGGAAAGAGGAGGCGGAGAGACCTGTCTGGGGAGGCGGCTGCAAAACTCCAAAAGTATGCTAGGGGGTCTGTTTCCACTAACATGACTGCAAAAAGGTCAGTACAAGAACTGGAGGCAGCAGCTGGAGGAGGATCCAGATATAGAGCATTGTATCTGGAGGAAGAGAGAGACGCAGACTCCTCAGATATGGAGATGCTGGCACCGAGTGCAGAGGCGGGGGAGGGGAATTTTGAGGAGGCAGGAGATAATGCAGCAGAGGCTTTTTCAATAGACTCCCCTTCTCTGCAAGATGTCCTTAATGCTGTGAATACAAGCAGTATTGGTATTAATAAACTGCTGGGCCAAACACAGGAGTCGATTTCTATCATACACCATGATGTGCAGAAAGGAGCTAAACGCACAAAAGTAGTGGAAGGGCAGAGTGAGTGTGCTGGAAGATGCATTTACCCCAGTATGCAGAGAAATACAGAATCATACACAGGCGATTAGTGCACTGATGGAAAAAGTGGATGATTTGGAGAATCGGCTGCGACGAAATAACATCAGGTTGATAGGGGTCCCTGAGAAAACAGAGGGGAATGAGCCAGTTTATTTTCTATGTAATATGTACATTGATATTTTGCCTCACTTCTTTTCTTTTATTGTTTATTGTTTGAAGTGTGTCTGGATCTCCAGTGAGACACAACAGGAAAAAGATGGGTTATTAATGTTAATAAGAATGCTTTGTTGCAAGAGGGTTCACTTAATCGCTATGGATTTACTTGATCCCCAACCCTCGTTGCTGAGGGTAGAGTTACAAGGTACAAAGGTAAAAGTTGGATGGTTTTCAGTTGGGGGTGGAGGAGAGAGGGGGTGTTTGGTATGTCTAGGTGTAGGATCAAGGGGGTTTGTAAGAGTTGGGAGAGATAAAAGAACTGATGCCACAATCAAACATTTGGATGATAACAAAAATGGGGACTACGGTTGATTTTGTCTCATGGAATGTACGAGGGTTAAATAGCAGTTCAAAGAGGTTTGCAGTACATGATTATATGAAAAAATTTCACCCAGCAATTATAGGGCTGCAAGAAACTCATGTAATAAAAGATATGGTTAACCTGATACACAGATCTTGGGTGGGGTACAGCTTGCACTCATTTCACACTAGTTACTCTAGGGGGGCTAGCTTAATTGTCCATTAACACATTCCATTTGTAGAAATAGATTCCTTCAAGGATTCAGATGGCAGATTTGTTGGAGTCAGGTGCAAAATAGTACATTCTAAATGTATAATTGTTGTCCTTTTCATTCCCCCTCTGTATTCAAACGTACCACTTAGAAAATTTCTAGAAAAAGTAGCAGAATGGCCAGAGCTGCCAATGGTGATTATAGGAGATTTTAATAACGTCAGTCCTCCCAATATGGACAAATCTCCAGGGGGGACAGAATAATATCCCCTTTTGGGCGGTTAATTAAAGAAGTGGGACTGGTGAACATTTGGAGGGAAAAGTTTCCGAACAACGGAGTATACTCACGTGCATCATCAACTTATCAGTCATTATCAAGAATAGAAATTGCTCTATGCAATGCTCAAATCATATCAATGGTCACAAACATGTCAACCTAGATCCCTAACAGACCACTCGCCACTTTGGATGCAGAGACAGGTGGCTCCAGGATGCACTAGAAACGGTGAGGGTGGAAACTTAACCCATTCTGGCTCAAGATAATTAATTGCCTTAATATTAAAGAGCAGATTAAGGAATTATTTTAAATTAACTCTAGCACTGCTCATAGTAGTACAGTTTGGGATATGATGAAAGCCTTTCTGAGGGGAATCCTAATTAGAGAAATTAAGATGTTAAAAGATAAGTTAAGGGAAAAAGGGGAGATCTTTGAAGTCAAAGTTTGAGAAACTGAGGGCCATGTTATACAAGACAATAGTGTGAAAAATAAGGAAAACTGGAAGGAGGCTCAAAAACCATTAAAAATACATCAAATAGAACAGGTGGATAATAAAAGAATGCTTTTAACCCCTTTAACCACGTGGGTTGTTTGTTCATTAATGACCGGGCCAATTTTTACAATTCTGACCACTGTCCCTTTATGAGGTTATAACTCTGGAACGCTTCAACGGATCTTAGCGATTCTGAGAATGTTTTCTCATGATATTGTACTTCATGATAGTGGTAAAATTTCTTTGATATAACTTGTGTTTAGTTATGAAAAAAATGGAAATATGGCGAAAATATTTAAAATTTTGCAATTTTCAAATTTGAATTTTTGGCCTTAAAAAAGAAATATGTACAAAAATAGTTTAAAAAAAAACTTCCAATGTTACTTTAATCAGCACAAATTTTTGGAAAAAATTTTTTTTTGTTGGAAGTCATAAGGGTTAAAAATTTGACCCGCAAATTTTTAGTTTTTTCTGCAAAATTTTTGCAAAAACCTTTTTTTTTAGGCCACTACTTTGAAATCACTTTTAGGGGGTTTTTGGGAAAAATACCCAAAAGTGAACCATTCTTAAAAAATGCACCCCTCAAAAATCTCAAAACCCCATTAAAGAGTTATTAACCCCTTTGGTGTTCACAGGAATTTTTTGGGTGTGTAAGGAAAAATGAACTTTAACTTCTTAGACAAAAAAAATGATGGCACATCCCGACTAATGTGAAAGGTGCAAACCCAAAGGGAAAACTACCCCCCCTGTAAACTCAAAAAAAGGCTGCACTAAGCATAAAAGCTTTCCAAAATGGGAAAGCATGAAATTTAGAATAGCAATATGGCTTTGGATTAAAGGAAAAAAATTTAGCGTTATTTTAAACATTTGGCCAAACATTTAAAACCCCCAAAAATGCAAGGTGGTCTAAAAATGGTGAGTCCTGGGGCCAAAGTGAACTCCTCTATTAGGTGATTTTGAATTTCGGGTGAATGCCCTCTCAGCAAAACCTGCATTTATGGGTAAAGTAGGGACCCGGTTTTAATTAAAATCACCACCTGGGGGGGGCGGAGGGGGCTCGGTCAGAAGTTTAAAATTCAAAGACAAAAAAACCTGATGCACACCAGATAATGTGAAAATAGGTGCAACAAGGGAAGTACCCCATGTAAAACATACAAAAAAAGGCTGCATCAAGCATATAAGCATGAATATGGAAACATGAAATTTAAAAGAAAAATTTGGTTTGGGAAATAAAGGAAAAATTTTAGAGCTTAGTATTAAAATTTTGCCAAACATTTTAAAAAACCCAAACCTTTTGCCCAAAAGGTGGTTCAATATTGGGCCCTGACCTAAAGTAAAATCTATTAAACGGATTCTTTTTTGG
>JARQOD010000004.1:136486514-136622239 GCA_033576555.1 Oophaga sylvatica | reverse complement strand
AGGATCATTTCAGAGGATGAATGATTTGGTTACCATTGCTATATATTTCCACATGCAAGACAGAAGGGGCTTGTGTCATTCAGCTGCTTGCTGACAATGAATGGAGTGCATACATGCAGAGAGGATCAATTCAGAGGATGAATGATTTGGTTACCTTGTCTGGCTCACACCTTGAACCTGGTGGTGCAGTGCTTCATAAATAATTATCCGGAGTTACCAGCCCTGCTCCATAAGGTGCGAAGACTGTGCTCCCACATTGGTCGCTCGCCCGTAGACTCCAGTCGTATGCAGAGGCTGCAGCGATCGCTCCACCTCCCCAAGCACCGCCTAATCATAGACGTTGCAACAAGGTGGAACTCCACCATGCACAATGTCAGATTACAAATGCAGTTATAAAATAAAATAGGATTACAGATGAAAATCACTCACATGGTAGTTATAGGCAAGACTGGCTGGGGGAGGAGCCACACGTCATAGTTCATTTGCAGATCTCTTAGTCAAGACGTCACAGCAAGGAATGAGAAAGGGGGGCTCGCCACAGGATTTATACCTGGGGCTGCTGACCTCACAAAAGGGGCTGGTTTTTCTGGCCACCTCCCAGGGACAGAAGTGTATGATTTGAGCTCTGAAATATCATAAGGTCCATCCCTCGTCCTGTGAGCCTAGCAGAATAACGGCAGACCTATCAATGATCTTACTTTAAAATGACAGTTCAAATGAGTCCAAACTTGGCTGAGCTAGTTCATGGGGAATCCGAGAATTCCATTTCTCGGGTTCTGTTGGAGTTACGGGTTCACCAGTACCACGGGAACGATGCCCATGGACACAGGCTTCAAAACAGTAACTTTCGTGTTTCTGACGCAAATCCCCACCGTGTTATAACCAAAACAGAATGAAGTCTCCAAAATGGCTGCTATGGTAGGGACAGCACATGTTGCTGACAATGGGGACCCCTGCGGTGAAGCGGCAAAACTTCCAGCACTGGTAGCTCAGGTTACACTGAGCTTGACTGCAGGTTGGGAGGGGGAAGGGAAGCGTGAGCTGCAGAGAAAAGGAGGGAGGGGTAACTTTGCCCTGTGCTTGCAAACGGTGGGGGTTGTAGTACTATGGGGAAAGTTCTGGAAACAGCACAAGAAATGAAGCTTGCAGTATCATCACACCTCCCCCCCCTTAGAGGGCGCTACGGAGGCATGACCTCTCGGTAATCCGCCATGCGCACCTCAGCGGGTTCGCCACGTCGGGACAACCCATCAGCATTCCCATGATCACTGCCTTTCTTGTGTTGTACGGCAAAATCATACTGCTGCAGGGCAAGGCTCCAGCGTAGCAACCTACCATTGGTTCCGGACACTGTGTGCAGCCAGCTCAGAGGGTTGTGGTCGGTGACCACCTTGAAGGTGCGCCCGTACAGGTAGGGCTGCAAACGTTGCAGTGCCCAGACCATGGCCAGGCACTCCTTCTCGATGGTGGAGTATGCCACTTCCCTTGGCAGAAGTTTCCGGCTCAGGTACAACACGGGGTGCTCCTGGTTCCCCGAATCAACCTGGCTGAGTACAGCACCGAGGCCAAATTCGCTGGCGCCAGTCTGTACCAGGAAGGGCCGACTGCTGTCGACGGCTCTCAACACCAGAGAGCTGAAAGTTCCTAAGTGGAAGTGGGATAATTATAAATCCCTGCAGTTTACTGGGTCGGACGGCAGCAGCCGTCGTGTGTGTGCACCGTTTCATCACAATGTCTAATGTCAGAAAGGGGTTAAAACAACAGTTTTATGAGGAGGGGGAGACCACGGGAAAATTACTAGCTCAAATGGCTCAAGCTCAAAAAGAAAATGAGTATATACACAGGTTGAAAGATAGCATGGATAGAATACATACTCAGACGTCAGATATTCTACAGGTTCTACGAGAGTTCTACATGAAATTATATTGAACTGGGATGGAGTATACACAAGAGGAACTAAGGGAATACTTCAAGGGATTCACATACCAAGCTTGAGCGAGGATGACAAGAATTTTCTAGAAACACTAGTCTCCATAGAAGAAGTACAAAAAGCAATAGGAAGCATGTCAAATGACAAAGCGCCAGGACCAGATAATCTCCCAATAGAAATTTTTAAAACATTTCAGGAAGAAATGGCAACACATTACTTACAGTAGAAATGATTAATGGGGAATTAAATGAGGGAAAGTTACCAAAGTCACTATATGAAGCTACATTAGTGGTATTGCCTAAAGAGGGAAAAGATAAAGAATTGCCAGATTCTTATAGACCCATTTCATTATTAACAACAGACATAAAAATATTAGCTAAAATACTGGCGAATAGGTTGAGCTCCGTTATTTCGACAGTAGTTCACGCAGATAAGGCTGCCTTCATGCTATCCAAAGCAACCGTCATTAATTTACGTAGGCTATTTTCAAATCTACAGGCAGCACAATCCGACCCCGGGGGCAAAGCAATGCTTTCCTTGGATGCCACGAAGGCATTCGATAGTGTGGAGTGGGGATACATGTGGGAGACTCTGTAAAACATGGGCTTTGGCCCTATATTTATTATGTGGGTACAGTTATTATATAAAGCCCCAGTAGCAAAGGTAAGGGCTAATGGGGAAACCTTAGACATTTTCAAGTTGTTCAGGGGAACAAGGCAGGGCTGCCCATTGTCAGCTCTCCTTTTCGCTATAGCAATAGAGCCATTAGCATGCATTATTAGACAGCACCAGGAGATAAAAGGTTTTGCTTATGGATGTAGAGAGGAGCCGATAGCATTATACGCAGATGACATATTATTGTTTGTGGAGGATATATCTGCATCTCTTCCTAAGATTATGGACATAATTGCTAGGTTTGGTGTATTCTCGGGATTAAAAATTAATTGGGGAAAGTCGGCTTTACTTCCTTTAGAAAATAACGACAATCTTCAAGTGGGGAGTTTCTCAAAAATCCTAGAAGTTAAAAAAAATGAAATATTTAGGTATTCAAGTAACTAGGGAAGTGAACGATTATACATCACTGAATCTTGGCCCTTTAATATTAAAATTAAGGAATGAAGGAAAGCTATGTGTGGGTTACATGTGCTTCTACTGCGTTTCCAATTCGTCATAATAAAGTCTCGATCTATTGGGTGTAAAAAGTAAAACATGTGGATTTCAGATCACCTGTACATGACTTTAGGGCAATTAACAAATCCTGAGACGACTTGTTCAATTTAAGTACAGTACAGACCAAAAGTTTGGACACACCTTCTCAATTAAAGATTTTTCTGCATTTTCATGACTATGAAAATTGTAAATTCACACTGAAGGCATCAAAACTATGAAATTTAAATAAGGGAAAATGAGGGTGCGTCTTATGATCGGAACGTACCTGTAAATGGGGTTCAGCGGCATCACAGGAGCTCGGAGCCGGCGGTGGGGCGGCACTGCGGGAGGCTCCAACGTTGATGCAGCATGGCGGGACCGTCGGCGGTGGAGCAGGAGCCGCCGGCGGTGGAGCAGGAGCCGCCGGCGGTGAAGTAAAAGCTGCCGGCGGTGAAGTGGGCTGTGGGAGCCGCCGGCGGTGGAGCACAAGCCGCCGGCGGTGAAGTGGAGCTGTGGGAGCCGCCGGCGGTGGAGCACAAGCCGCCGGCGGTGAAGTGGAGCTGTGGGAGCCGCCGGCGGTGGAGCACAAGCCGCCGGCGGTGAAGTGGAGCTGCGGGAGCCGCCGGCGGTGGAGCACAAGCCGCCGGCGGTGAAGCAGTAGCCGCCAGCGGGGACACAGAAGCCGCCGGCGGGGATGCAGAAGTCGCCGGCGGTGAATCAGAAGCCGCCAGCGGTGAAGCAGGTCCCGTCGGTGGGGATGCAGAAGCACATTCAAGATGGCCGCCGCATACTCTCGTTCAAATCTCGGCAACGAGATCTTGTCCTGAGGGAAGAGATCTCGTTGCCGAGATTTGAACGAGAGTATGCGGCGGCCATCTTGCCGGAGGCCCCAGGCGGCCATTCCTCATGCCGGCACCACGTCGCAGCTGCAGGGGGGGCTTTCCGGCTGGGACGAGATGCCGGCGGAGCCCCCCACGCAGCCCAGAGACCCGCTTGCTGCCCGAACACCACCACCGCACCACACATTGGATCGGGACCGCCACGGGAGGCACCGGCACCGCGTCGCAGCTGCGGGGGGGCTTTCCGGCTGGGACAAGATGCCGGCGGAGCCCCCCACGCAGCCCAGAGGCCCGCTGCTGCCCGGACACCACCACCGCATCGCAGCCAAGCTGCATTGGGAGCGCCGCCGCCCCGGATTTGTGAGTATATGGCCACCCTGGCCACCCCACATAGCACAGCCACCCCATATAACACAGCCACCCCACATAACACAGCCACCCTACAGTGCCCAACCACCCCACAGTGCCCAACCACCCCACACAGTGGTAAGCTAAATTCGGACTGTAAGACGGACCCCCATTTGACACATTATTTTTTTTTCCAATTTTCCTTCTGAAAATTTGGGGTGCGTCTTATGGTCCGGTGCGTCTTATAGTCCGAAAAATACGGTACCATATATGAAGCAACTCCTGACAAATAATACAAAATGCACGATAATACATGCAGTGAGTAAATGCAATACAAACTACTAAACTAAACCCAGCAAATCACTTTAAGCTGTGGAAATAAGTTAAAGTAGTCACAGTAACAATCACAACTAACATCCACATGTGTGGGAAATAATGCAATGTAGCTAGGCTTAAAATCTGTATGTAGAGCATACCCATGGAGAGAGCATCTAATGGTGATCTGAAAAATCTGATGCCTGCATGATATACACCCCTGCTTTTTTCCATCATGCAGGCATCAGATTTTTCAGATCACCATTAGATGCTCTCTCCATGGGTATGCTCTACATACCATTGGTTCCTTACATGGATCCATGTGGGACTTTTCATGTGCCAGATTATTGGCTGTTTTTAATTGTTTTTAATGCATTTTTTTGAGTGTTTTGTCTTTTTTGTACACCAATAAATTGTTCATATGTTTTTCATTCTTGTATTTTTGACTGAGTTTATTAAAGGGTAGATCAGGCCATATACACACGTCTTTCCTCTTTAGTTGTCTCATCTATATAAAACTTTGCAATAGCAATACTGCCATTTAGTGTATTACTAATAGCATATATTGATTGGTACATGATCTCTGGGGTATGAATGTTACATATTGTCTCCCTAGAGTGGAATCTACTCTTTATATGCATATGGAAATATATATCACGGTTGCATAAGAGGATAGTGGCTAACTGTGATGATATAAAATACACTGAATACTCCACACATGTGACCCAAAATTGAGAATGGGGGTCGTCAGTGACAATGGAGTACTTTTCTAAAAGGGTATAAAAATACTACACAGTGAACCCAGGTTTACTAACTATTGTGACCGTTTTTTTCTGATAGTATTGCAAAGTGTACGGCGGTATTCTGCATCTTGTAATTTTACTTGCACTAAATTTGCACTAGCACATTGGCACTTTTTTGTATATTTAAGGATTTTATTTAGCATAATAAAAGTTAAGTTTTAATATCCCAATTTGCTTATAAGGATCATATAATATTTTGGGTAATCAAAAGCCCCCGCTGACAAATATTTCTATAATTGGACATGGCAGGATTTTTATCCACTGGTATAGACAACAACCAATGGATGAATGAGGCCTAGGACGTATTTTCTGATGGAGTGTTCACACAGAAAAAATATGTGCCATCCTTCAGTGCAGCATTTAAAGAATTGACCAAAATTGATAAAGAACAGATTACGTCCTGGTGAGAGATGCAGAGTTTGGACAGCTACATCAGGGAAGGAATTGTACCATGGCATTTGAGAACTTCATTATCCCCTAGTTTTAGATATAAAAATACTAGCTTGTTGTCAAGTAGGAAAAGGAAGCCACAGACAACTCATTGAGATTGATGAGATTACTCCTAGATGAGGAGAAACTGACTCTTAGTAATCTCAACCAGCGCTTCAAAGAACAGATTGAGGTCACCAAAAAGTGTTCCACTAAACCCGAATTTGCAACTAAATAAACCAGTCTCCAAACCACCTTAGAAAGGTTCCAATACCACCTCAAAAAGAGGAAACAAATATTTCATCAGAGATTTACAAGAATTTAGGGATAACAAAGCTTATACAGTGACAAATCCCAAACCACACTGACCACAGGAGACAGACATCTAGTGTTGAGCGATACTGCTCGATATCTAAAAATATCGGATCGGAATGGTATCACCGATATCACTAAATATCGTCGATATCCGATTCCGATACCGGAAGTCCAATGTAAGTCTATGGGAACCAAATATCGACATTAAAAAAAAACATTCTTGCCTTGTTGGTTAATTGTACATGAAGGAAAACAACAAAGACTAATGTAGAATGTATTGGGGGAGGTTGAGGAGACAATAAAGGCATACATGTTTAACCCAATGCATTGGAATAGCATTAATATATATTTTTTTGGAAATACGTTTGGATTGACTAACAAATTGACAATGTTGTTAACCTTTTTTCTATTTTGGCAAATATGTATGTTTCACAACTTCCATGCTCTTCACCTTTTTAACTTTTGCCAGTGCCACACTTTCTCCTTCATAATCTTCAGCAGCACCATCATCTTTCTCATCAAATTATTCTTCATCTTCACCTTCTTAATCTTCTTCTTAAACTTCTTGCTATTCATGTTTTTGTTTACATTACTCATATTGTTATTATTAAACTAATTAATCTTCTTCATATTCAAATTCTTCATCTTCTTCCTCTTCATCTTTTTCATCATATTCTTATTTGTGACAGAGATTCCTGTACTTGTAATCTGTAAAAGTATGAATTTTCATCCTTCCGTTCTTGCTGTCACAAAAGATTTAAATTACAACAGTATTTGTCCGTGTTCAGTTTAGCCTGCAGCAGCAGGCATTTTCCAGGGCACCACGAGGAGGAACGGACTCACCCCCATACACTGCTTAGTCTTCTTCTGCTTAGAATTTAGAGCATATATTTTGCTCTTCATTTTGGTCTTATACTTCATGTTCTTCTGCTTTTTGATCTTCTGCTTATTGTTCTTCTGTCTCTTGTTCTGTATCTTGTAGTTTGTCTTAACCTTCTTTGTCCTGTTGGTGATCTTCTTCTGGGTAATCTTTTATTTTTTCTTTGTGATGGTGTTCAGGCTGGTTGGCTTCATGCTCGTCGTCCTTGTTGTCGTCATCTTCTTCTGGGTGGTCTTTAAGGTCGTCTAATTTCCGAGAAACAGCTGATGTTACTGGAACCCTGACGGGTATCAGATGGAGCAAGAGACAATGGAAGTAACGAGGACCAGCTGACTGTGCTGGAACCCGGACGGGTAGCAGAAGGAAAAGAGGCAATGTCACAACCGAGTACCAGCTGACGTTACTGTGACACGGTTACTAAGCAGGAGGTACCTGTGCTCCAAAGCACTACCAAGGACCAGCAGATGTTGGTGGAACTCGGATACAGAGATGGAGGCACCTAGGCCAAAGGCACTGGGGAGAACCAGTTGACGGTACTGGACCCCGGACGGGTAGCAGAAGGAAAAGAGGCAATGTCACAACCGAGTACCAGCTGACGTTACTGTGACACGGTTACTAAGCAGGAGGTACCTGTGCTCCAAAGCACTACCAAGGACCAGCAGACGTTGGTGGAACTCGGATACGGAGATGGAGGCACCTAGGCCAAAGGCACTGGGGAGAACCAGTTGACGGTACTGGACCCCGGACGGGTAGAAGAACGCACCCATGAAAATGTAAGTTGACAGGACGCAAGCCGTCCGCAGTTACCGAATCACACAGTCCTACAGTGGGTGCTTGTCCTATTGTCACAATGGAAACCGCCTTTATTTACATATCCCACAGCACACATAGGAATCACCTAAACTTCAGGCACCATAGAGTCGGCTAACCCGAATGCAACACGACAGCACAACTTATTGGAGGATAATTGACGTTCACACTGCCAGGAAACAGCTGTCGTGCTGTAACCAGGCTGGCCATGAGTCAGTACCCCTGCCAATTAATTACGAGCAACAAATGGCGGTGTTGTAGCCCAGGGAGTAGAGTTCAGGTGGTAGAAAGATGAACATAACAGGACATGGAAAACATTGCCAAACAGTTATTTAATCTGAAAACGGACAGGCAAATTCAGGTGAGATCCATGCCTTGTTCATTTTCAGAAAAGTAAGCCGGTCTACATTCTCTGAGGATAGTCGCATGCGACGGTCTGTTACTACACCACCTGCAGCACTAAAGACGCGCTCAGATAATACACTGGCAGCAGGGCAAGCCAGCACCTCCAATGCATACTGGCTAAGCTCTGGCCTTGTATCCAACTTAGAGACCCAAAATTTGAAAGGGGAAGAGGCATCTGGGAGTACACTTAGAGGGAAAGCCAAGTAGTCTGTCACCATCTTACGGAAACGTTTCTTCCTGGTGACTGGAGCCGTCTCGGATGGTGTAGACCTTGCTGGCGCTGTCACAAAACTTTTCCACATTTGTAACATACAGCTCTTGCCCTGTGCAGAGGCGCTGCTTCTGCTCCCTCTTGTTGTAGAGGTGTCTACACTGCCTCGACGCACAGAGCTGCTTTGTAAAGCAGTAGCAGCAGCAGCAGCAGCTCTCTCGGCTGGAATGTACAACAGTATGGATTGCACCAGTGTGTCTTGGTACTCCTGCATTTTACGGTCACGGTTCACCGGTGTGATGAGGGTTTGTAAGTTGTCCCGGTAGCGAGGGTCTAGGAGGGTGTACACCCAATAATCTGACGTGGTGAGAATGTGGGCGATGCGGCGGTCGTTTCTCAGGCACTGAAGCATGAAATCAACCATGTGCTGCAGACTCCCAACTGGCCAACAAAGGCTGTCCTCTGGAAGAGGCGTCATCTCTGCCTCCTCTGCATCACCCCACCCTCGCTCTACATACTGACTAGAGCGTTGTGTACCTCCCTCTGTAGGGATTTCTTCCTCCTCCATTGACTCCTCCTCCTCATCCTCCTCACAAAGTGAGCCCTGCCCAGCCCTTTGTGAGGAACCACGTTGCGCTGACTGTCCTGAAGGTAATTGAATTTGTGACTCCTCATCCTCCACCTCTTCCAAAACCTCTTCCTTTAGTGCTTTCAGTGATTTCTGAAGCAGGCAGATAAGGGGGACAGTCATGCTGACTAGTGCATCATCTGCACTCGCCATCCGCGTTGAGACATCAAACGCACGCAAAACGTCGCAGATGTCCTTCATAGAGGCCCACTCAGTAGTGGTGAAGTGTGAACGGCGCAAATTGCGAGTTGATTGCGCCTGTTGCAGCTGATACTCCATTACTGCTGGCTGCTGCTCACACAACCGCTCCAACATATGTAACGTGGAATTCCACCTGGTGGGTACGTCACATATGATGCGATGTTCAGGAAGGCGAAATCTGACTTGCAGAGTTTGCAATGCACGATCTGGCCATGCTGGAACGTCGCAAGTGAGCGCACTCTAGGCGGACCTTGTGCAGCAGTGCATCAAGATCCGGATAGTCCCTCAAAAAACTCTGCACGACCAAGTTGAGCACATGTGCCAGACATGGTATGTGAGTGAGGTTGCCAAGGCCCAGAGCTGCCACCAGATTTCGGCCATTGTCACACACTACCAAGCCTGGCTGGAGATTAGCTGACAAAAACCACACGTCGCTCTCCTGCTTGATGGCATCCCAGAGCTCCTGCTCCTGCGCTGTGTGGCTTCGATTCCCCATGGAAATAATTTTCAGGACGGCCTGTTGACGTTTGGCCACGGCTGTGCTCATATCGGTCGCAACAGGTAAGCGTTCACGGGTCCATGTGGAGGTATACCGTGACGGCTCGTGCAGCGATGATTCTGAGGAACTGGAGTAGGAGGAGGAATCAATGTGTACAGACTGGATTCCTGCAATCCTTGGAGTTGGCAGAACACGTACAGCGCCACTGGCAAGATCTGTACCCGGCTCCACAACATTGACCCAATGGGCAGTGACGGAAAGGTATCGTCCCTGGCCATGGGTACTGGTCCACGCATCGTGGTCAGGTGCCTGCTACTGACGGCGTTTAGTAGCGCATGTTTAATGTTTCCCTCGACATGTTTTTGCAGAGCAGGGACAGCTTGCCTGCTGAAATAAAATCGGCTTGGCACATTATATTGTGGGACTGCCAATGCCATAAAGTTCCTGAAACTGTCAGTCTCCACCAGCCTGAATGACAGCATTTCAAGGGACAGGAGTTTTGCAATGCCAGCATTCAGAGCCTGTGCTCGTGGATGGTTTGCCGAGTATGGCCGTCTTTTATCCCATGCCTGTGGTATCGATGGCTGTTTTTTGTTCTGGGAGTGTGACGATGACTGTGAACTTGCTGCTGTGGGTGGAATAACAGTTTGTCTATGGACAACAGTGACCGAGGTTCTTCCATGGAGATCCTGTGAGGAAGCCGAACCAGGTGTGTGTGAGCTGGAGGTAGAGGCTCGAACACGACATGAAGATGTAGGTGCTGCTGTAGGTTGGCCTACATCTACAGTGTGTCTTTGTAACTCAGCTACGTGCTTTGTCCATACATGTTTCCACATATTTGTGGTATTCAGGTTACTGATATTTTTACCTCTTTTAACTTTTTGCTTACACAGCTTGCATTGAACATAGCAAATATCATCTACAAGTCTGTCAAAAAAGGACCACGCAGTGCAAGTCATGGGAGCGCCAATTTTGACATTTCTAAGAGAACTGCTCCCAACAGGTGCCAAACTGGAGGCTACAGGCAAGCGAGTCTGCAGCCTACCTCTCCCTCCTCTTTGTACCGTTGGGACAATCTCTTCCTCAGAGCTGCTCCCACCACCTTCCTGTTGCTCACGCCATATTGGGTCTCGGACTTCATCATCTCCACTACCCTCTTCCAACACCTGCTGCTGTTGGATGGTCTGGGCAGCACCATGCTCCACAAAACCTGGCACCTGAGTCTCATCATCATCATAAGATGCGTTCTGCGGTGTGCTGTCCATCGGCACTGGCTCACCCGCCTCTTCAGATTGAGAGAGACACAGCTGTTGCGCATCACTGCATACTCCCTCTTCTTCAAATTGCAGAATGCTGCTTGCCTGTGCCCGTGTTTGCGAGCCAACAGATTCTGAGAACAGAAGCAGAGACTCAGCTGTCTCCTGTACAGAACTCTCTGACTGCCTGGGCAATTTGACAGGCGGTGAACAGACAGATGGTTGCTCAACAGTGTTGTGTTCCTGAGAGGAGGTGGAAGGAATTGAAGTCGATGCATTGGCTGCCATCCAACCAACAACGGCTTCAATTTGTTCTTCCCGCAGCAGGGGGCACGCCGAGTTCCTACCAAAGTGCGCATAAAGGAACGCTCATGGGTAAAACTGGTGGATGCTGTGTCACTGAGGTCGGCAGCAGCCACAGAATCCCACGTCCTCTCCCTGCTGAAACTCCACGGCCACTACCACGTGCCTTACTCACTGACTTCTTCATCTTGGTAGATTGATAAAGAAAGTCAGAAAAGTTATAAGGCCTAAGTGTGGTTATTACGCAGAGACTGAAGTGAACACTGAAACACAACTGTTCACAATCTGTGAAATGCTACTCCTTTGTCTACTTCTATAGTGTTTGCAACCAATGTATTGGATACGGATGGAAGCGCGTCACACTAATAGATTATATTTTAAATGGAATGGAGCAGAACCAATTGGAGATAAATGAAAAGGATGAGGCACTGAGACACGCTCAGCAGAGTACAAGCAGCAGTGCTTGAACAAGTAACTGGAGCGTGAAGTGCACTCAAAAAATAAAAAAAAAACACTGAAGTGAACACTGAAACACAACTGTTCACAATCTGTGAAAGGCTACTCCTTTGTCTACTTCTATAGTGTTTGCAACCAAAGTATTGGATACGGATGGAAGCGCGTCACACTAATAGATTATATTTTAAATGGAATGGAGCAGAACCAATTGGAGATAAATGAAAAGGATGAGGCACTGAGACACGCTCAGCAGAGTACAAGCAGCAGTGCTTGAACAAGTAACTGGAGCGTGATGTGCACTCAAAAAATAAAAAAAAAACACTGAAGTGAACACTGAAACACAACTGTTCACAATCTGTGAAAGGCTACTCCTTTGTCTACTTCTATAGTGTTTGCAACCAATGTATTGGATACGGATGGAAGCGCGTCACACTAATAGATTATATTTTAAGTGGAATGGAGCAGAACCAATTGGAGATAAATGAAAAGGATGAGGCACTGAGACACGCTCAGCAGAGTACAAGCAGCAGTGCTTGAACAAGTAACTGGAGCGTGATGTGCACTCAAAAATAAAAAAAAAAACACTGAAGTGAACACTGAAACACAACTGTTCACAATCTGTGAAAGGCTACTCCTTTGTCTACTTCTATAGTGTTTGCAACCAATGTATTGGATACGGATGGAAGCGCGTCACACTAATAGATTATATTTTAAATGGAATGGAGCAGAACCAATTGGAGATAAATGAAAAGGATGAGGCACTGAGACACGCTCAGCAGAGTACAAGCAGCAGTGCTTGAACAAGTAACTGGAGCGTGATGTGCACTCAAAAAAATAAAAAAAAAAACACTGAAGTGAACACTGAAACACAACTGTTCACAATCTGTGAAAGGCTACTGCTTTGTCTACTTCTATAGTGTTTGCAACCAATGTATTGGATACGGATGGAAGCGCGTCACACTAATAGTTAAATTTACTCAAGGAATGACAGAACAAGAAAAAAAAAGAGTGTGATGAGACACGTGCAGATGTACAGACAGCGTTGCATGACAAGCAACTGCAGCGTCACTTACACTCAAACACAACTCAAGAAAAAAAAACACTGAAGTGAACACTGAAACACAACTGTTCACAATCTGTGAAAGGCTACTGCTTTGTCTACTTCTATAGTGTTTGCAACCAATGTATTGGATACGGATGGAAGCGCGTCACACTAATAGTTAAATTGCATGGAGCTGCAAGAATTACACTGAAGAAAAAAAAAAGAGTCTGTGAGTGACACGTGCAGATGCCTACAGACAGCGTTGCATGCAGAGCAAACTGCAGCGTCACTTACACTCACACACACACCTTGCAAGCTGTTAAAACAACACTGCAGGCAAAAGGAAGCTTTACACAGCGGTTCGTGCTAGCCTGCCTACAGCACAGTACACTAAATCGCAATCTCTAACTGTCCCTCAGAGTCAGCACAGCAGCGTTATGTCCCTTACTGAATTCACAGCACAGTGACGCTAAAATGGCGGCGGCGCCTTTTATAGTGCATTCTGACATCATTTCAGCATCCAATCACAGCCATGCCATTAGTTAACATGACCGCAGCAGTACAGGATGTGCCCACACTTCTTAGGATTCCTCATTGGCTGACTAAAATCACATTGCCTCTCAAAGAATTATGGGAACTTCCGATTCCGGTATACGATATATGGAAAATATCGAAACTAAGTATCGAAAGGCCGATAGAGCTAATATCGTCCGATACCCGATACTTGCGGTATCGTATCGCTCAACACTACAGACATCTCTTCATCAGAAGCTGAATGTTCAGACTCTGGTACAAGATTTAAAAATATAAGGGGTAAAACGAGGGGAAGAGGGGGAACACGTGGAGGTAGAGGGGCCAATAGAGGTTCACCAGAAAGGGAATATTTTTTAGACCCGGAATATCCATTCAACCTCCGGAACCCCATTTACATACACTAATTGTCAATCTATCCTCTAAACCACTTAGTGGGGAGCAAATGGCTGTGTTAAGTAAAGGGATGTCATTCGTCCCTACTACTGATTTTGAGTGTTTTGAGGCTATAAAAGATCTTAATCTTTTCATTGGTTGTTTGAAATGGAAAAAACATTTTATTGGTGAAAGCAAAAAAATGCTGCGCTGAATTAGGCATTGATGAGGATCTGCTTGGTGTGGTCAGATTCTTATTTCATTTGGGAGACCCAGACCCAAATGATATAGGAGAGGGACCTTTTACAGGATTGAAAAATAAAAGTAAACGTATGCCACCCATTACGAATGACTTGAGTGCTATTAATGTTTTCCTAAACCTAGTATCTAGGGATGTGATGGAACTTGAACACCAGAAAAAATGGAGATTGGAGACATCATAATTTGACTAAGACAGAGATGGACAGCCTGTGTGAATTGTAAAGAGATCATAGTAGGGTCATAAAACCCTCGGACAAAGGGGGTAACATAGTGGCAATGGACGTCACCCAGTACAAGACACTGTGTTACTCCCTTTTACAAGCAGATATGGGATATGAGAGACTTGAAACAAATCCTACGGAAATCTATCATAGGGAGTTAAAAACCCTGGTCACTGGGGCATTCTAGAAAAGGTTAATTGACAATGATGAGAGGGATTTTTTGGTAACCATCTCATCCGGTAGTAGCAACTTTTCATTGCCTACCGAAAATACATAAGGGAACCAACCCTCTAAAAGGGAGACCCATTGTATCTGGAATAGGTAGCCTCACACAAAATGTGACACTCTATGTGGATAAAATCCTAAGGCCATTTGTGATTTCTCTAAATTCCTATACTCGCGACATGACAGATCTACTTCTGAAATTGGATAATATTGAGCTGTATTTGGACATGATTCTTGGCTCAATTGATGTCAAGGCATTATACTCTATCCCTCACGATAAAGGTATCATGGCTGTGGACTACTATCTGAGGACCAGGGGACGTCAGTGAGTCGCACGTACAGTACCAGGGCTTATGGGGTACTCGGCACCGAGCCCATTGAAGTCTATGGGGAATGTCACAAGTAGCACAGCTCGGTCCGTTGCCCTGGGCGCTCATACAAAGGGGAATATTTACAGGAGATTGTAGTAATAGTTTGTGACGCCACCTGTGGTTTCTGATCACTTTGACCAGCGCTGCAAGGTGAATCTTCTGAGGGGATGTTATGGGGCAGCAAGATGTTAAGTCTCCCACAGGTGAGACTTTTCCCTCAAAGTCTATGGTGGTGCAGGGTTCAGGCAATAACGCAGTCACACACAAGTCAGTCTCTGTCCATACCTTTTACTGATGTTGTTGGCAGGTATATCCCGGGAAGCTGGTCAGGGTGGAGAATGCACATTCAGGTAATCACTGAGTGAGTTTAAGGCCTCCTTTCCCTTTTCAATGTATTGAGTCCTAACTTGCGTGAAGTCAAGTTTAACTCTTGATGCGACAGCTACGCCCGGTCGACATTGTGGTAGAGCCTTTTGCTTGATCTGGTGACCAGATATTGGAAAGAACTAAGCCCTTGTGGCTGATCAGGCCGGACTCCTGTTCTCCCTGACTCCTGTTACGTATCGGCACTTAGGGCTACCTTCTGTGACTTGAAGTCCAGCAAGGATTCCGGTGTTTCTCTCACTAGCCGTGAAGGTTCTAGCAATACTTCGGACCCCGGTGTCCGGTTAGTCGAGTGAAGGTGGTCTGTCACCGAAGTCACTCCTTTCTTGGGTAACCACTTGCCCGTCGCCTCACTCTTACCCTTAACATAAGCACGGGTATCAGTAGGTGTAGTTGTCAGCTTTCTTACTTTCCAGCTCACTGACTGTTCTCAGTTAACTCGATGTTCTGCAAACTGTAGTCCCCTTCCTTCTTTCCTTCAAAGACTTTGTCCAGAGCAGCTCTCAGGATATTTTGTCAGACTGAATACACGCTTGCTCCGAGAGTCACTTTCCACATTCATGGGATACTAGCAGTCTGTCTGTTCTGAGTAACAGCTCAATCTCTTTCCTTCTGTCTGTGACAGGAATCACTTCAGCTCTAACTGAGCTCTGACAGGAACTAAACCAGACTGAACTGGTCTGCACTGGCCAGAATGCCCCCACTCTCTTGAATGGCTACTGCTACCTAACTCACCCTTAAATAGTCTAAGATTCCCTCTAGTGGTAATGTTGGGAAATGTGAGCGTGAATGAATATCAGGTTTTGTAATTACCTTTTTGTGCATACTCCTGGGAACATGTGTACCAAGCGCAGCTGGGCCACACATCCCCCCCTAGTTATCATTAGCACTCCCGGGCTGAAACAGAAAAGAAAAACATTTTTATAATATAACATCAACAATATAACTCATCCCTTGCGGGAGGTAAGGACTCTTTAACGTTACAATGTATACAATGGCAAAATAGAAAAATATCAAAGTACTTTTCAATAAATAATTACAAGGCAAGATTCTTGTGGAGGACCCGCACCAAAAACCTCCCACGTGGGTCCTGGGTGGGCTGCAGGACTTCATTGCTGCAGACCTCACTCAAGGCCACACCATACGGGTTTTTCTTCAGAGGTAGTATGGCTTTCACGTAAAGCCAAGATGGGGCACCGAAGTGCGAACTATTTACATTTAAAGTTCTGTGCTGCAAGAGTCCTCAGCACGCAGTCCTTTCATAAACATTTCAATTAGAAAAATCACATTTCTGTAATAATATTATGTTAAATACTTCACATTACCCAACTGGGGTATTCTACTTCAAATTATGCAAATTATGCAAACATCATTAAATATTACTAATAAAGTGCAAATTCTTCAACTTTGTACAGATGCAGTAAACCCTGTCTGGGTCCTACTGTTCTTGCTTGCAGATTGCAATGACTGCTTCCATACCTGGGGCTGGAAGTATGCGGTGCGATCTAGAACGCATCACTAACATGTCATGTCCCGCGATCTGTGTTTGAGTAGCCACAGTCCTTACTTCTCTTCTGCGATTGACTGGAGGCCTAACGGGTGCCTCTTCAGAGTATAGATTTGGCTCACTTTGGAATGCACTTTCCTGCTGCATTATTGCATAAGGCGCAGATGCATCCGGTGGCTCAATTGAAGTCGCACAATGCTGGTGTGATGCAGGGGAGGACTCAGTACACGATGCAGGTGCGCAGCCTGGCGCTGATGGGGCTGAGGCCCGGGACACTGTGGCATGATGTACATTACCGGCGTCGGGGACGGGGTCGCTAACACGGAAGACGTTCAGAGCATACCACCCTTTAAGACCCCAGTGCCGCGTATAGCTGACTATATCCCCATTCATGAGATCCCTTCCCGGGTGTCCCACGGGCAGATGAGACTCCACATCTCTGCGGCTGACGAATACCCCTTGGTACAGGACTGGCTCATGGATGAACCCCCAGCCTTTGCGGAGTTTGAAGTCGCTAACGCACCCCTGGCGCCGCGGTTCCCGGAGCGTACCTTTATCTCTCCTGACGTTTTCTTTATCAGCGAGAAACTCCTCCTGGTACCGCTGACGGAACTGCTGCACCTCTCTCTCCTCCTGCTGTCGTCGCTGTTCATGTTCCCGGCGACGCCACTCGTTCTCTATCTGGGCGGCATATTCTATGTCGTCCAGGTACTCCATCTCCTCCCAATCGATCTCCATCACGGACGGCTGGGTCTCCTCCGGCGTCCCTACCGGGGGACTGCATTCCGCTGCGGCCTCCTGGCCTGGCTGGCACTCCGGTCCGGGCAGGGTCTCCTCAGCCTCCGTCCCTCCTGCCGCATCATCGGTGGAGTCGGGATCAGCTCTGTCGGGGCCGGCCTCCGGTGATTCTTCAGCCGCTGGCGGTGGTGGCACAGGTAACGGTTGCGTTCCTGGAGAGGAGAGTGTTGCGTCCCACAGCAGCCGCTGTTTCCGGGCACGCCAGCTTTGCTCGATCTCCTCCATCTCTTCACGGTGTCGGGCCATGTCCCTTAACACCGCATCCACCTCCTCCAGTTCCTTCATGGTTTGGTCGGTCTCCTGACCTGGGGACGGCTCAGGCACAGGCAGTAGCTCTTCAGGGGAACGGGGTCCGCGCACCGCCGTTCCTCCACACAGCGTCTCCTGTCCTTCCGCCATCTCTCTCCAGGCCAGACTGTGTTTTCCATCTGGAACAATCTGGTCTCTTCCGTGGAGGCGGGACTTGCGCTTCCTCTTCTTGGCATAGAGGATGAAGAGGAGGCGGATCTCTCTTGCAGTAGGGCAGGCTCTCACATTGTAATAGCATTTGGACAGGGCGCCCATCACTTTCGCGCCACGGGGGGGTACGCCCACGAAGGCACGCCCACCTTCTTCACCAGCGCCTCAGGGCGCGAATATGGCGGCAAAATGGCGGAAAATGGCGCCAAAAATCACAAAAACTGCACACAGTCTTTTTGCACAAAACAGTTCAATTAGGCACACAGGACTCACAAATTGTAAGCTTCGTATCCTGTTCGTGACGCCAAAGATGAATCGCACGTACAGTACCAGGGCTTATGGGGTACTCGGCACCGAGCCCATTGAAGTCTATGGGGAATGTCACAAGTAGCACAGCTCGGTCCGTTGCCCTGGGTGCTCATACAAAGGGGAATATTTACAGGAGATTGTAGTAATAGTTCGTGACGCCACCTGTGGTTTCTGATCACTTTGACCAGCGCTGCAAGGTGAATCTTCTGAGGGGATGTTATGGGGCAGCAAGATGTTAAGTCTCCCACAGGTGAGACTTTTCCCTCAAAGTCTATGGTGGTGCAGGGTTCAGGCAATAACGCAGTCACACACAAGTCAGTCTCTGTCCATACCTTTTACTGATGTTGTTGGCAGGTATATCCCGGGAAGCTGGTCAGGGTGGAGAATGCACATTCAGGTAATCACTGAGTGAGTTTAAGGCCTCTTTCCCTTTTCAATGTTTTGAGTCCTAAGTAACTTGCGTGAAGTCAAGTTTAACTCTTGATGCGACAGCTACGCCCGGTCGACATTGTGGTAGAGCCTTTTGCTTGATCTGGTGACCAGATATTGGAAAGAACTAAGCCCTTGTGGCTGATCAGGCCGGACTCCTGTTCTCCCTGACTCCTGTTACGTATCGGCACTTAGGGCTACCTTCTGTGACTTGAAGTCCAGCAAGGATTCCGGTGTTTCTCTCACTAGCCGTGAAGGTTCTAGCAATACTTCGGACCCCGGTGTCCGGTTAGTCGAGTGAAGGTGGTCTGTCACCGAAGTCACTCCTTTCTTGGGTAACCACTTGCCCGTCGCCTCACTCTTACCCTTAACATAAGCATGGGTATCAGTAGGTGTAGTTGTCAGCTTTCTTACTTTCCAGCTCACTGACTGTTCTCAGTTAACTTGATGTTCTGCAAACTGTAGTCCCCTTCCTTCTTTCCTTCAAAGACTCTGTCCAGAGCAGCTCTCAGGATATTTTGTCAGACTGAATACACGCTTGCTCCGAGAGTCACTTTCCACATTCATGGGATACTAGCAGTCTGTCTGTTCTGAGTAACAGCTCAATCTCTCTCCTTCTGTCTGTGACAGGAATCACTTCAGCTCTAACTGAGCTCTGACAGGAACTAAACCAGACTGAACTGGTCTGCACTGGCCAGAATGCCCCGCTCTCTTGAATGGCTACTGCTACCTAACTCACCCTTAAATAGTCTAAGATTCCCTCTAGTGGTAATGTTGGGAAATGTGAGCGTGAATGAATATCAGGTTTTGTAATTACCTTTTTGTGCATACTCCTGGGAACATGTGTACCAAGCGCAGCTGGGCCACACATCAGTATAACGAACATAACAGGTTCGTATTTGAGGCTTTGGAGTTTTGCCTTACTAAGAATTATTTTTTGTTTGACAACAAGTACTTCCACCAGCTCAGGGGTACAGCCATGGGGAGCCCTTGTGCTCCCTCATATGCAAATTTGCTCCTGGGCTGGTGAGAGGAAAATATTGTTTTTGGAGAGACCATGTCTATGGCAGAGGATAGAATCGTTTTGTGGCTTTACTACATAGACAACGTGTTTGTGATTTGGAGGAAAAATGAGGATGGTTTTGGCAATTTTGTGGCAGGTCTGAATAATAACAATCTAGAATTGCATTTCACATTTGAGTCAATTCCTCTAGGCTACCTTTTCTGGATGTCCTGACAGAAAGAGGAGAAAGAGGCCATTTAGTGAAGAGTACCTTCAGAAAGCAAACTGCATCTACGGTAATTCCCTCTTGAGGTGGGAATCTAACCATCCAGTCCCTCTCGAGAGAGGTATTCCCAAAGGTCAATATCTCCGGATACAGAGAAACTGCTCTGATACAATGATTTTCAAAAAACAAGCAGATGACCTGAGAACACGATTTTGTGAGTGAGGCTATCCAGATAATGTTTCGAAAGAGGCATACAAAACCTCACTCATCAGAGATCAGAAAGATTTACTTACCCCTGTTCAAAAAAGGAAGATGATAGTACGATCAGGTTCATTACCAGGTACACGAATGGAGCAAACTAATTAAGAGAGATTATGCAACGTCACTGGCCCATTCTTCGTATGGACAATGACCTAGTAGACATTGTCACCACAACCCCGCAAATCACATTTAGAAAAAGTCATTCCATAAAAGATAGGATTGTCCACAGCCATTTTACCCCCCTCCCCTTCTAATCTGACATGGTTGGGAAACCAGATAAAAGGATGTTATAGATGTGGGGGATGCAAATACTGTTGGTCCATTCTCCAAGAAAAGGAATTTCAAAGTAAAGTGACAGGAAAGATATATTCCATCAATCAATTTATTAATTGTAGGACTAGAGGGGTCATATAAAAAATGACCTGCGAATGTGGCTTGGAGTATGTAGGCAAGACCAGCAGAGAATTTAGAAGGAGGGTGGGTGAACACCACAGGGACACTATCAATAAAACAGACACTCCAATAGCAAACCACATAAATGCAGTGCATAATGGAGATCTAAGAGCCACTGATTTTATGGGAATTGACCAAATTTATCAGTAACAAGAGGAGGAGATTGGGACAAACATATCCTTCAAAAAGAAACCATATGGATTTTTCGTTTACAAACTATGATCCCTAAGGGATTAAATGAACAATTGACCTTTTCTTCCTTCCTTTAGTAATAGACAATTAACAGAGCTGGATATAATAGGGACAGCCGCCGTTGAGTGGGGGCTCCATTGCGCAGGTGGTAGGGTGCTAACCTCCGTGATAGGCAGGACTGGAATAGTTAGGTACTTAATAGGGATAGATTACAGCTCATCCTTTTCTGTCCTTTTCTACAACATTTGTCCAATCATTTCCAAGGAGATTTGTCGTGTCACCTGCATCTACATTTTTAATATAAAGTCCCATTATATAATTTTATCTAGCGCTATTGAATCACAGCTGATTTTCAATGTATCTTTTTGTCTTTGATACTACTGATCTAAATATATCCCGAGATAACCCCTCTGTTGTTGTTGATTGGTATCAACAATTCCTCTCCTAGAACAATAGGATGACTATGTTTGATATGTTTGAATACTTTGTCAATTTGTCCTAATAAGGTCTCAATCTACTGGGTGTAAAAATTAAAACATGTGGTTTTCAGATCACCTGCACATGACTTTAGGGCAATTGACAGGTCCTGAGACGACTTGTTCAACTTAATTATATCCCCAAGATG
The DNA here is from genome assembly GCA_033576555.1 of Oophaga sylvatica. NCBI lineage: Eukaryota > Metazoa > Chordata > Amphibia > Anura > Dendrobatidae > Oophaga > Oophaga sylvatica. Next base: position 136,600,790 of record JARQOD010000004.1, on the reverse strand, counting down.
GAATGGTACGATATACCATCCATCTAATAGGCTCTTTTAGTATTTATGATGCTATTTGATGCGACCAACTAATAATAATGAGCCATATGATGCTTACGTCACGGTAAAACATTCACCGCCGGATGTGCTGTGGAAAGACTGTGCCAGATATGACGCGAGCATTCCATGATACACTGCCTGCGTTCCAAGAACTGGAAGTGAAAGGAACACCATTCCTACTGTAAAGCACGGAGGTGGATCACTGATGTTTTAGGGATGTGTGAGCTGCAAAGGCACAGGTAACTTGGTCAAATTTGAAGGAAAAATGAATGCAGCACAGTATCAGCAAATACTGGAGTCAAATTTGCAATCATCAGCCTGGAAGCTGCGCATGGGATGTACTTGGACGTTCTAACATGACAACTATTCAAAACACCAGGCCAAGTCGACCTGTCATTGGCTACAGCAGAACAATTTGAAGGTTCTGGAGTGGCCATCTCAGTCTCCTGACCTCAATATCATTGAGCCACTCTGGGGAGATCTCAAGCGCCCAGTTCATGCTAGACAGCGGAGGAATTTACAGGAACTGGAGGCTTTTTGCCAAGAAGAGTGGGCAGCTTTACCACCTGAGAAAATATAGAACCTCATCCACAACTACCACAAAAGACTTCAAGCTGTCATTGATGTTAGAGTGGGCAATACATGGTATTAAGAAATTTGGTATGTAAACTTTTGATCAGGGTCATTTGGATGTTTTGGGTTGTCATTATGATTTAAAAAGAGAAATCACAGTAGTTTGACAATAAATGGCTTCACCCAACCACTAACCATGAGTGGAGAAAAAGTTTTGATGTTATCATTCATATTCTCTGAAAAAAGGCCAAGAAAGCAAAAATTCTGCCAGGGTATGTAAACTTTTAAGCACAACTGTAGTGCTCCATACACGATAATGGACCACATATGATGCTCAATACAGGAAAATGGCCGCATATAATGTTCCATACAGTATAAGTACCCCATATATTGCTGCATATGGGGCCTCATAAAATGCCCCATTCTATATCATGAACCCCAAATAATACACCATACAGGATAATGGGTCCCATTTATTACTCCGTAAAGTATAATGGGCCCCATATATTGCTCAATAAAGTATAATGGGACCAATATAATGCTCCACACAGTATAATGTGTCCTATATAATGCTCCAAGCAGTAATGGGCCCATATAATGCTCCATATAGTATATAATGGGCCACATATAATGAACCTCCATACAGTATATAATGGGCCCCATATAATGCTCCATACAGTAAAATGGCCCCATGCGGTGCTCCACAAAGTATATTGACCCCATATATTGCTTCATGCAGAATAATGGCCCCATATAGTGCTTCATACAGTATAATGGGCCCTATATAATGCTCCGTACAGTATATACAGTATATAATGGGCCACATATAATGCTCATCCATACAGTATATAATGGGCCCCATATGATGCTCAATACAGTGTATAAGGTGCCCCTATATAATGATTTATACAGTATATAATAGCTCCACCATACAGTATACAATAGGCCCCATATAATGCTCCCCTGATAATAGGCCCCATATAATCCTGCTCGATACAGTAAATGATAGGTCCCATATAATGCTCCTTTTGTAACCTTATGTCAAAATAACACCGCACTCCTTGTAAATATGCTTCAAAAGTGGAAATCTTTATTGAACGTGCCTCATATGGAAAAGCGACAAGCAATTTAACGTTTCGGCCACAGCCTGGCCTTGATCACAATATAGCCATATAGAGATGCTTAAAAGGAATGGTTTTCAAGGATCCCTTACAGGGAATTAATGCAGGGCGTAAGAAAAAATCCACAATTATGGGCCCATGCAGAATTGATAATGGTCTGATCGCCGTATATAGGCTGATTGCACATATATATATGTGTAGTGCTCCGCACATAGGTTGTGAAGTTCTGGGATGCTGAATATCGACTGGGCACAATGAGCTATGCAATGCTGGGAATCAGCTCAGGCACTGGTGTGCCAGCGTTCCACTACACCACCAACGCTTCCAAATCCTGATGCATACTGCAGGGTGACTACTATATCACCAACGGATCACAGCATTGCATAGCTCATTGTGCCCAGTCGATATTCAGCATCCCAGAACCTCACAACCTATGTGCGGAGCACTACACATATATATGTGCAATCAGCCTATATACGGCGATCATACCATTATCAATTCTGCATGGGCCCATAATTGTGGATTTTTTCTTACGCCCTGCATTAATTCCCTGTAAGGGATCCTTGAAAACCATTCCTTTGAAGCATCTCTATATGGCGATATTGTGATCAAGGCCAGGCTGTGGCCGAAACGTTAAATTGCTTGTCGCTTTTCCATATGAGGCACGTTCAATAAAGATTTCCACTTTTGAAGCATATTTACAAGGAGTGCGGTGTTATTTTGACATATGGTTTTTGGAGGTTTTTGATCTCGTTCACCTGCACCATCTATTATCATATTGAGTGCTAGCCTTTCGTCCTCCCTTTTGTAACCTTGGCAGATGTGTGCCTTGCCACAATTCTATCTCTGAGCTCTTTGGCCAGTTCCTTTAACCTCATGATTCTCATTTGGTCTGACATGCACTGTGAGCTGTGAGGTCTTATATAAACAGGTTTGTGCCATTACAAAAGGTCTATCAGTTTAATTTAAAACAGCTGGACTCCAATGAAGGAGTAGAACCATCTCAAGGAGGATCACAAGGAAATGGACAGCATGTGACTTAAATATGAGTGTCTGAGCAAAGGGTCTATACTAATAAGCATGTGATATTTCAATTTTTCTTTTTTAATTTATGTTTGCAAAAATTTCTACATTTCTGGATTTTTTCAGTCAAGATGGAGTGCAGAGTGTTAGGGTCTGCGGAACGCACCAAATATAAGATGTAGAGAGGTGCGTTCGCAGCCCGGGGTCCACCGTGCAGGCGGAGTCTGCTGCTAGTAAGATGGAGCAAGAAGCAAACTCTGTTATCCCGCAGAGTCGCCAAAATAAACACCGTAACACACTGTGGCAATATGTGCGAACTCTGTTATTCCACAGAGCCGCTAGAAGGAGTGCCGCAGCGCTATATGGTGATGTGTGCGAACTCACTGAACACCACTGAGTAAACACGCTAGGGCACTGTCTAGCGTTGAAAGCGAACCCTGCTGCGTCACAGAGCCGCTGAGACAAACTTCTGTGTCCTGTTAGGCACCCAGGTACACAGTTGACTGCTAAGCGAACATAGAAAATGATCATGCGCTAATGTCCTCGCGGGAGTCACCCATAATCTATGGCGTCTGAACGGCAGGCCCTGAATACGGCAATCAAACTCCTCACCGGTTATGCCGGTAATCTAAGGCATCTAAGACACCGACCCTGACCAGCTAGCATACCAAGCGCCTCACCAATTAGGTCGGTATTGTAATGGCGTATTTCAGCCGCCCTAACCACACACACGCATGACCATACTGGCGCACAGCATATAACGGTTGATACTAGGGCACGGCCGTGCGGTAAGGACAGCCTTTTATAGCAGCCACGAGAAAAAGACCTTCCAGGAAGGACCAATAGGAAACTGCTTCAGAACATCAACAGCCACAGGACCTTCCTGAAGGACCAATAGGAGTGTCAGCTGTATCTGAGCATGTGACCCCAGATCTCCAATGGGAGATCTTGCCCTGGGCATGCTCAGATGAAGCAACAAAGGACTTAGTCCCAAATCTGCCTGTTCCAACCCTTGTTGCAGCAGCAAGTCTCTGCACAGTACTGGGCCGGGCAAGACGCTGGGACCGACGTCTCTGCTGAGCAGGAACCACTGTGGCTGGAGATGGATGGGGGACCGCAGCGGGAACAGCTCGAGATTCCCCTTGTGCAGGAGTGGGAACTCGAACCCTAACACAGAGTGTACATTAATGAGAAAAAAAAATAACTTTTTTTTAATTTACCAAATGGCTGTAATGAAACAAAGAGTGAAAAATTTAAAGGGGTCTGAATACTTTCCCTACCCACTGTATATGTATGTCAGTGACTCAAAAGCATATTATGTTATATATATATATATATATATATATATATTACATAGAAATATAGATAGATAGATAGATAGATAGATAGATAGATAGATAGATAGATAGATAGATATAGATAGAAAACAAGCTGGCAATTCATGTGCCGTATACTGTAAAATCACTGCAGGAGCCGACAGCATAGAATAGATTGATTACATACAGTAAATAGACTTGGAATAGATTGATATACAGATGTTTGTGACAAATACAATTAGAGCAATGTGTGTACAGCTTACTGTACATGCATTTAATTAATAAAAGATTATTCTTCGGAAAAAAATGGCGTGGGCTCCCGTGCAGTTTTTGTAACCAGCAAAGGCTATGCAGACAGCTGCGGGCTGATATTAATAGTCTAGGAAGGAGCCATGGATACTGCATCCCCAGGCTAAAAACATCAGCTCTCAGCCACCCCAGAAAAGGTGCATCTCTAAGATGCGCCAATTCTGGCACTTAGCCTCACTCTTCCCACTTGCCCAGTGGAAGTGGCAAGTGGGGTGATAGTTGGGGGGGTTGATGTCACCTTTGTATTGTCAGGTGACATCAAGCCCGAGGTTAGTAATGGAGAAGCGTCAATAAGACACCCCCATTACTAACCCCATAGTCAGATTGTATGAAAACACAGACACCCAGAAAAAAGTCCTTTGGTTGAAAGAAAGATCCGGACTCCTTTAATAATCTTAATTAAACCATACTTATCAGCTCACCCATTCACCTGATGCCCTCGTTATCTTCAAAAGAGGTAAAAAACAAACAACAATATTCCTCAACTTTCCGCGAGATGCTTTTAATCCATTTGTCCCACGACGGGTCTAGCTCTGCTACATCTAGATGGCAGGCTGCAAGGTTGCATGATGCGACCATGCAGCCTGTCATCCAGTAGACACTGAGCACCGTGTCTGCCTGTGAACTGCTATTCCCTGTCTGAGGACACTGCAAGCATGAGAAAGTTCTGCTCGCCGTGCCATCAGAAAGGTCCTGTGCGTTCATGGCCAATGAACTCACTTTACCTATGTGACATCCCATGGCGCTCGCATGGATGTCAGAAAGGTGAAGTGAGTTCATTGGCTGTGAACTCGCAGAACCTGTCAGATGGCAGTGATGCCAGTCGTGGTCATGGCGATGGGTCAGGTCTGTGTGCACGCACTCAAGCGCACCTCTATCTCCTGTGCTTTTAAAAAGCCGCTGTCCCCAAACTTTTTTTTTCCTTCCTCCTTCTCTATCTGGGTCCAAGCGTGCATTTGTCCGGTATCTCACCAGGCCAGTCAGACCCTGTGTACCCTCATACATAGCTTGAACTACTAATATGCACCCTCACACACAGCCTGCACCTCCATGTACAGCTATTCCCTAATTACCTGTCACCAGTTTCTTACTGGTGTTTCCTGCAGGGGAAAGAATACCATTCACAAGCTGTTGCATGGCTCTGTCCATAAGAGTCACATGGGCATGACATCAACGAAGGTCCTTCATCTTTATCAGTTATGTTGCTTCTTTGGGGTAGGGAGCTGATCAATTCTCCTCTGTCCATGCCCCCCCTCAATAAATATAGCGGTTTTTCTACGCAGTCCAGTGGAGGTAAGAGAGGGGAAATATTTAAAAAATGTAAATCTTCTTTCATGGTGGCACCCTTCTCCCCCACAACCTGACTCCCTAGGCACCTGCCCTCAGGTGCCTAGTGACAAATATGGCCCTGAGAGTAAAAGTTCTGGTATTTTTTGTCTCCGCTGCATATACATTTTGGACAAAAGCCGGACATTAGACCAAAAATAAATACCGTAGATGTAATTGATATTGTATTTCTGCTTCTTTTACATGCCTGATCCCTGTTAGTTAAAATGGTTGTCTCAACATAGACATTGCTAGCATGCAGAGATAAAAAAGATTTGATCCTAAACAAATTGATTTTTGCTACGTATTTCCCTAAAATTTCAGATTGTATTTTTTGGGATTTGATTTGCACGAGGGCCCTCCTTGGTCCTTCCCATAACTATCCTGCCACTATTGTTCCTCGCCCGATCCTTCAGTTTTCTTCTTGTTACAGATCTTCTGGTGGGCACCACCATTGACTTAGCCTCACATAGTAAAGGACATGTGTTGACCCCCACACTGTGTGAGACATGGTCAATGGCAGTTCCAGATGAGAGAGGACCTGGGAGCGGCCAAAAGGAAAAGAATGATAAAATGAAGCTTATTGGAGTAACGGGTGGTGGCTGGACAAGTATGTTGAGGGCAGAGGAGAAGTGATTTAAGAGTTTTTTAACCCCTTTACTCAATAATAGGGTTGAGCGATACTTTCCGATATCCAAAAGTATCGGAATCGGAATGGTATCGCCGATACCATTAAAATATCGGCGATACCCGATACCGATACCGGAAGTCCCATGTAAGTCTATGGGAACAAAATATCGGAATTAAAAAAACCCCATTCTTGCCTTGTTGGTTAATTGTACATGAAGGAAAACAACAAAGAGTAATGTACAATGTATTGTGGAAGGTTGAGGAGACATTAAAGGCATAGATGTTTAACCCAATCAAATGGAATAGCATAAAATATATTTTTTTTTAAAGATGTTCGGATTGACGAAGAAATTGAAAATGTTGTTAACGTTTTTTCTATTTTGGCAAATATGTATATTTCACAACTTCCATGCTCTTCACCTTTTTAACTTTTCACACACTTTCTCCTTCATAATCTTCAGCAACATCATCTTTTTCATCAAATTATTCTTCATCTTCACCTTCTTTATCTTCTTCTTAAACTTCTTGCTATTCATCTTTTTGTTAACATTACTCAGATTCTTCTTATTAAACTATTATTCTTATTCATATTGTACTTCATCTTCTTCATCATATTCTTATTTGTGACAGAGAATCCTGTACTTGTAATCTGTCAAAGTATGAATTTTTCATCCTTCCGTTCTTGCTGTCACAAAAGATTTAAATTACAACAGTATTTGTCCGTGTTCAGTTTAGCCTGCAGCAGCAGGCATTTTCCAGGGCCACCACGAGGAGGAATGGACTCACCCCCATACACTGCTTAGTCTTCTTCTGCTTATAATTTAGAGCATATATTTTGCTCTTCATTTTGGTCTTATACTTCATGTTCTTCTGCTTTTTGATCTTCTGCTTATTGTTCTTAAGTCTCTTGTTCTGTATCTTGTAGTTTGTCTTAACCTTCTTAGTCCTGTTTGGTAATCTTTTATTTCTTCTTTGTGATGGTGTTTAGGCTGGTTGGCTTGATGCTCGTCGTCCTTGTGGTCGTCATCTTCTTCGGGGTGGTCATCAGGGTCGTCGTCTTCATTGTTGGAGATCCAGAGTGATTACCCAAAAAAGCATTGAAAAAATCTTCAATTTGTAAATGTAGCAGAAGGTACAAGAGTCAATGCAAGTAACGAGGACCAGCTGACTGTGCTGGAACCCGGAGGGCAGCAGAAGGAAAAGAGCCAATGGCACAACCGAGGACCAGCTGACGTTACTGGGACACGGTTACTAAGCAGGAGGTACCTGTGCTCCAAAGCACTACCAAGGACCAGCAGACATTGCTGGAACTCGGATACCGAGATGGAGGCACCTAGGCCAAAGGCACTGCGGAGAACCAGCTGACGGTACTAGAACCCGGACGGGTAGCAGAAGGTACAAGAGCCAATGCAAGTAACGAGGACCAGCTGACTGTGCTGGAACCCGGAGGGGCAGCAGAAGGAAAAGAGCCAATGGCACAACCGAGGACCAGCTGACGTTACTGGGACACGGTTACTAAGCAGGAGGTACCTGTGCTCCAAAGCACTACCAAGGACCAGCAGACATTGCTGGAACTCGGATACCGAGATGGAGGCACCTAGGCCAAAGGCACTGCGGAGAACCAGCTGACGGTACTGGAACCCGGACGGGTAGCAGAAGGTACAAGAGCCAATGCAAGTAACGAGGACCAGCTGACTGTGCTGGAACCCGGAGGGGCAGCAGAAGGAAAAGAGCCAATGGCACAACCGAGGACCAGCTGACGTTACTGGGACACGGTTACTAAGCAGGAGGTACCTGTGCTCCAAAGCACTACCAAGGACCAGCAGACATTGCTGGAACTCGGATACCGAGATGGAGGCACCTAGGCCAAAGGCACTGCGGAGAACCAGCTGACGGTACTGGAACCCGGACGGGTAGCAGAAGGTAACGATGGAAATTTAAGATGACAGGCCGCGAGCCGGCCGCAGTTACCGAATCCCACAGTACTACAGTGGGTGATTGTCCTATTGTCACAACGGAAACAGCCTTTATTTGCATATCCCACAGCACACATAGGAAGCACCTAAACTCCAAGCACCATAGAGTCGGCTAACCCGACCGCAACACGACAGGACAACTTATTGGAGGCTAAGTGACGTTTACACTGACAGGAAACAGATGGCGTGCTGTAACCAGTCTGGGCAGGAGTGAGTACCCGTGCCAATGACACTTCCGAGCAACAACTGGCGGTGTTGAAGCCCAGGGATGAGAAGAGAACATGGTGGAGGCAGCAGGACTTTTTGCCGTTATCACAGCAGGGGAACAGCTGACATTACTGAACCCCAGTAACACAGGAGCAAGTGTAGACTGTGCTAACAGCACTTCCGAGCAACAACTGGCGGTGTTGTAGCCCAGGGATGAGAAGAGAACATGGTGGAAGCAGCAGGACTTTTTGCCGTACACACAGCAGGGGAACAGCTGACATTACTGAACCCCAGTAACACAGGAGCAAGTGTAGACTGTGCTAACAGCACTTCCGAGCTACAACTGGCGGTGTTGTAGCCCAGGGATGAGAAGAGAACATGGTGGAGGCAGCAGGACTTTTTGCCGTTATCACAGCAGGGGAACAGCTGACATTACTGAACCCCAGTAACACAGGAGCAAGTGTAGACTGTGCTAACAGCACTTCCGAGCTACAACTGGCGGTGTTGTAGCCCAGGGATGAGAAGAGAACATGTTGGAGGCAGCAGGACTTTTTGCCATTATCACAGCAGGGGAACAGCTGACATTACTGAACCCCAGTAACACAGGAGCAAGTGTAGACTGTGCTAACAGCACTTCCGAGCAACAACTGGCGGTGTTGTAGCCCAGGGTCAAGGAGGATGTTTAAATACTATATCAAGTATTTTCCTTGTTACATGTCAATTAAAAATGTCTATACTCCAAACAAGAGAAATATAAACTTTAGTACCATAAGATGATGATTTAACTTAAAAAAATATATGTAAATTAAAAATTTACAAACATAAACGCATACATTAACATGTTGAAAAGCAATGCAAACCACAATTAAAATAGGTTAAATAATCTGCTATACGGTTTAAAATAAAAGCATACAAGTACACATCAGAATCCATTAATGATGGGTAAGTAACAGTATGTACACCATTTTTATTGTGTAGACAATGAATGGCTGACTTAAAAACATAATCAGCATTACAAGTTTTCTTTGACATTCATAAAACTTTACATTTGGTGAATAATATAACTACAATTTTTTAAAAAATATCTAAAATTTCCATCATGTAATACTGATAATATGTGCCAATCATTTATATTAACAAAACAAAAATTTAAAAAGTGCATAGTGAAGAGTGAAAACAGATATTTATGCCTGACTGTGGACTTGCAAGCATGACAATGGATAGATAAGGTATATATAGATGAGACTGCATAGCCACAGATGGTGAATGGCGATGTAATACTGTACCTCAATAAAGTGTGCGTTACTACTACATCCTTTTTTTTATCTAGCTTTATAAAAGGTTACGTGCATGTATGGTTGCGCCTCTGTTTGGACGCACAGACTGGCTTCCTGCTGTGACGCGTTGGGTATTGGAGCGTCTGTACGTCTTATGACGCAGACTAACATTCACGGTGCGCATCGTTCATCATCGCAAGCGTACTGACAACACAAAGGCGTTGTCATGACTGCTTTACTCAGTAAACATGCACCTATGATGAAACATACACGCATGTGCCCTATTACATAACAAGCTACAAGAAAAACGAGTGTGAGGTGTGACACAGCTGTTTTGTTAAGGTACAGTATTATATCGACATTGTACAGATGTCACTATTCAGTCTGATAAATATATATCATTCACGTATTCTATCAGTTGTCGTTCTTTCAGCACCACTTACAGGTATATATTTTGCTATTGTGACTATGCACTATTGACTTTACCAAGGTAATGCATGATTTTTGTTAGCGATTATCATGTTTACATGAAGGACCTTTATGATATGGGCTGTTAACTTTCTAATCAAATATGTCTTTTTTAAAATGACACAAATATAAGTAATGTTGAAGAGGACTATTCTACATGCATTGTTTGCACAATATTACAGGTGTACATCACGTCCCTTAATCAACATTGGATTATTATATTTACTTGTATGCTTTTATTTCAAAGGCAAGAACACTGAAGTATAACCTTCGCACTGCAGCAGTTGTCAAAGTTCAACCCACATTATGCACTTCCAACATTGCAGCATTTGAGTCATCATGATGTGAGTTGGATTTGTCTAAGCTATGGAGTGACAAGGTTGACCATCAGTATCCTATAGCATAAGTAGGATTTTGTGTTTGCATTTGTTTTCGACATGTGCATATCTGTAATAATATGTCACATTTATTTTGTTACAGATTTGTGACAAAGACTAATCATTTTATGGTTTGAAAGTTGACGTTTCAAATGTTTACAGCTTAGAAATCAGGGTGTAGCCTCATATCTATGTGTAGCACTAGACACTTTGAGATGTCATGTTTTTTTCACCATGATTAGGTAGCAGTAATTTTTGCCGGACACACAGTAGGGGAACAGCAGGCGTTACTGAACCCCACAAACACATCAGCGATTGTTTTCATCTGTGCATCTAACACTTCTGAGCAGCAACTGGCGCTGTTGAAGCCCAGGGTCAAGGAGGGTGTAGGCAGAGGCCTAGTATGAGACGTTTGAAGTTGAAGTTGTAGTTAGCAGCAGTAATTTTTGCCAGACACACAGCAGGGGAACAGCAGGCGTTACTGAACCCCACAAACACATCAGCGATTGTTTTCATCTGTGCATCTAACACTTCTGAGCAGCAACTGGCGCTGTTGAAGCCCAGGGTCAAGGAGGGTGTAGGCAGAGGCCTAGTATGAGACGTTTGAAGTTGAAGTTGTAGTTAGCAGCAGTAATTTTTGCCAGACACACAGCAGGGGAACAGCAGGCGTTACTGAACCCCACAAACACATCAGCGATTGTTTTCATCTGTGCATCTAACACTTCTGAGCAGCAACTGGCGTTGTTGAAGCCCAGGGTCAAGGAGGGTGTAGGCAGAGGCCTAGTATGAGACGTTTGAAGTTGAAGTTGTAGTTAGCAGCAGTAATTTTTTGCCAGACACACAGCAGGGGAACAGCAGGCGTTACTGAACCCCACAAACACATCAGCGATTGTTTTAATCTGTGCATCTAACACTTCTGAGCAGCAACTGGCGCTGTTGAAGCCCAGGGTCAAGGGGGTGTAGGCAGAGGCCTAGTATGAGACGTTTGAAGTTGAAGTTGTAGTTAGCAGCAGTAATTTTTGCCAGACACACAGCAGGGGAACAGCAGGCGTTACTGAACCCCACAAACACATCAGCGATTGTTTTCATCTGTGCATCTAACACTTCTGAGCAGCAACTGGCGCTGTTGAAGCCCAGGGTCAAGGAGGGTGTAGGCACAAAATATTGAGTTATTGCCTTGTTACGTGGCCATTGCAAATGTATGTACTTCAAACAAGAATAAATGAAGTTTTACTCGGACAATAAAATGATGAATTTCAATTCCAAGAATAGAAAAATATTTATACTTGAGAGTCCTCTGTGGTTGATACCGTTTAATGGCTAACTGAAAATATGGTAACAAATTCAAAGCTTTCGAGACTACTCAGGTCTCTTCATCAGGCTAAGACTAAAAAAAAAAAGGAAGAATCACATATTTCTACACACAACAGGACACAAGAATAGGTAAGACAAGTGAGGGAGGGACAAGTGAGGGGAGACCGGCCAAAAAATGAGAACAAGGATGAATTATCAGCGCCACACGATAAGACAAAAAATAATGGATTTACCTGTGGCAAAACACTTTTGTATGCCCGGTCATAGCATGATGGATATGGAATTACTGGTATTAAAATATAACTTCAAATATGAGAAAGATACAAAGGTTTCAGAATATAAGCTCATCATGACCTTTGACACTGTAGTATGATGATAGATCACACGGATTTATGTCATTCTATATCAATTAAGGAATCTGCGTCTCTGCCCTTCCAGGGGCATGAAAACACAAAACCAGACCCCAATCAGAGGGCAATAAAACTTTCTATCCTTATCTAGGAACTGTTCCAATATTTATGTTCATCCCTCTGTGATAATGACAGTTCTGCTACACGTCACTTACTTGTCTTACCTATTGCACTATTCCTGTGTCCTGTTGTGTATAGAAATATGTGATGCTTCATTTTTTGTTTTAGTCTTTGCCTGATGAAGAGACGTGAGTAGCTCGAAAGCTTGCAATTTGTTACCATCTTTTCAGTTATCCATTCAAAGGTATCAACCACTGTGGACTCTCAAGTGTAAATATTTTTCTATCTAATGGCTAACACGGTACGAAGATACACATGTTTCCTAACTTCAAGAATAAAAATAAAGACACTGCAAATATAAACGCATATATGCACATGCCAACAAGAAATGGAACAACACACCACCCAAAAAATTGGTTACAAAATATAGTGTTGTAAATTTAACAATAAAAGTCCATTTTTGTATTTATGAATAATGCTTAAGGAACGCTATGTTAAACCATAACATAGTGAAGACAATGGATTTTGTAATCGTCACTCATCATCATCATCATTGCAATTTAGATGTGACAGTCACAGACATTTCAATTATTTAAGTTAATAAAATCGTTACTTTGTACAGCATGTATGACATGTCCAGCATGGACTCATCAATGTGATGACACAATAATGTACGATAAAAAATAACCATTTAAAAAAACATAATGCATTGTCACAATTTAATTGTGTGCCTCCAAGTGTAGGTGAAAGAAAGGCTACGGATAGCAAAGGTATATTCTATGTCTGTATCAGACAGTGGACAGCCTCTGATGGGTAATGGCGATGTTATACTGTACGTCAATAAAGTCTGCGGCTGCAATCATGCATTTTTTGCTTGGACAGTGTTGAAGAGGGTAAAAGCATGTCTGGTTGCGCAAGGCTTTTTCCGTCAACACTACCTTCCTACTGTCACGCGTAGGGTAGGGTAGCGTGTGTCAATTAGATGACTCTATAAAATGTGACGTTACGCAGCGTTATTGCGCCCTAGGGACGCCAAAAATACGACAGCAGTAATCATTTACTGTCTAATACTCCACCTATGACCAACCAAAAAAGACCGTTCCCTCTTTAACAATCTACAAGACTAACAAGCATAATGGTTGACGCTGACTTTATTGAGGTACAGTATTACATCGACATTGTCCATGAGTAACTATGCACTGTGATACCTATATACCATTATTAATTTATATCTGTTGTGGTTGTTTCAACAGCACTTGCAGGTATAACTAGTACTACCTATTGTCAGTATGCATGATGCACTTTCTAGATGTAATAATTTATTATTGCACATTATTACCAGGTTTAGATGCTGGCCATTTCATATATGGTGTGTGAAGTTACAGTTGGCATCAGTATGTGTATTTTATAATGTCTGTCATAAATAAAACTCGTGATGATGATGATGAGGATTTTATGATTCGTACAACCATTGACTGCATTATCTTACAGGTACAGATAAAGTTCCTTAAAAACCATTAATTGATAAGTATGAAATGTACTTTTATGCATTAATTTCAAAAAGTGAAGACTATGTTTTAGTTTTTGTTACCATTTCTAATAGACATGTGCAGATATGCGCTGTGATGACAAATTATTATTTGTCTATATTTGTCATAAAAATTTATCATTCTAGGCCTGGAAAACTTCACAATTTCCTGTTTTAAGCATAACAATCAGGGTGACGGCTCTTCCCTATTTGGAGCATGTTCGACATGGGTTTTTCTGTGCATGTGTAGGGAACAGGAGACTTGTTGCCGGACACACAGCAGGGGAACAGCTGGCGTTACTGAACCCCACTAACACTATAGCTTGTGTATTGGTCTGTGGACACGACACTTCTGAGCAGCAACTGGCAGTGTTGTAGCACAGGGAGTAGAGTTCAGGTGGTAGAAAGATGAACATAACAGGAGACATGGATAACGTTGCGAACCAGTTATTTAATCTGAAATGGACAGACAAATTCTGGCGAGATCCATGCCTTGTTCCTTTTTTTAGAAAAGTAAGCCGGTCTACATTATCGGAGGATAGTCGCATGCGACAGTCTGTTAGTACACCACCTGCGGCACTAAAGACGCGCTCCGATAATACACTGGCAGCAGGGCAAGCCAGCACCTCCAATGCATACTGGCTAAGCTCTGGCCATGTATCCAGCTTAGAGACCCAAAACTTGAATGGGGAAGAGCCATCTGGGAGTACACTGAGAGGGAAAGACATGTAGTCTGTCACCATCTTACGGAAACGTTGCCTCCTGCTGACTGGAGCCGTCTCGGATGGTGTAGACATTGGTGGCGCTGCCACAAAACTTCGCCACATTTGGAACATACTGGTCTTGCCCTGTGCAGAGGCGCTGCTTGTGCTCCCTCTTGTTGCAGAGCTGTCTCCACTGCCTCGACGCACAGAGCTGCTTTGTAAAGCAGTAGCAGCAGCAGTGCTCTCGGCTGGAATGGAGAACATTATGGATTGCACCAGTGTGTCTTGGTACTCCCGCATTTTACGGTCCCGGTTCAACGGTGTGATGAGGCTTTGTAAGTTGTCCCGGTAGCGAGGGTCTAGGAGGGTGTACACCCAATAATCAGACGTGGTGAGAATGTGGGCGATGCGGCGGTCGTTTCTCAGGCACTGAAGCATGAAATCAACCATGTGCTGCAGACTCCCAACTGGCCAAGAAACGCTGTCCCCTGCAAGAGGCGTCATCTCTGCCTGCTCTGCATCATCCCACCCTCGCTCTACATACTGACTAGAGCGTTGTGTACCTCCCTCTGGAGCGATGTCTTCCTCCTCCATTGACTCCTCCTCATCCTCCTCACAAAGTGAACACTGCCCAGCCCTTTGTGAGGAACCACGTTGTGCTGACTGTCCAGAAGGTGATGGAATTTGTGACTCCTCATCCTCCACCTCTTCCAAAACCTCATCCCTTATTGCTTGCAGTGTTTTTTGAAGCAGGCAGATAAGGGGGACAGTCAGGCTGACTAGTGCATCATCTGCACTCGCCATCCGCGTTGACTCATCAAACGCACGCAAAACGTGGCAGATGTCCTTCATAGAGGCCCACTCAGTAGTGGTGAAGTGTGAACGACGCAAATTGCGAGTTGATTGCGCCTGATGCAGCTGATACTCCATTACTGCTGGCTGCTGCTCACACAACCGCTCCAACATATGTAACGTGGAATTCCACCTGGTGGGTACGTCACATATGATGCGATGTTCAGGAAGGCGAAATCTGCGTTGCAGAGCTGCAATGCGCGATCTGGCCATGCTGGAACGTCGCAAGTGAGCGCACTCTAGGCGGACCTTGTGCAGCAGTGCATCAAGATCCGGATAGTCCCTCAAAAAACTCTGCACGACCAAGTTGAGCACATGTGCCAGACATGGTATGTGAGTGAGGTTGCCAAGGCCCAGAGCTGCCACCAGATTTCGGCCATTGTCACACACTACCAAGCCTGGCTGGAGATTAGCTGACAAAAACCACACGTCGCTCTCCTGCTTGATGGCATTCCAGAGCTCCTGCCTGTGTGGCTTCAATTCCCCATGTAAATTAATTTCAGGACGGCCTGTTGACGTTTGGCCACGGCTGTGCTCATATCAGTCGCATCAGGTAAGGTTCACGGGTCCATGTGGAGGTAGACCGTGACGGCTCCTGCAGCGATGATTCTGAGGAACTGGAGTAGGAGGAGGAGTCAATGTGGACAGACTTGATTCCTGCAATCCTTGGAGTTGGCAGAACACGTACAGCGCCACTCTCAAGATCTGTACCCGGCTCCACAACATTGACCCAATGGGCAGTGAGGGAAAGGTATCGTCCCTGGCCATGGGTACTGGTCCACGCATCGGTGGTCAGGTGGACCTTGCTACTGACGGCGTTTAGTAGCGCATGTTTAATTTTTCCCTCGACATGCTTTTGCAGACCAGGGACGGCTTGCCTGCTGAAATAAAATCGGCTGGGCACATTGTATTGTGGGACTGCCAATGCCATAAAGTTACGGAAAGTGTCAGTCTCCACCAGCCTGAATGACAGCATTTCAAGGGACAGGAGTTTTGCAATGCCAGCATTCAGAGCCTGTGCTCGTGGATGGTTTGCCGAGTATGGCCGTCTTTTATCCCATGCCTGTGCTACCGATGGCTGTTTTGTGGCCTGGGAGTGTGAGGATGACAGGGAACTTGCAGCTGTGGGTGGAATAACACTGGGTCTCTGGACAACAGTGACAGAGGTTCTTCCATGGCGATCCTGTGAGGAAGCCGAACCAGCTGTGTGTGAGCTGGAAGAGGCTCCAACACGAGCTGAAGATGTAGGTGCTGCTGTAGGTTGGCCTACATCTCCAGTGTGTCTTTGTAACTCAGCTACGTGCTTTGTCCGTACATGTTTCCACATATTTGTGGTATTGAGGTTACTGGTATTTTTACCTCTTTTAACTTTTTGATTACACAGCTTGCATTTGACATAGCAAATATCATCTGCAAGTGTGTCAAAAAAGGACCACGCAGTGCAAGTCCTGGGAGCGCCCGTTTTGGCTGTTGGAAGAGAACTGCTACGAACGGGTGCCAAACTGGAGGGTACAGGCAACCGAGTCTGCAGCCTACCTCTCCCTACTGTTTGGACCGTTGGGGCAATCTCTTCCTCAGAGCTGCTACCACCACCTTCCTGTTCCTCACGCCATGTTGGGTCTTGGACCTCATCATCTCCACTACCCTCTTCCAACACCTGCTGCTGTTGGGTGGTCTGGCCAGCACCTTTCTCAACAGAAAATGGCACCTGAGTCTCATCATCATCAGATGCGTTCTGCGGTGTGCTGACCATCGGCACTGGCTCACCCGCCTCTTCAGATTCAGAGAGACACAGCTGTTGCGCATCACTGCATACTGCCTCTTCTTCACATTCCAGAATGATGCTTGGCTGGGCCCTGTTTCCAAGCCAACAGATTCTGAGAACAGAAGCAGAGACTCAGCTGGCTCCAGTTCAGAACTCTCTGACTGCCTGGGCAATTTGGCAGGCGGTGAAGAGACAGATGGTTGTTCAACAGTGCTGTGGTCCTGAGAGGAGGTGGAAGCAATTGAAGTCGATGCATTGGCTGCCATCCAACCAACAACGGCTTCAATTTGTTCTTCCCGCAGCAGGGGGGTACGCTGAGCTCCTACAAAAGTGCGCATAAAGGAACGCTCACGGGGAAAACTGGTGGATGCTGTGTCACTGGGTGCGGCAGCAGCAGGCACAGAATCCCCACGTCCTCTCCCTGCTGAAACTCCACGGCCACGACCACGTGCCTTACTCCCTGCCTTCTTCATCTTGGTAGATTGATAAAGAAAGTCAGAAAGTTATAAGGCCTAAGTGTGGTTATTCCTCAGAGACTGCAGTGAACACTGCAGACAACTGTTCAGTAGCTGTGAAAGGCCCCTTTGTCTACTTCTATAGTGTTTGCAACCAATGTATTGTATACGGATGGAAGCGCGTCACACTAATAGATTAGATTTTTTTCAAATATAATGGAGCAGCACCAATTAGAGAAAAATGTGAAGGATGAGGCAGTGACACACCTCAGCAGACTACAACCAGCAGTGGTTGAAGAACTAACTGGAGCGTAATCTGCACTCAAAAAATGAAAAGCTCACAGACTACAGTGAACACTGAAACACAACTGTTCAGTAGCTGTGAAAGGCCCCTTTGTCTACTTCTATAGTGTTTGCAACCAATGTATTGTATACGGATGGAAGCGCGTCACACTAATAGATTAGATTTTTTTCAAATATAATGGAGCAGCACCAATTAGAGAAAAATGTGAAGGATGAGGCAGTGACACACGCTCAGCAGACTACAACCAGCAGTAGTTGAAGAACTAACTGGAGCGTGATCTGCACTCAAAAAATGAAAAGCTCACAGACTACAGTGAACACTGAAACACAACTGTTCAGTAGCTGTGAAAGGCCCCTTTGTCTACTTCTATAGTGTTTGCAACCAATGTATTGTATACGGATGGAAGCGCGTCACACTAATAGATTAGATTTTTTTCAAATATAATGGAGCAGCACCAATTAGAGAAAAATGTGACGGATGAGGCAGTGACACACGCTCAGCAGACTACAACCAGCAGTAGTTGAAGAACTAACTGGAGCGTGATCTGCACTCAAAAAATGAAAAGCTCACAGACTACAGTGAACACTGAAACACAACTGTTCAGTAGCTGTGAAAGGCCCCTTTGTTTACTTCTATAGTGTTTGCAACCAATGTATTGTATACGGATGGAAGCGCGTCACACTAATAGATTAGATTTTTTTCAAATATAATGGAGCAGCACCAATTAGAGAAAAATGTGAAGGATGAGGCAGTGACACACGCTCAGCAGACTACAACCAGCAGTGGTTGAAGAACTAACTGGAGCGTGATCTGCACTCAAAAAATGAAAAGCTCACAGACTACAGTGAACACTGAAACACAACTGTTCAGTAGCTGTGAAAGGCCCCTTTGTCTACTTCTATAGTGTTTGCAACCAATGTATTGTATACAGATGGAAGCGCGTCACACTAATAGATTTGATTTTTTTCTAATATAATGGAGCTGCACCAATTCCACAAAATAAATAAAAAAAAAAGAGTCAGTGACACGTGCAGATGCCTACAAACAGCGGTGGATGCAGAGCAAACTGCAGCGTCACCTGCACTCTCACACACACCTTGCACAGAGCTGTTAAAACAACACTGGCAAAAGGAAGCTTTACACAGCGGTTGGTAAACTAGCCTGCCTAAAGCACAGTAGAGTACACAAAATCGCAATGTCTAACTGTCCCTCAG
This sequence comes from Oophaga sylvatica, assembly GCA_033576555.1. NCBI lineage: Eukaryota > Metazoa > Chordata > Amphibia > Anura > Dendrobatidae > Oophaga > Oophaga sylvatica. Next base: position 136,581,542 of record JARQOD010000004.1, on the reverse strand, counting down.
AGTCAGCACAGCAGCGTTCTGTCCCTAACTGAGTTCACAGCACAGTGACGCTAAAATGGAGGCGGCGCCTTTTATAGTGCATTCTGACATCATTTCAGCAGCCAATCACAGCCATGCCATTAGTTAAGATGACCGCAGCATTACAGGATGTGCCCACACTTCATAAGATTCCTCATTGGCTGACTAAAATCACATTGCCTCTCAAAGAATTATGGGAACTTCCGATTCCGGTATACGATATATAAATATCGGAACTAAGTATCGGAATTCCGATACAGTGAATATCGGCCGATACCCGATACTTGCGGTATCGGAATGCTCAACACTACTCAATAAGAATCAAGTCTCCTCTCTTTCCTCCTATATTGAGCAATCTGCTGATATCAAATTTTGATTTGATCAGTTCTAGTGACCTATTAAAAAGATGTGTTAACAGTGTCTGACTGGCAGGTGTCTAACCGCTGTCATTCCACTAAAAGAGAATGGCAGCAGCATAGTAAAAATTATGTCCTCACTAGAGTTGAGAGAAACAGGTCGGTCAGATTCAAAAGTCGCCGATTTTAGCCAAAGTCGGGTTTCGTTGGCCGAAACCGAACCATAGCGTCAAGTCGGCCGAGCGGTCGTCGACCCGAGCGCCCAAGTCGGCTTTCCCCAAATGCTTGCAGGCGCCTTTTTTTCACCAATGAGCAAGGACCTACACTGTCAGTGAGTAACACATTAGCCAATGATGGGACAGTAATTGTCCCATCATCCAGCTAATGTGTTGAATGTAAAAAAAAACATACATTACATACACGACATACAGAACATACAACATATAACACAGAACATACATATAACATACAACACGTAACATACAGAACATACATATAACATACAACACAGAACATACATATAACATACAACACAGAACATACAGAACATACATATAACATACAACACATAACATACAGAACATACATATAACACATAACATACAGAACATACATATATCATACATATAACATACAGAACATACATATAACACATAACATACAGAACATACATATAATATACAACACATAACATACAGAACATACATATAACACATAACATACAGAACATACATATAATATACAACACATAACATACAGAACATACATATAACACATAACATACAGAACATACATATAATATACAACACATAACATACAGAACATACATATAACACATAACATACAGAACATACATATAACATACAACACATAACATACAGAACATACATATAACACATAACATACAGTACATACATATAACATACAACACATAACATACAGAACATACGTATAACACATAACATACAGAACATACATATAACATACAACACATAACATACAGAACATACATATAACACATAACATACAGTACATACATATAACATACAACACATAACATACAGACCATACATACAACACATAACATGCAGAACATACATATGACATACAACACATAACATACAGTACATACAAATAACAAACATCACATAACATACAGTACATACATATAACAAATAACATACAGAACATACATATAAAATACAACACATAACATACAGAACATACATATAACTTACAACACATAACATACAGAACATACATATAACATACAACACATAACATACAGAACATACATATAACATAACATACAGAACATACATATAACATACAACACATAACATACAGAACATACATATAACACATAACATACAGAACATACATATAACATACAACACATAACATACAGAACATACATATAACACATAACATACAGTACATACATATAACATACAAACTTAACATACAGACCATACATACAACACATAACATACAGAACATACATATAACATACAACACATAACATACAGTACATACATATAACATAACATACAGAACATACATATAACATACAACACATAACATACAGAACATACATATAACACATAACATACAGAACATACATATAACATACAACACATAATATACAGAACATACATATAACACATAACATACAGTACATACATATAACATACAACACTTAACATACAGACCATACATACAACACATAACATACAGAACATACATATAACATACAACACATAACATACAGTACATACATATAACAAACAACACATAACATACAGTACATACATATAACACATAACATACAGAACACACATATAACATACAACACATAACATACAGAACATACATATAACATACAGCACATAACATACAGTACATACATATAACACATAACATACAGAGCATACTTATAACATACAACACATAACATACAGAACATATATATAACATGCAACACATAACATACAGTACATTCATATAACATACAACACATAACATAGAGAACATACATATAACACATAACATACAGAACATACACATAACATACAACACTTAACAACATACAGAACATACATATAACATACAACACATAACATACAGTACATAGATATAACATACAACACATAACATACAGTACATACATATAAACATAACATACAGTACATACACATAACATACAACACATAACATAGAGTACATACTCACCAATCACCTATTCCCCGATGCCATCGTCTCCTGTAATAAAAATAAAATAATAAAGCAACCTATACATCACCTGTCAGCCGTAGTCCAGATAATAACGAGTGTCCCACGACGATCTCCGGTATAGAACACTGACATCGGTGTCAGTGATTTACACCGCTCCTGTGATACGCTGACAGCGGAGGTAATCCTCAGTTGTGTGTATCTTTCAGACGCCGGGAGAGAATGACGTTACTTACGTTCATTCTCTCACTGGCAATGCTGGGTGAGAAAATTCCCACGCAGCATTGCCATAAAGTGAGAGAATGAACTCAGGTAACCTCAGTAATGCACTGCAGGAGCCATTGTCTCCTGTCAGTGCATCACTGGGAGGCCCTATAGAGCAGTGGCATCACCTGATGTCACTGTTCTATAGGGGATACCGTCGTGGGACATTCGTTACTAATTAGACTGCGTCGGACAGGGAGTATACGGTTGTTTTATTTTTTTACTTTTTATTACAGGAGAACGAGGGCCCCGCTTGGATCTGAGTGTGTAATAAAGATATGAAAACCGTGTTGTGTTTTATTTAAGATACTTTATTCTTATGCGTGTGTTTTTTTTTAACCATTTGTTAATATAAGATTAATAATGGAAAGGCGTCTTATTGACGCCTCTCCATTATTAACCGGGCTTAATGTCACCTTAAAATAGCAAGGTGATATTAACCCATTAACCCCTTATTACCCCATATCCCACCGCTACAGGGGAGTGGGAAGAGAGGGGCTAAGTGCCGGAATTGGAGCATCGTACAGATGCACCAATTCTGGGGTGGCTGGGTGCTGGTATTTTTAGCTAGGAGGGTGCACCAATATCCATGGCCCCTTCCTAGGCTATGAATATCAGCCCGCAGCTGTCTGCGTAGCTTTTCTGGCTATAAATTACTGGGGGACCCCACGTCATTTTTTTTTCGGTCCCCCTATTTTAATAGCCAGTAAAGGCTAGCTGCGGGCTGATATTCATAGCCTGGGAAGCCTCATGGGTATTAACCCCTTCCCAGACTAGAAATATTGGCCTGAGCCATCGGCTTTCCCTCTCTGGCGCAGAAAATTGTGCGGGAGCCAACGCCATTTTTTCCCATTTTTTTTTAAGTTAACGCTATTGCGTGAAGATTTTGTGTGTGTGTGTGTGTGTGTGTGTCTTTATTTATGTACCATTCTATCTATCTATCTATCTATCTATCTATCTATCTATCTATCTATCTATCTATCTATCTATTATCTATGTGTTATCTATTTATCTATCTATTTTCTATTTATCTATCTATCTATCTATCTGTCTATCTATTATCTATCTATCGGTCATCTATCTATCGGTCATCTATCTATCTATCTATCTATCTATCTATCTATCAATCTATCTATCTATTTATTATCTATCTATTATCCATCTATCTATCTATCTATCTATCTATCTATCTATCTATCTATCTATCTATCTATCTATCTATCTATCTATTATTATCTATCTATCTATCTTCTATTTATCTGTTTATCTATCTATCTATCTATTATCTATTTATCTATTATCTAGCTATCTATCTTTTATCTATGCATCTATCTATCTATCTGTCTATCTGTGTGTGTAATGGAGCATGGGTTGGACAAATGTAAAAGAGGAGGTTGGAGAAGAAATGACGTCACAAACCTTTCTTTTTGTTAAATAGCATATCTTTATTTAGCTTAAAAAAACGCATACAAATCCACATGAAAAAACGCATCAGAAAAGCATCTGCATTTTCTGCCAAGAGGTCCTGTTTTTGTGCAGAAAATTCAGCAGTCAAATCTGCAACGTGCACATACCCTCAAATCCCTCGCCAAAGCCGCACAGCACCGCTCATTGGCTGAGCCGCCCCTGGCTGCGTGGCTTTAGCAGGGTATTCAAATCCCGTGTGGCACCGCTCATTGGCTCATTTGAATCCCATGCCTCTCAAAGCTACGCGGTACCGCTCATTGGCTGAGCTGCCATGCTCCATTACACACAGATAGAAAGATAGATAATAGATAGACAGATAGATAGATAATAGATAGATGATAGATAGATAGATAGATAGATAGATAGATAGACAGATAGAAGATAGACAGATAGATAGATAGATAATACATAGATAGACAGATAGCTAGATAATAGATAAATAGATAATAGATAGATAGATAATAGATACATAGATGATGGATAGATTGATAATAGATAGATAGAAGATAGACAGATAGAAGATAGATAGATAGATAATAGATAATAGATAATAGACAGATAGATAGATAGATAGATAGATAGATAGATAATAGATAGATAGATGATAGATAGTAGATAGATAGATAGATAGATAGATAGATAGATAGATAGATAATAATAGATAGATAGATAATATATAGAAAGATAGATAGATAGATAGATAGATAGATAGATAGATAGATAGATAGATAGAAATATAATAGATAGATATAAAGATAGATAGATAATAGATAGATAGATATATAGATAGATAGATAGATAGATAGATAGATAGATAGAAAATAGATAGATTGATTGATAGATAGATAGATGACAGATAGATAGACAGAAAGATAATAGATAGACAGATAGATAGAAGATGGATAGATAGATAGATAGATAGATAGATAGATAGATAGATAGATAGAAAATAGATAGAAAATAGATAGATATTACATAGATAATAGATAGATAGATAGAATGGTACGTCAATAGTTAAAGACACACAAGCACACACACACACAAAATCTTCACGCAATAGCGTTAATTAACCCTTAGTGACAGAGCCATTTTGCAACTTAATGACCGGGCCAATTTTTACAATTCTGACCACTGTCACTTTATGAGGTTACTAGCTGAAGAGCCCGGCGCTGCCCGGGCATAGTAACTAACTACGGTTAGTTATAACAAATTATAATGATTATATCTCTATATGTCCTCTGTTGCCTATAGTAACCAAAGAGAGCTCATATTAATGACCTATGGCAAAATAGAAGCTGAGCTGTGATTGTTTGCTATAGGCAGCCTGATAAATCCCCAGCCAACAAAAAGCATTCCCCTCTGGCAGTATATATTACCTCACACATACAAATAATATACAGCTCATGTGACTGACATCTGTCTTATTTCCCTATATGGCAAATTTATAACAAATTGGTCTTGTAGTTTGGCTGGTTATTAGTGTTGAGCGATACGATAATGCAAATATCGGGTATCGGCCGATATTAGCTCTATCGGCCTTTCAATAATTCGTTTCGATATTTTCGTCATATCGGATACCGGAATCCGGATGTCACTGTCACTGTCTGTGTCCGTCGGTCGGGTCTGTCAGGAGTCAGCGGCACTTACCTGGCAGAAGATCTCCGGCGGTCACGTCCTGGACTGCTTGATGGCCGCCATCCTCTTCTCCCCGGCGGTCACATGCAGTTTCTCGCGATAACTGCAGTGACTGCTGGGTAATCCCGGCCGTAAAGCAGTCAGTCCGATGACGTCACCGCCGGGGAAGCAGGTAATCAGCTGTGCTGCGTCGGGATGTCAGGCTCTGCCTGTCATTGCGATGTAGCAGAGCTGGATCGTCGTGGGACACTCGTTACTATGGACTGCGTCGGACAGGTGGTATACTGTTGGTTTTTTTTTTTTTTTTTTTTTTTACAGGAGATCGATGGCGTCGCAGGAATGAGAGAGTAATAAAAAAAATGAAAACTGTGTTGTCTCTTTTATTTCATTAAAATACTTTTTTCTTGCTGTGTCTTTTTTTTAAACATTTAATAACTTTGGGATTAATAATGGATCGGTGTCTTATTGACGCCTCTCCATTATTAACCGGGCTTATTGTCACCGTGCAATCAACGGTGACATTAACCCCTTATTACCCCACTTGCCACCGCTACAGGGCAGTGGGAAGAGCCGGGTAAAGTGCCACAATTGGCACATCTTTTGATGCGCCAAATGTGGGGCTGCTGTAGCCTGGTATTATCAGGCTGTTGAGGGCCAAAATCCATGGGCCTTGACAGTCTTTTAATACCAGGCCGCAGCAGTCTGCATTTTACTTGGCTGGTTAACAAAAATATGGGGACCCCTACGCCGTTTTTTTTTCGAGGGGATCCCCTATTTTTGTTAACCAGCCAAGCTAAGCAGACTGCTGTGGCCTGGTATTATCAGGCTTGCAAGGTCCATGGATATTGGATCCTTACCAGCCTGAAAAACCAGGCCTCAGCGGTCTGCTTCATCTGGCTAGTTAACAAAAATAGGGGGGACCCCACGCCAATTTTTTTCGAGGGGATCCCCTATTTTTGTTAATCAGCCAAGATATGCAGACTGCTGTGGCCTGGTATTATCAGGCTTGCAAGGTCCATGGATATTGGATCCTTACCAGCCTGAAAATCCAGGCCTCAGCGGTCTGCTTCATCTGGCTGGTTAACAAAAATAGGGGGACCCCACGCCAATTTTTTTCGAGGGGATCCCCTATTTTTGTTAATCAGCCAAGATATGCAGACTGCTGTGGCCTGGTATTATCAGGCTGGCAAGGTCCATGGATCTTGGCTCCTTAACAGCCTGAAAAACCAGGCCTCAGCGGTCTGCTTCATCTGGCTGGTTAACAAAAATAGGGGGGACCCCACGCCAATTTTTTCTAGAAGGGAACCCCTATTTTTGTTAATCAGTTCCCTCTGACGTCACTGATGGTGTCCCTGGCTGACCTGAAGTGAAAGTGGAAAGCAATCAATTAAGCTTTCCACTTCCTCTCCTGTCAGCCAGGAGAGGAGCTCATTCATTTGGGGGTTTACTGTGAGGCTGCAGCATTAGCTGCGGTCCCTGCAGTAAACATTAACCCTTTCTGAAGGATTACACCGTGGGACCTGACTGTGCATCGGATTGGTAAGAATAATTTTGCTTTATTATTTTATTTTTATTACAGGAAATGGTTTTAGCAGGTAAATAAAATATGGTCAAAAACTGTGTGATTATTTCATTAAACTTATTTTTTATTAAAGTGTGTGTGTTTGATTTTTCTTTCATACAATAGGATTAATAATTGATAGTTGTCTAATTGACAGCTCTCAATTATTAACCTGGCTTAAAGTGACCTTTCAATTGCAAGGTCATTTTAACCCCTTATTAACCCATTCGCCACCGCTACAGGGCAATGGGAATAGACGGGCAAAGTGCCAGAAAGGGCAAATCTAATTAGAGATTTGCCCTTTCTGGGGTGTCTGGGGGCAGATGTTAAGTAGCCGGGGGGGCCAAAAAAAATGGTCCCTCTCTGGCTATTATTATCTGCCCCCACTCACTGGCTTTGTCTGTCTGGTTGCGAAAATAGGGCGGGAGCCCACGCATTTTTTTCAGCAATTTTACACCTCATATATATATATACATGTCATTGAATTTGTGACACATATATATATATATTTATATTTATAGTTCATACACTTCTACATAGTATAATAGCCGCTAATTCAATTGCCGGCTTCTGTGAAATCACAGAAGCCGACATGAAATGATACATTGTTTCCACACAGTTAACCATGTCATTTCCTGTATTTTGATATTTGTTTAGAACTTACAATTACATGAGTGTATTTGTGCAAAATTTCAGACATGTAGGGGTTAATTAAAGGTGTAATTTCGTTGAAAAAAAATGCGTGGGCTCCACTGTATTTTCTCCACCAGACAGACAAAGCAAAGCGAGTGGGGGCAGATAATAACAGCCTAGGGAGGGTACATTTTTGTGCCCCCCTGGCTACTAACATCTGCCCCCAGACACCCCAGAAAGGGCAAATCTATAATTAGATTCGCCCTTTCTGGCACTTTGCCCGTCTATTCCCATTGCTCTGTAGCGGTGGCGAATGGGTTAATAATCTCACCTTACTGTCACCTTAGTATTGAAAGGTGACCTTAAGGCAGGTTAATAATTGAGAGCTGTCAATTAGACAACTATCAATTATTAATCCTATTGTATGAAAGAAAAATCAAACACACACAGTTTAATAAAAAATAAGTTTAATGAAATAATCACACAGTTTTTTTTACCATATTTTATTTTCCTGCTAAAACCATTTCCTGTAATAAAAAAAAAATAAAAAAGCAAAATTATACTTACCAATCCGATGTACAGTCAGGTCCCACGCTGTAATCCATCAGAAAGGGTTAAGAGGTTACAGTTAGCAGGGAGATAATTCTGTCTACTAGCTCTAACCCCATGAATGAATAAGTTCCTCTCCCAAGAAAGTAGAGGAATAGATTCATGAATGGAGCTTAATTGATTTATTGGCAATTTAACTTTAGTGACCTGACCTAAAGGGAAAGTGGACACAATCAATTAAGCTTCATTCATGAAACACATCCTCTCCTGTCGCCAGGAGAGGAACTTATTCATTCAGGAGCTTTGAGCTGAGCATGCAGGATTACTTGCACTGCTTGGCTCAAAGCTAGTTAACCCTTTGTGAAGGATTACAGCGTGGGACGTGACAGATCAGCGGAATAGGTAAGAATAATGTTTTTTTATTTTTTTATCTTTATTTTAGTAGATCAATGGCTTCGCACGGATTAAGTGTAAAATAAAATATGGTCAAAAAAATGTGTTTTTATTTCATTAAAATTAATTTTTATTAATGTGTCTGTGTTTTTTTAATTTACTTCAATAGGATTAATAATTGATAGTTGTCTAATTGACAGCTCTCAATTATTAACCTGCCTTAAGGTCACCTTTCAATACTAAGGTGACAGTAAGGTGAGATTATTAACCCATTCGCCACCGCTACAGGGCAATGGGAATAGACGGGCAAAGTGCCAGAAAGGGCGAATCTAATTATAGATTTGCCCTTTCTGGGGTGTCTGGGGGCAGATGTTAGTAGCCAGGGGGGGCACCAAAAATGTACCCTCCCTAGGCTGTTATTATCTGCCCCCACTCGCTTTGCTTTGTCTGTCTGGTGGAGAAAATACAGCGGGAGCCCACGCATTTTTTTTCAACGAAATTACACCTTTAATTAACCCCTACATGTCTGAAATTTTGCACACAGCCACTCATGTAATTGTTTGTGCAAATCAGATAGCAAACGACATGAAAAGACATGGTTAACCCTATGTACACCAAGTGTCATTTGAAATGACACTTTGGTGTACATAGGTTAACCATGTCTTTTCATGTCGTTTGCTATCTGATTTGCACAAACAATTACATGAGTGGCTGTGTGCAAAATTTCAAACCTGTAGGAGTTAAAGGTGTAAATTCGTAGCAAAAAGTCCGTTTTTTTTTACAACGAATTTACACCTTTAATTAACCCCTACAGGTGTGAAATTTTGCACACAGCCACTCATGTAATTGTTTGTGCAAATCAGATAGCAAACGACATGAAAAGACATGGTTAACCCTATGTACACCAAGTGTCATTTCATGTCGGGTGCTTCTGTCTTTTCACAGAAGCCGACTTTACCCGGCAATTAAATCAGAGGATATTTTACTATGTAGAAGTGTATAAACTATACATACATGTATATATATATGTCACAATGACATGTATATATATATATATATGTATTCTATGTGTGTATATTTAGTGTTTACAAGGAAATAAAGGTTTTTTTTTAATTTCGATATTTTGTTCCCATAGACTTACATGGGACTTCCGCTATCGAAATCGGATATCGACGATATTTAGTGCTATCGGCGAAACAATTTCGATACGATATTTTTAGATATCGAGCAATATCGCTCAACACTACTGGTTATTAATCAGATATTTATTTTTAAAAGATAAAAATACCAGACGTGTTGTGTGTTTTTAATGCGCGCAATTTTGAACACGTGGGGTTAAAATGTCGACTCAAAACACAGCCTATGATGCTCCCGGGGTCGAAACGTGTGGGTGTACAAAATTTCATGCCCGTAAATGCAGATTCCTATGCCGGACATACACACAAGCATTCAGCTTTCTCCCCATTATGTAGATAGGGCCAAAATTGTTTGGCGATTTGGAACGTGCGGGGGTTAAAATTTCCATTCAACACATAGCCTATGATGCTCCTGGGGTTGAGATGTGCGGGCATGCAAAATTTCATGCCCGTAAGTACAACGGTGCAGATTCCTATCCCGGGCCAAAATTATTTGCCGATTTGGAATGCGCGGGGTTAAGATTTTGACTCAAAACCTAGCCTATGACGCTCCCGGGGTCGAGACGTGCGGGTGTGCAAAATTTCATGCCCGTAAATGCAGATTCCTATGCCGGATATACACACAAGCATTCAGCTTTCTCCCCATTATGTAGATAGGGCCAAAATTGTTTGGCGATTTGGAACGTGCGGGGGTTAAAATTTCCATTCAACACATAGCCTATGATGCTCCTGGGTTTGAGATGTGCGGGCATGCAAAATTTCATGCCCGTAAGTACAACGGTGCAGATTCCTATCCCGGGCCAAAATTATTTGCCGATTTGGAATGCGCGGGGTTAAAATTTCGACTAAAAACCTAGCCTATGACGCTCCCGGGGTCGAGACGTGCGGGTGTGCAAAATTTCATGCCCGTAAATGCAGATTCCTATGCGGGACATACACACAAGCATTCAGCTTTCTCCCCATTATGTAGATAGGGCCAAAATTGTTTGGCGATTTGGAACGCGCGGGGTTAAAATTTCTGATTCAAAACATAGCCTATGACGCTTTCGGGGTCGAGACGTGCGGGCGTGCAAAATTTCATGCCCATAAGTGCGACTGGTGCGGATTCCATCCCGGACAAACATACCCAATTACTTACACACATACATACATTCAGCTTTATATTTAGATAACTCTGGAACGCTTTAACGAATCCCGCTGATTCTGAGACTGATTTTTTCGAGACATATTGTACTTCACGTTAGTGGTAAAATTTATTGATTATGACTTGTGTTTTATTTATGAAAAAAACGGAAATATGGCTAAAATATTGAAAATTTAGCAATTTTCAAACTTTAAATTTTTATGCCCTTAAATCAGAGAGATATGTCACACAAATTATTAATAAATAACATTTTCCACATGTCTACTTTACATCAGCACAATTTTGGGGACAACATTTTTTTTTTTAGGGACCACATCACATTTGAAGTCACTTTGAGGGGTCTATATGATAGAAAATACCCAAAAGTGACACCATTCTAAAAACTGTACCCCTCAAGGTGCTCAAAACCACATGCAAGAAGTTTATTAACCCTTCAGGTGCTTCACAGGAGCTGAAGCAATGTGGAAGGAAAAAATTGACATTTAACTTTTTTTGCAAAAGCTTTACTTCGGAACCAATTTTTTTTATTTTCACAAGTGTTAAAAGAAAAAATGAACCACAAAATTTGTTGTGCAATTTATTATGAATACGCCGATACCCCATATGTGGGGGTAAACCACTTTTTGGGCGCATGGCAGAGGTCGCAAGGGAAGGAGCGCCGTTTGACTTTTTCAACGCAGAATTGGCTGGATGCCATGTCGCGTTTAGATAGCCCCTGATGTGCCTAAACAGTGGAAACACCCCACAAGTGACCCCATTTTGGAAACAAGACCCCTTAAGGAACTTATCCAGATGTGTGGTGAGCACTTTGAACCTCCAAGTGCTTCACACAAGTTCCACAAAAATGATTTTTTAGTCGCAAATTTTTGATTTTTCACAAGGAAATTGGACCACAAAAGTTGTTGTCCAATTTGTCCTGAGTACGCTGATACCAAATATGTGGGGGGGGGGGGGGAACTGCTTGGGCGCACAGCAGGGCTTGGAAAGGAGGTAATAACGTTTTGGAATGCAGACGTTGATGGGGGTCATGTTCCGTTTGCAGTGCCCCAGATGTGCCTAAACAGTGGAAAACCCCCACAAGTGACCCCATTTTGGAAACTAGACCCCCTAAGTAACTTACCTAGATCTGTGGTGAGCACTTTGAACCCCCAAGTGTTTCATAAAAGTTTATAATGCCTGGGTGTGAAAAAAAAACAAAAAACAATTTTCCACAAAAATGATTTTTTAGTCCCAAATTTTTGATTTTTCACCAGGAAATTGGACCCTAAAAGTTGTTGTCCAACTTGTCCTGAGTACGCTGATGTCAAATATGTGGGGGGGGGACAGTTTTGGCGCACAGCAGGGCTTGGAAAATTCCCACAAGTGACCCCATTTTGGAAACTAGACCCCCTAAGGAACTTATCTAGATGTGTGGTGAGCACTTTGAACCCCAAAGTGCTTCACAGAAATTTATAAACGCAGAGCCGTGAAAATAAAAAAAAATTTTTTTCCTCAAAAATGATTTTTTAGCCAGCTATTTTTTATTTTCCCAAGGGTAACAAGAGAAATTAGAACCTCAAAATTGGTGGGCAATTTGTCCTGAGTACGCTGATACCCCATATGTTGGGGTAAACCACTGTTTGGGCGCACGGCAGCGCTCGGAAGGGGAGCGCCATTTGACTTTTTGAACGCCACGTCGTGTTTGGAGACCCCCTGATGTGCCTAAATAGTGGAAACACCTCAATTCTAGCTCCAACCTTAACCCCTACACGCCCCTAACCCTAATCCTAACCCTAATCCTAACCCTAATCCTAACCCTAATCCCAACCCTAATTCCAACCCTAATTGTAACCCTAACCCTAATTGTAACCCTAACCCTAATTGTAACCTAACCCTAATTCCAACCCTAACCCTAATTATAACCCTAAGGCTGGGTTCATATTGCGTTTTACCAGCCCGTCAACACACAGTGTTGACGGGTTGGTAACGGTATAGCATAATGCGATCACGTTATGCTATACCCGCTAGCGCAGAGGAATCAGCAGATGATTCATCTGCGCTAGCGGTAACGGAGCCCAGATGCTGCAGCCCGCGTCCGAGGCTCCGTCACTGAATAACGGCACGTCGCGAACGCATGCCGCTTTACGACATGCGTCGCAATGCGCCCTCAAATGGGGATGAATGGCAGCGCTAACGGACTGCGTTACACCGCGTTATACCGCGGTGTAACGCAGTCCGTCTATCGGACTGCCATAACGCAGTATGAACCCAGCCTAACCCTAACCCTAATGCTAACCCTAATGGAAAAATTAAAATAAATAAAATTTCTATATTTTATTATATGTCCCTAACTAAGGGGGTGATAAATGGGGGGTTTATGTACTGTTTTTTTATTTTGATCACTGTGATGTTTCAGGAGAATGAATGAAAAAATTTTGAATCTGCCGCCAGGAGGACGAAGACGCTGGAGGATCAGAGGAAAGGGGGCACTGTGGAGGACAGGGGGAGGATCAGAGGACACAGGGGCCACAGGAAGGTACAGGGGAGGAGATCGGGGGTCCCGGGGACCCTATTTCTCTCCCCTCTGATGTGCGATCACATCAGAGGGGAGAGAAATTTAGAAGCAGGATCGCGGCTGTGTGTTTTCTTTTGCGATCGACTTTATATGGCGATCGCAAAAGAGTAGTGACTGTGGGGGCCCCTATTATGTTCTCTGGGGGCTATTCACTTTTTCCACAGCGCTGTTAATTAACGGCGCTGTGGTTTAAGTACCCTTAATGACCGCCGTTAAAAGGCATATCGGTGGTCGTTAAGGGGTTAAAAAAATGGGAAAAAATTGGCGTGGGCTCCCGCGCAATTTTCTGCACCAGAGGGGGAAAGCCGACTGCTCAGGCCAATATTTATAGCCTGGGAAGGGGTTAATACCCATGGAGCTTCCCAGGCTATGAATATCAGCCCGCAGCTAGCCTTTACTGGCTATTAAAATAGGGGGACCCCCCAAAAAATGACGTGGGGTCCCCCAGTAATTTATAGCCAGAAAGGCTACGCAGACAGCTGTGGGCTGATATTCATAGCCTAGGAAGGGGCCATGGATATTGGCGCACACCCCTGGCTAAAAATACCAGCACCCAGCCACCCCAGAATTTGCGCATCTGTACCATGCGCCAATTCCAGCACTTAGCCCCTCTCTTCCCACTTCCCTGTAGAGGTGGGATATGGGGTAATAAGGGGTTAATATCACCTTGCTATTGTAAGGTGACATTAAGCCTTGTTAATAATGGAGAGGCGTCAAAAAGACTTCTCTCCATTATTAATCTTATATTAATAAAGGGTTAAAAAAAACACACGCATAATAAAGTATTTTAATGAAATAAAACACAACACGATTTTCATATCTTTATTACACGCTCAGATCCAAGCGACGCCCTCGCTCTCCTGAAATTAAAAGTAAAAAATAAAACAATAGTATACTCCCTGTCCGACGCAGTCCAATTAATAACGAATGTCCCATGACGATCTCCCCTATAGAACAGTGGCATCAGGTGATGCCACTGCTCTGTAGGGCCTCCAAGTGATGCACTGACAGGAGACAATGGCTCCTGCAGTGCATCACTGAGGTTACCTGAGTTCATTCTTTCACTTTATGGCAATGCTGGTTGGGAATTTTCTCAACCAGCATTGCCAGTGAGAGAATGAACGGAAGTTCTCTCCCGGCGTCTGAGCGATACACACAGTGGAGGATTACCTCCGCTCTCAGTGCATCGCAGGGGCAGTGTAGAGCGCTGACATCATCCGATGTCAGTGTTCTACACCGGAGATCATCGTGGGACCCTCGGTAATAACTGGACTACAACGGACAGATGATGTATAGGTTGCTTTATTATTTTATTTTTATTACAGGAGACGATGGCATCGGGGATTAGGTGATTGTTGAGTATGTACTCTATGTTATGTGTTGTATGTTATATGTATGTTCTATATGTTATATGTTATGTGTATGTACCATATGTTCTGTGTTGAATGTATGTTCTGTATGTTATATGTATGTTCTATATGTTATGCGTTATATGTATGTTCTGTATGTTATGTGTTATAAGTATGTTCTGTATGTTATGTGTTGTATGTTATATGTATGTTCTGTATGTTATGTGTTGTATGTTATATGTATGTACTGTATGTTATGTGTTGTATGTTATATGTATGTTCTGTATGTTGAGTGTTGTATGTTATATGTATGTTCTGTATGTTATGTGTTATATGTATGTTCTGTATGTTATGTGATGTATGTTATATGTATGTTCTGTATGTTATGTGTTGTATGTTATATGTATGTTCTGTATGTTATGTATTGTATGTTATATGTATGTTCTTGCACACACACACATATCAAAGCCGGGTGGCACCGCTCAGCCAATGGCGGGGAATTTGAATTCCGCGCCACTCATTGGCTGAGCCACCCGCCGGCTCTGAAAATGGGCACTGTAGGTGTGTTTACTGTCCTCCACTTTTATTCCCCTTTGACTTGCAATGTGGTCGGATTTTCGACTCCAACCCGACCATTTCCGTTAGTCAGCCGACTTCGCTCTACTCGACTTTTGGGAAAGTTGGGTTTTACGAAACACACTCGACCCAAAAAAAGGCAAAGTCGCTCATCTCTAGTCCTCACCTGTTGGTATCACTCTTTATTTCTGAGTGGCCTCGTCATAACCAAATATTGATTATACTATTATGAGCATGTAGAGGGGTCTGCAGGTACGTGGGATGCAGTGACACGCAGGAGGCAGATCAAGAGTTAACGGGGGATTTATTACAGGGATACTCCACGCAGGGAGGAAGTAACAGGGGAACGGTAGGCAAAGTTTAAACAGAGAACAAGTGCTCAATAAACAAATGCACTTATCAGTCAGTAGCTCTCAGAGAATGAAAGTGAGGAGGATCCGCGATGACTCTGTAAGCGGTGCGTGAAGACTCTGGCCTGGTTCCGGAGGAACATGAGACACTGGCTCCGGACATTTGCGACGTATCCTGGCGCTCCTGAGATTGGTCTGAAGGTTCCGGAGTGAAAGGGCCACAAGGCACAGGAAAACCTAGGAGGGAGCCTGCAGACTCCGAGTCTGTTCCCAGGTACGGTCCACAAAGAGCACCGACAGCAGTCAGCGGTACGGTATGGATTGACTCTGCAGTGGCAGGGGTTGGAGCGGTAATGGTCACACGCTGTAAACAGTCTGTCTGCATGTGCGTGGAGAGTTGGCCATCCGGCCTGGCTTTCAGGAGATGTGGTGAGGAAAGCAAGTTAACTTTCTCCTGCTGCTCACTCTGTCTTCCCACTGAAAGCCCTCTTTCCCGCGCTCCGATCCCCTGATCTCCAATCTACCCCCTGCAGTCAGGTACAAAGGTCGGTCCAGGTTAGGAAGTCTTCTCACCGGCAGCAATGGTGTCAGTCTCAATAGTTCCGGCCCAGATATGAGAGGAGCGCCACGGCCCAGTCCATCTCCCTACACTCCCCTACCCCTTTTGCTCGCCATTCCACAGGTCAGTGTTTTGGTAACAAGTGTGGGCAGTTTTTTTCCTCTACTTGAACAGTCTGTCGCCACACAAATTGGTCCTGATTATAACGATTGGGGGGTTTTCCAGCTGTGGTTCGCTCGGAACGTCATAAGTCAGAGGGGGTAGTGGCGTCACCTCGAGTTGTCGAGTCAGGCTGCATAAGGGTGTGTGAAGATGTGTCGTCTCTTGCTGAATACCTTTCTTCTAGGACTCCAGGGGCTTGTCTCTCTGGTAGTTGCTTGGAGTCATCTTCTTCCTCATCCTCTATTACAACTGGCGGAGATGTTTTCGGAGTTTCAGGAACCTCTTTTTGTTGAGCAGGGTTTTCTGACAGACAGGGCCGAAGTATTTGTTTCGGTGGACCACTCGAGTACAAAGTCCCTCCACACCTTCAGGTTGAATTTCATACACAGGACCTTCAGAGCTGATTGGCCATTTTACCCGATACGGATTTGTTTCCCATCGGTTCTCTAACTTATCTCCAGGACGTTTCTTGCATGCTAACACACGGTCCTCAACTTGAGAGATCGGTCATCCACAGCCGAGTTTGTTCTGCATATTCCAACTGCTGAAATCTGGTTTGCACTAGGCGATGCAGGGTTGCAAACGATGGCGATGTTCCTGGACCCAGGTGGATGCCCCAGTCAGTGGTTAGTCCTCCTCTGGGTTCAACTTCAGCTCGGTGATTTCTTTTCCTGCTGGCCAAACAACAAGGTGTATGGGTATACCCGGTGGTTCGATGTACTCGGTATTGTACACCCAAACTAATTAAGCCACATATTCAGGCCATCAGGCCTTTCAATCTTCCTCTAGAGTCCTCAGCATTTGTATTAGCGACCGATTGAACCCCTCACTCACTCCATTACCCTGTGGCTGATACGGTGAGGTGCATGACTTTTCGATTTGGTACATTCGGTGTAGTTCCTCCATCACTTTTCCGAGGAAGCAGGCTCCTTGGTCCGAATTAATACGCTTTGGTCAACCGTAGACCTGAATGAAATTTTTGCAAATGGCATGAGCAGCAGATTCTGCGGTCTGATCTCGAGTTGGGGTCACAACGGCGAATTTCGTGAAGTGGTCTACCATTACCAGGCAATGTTCGTACCCCTGATGGGCTGGCCAGATTGTTAAATAATCTATCGTTAGCAGCTCAAGGGGAGTGGATGTCATGATCGCTTGGATGGGAGCCCTCTGTTCTGGTGGTTTTGTTAACTCGCATGTTCTGCAGAGCCGACACACTTCTTCTACCACAGGTTTTAGTCGTGGATGGTAAACAAATCGTTACAGCCATTGAAAGGTTTTTTCCTGTCCAAAATTAGCTCCCCTCTGATGTGCTTTGGTGGTGGCAACTTTTAGCAGTAGTGTCTCTGGAATTATTACCTGCCAGGTGATCCCTAACTCTTTTTGTAATTGGACTCTCCGGTATAACAATCCATTCTTCATCTGGAGACATTTCCACTGCCTAAGAATCTGGAGGGTTTCTGAAGAGAGGTTATTCCTTTCTTCTTGACTGGGAAGTTCTTTCGACATCACCCATTGTCTTATTAGGGCAAGTTCCGCATCCTCCTTTTGCAACCTGACCCACTCATCACGTGTTCGGCCCAGAGTTTCCTCCGTGGCCTGCACTTGGGCTTGCTCTTGCGTAGCTTCCATCGTCCTGGCAGCACTCTGGAACTTGGGAATCTCGTCATCTTCCAGCTCCTCATCCCTATTGTGACCTGGTTTGGCATGTTTTATTCCGTGATAATGCATCCGCGTGTATATTGTCGACCCTCTTTTGTAAGTGATCTTATACCGGAACTTGGCCATCCGGGCCACCCATCGCTGTTCCAAGGCCTGCAACTTCACATTTTATAGATGTGCCAGTGGGTTGTTGTCAGTATGCACTAAGACTTAAGACCCGGATAAGTACTCCGCGAATCTCTCCATCATAACCCACACCAACACCATCAGCTCAAGCTTAAAGGAACTGTAGTTGCCTGGATTTCATTCAGAATCGTGAAGGGATCGACTTGCATATGCGATCACCTTCTCTCTTCCATCCTGTATCTGCGACAGCACAGCCCCAAGCCCTCTCAGGCTCCCATCAGTGTGGAGAATAAATGGTTGAGAGAAATCCGCATAAGCCAATACCGGGGCTTCCGTTAATGCCCTCTTCAAATTCTGGAAGGCTTCCTCTTGACGTTCTCCCCACCGGACGGTGCGGTTCTTCGCGCCCGAGGGCTCTCTCTTTAAAATCTCCAGTAATGGGTTCACCACGTGGACAAAATTTTTGCACAAAGCGCCGGTAGTATCCAGTCAGCCCTAAGAAGGCTGGTGTGGGCTAGTCCTGTATTACAGCAATTTTCTCTCGAGATGGTTTTACTTCCTCAACAGAGACAATGTGGCCTAAGTATTCAATTTGGGTGCAGAACAAATTACATTTTTGTGGTTTTACTTTTAGTCCATGTCTCTGGAGGTGACTTAACACCTCATCTAGTCTCTGTAGATGGTCTTCGAAGGAAGCGGCATCAACTATGATGTCGTCCAAATAAATGAGCGTGGCCTCAAAGTTCAAATCGCCAAGGTACCTTTCCATCTGCTGTTGAAATGTTCCCGGAGCAGTAGCTAACCCAAATGGCATCCTATTAAATTCATACAGTCCCATTGGGAGTATAAAGGCAGTCTTGGGCCAGTCCTGCTCTGACATCGGCATTTGCCAGTATCTGCTAGCCAGGTCTAATGTTGAAAAAAATTTGGCCTTATGCAACGCAGACAAGGATTCTTCAATTCTGGGCAACGGAAACACATCTTTCACTGTAGAGGCATTGAGTTTGTGATAATCTACACTAAAACGTAGCATACCATCCTTTTTCCTCACCAGCACTATAGGGGCAGCCCATGGACTTTGGCTCTCCCTAATTACGCCCTTCAGCAGCATTTGGCCAAGCATACTTTTTACCTCTTGGTATATTTGTGGAGGAATTTGTCGGTATCGTTCACTTATGGGTGCAGCGCTCTCCATTGGTATTTCATGGGTAATGGCGGTGGTGCAGCCAAAGTCTTCCTCATGATGAGCGAAGATGTCCCAATACCACCCCAGTAGGGCCTCCGGCACCTGTTTGACTTGTGACGAAGTAAGGTCAGACAACTCAGCCCGCATCTGCTCTAGTATCTGCCGCCCCTCCTGAAGATGCTGAGGCTCTGGCGCCAGAGAAGAGTCCACCTACACTGTCCATGGATCTTCCTGCTTTACCATCAGCTGTAGAGCCTGAGGAGGAATTACTTCTTCGGGCATGCCCATAATCCGAGCTACTTCACTCCTAGGGGAAATTGCAATGTCCTATTTTCCTAGGTTGACACAGTGTACAGGGACCATTCCATCCTGGACTATGGCTAGGGAACGGGCTACGAGGACCCCTGAGGGTAGTTGTTCAGAAATAGAAGGGTCAACTTGAATCTGCACCCCCTCAAGTGGTATGCAGGCCCGGACAGGCATGGTGAGCACTTTCTGCCCCGGCGGCAGAACAATTTTGGTTGAAGCGGGAACAATCACTTTTCCTAACGTTCCTCCCTCACTGGAGGACACTTGTGCCTGAGCCATGCGAATAAACTGTTGGAACATTCTCTTTTGTGGGGTGTGTGGACTCCACTGCTTCAGGACTGCAAAAGAGGACTCACTGACAAGGAGGTTCCCGAAATTTTTTAAGACATTCATCCCCAGAGTGACGATATGTTAACTATTTTCTTCACCATGGGTCAATACCACACCCTTCCGACCCAGGTCTTTGCCACAGATGTGTAATATGCATCCACACCACTCCTGCGACTGGAATGGGCAAGAGATTGGCAGCCGTCAACTTTATCACCGGGCCCCACTCGGGCCGCATTACTTCGGGAAAATGTCACCGGAAATAAGCCTCCGGCATCGTAGTTAACTGTGAACCCACCAGACAACGTATGGCTCAACCATCTATTTCGGCCCAAACAAGAGGACACACTGAGGCCAAATTTGTGGGACTTTCACTACTCCCTCATGACTGTTCAGACGCTGGGTGACATCCCCCAGGCTCGGAGCCTTTTAGTTTAACGGATGACGAGGTTGAGGCCTCCCTGACATGGACACTACCTACTTATGTGTCTGATCTCTCCACAATTAAAGCAAGTGAGGTGTCTCTGCCTACGGAACATTCTGGACTCTCCTGCCACCTTAGGATATTTCAGTATACTCCGTTTTTCTCTCTTTGCACCGCATTACCATGCATCTCCTTATTTCGTGGCATCATTACCCATCGTCATAACATGTCAGATCTCTATACATGTGTTCATTTTTCTCTCATAAATAGTTTGATGTACAGATGGCATTTCATTTTATTTTCATCCTCTTGTTTATTTATTTTTATCCCTATACGCATTATAGTTTCTATGCCCATTATATCTGGCTTCAATAAATTGTTATGTGCATTATTATATGTTTTAACAGTTCATTTTACTCATATGTGCATCATCTATAGTGTTGAGCGATACTGCCCGATATCCAGAAATATCGGATCGGATTGGATCGGCCCGATACTCAAAAAGTATTGGGTATCGCCGATCTGATACCGGAAACCCAATGCAAGTCAATGGGACAGAAATATCGTAATTAAAAAAAAACCTTTCTTTCCTTGTAAACACTAGATATACACACATAGAATACATATATATATATATATACATGTCATTGTGACATATATATACATATATTTATAGTTCATACACTTCTACATAGTTAAATAGCCTCTGATTCAATTGCCGGGCAATGCCGCCTTTTGTGAAATTACAGAACCAAAAAAAAACGCATTTTTTTGCTACGAATTTACACCTTTAATTAACCCCTACATGTCTGAAATTTTGCACACATACACTCATGTAATTGTTAGTGAAAACCATATATCAAACTACATGAAATGACATGGTTAACTCTATGTAAACCATGTGTCATTTCATGTCGGGTCTGAAATTTCACAAAAGCCGGCAATTGAATTAGCGGCTATTATACTATGTAGAAGTGTATGTACTATAAATATATATATATATATATATATATATATGTGTCACAAATTCAATGACATGTATATATATATATATATATATATATATATATATATATATATATATATGAGGTGTAAAATTGTGGAAAAAAATGCGTGGGCTCCCGCCCTATTTTCTCAACCAGACAGACAAAGCCAGCGAGTGGGGGCAGATAATAATAGCCCAGAGAGGGACCACTATTTTTGGCCCCCCCTGGCTACTAACATCTGCCCCCAGACACCCCAGAAAAGGCAAATCTATAATTAGATTTGCCCTTTCTGGCACTTTGCCTGTCTATTCCCATTGCCCTGTAGCGGTGGCAAATGGGTTAATAAGGGGTGAAAGCCACCTTGCTATTGAAATGTGACTTTAAGCCAGGTTAATAATTGAGAGCTGTCAATTAGACAACTATCAATTATTAATCCTATTGTATGAAATAAAAATAAAACACACACACTTTAATTAAAAATCATTTTAATGGAATAAACACACAGTTTTTGACCATATTTTATTTTACTGCCATTCCTTGCGAAGCCCTTGTTCACGTGTAATAAAAATAAAATAATAAAGCAACATTATTCTTACCTATCCGATGTTCAGTCAGGTCCCCCGATGTAATCCTTCTGAAAGGGTTAATGTTTACTGCAGGGACCGCAGCTAATGCTGACAGCCTCACAGTAAACCCTGGACTGAATCATCTCCTCTCCTGGCTGACAGGAGAGGAAGTGGTTAGCATAACTGATTGCTTCCCACTTTCACTTCAGGTCAGCCAGGGACACCGCAGCATCAGTGACGTCAGAGGGAATCCCGGCTGACCTGAAGTGAACTGATTAACAAAAATAGGGGATCCCTGTAAAAAAAAATGGCATGGGGTACCCCCTATTTTTGTTAACCAGCCTGATGAAGCAGACTACTGAGGCCTGGTTTTTCAGGTTGTTAAGGAGCCAATATCCATGGACCTTGCAAGCCTGATAATACCAGGCCACAGCAGTCTGCTTATCTTGGCTTGTTAATAAAAATAGGGGATCCCCTCGAAAAAAAATGGCGTGGGGTCCCCCCTATTTTTGTTAACCAGCCAGATTAAGCAGACTGCTGAGGCCTGGTTTTTCAGGCTGGTAAGGATCCAATATCCATGAACCTTGCAAGCCTGATAATACCAGGCCACAGCAGTCTGCTTAGCTTGACTGATTAACAAAAATATGGGATCCCCTCGAAAAAAAAAATGGCATGGGGGTCCCCCTATTTTTGTTAACCAGCCAAGTAAAAAGCAGACTGCTGTGGCCTGGTATTAAAAGACTGTCAAGGCCCATGGATTTTGGCCCTCAACAGCCTAAAAATACCAGGCTGCAGCAGCCCCACAATTGGCGCATCCAAAGATGCGCCAATTGTGGCACTTTGGCGGCTCTTCCCACTTGCCCTGTTGCCGTGGGAAGTGAGGTAATAAGGGGTTAATTTCACCTTTGATTGAAC
The DNA here is from genome assembly GCA_033576555.1 of Oophaga sylvatica. Lineage (NCBI taxonomy): Eukaryota > Metazoa > Chordata > Amphibia > Anura > Dendrobatidae > Oophaga > Oophaga sylvatica. The sequence continues at coordinate 136,558,106 of JARQOD010000004.1, read as the reverse complement.
GGTGACAATAAGCCCGGTTAATAATGGAGAGGCGTCAATAAGACACCGATCCATTATTAATCATAAAGTTTGTAAATTTTTAAAAAAATACACAGCCAGAAAAAAGTATTTTAATGAAATAAAACACAACACAGTTTTCATTATTTTTATTTCACGCTCATCCTGCGACGCCATCGATCTCCTGTAAAAAAACAAAAATAACAAACCAACACAAATACTTCCTGTCCGATGCAGTCCAAAATCACGAGTGTCCCACGACGAGTCCAGCTCTGCTACATCTGCATGCCAGGCATATCCCTCATTAATATATGTATTTAGTATTAAGGAATATCATCTCCATGAGAGGATATGGGGCAGATTTGATGCACTATGCATTTTACTTTTTGTAGATAACAATATTTTTTGGTATATATTTCTATGGTATGCATTCATTGTACTTATTGATTTAGTCTGCTACTTCTTACTGTATGTGGTTCCTAGGTATCGCCTTTTTCACTTGCCACATTTCGTTTTATATTGTTGTATGTTTCATGATTTTTGTAACAATAAATATATACTATTTTTTTCAATTGCTTTTGGTCCATATTTTTTCTTGGGTATTTATTTCCTGGCATCCAGATGTAGCAGAGCTGCTTACCTGAGGAATTCCCCGGTGGTGACGTCATCGGACTGGTTTATGGCCAGCTGTCGCGAGAGTACATCTGGCCGAGATTACCCAGTACCCGGCAGCACGTGCAGTTATCGCGAGAAGCTGCACGTGACCGCCAGGGAGAGGGTAATGGCGGCCATCAAGGAGTCCAGGACGTGACCGCCGGGGATCTTCTGCCAGGTAAGTGCTGCTGACACCTGACAGACCCGACCGACACTGACAGTGACACTTTCGGGAAGTTCCTGTGTCACGTGCTTCGTTCTGTGACACAGGAACTCCCCATAGACTTTACAGGAAAACTCCGATTCCGGTATCCGATATGCAAAAAATATCGGATCTCAGAATCGGAATTCCGATACAGCGAATATCGGCCGATACCCGATATTTGCAGTATCGGAATGCTCAACACTAATCATCTATAATAATTATACACAACACCATTGTTACCAATATTATTTATTATTCAGCCTTTTATACTTCCTATCTGGTGTTGTTTTTCCTGATTGGCACATTGCTCCTTCATCTCCCACCCCTTCCTATTTTAAACCCGCCCTTCCTTACCAACGCTATGCTTGGACTAGCGGCGGCGGATACCGCGTCCTGCACAGACACCTCTCTCCTGCCGGGCTTCGCTTCTCAGGTTAGTTATATTGGCACCATACTTCTGCCAAGACGGTTCACCAGCCACATTTTTTCATACTCTGTGTATATTTCAGGCCACCGGTTTTCTAGAGGCTTTCTTTACCTCTCTTGCCGACATACAACACCATTTAAACCACTGGGTATCTGCCACATTATTTTATTTTCTTTCCTTTCTTTGGTTTACCACCATGATATTCACTCCTTTTATGTCACTCTACAGACTTCAGCTGAGTCCAGTTCTCTCTTTCCCTTAGTGGGCTTACCTCCACTCAGTAGTCCATGGTATATGCTCATTTATCATTTGTATACCTCTGTATTACCTCTGACCTATGGATGCTCCTAATCTAACAGCAATCCAATTACTCCTATTTATGCCTGCCAAGTGTACATTGTATGTACTATATTTGTTATATTCTATTTTATTTATTATTTTTTCTTATGTTGATGTAGTGACCGATGAAGGTCCGAGTATAGGACCGAAACGTTTCCTTGTTACCACTGTGAATATTAAATTTTCGTGAATAATACTTAAGTTGAGTGCAGAGTTTTCTCTTATTATTCTGGACTCCCGTCGTACATCCGGGTCACTCCTGTCCCCAGTCGGATTAGAGGTGCCCCCAGCCTTCTTTACCTCAACCAACTCACCCCTAATGTCTTGAAGCTCTTTTGGCAACTTTTCCACCCATTGGGGTTCGGAAATCTGGCTTACAGACACGTCACCACTCTGGACTTTCCCTACCTGAACTGTCACACCTTGTTCTTGCTACCGCGTACAGGCTTCACTCCCTATCTCAGAGAAGGTCAGGCAGGGATTCACCCGCAAGCGCTCACGTAGAGCCTGTTTTGTCAATACATCCCGCAGGCTGTCACCAACTGGTCCCGCAGCATCACGTCAGTATTTCCTACGCCTATGCCGTATTTTCTAATGATGGCAGTGTGTAAATCCTGCAGGGCATTGATGTACTGTGTCACAGTCTCCCCCTACCTCTGCATTCGGCTGAACAACCGCATTCGTAGCTCCCCTACGTCCTGGGGACCTCGTGGGTCTCCTCCAAAATTTGCAACACCTTATTAAAGGTATCCCGTTCTCTGGGAGGTGGTAGCATAACCTAGTCCCTTGCCTCTCCATCCATTATTGCCACCTCGGCTTCCAATGCAGGGGTCATGTGTTCAGTCCAGCTTCATAACATGATATTGTTCCCCATGAACTTAGGAAGATTATTCAACATTGCCCACAGGGAAATGCTGGACCTGGGGCCGACCCCAACTGCTTGATCCGCCACCTCCATGCTGCTCGACTGCATTCTGCTGACTATGCCAAAATGTAGAGGGGTCTGCAGGTACACGGGATGAAGTGACACACAGGAGGCAGATCAAGAGTTAACGGGGGATTTGTTACAGGGATACTCCACGCAGGGAGGTAGTAACATTGGAATGGTAGGCAAAGTTTAAACAGAGAACAAGTGTTCAATAAACAAATGCACTTATCAGTCAGTAGCTCTCAGGGAATGAAGGCGTGGAGGATCCGTGATAGCGCTGTAAGCGGTACATGAAGACTCTGGCCTGAACCTGGAGGAACGTGAGACACTGGCTCTGGACAGTCGCGATGTATCCTGGTGCTCCTGAGAGTGGTTTGAAGGTTCCGGTGTGAAGTCTCAGCAGAGGAGAAGCGGGAGTCCCCATACTGAAAGGGCCACAAGGCACGGGAGAACCCGGGAGGGAGCCAGCCGAGTCCGAGTCAATTCCCAGGTACGGTTCACAATGAGCACCGACAGCACTCAGCGGTACGGTACGGAATGTCTGCAGTGGCGGGGTTAGAGCGGTAATGGTCACACGCTATAAACAGTCTGCGTGTGAGTGGAGAGACTGGCTTTCAGGAGCCGTGGTGAGGAAAGCGAGTTAACTTTCTCCTGCTGCACACTCTGTCTTCCCGCCGAAAGCCCTGCTTTCCCACGCTCCTCCCCTTTAATCTCCAATCTGCCCCTGCAGTCAAGTGCAAAGGTCGGTCCAGGTTAGAAAGTTTTCCCCAAGGCAACAATGGTGTCAGTCTCAACAGTTCAGGCCCAGATATGAGAGGAGCGCCACGTGCCCCGTCCACCTCCCTGCAAGCAAAGCAGACAGTAGATGCAGACAGTACTTACCTACTACTGCAGCCATTTAGTTCTTACAAAGTGTTGACAACAATAGTAGCTGGACAGTAATTACAGTAGTGTCATATCCTAGTGAAGCCATCAATATGTATGGTGGGATTTGCCATTTAATCTTCTTCAGTTTAAGCATTTCTAATGTTGATGTCCTAATTGCAGTCTACTGAGTTTTATTTGTCACTATTTTCTGTTTGGAACATTCTGAACTGCTGAAATATACCAGTGCAAGCTATGTACACCTGCCGAATTTTCTAAAAAGGTCTATTTGCTAGTTTCAATGTGTATTGCGTGAAAGAAGGTAATATATATGTACTAATTATGCAACATTCGATTCAGCCACTTAACACGAAGAACATTTCTCTGCTACACTGGCCAAGATCTCTTGCTATTTTGGATTCCTGTTTTGGCACAGTCGTTAACAGGCAGAGCCTGGCCAAATATTCAAGAGGAATGAACATTTGAGAAATAAATATTATTCCTTTTCATTATCTTGCAATGTATCTGTATGATGATTATGATGCTTTGTTAAAGTATTAGTATATATTACATCTTTGCTTATGTGATATCTCACCATATCAAACAAAAATGTCACCAAACTGTCACCAATTTTTTAAGTAAATATATTTCTATAGATGCTAGTGACATGAAATTCTCACCAGATGTTATAGGAAAGATGTGTATCTTCGTACCGTGTTAGCCAGTAGATAGAAAAATATTTAGACTTGAGAGTCCTCAGTGGTTGATACCTTTTAATGGCTAACTGAAAAGATGGTAACAAATTGCAAGCTTTCGAGACTACTCAGGTCTCTTCATCAGGCATAGACTAATACAACATCTGAAGAATCACATATTTATACACAAAATAGCACAGAAAAAATGCAATAGGTAGGACAAGTGACATGAAGCAGAACTGTCATTATGGCAGAGGGATTAACATAAATATGACTAGTTCATAGATAAGGAGTGAAGGTTTTATTACCCTCTGATTGGGGTCTGGTATTGTGTTGTGATGACCCTAAAAGGTCAGGAAGCAGATTCCTTAATTGTTGTAGAACGACATAAAACTCTGGGATATATTCATCCCAGCACTAAGAGTGTCAAAGGTCATCATAAGTTTATATTCCCAGACTTTTCTATCCTTCTCAGATTTGAAGTTAGATTTTAATACAAGTAATTCCATATCTGTCATGCTATGACCGGGCATACAAAAGTGTTTGGCCACAGGTAAATCCATTCTTTTTTCTCTTATCGTGTGGCGATGAGAATTCATCCTTGTTCTCAGTTTTTGCCCGGTCTCCCCCACATACAGACCCCCAGTTGGACATTTAGTACATATAATTAGGTACACCACATTAGATGTGATGCAGCTGAAAGTACCTGGTATCTTGTAGTCCTGATGGGAGTTGGGGATCTTTATCCTGTCCGTGGTCATTATAGATGTACAGGTCTTGCATTTCTTTTGTCTGCAAGGAAAGGTTCCTGCAGCTGTTGGGGAGGACAGGGAGCTTCTGACAATGATGCTTCTTAGATTTGGGGGCTGCCTAAAACATAGTAGTGGGGGGTCTGGAAATATGGATTGTAATCGGGCATCTTTTTGTAGTAAAGGTTGTAGTTTCCGTGCAGCTCCCCTTAGCATCTCCAGATTTGGATTGTAGGTGACCACTAGAGGCACCCGGTTATTTTCTTCTTTAGCTTTGTAATGTAGCAGGTGATTCCTTGATATTCTGGTGGCTCTTGTAATTTGGTTTTCAATTGTTCTTGGATGGTAGCCCTGGTTCAAAAAAGTCTTTCTGAGGCGACCAAGGTGTTCATCTCTATCCATGGGGTTGGAACATATACGGTTGTATCTGATGGCTTGGCTGTAGACAATAGAGTTTTTTATGTGTTTAGGATGGAAACTGTCCCATTTAAGATATGTTGGACGGTCGATTGGCTTCTGATACAGGGATGTCTCTATTTCATTGTTCTTTAGCTTAATGGTGGTGTCTAAAAAGTTAATTTCAGTGCTGGAGTAGTTAAGTGTTAAGTTGATGGTGGGATGAAATTGATTGAACTGTTCATGGAACGTCTTTAGCTGTTGTTCAGACTCCGTCCAGATGATTAAAATGTCATCAATGTAGCGGTAGTAGGCCCGAGGCCTGATGGGGCAGGAGGACAAAAATTCGCTTTCAAGCTTGGCCATGAAAAGATTTGCATACTGTGGAGCCATTTTACTTCCCATAGCTGTGCCAGTCTCCTGAAGATAGATCTTGTTGTCAAATTCGAAGTAATTGTGGGTGAGGATGAATTTTGTGAGTTTCACCACAGAATCAGCATCATTCCCGGTGTTTCCCCTGAAGACTTTGCAGGCATTTAATCCATCCTGGTGTGGGATATTAGAGTACAAAGATTCCACATCCATGGTGGCCAGGATGGTTCCTTCTGGTAGAGAACCTATTGCTGCTAGTTTATTCAGTAGGTCAGTTGTGTCCTGAATGTAGCTGGGTGTATCCTTTACCAGGGGTTTAAGAACACCCTCTACCCATCCAGATACTTGCTCAGTAAGGGTGTCCACACATGAAATAATCGGCCTCCCTGGATTTCCGGCTTTGTGGATTTTGGGAAGCATGTAGAATGTCCCTGTTCTTGGACTTTCTGGTATCAGGTCATCAGCTCTTATGGATTTGTCAGACAGACAAGATACCAACTTGCTTAGTTCCTTGTAATAGTCCTGTGTAGGGTCCGACTCCAGTTTTCTGTAGTAGCGTGTGTCCGTAAGTTGTCTGTTTGCTTCCTTCATATAGTCTGATGTGTTCATCATGACTATTGCACCAGATGTTAGTAACAAGTCATCCAATCCACACAGGCAAAGAAACCGAACCATAGATGTTCCTAAATTAAGTTATGTGTAATAATGAGATTTGATACATGGATAAAGTATTGAACCTCGCTTACTGAAATTTAATTATTACATCGTACAAAAGCATTTGTTTGTGATGACAGCTTCAAGATGCATCCTGTATGGAGAAACTAGTCACACTCATTGCTCAGGTGTGATTTTGAACCATTCTTCCACACAAACACTGTTCAAATCCTGAAGGTTCCTTGGGCTTCTTCTATGAACTTTGAGCTTTAGATCCTTCCTCAAATTTTCTATTAGCTTTAGGTCAGGTGATTGGCTGCGCTATTCTAGCAGCTCCATTTTATTTCTCTGATACAAATTGAGAGTTTCGCTGCTGTGCGTTTGGGATCATTGTCTTGCTGAAAAGTCCACCATTGTTTCATCTTCATCACAGTGGTAGATGGCAGCAGATTTTCTTCAATAACGTCTCGGTACTAGAGTTGAGAGAAACAGGTCGGTCAAATTAATAAGTCGCTGACTTTTGCCAAAGTCAGGGTTCGCAGACCGAAACCCGACCATAGCGTGAGGTCGGCCATGCAGTCGGCAAAATGAGCGTCAAAGTTGGATTTCCCAGAATGCTTGCAGGTGCCTTTTTTCAGCCAATGAGCAAGGACGTACGCAGTGGGCAACGAGATGACATGTGCAGTGTCCACCACCATCATAGAGAAGGCATTGCAGTGATTGGCTTGCTTTGGGGGCATCATAGTGTCTATAAAAGCCCTGACCGCCGACCTCCATTTTACTTCTGCCGATCTTAACAGTAGGGAGAGATTGCTGTTTATCAGTAGGGAGAGAGTTAGGGCTGGAAAGAAAAGTTCTTCTTTGCTTGAGCTGATAGCAATTCTGCTGTACAGTTAGTGTGCAGTGACAGTGGAGGATTTTCTTGTGTGCAGCAGCGCTGGTTATTAGGTTGCCTGATAGCTGTATTGCTGTGTGTACACTGCTGTGCAGACTGCTTTTTACACAGCACTAATACTTTTATTCTTTTTTTCTGCACAGTTACCAAGCGTTCATTTTTTCCAACACCGTATAAGGCTGTACGCTCCTCAAACACTACCGTGTACCGGCTGGTTTCACGGACAAATACATGCTGACTATCTGTGTGTGACTGCGGAAATATATATGGAAATTTCAATTTTTGCCTATAACGTACAGCTCTCCGCTTCTGATACAGTACCGTATATCTGCTCTTTGTATTACGGTGAAATCCATAATGAGAAAGCGTCTGTGTGTGACTCCGGGAATATATACGGATATTTACATTTTTCCCTACACCGTATACAGCTGTCCGCTTCTGATACAGTACCGTATATCTGCTCTTTGTATTACGGTCAAATCCATACTGAGTGAGCGTCTGTGTGTGTGTAAGGTTCTTTGTCTCTGTTGACATGTTCCTTGAAACTCAGTTTTCCGTCGGCCATTTTGCTTTCTGTCTTTCTGCAGCTCTTGCCCTCAGTTAATATGGAGTTTCCAGTTTTCATGTTCCCGCCCTGATTCTTCCCTCTTGCTTCTTAAGCAGCCTCAGCTGAACAATCAGTGCTCCTGAATCAAGCCTCAGTCAGTCTGTGACCTGACTCCTGGAAACCTTGGACTTGTACTCCAGCTATTCCCTACTGAGGAACCTTGGAACACTTTTGGACTCTGGAAACCTGCTGTTTGGTGAATCCATGTTTGCAGAGGAATTACGGTACAGAGAAGAGATCCTGAACCTGCTTTGGAGATTTATTGTAGTGCTTGAAGTAACTCTGGCCTGCTGTGTCTCCTGTCTCTGTTCCTGCAAACTGTGTGAACTTTTCAGCATGCTTGTATGAAGTAATACAAGTCATTTCATTTCAACCTATGTCTCCTGTGTTTTCCTCGCACCCAAGCACAAGACGCTATAGGAACTGTACACTATACTTGACAAGATTCAGGAGCCAATGTTTAGTGTCTGCTGGGTCTGGGAAAGCCGTGTCTGCTGTGACTGTGGATATCAGATGTCCGTTTAATACCTTATGTGATGACAGTGGTTGTGACTTCTCACAACCATTCCAGGTGAGCGCATTCCCTTAAAATTTTACTCTGGAGTGTTACCACAGGTAAACACTATTGTTTTTTTTTGTTTTTTTTTTCCTCTTCTCCTTCCAGCACTTCTGCCTTAAAAGATCTGGAAGATGGAGGCCCGCATAAAGGAACTTTGCGGAGTGACTGATACAATCCTTTCAGATGTACAGACTTTAAAGACCCGTTTTGCAAGCCTACAGGACCTCACTAATCATAATTTGCAAGTGTTTGGACAGACTACTCAGGAATTGCGAGCCAGGATTGAGGCTCTAGAGGAACGAGCCCAGGCTCCTGCCATAACCCCGAGTTCTGGGATCCCCAAATTACCTCCTTTTCGTTTTGGCGGTGAACGTGAGAAATTCAGGGGATTTATTAATCAATGCAATTTATTTTTCTCTGCACATGCTTCACAATTTCCCACTGAACGATCCAAAGTGCTTACTATAATCATGTTGCTTACCAATAAGGCTTTGATGTGGGCAAACCCTCTGATTGAGACTGAGGATGATTGTTTGAATCACCTTGATACTTTTATTTCAGCCATGGGGCAGGTGTTTGATGACCCCAATCGAGGTGCAACAGCTGAAGCAGCCATGTTAACTTTGCGCCAAGGTAAGCGTTCAGTAGCCGAATATGCCCTGGATTTCAGGAGATGGGCTCTTGATACCACTTGGGACACTTCCGCTAAAAAATCTATTTTTCGGAAAGGGTTGTCTCCACTGATTAAGGATGAACTTGCTCGTGCCGACCCTCCCACTGTGTTAGGTGACTTTATTAACTATTTTATCCGTATTGATGCTCGTCTGACTGAACGCAGACAAGAGAGATGGTTCGAAAATAATCGCACTAACCTTTTACTACCTCCCTCCTCAGCTAAGGAACCTTTGAGTAGGATCACAAGGGAACCAGAACCTGAACCCATGCAGGTGGACTCTTTACAAAGACGGGTTAGTGATGCACGCAAAGAACATCGTATAAAGGAAAATCTATGTTTCTACTGTGGTAAGTCAGGGCACTTCATTATAAACTGCCCCAGCCGTTCTCGTAAGACTACTGCAGCAGTCATTCACTGTGAGTGTTGCGAGAGGAGCTCTGTCATGTCCGAGCCTCAGGCTCCAGAGAGATCTGCTGCAAGAGATCTTGATTTCTCGGACTTAAACTCTGTTAGTTCTGGGGACGATGACGGTATAAACGCTGCAATTTTTCAAGTTTCCTCAGCGGTGTCCCAGCTGAGTTGTAAAAGAAACAATTCTCATTGCTTCCTTTCCATCAAACTCTGGGTTGACTCAGTCTGGGTGTCTAGCTCTGCTATGATCGACTCAGGAGCAAGTGGAATTTTATGGATATCTCATTTGCTCTGAAACAGGGGATACGTTCAGTGAAGAAGGCTACTCCAGTACAGATGGAGACTGTGGATGGCTCTCTACTGACTTCTGGACCAGTGGATCAAGAAACAGAGCCTTTGAGGGTCCTTATGGGTAAAGATCATCAGGAGAAAATGTCTTTTATGCTTATCTCTTCTCCCCACTTTCCCCTTATTCTAGGGCTACCATGGCTGGAGGCTCAGAATCCTACGATTAACTGGGAGACCAAGGAATTACACTTTCCGGAGAAACAGATGAGTCAAGGAGTTTCAGCTTGCTCTGTTCCTAAAGGAACCATGTCAGTCCCTGAACTACCAGCTGTATTCCAGGACTATGTGGATTTATGTGACAAGAAGAACGCTGATCAGCTTCCTCCTCACTGTCCATATGATTGTCCAATTGAATTATTGCCTGGAGCCGAGATATCTTTTGGTAAGATCTACCCCTAGCGGGGCCCGAGCTAAAAGCTTTGAAGGATTATATAGACGAAAATTTAGCCAAGGGCTTCATAGCCCCTCTTCATCTCCCGCAGGTGCACCCATCTTCTTTGTGAAGAAGAAAGATGGATCTCTGAGACCCTGCATAGACTATAGGGAACTCAATAAGGTTACTATTAGAAACCGTTATCCATTGCCTTTAATCCCTGAGTTGTTGGAGAGAGTGCGGCATGCCAAAATTTTCTCTAAACTGGATCTCCGTGGGGCCTATAACTTGGTCCGTATTAGACCTGGGGATGAATGGAAGACTGCTTTCAGGTCACGCTATGGACACTTTGAATATCTAGTTATGCCTTTTGGTCTGAGTACCGCCCCAGCCACTTTCCAACACTTCGTGAATGATATCTTCAGGGATCTCCTAGATACATTTGTGGTGATTTATCTGGATGATATTCTAATTTTTTCTAACTCCACAGAGGAACATCATGGACATGTGAGAATGGTCTTAGAACGCCTAAGACAAAACCATCTCTACATCAAACTTGAAAAGTGTGAATTCCATAGGACCGAAATTCAATTTCTGGGGTATGTACTATCTACGCAAGGGATTAGTATGGATGGAAGCAAGACCCAAGCCATCAAGGATTGGCCAATTCCTAGAAATGTGAAGGAGGTGCAGCGCTTCATCGGGTTTGCCAACTTCTATAGACGTTTCATTAAGAATTTTTCTGAGGTAGTGTCACCTATCACCCAACTTACCCGGAAACAGTCTAGGTTCTCCTGGACCCCGCAAGCTCAGGAAGCATTTTCCTGTTTAAAGGATAAATTTACCACCGCACCTATCTTAGTACATCCCAACCCCGAGCTTGCCTTCATAATAGAGGTGGATGCTTCAGACTGTGCCGTTGGAGCTATACTCTCTCAGAGAACAGGTGAGAAGAATGTCTTGCATCCCTGTGCCTTCTTTTCCCAGCAGTTGTCTTCGGCTGAGAGGAACTACGATGTGGGCAATAGAGAATTGTTGGCCATTATTGCCGCCTTCAAGGAATGGAGACACCTTCTTCAGGGAGCAGCACAGCAAATAGTCGTTTTGACAGACCATCGTAACCTTGAATTTATCAGGTCGGCTAAGTGCCTGACTTCTCGCCAGGCTTGCTGGAATCTTTTCCTAAACCATTTTAATTTTGTCATTTCTTATAGACCAGGATCGCGCAATCGAAAGGCTGATGCACTCTCTAGGATTCATTCAGCAGAGACACGTCCACTTACTCCTTCTAAGACTATTCTTCCTGACTCTAGATTCCTGGGAGTGATTCATAATCAAGACCTACTTAAGGACATCAAGGAAGCATACCATGCGGATTCTTTGTTGGCTCAACCCCCAAGGGACGTAAGTCTTGTCTTTAAGAATGGTGTGTGGATTCAGGGACAACGTCTGTATATACCTGAAACAGTCAGATTGAGAGTATTGCAACTCATCCACGATTCCAAGATAGCCGGGCATAGGGGAATTCTAAAGACACAAGAATTTCTTTCTCGTTTCTTTTGGTGGCGCACTTACAGGAAAGATGTTTTAAACTATGTCACTTCATGTGAAGTCTGTGCAAGATGCAAAACACCTCGCTCCTCACCAACTGGTCTGTTGCAACCTCTTCCCACCCCGTCCCGCCAGTGGGATCCATTTCTATGGACTTCATTGTGGAGTTACCAACCTCTCAAGGGAAGAACACCATTCTAGTGGTGGTTGACCGTCTAACAAAGGCAGCTCATTTTATCCCTTGTGTCGGCTTACCCACTGCAAAACAGACATCAGATTTGATGATTAAGAATGTGTTTCGCTTACATGGAGTACCGGATGAGGTCATTTCGGATCGAGGGGTGCAATTCACTTCAAGGTTTTGGCAAAATTTCTGTGCAGCATTGGACATTAAAGTAAACCTTTCTTCTGCTTTTCATCCCCAGACTAATGGACAGACAGAACGAACCAATCAGACCCTGGAGCAGTATCTCCGCTGTTTTATCTGCCACCTACAGGATGATTGGGTGGATCTACTTCCACTGGCTGAGTTCTCTTATAACAACTCTCAGAGCGCCTCCACTAAGCAGTCTCCTTTTTACTCCAATCTAGGTTATCATCCTAACATTCTTCCTCGATTTCCCATAGATACGCCCTTGCCGGCAGTGGCTGAAAGAATCACTTCTTTACAAAAGAATATGGATCTTCTAAAGGAAAATCTAGAATTGGCTCAGGAAAGGTACAAGAAAGCAGCAGATAAATTTCGTAAACCTGCACCAGCTTTCAAGGTAGGAGATTTGGTCTGGCTGTCAACCAGAAATCTTAAATTAAAGATTCCATCGTCTAAATTGGGACATAAGTACATTGGACCTTATAAGATCAGTAAGATTATAAGTGCTGTTGCTTGTCGTCTTCAACTGCCCAGAACTATGAGAATCCATCCTGTCTTTCATGTATCCCTACTAAAGGCTGCAACACCCAATACGTTTCCTGGACGTTCTTCTCCTTGCCCTGACCCAGTGCTGGTCGATGGTCAGGAAGAATTTATGGTGGAAAGGATTCTAGATTCCAGGTTGTACAGAAATAAGTTGCAATATTTGATTAAATGGCAGGGCTACCCAGTGGAGGACAACTCATGGAACCAGTCAATAATGTAAATGCTCCTCGCCTGCTCCGCCAGTTTCATCAGAGGTACCCTGACAAGCCTGGTCTGAGGTCATCCGGAGGTTGTCCCTAAGGGGGAGTAATGTAAGGTTCTTTGTCTCTGTTGACATGTTCCTTGAAACTCAGTTTTCCGTCGGCCATTTTGCTTTCTGTCTTTCTGCAGCTCTTGCCCTCAGTTAATATGGAGTTTCCAGTTTTCATGTTCCCGCCCTGATTCTTCCCTCTTGCTTCTTAAGCAGCCTCAGCTGAACAATCAGTGCTCCTGAATCAAGCCTCAGTCAGTCTGTGACCTGACTCCTGGAAACCTTGGACTTGTACTCCAGCTATTCCCTACTGAGGAACCTTGGAACACTTTTGGACTCTGGAAACCTGCTGTTTGGTGAATCCATGTTTGCAGAGGAATTACGGTACAGAGAAGAGATCCTGAACCTGCTTTGGAGATTTATTGTAGTGCTTGAAGTTACTATGGCCTGTTGTGTCTCCTGTCTCTGTTCCTGCAAACTGTGTGAACTTTTCAGCATGCTTGTATGAAGTAATACAAGTCATTTCATTTCAACCTATGTCTCCTGTGTTTTCCTCACACCCAAGCACAAGACGCTATAGGAACTGTACACTATACTTGACAGTGTGACTCTGGAAATATCTAGGGAGATTTAAATTTTTCCCTACACCATAAACAGCTGTCCGCTTCTGATACAGTACCATATATCTGCTCTTTGTATTACGGTCAAATCCATACTAAGAGAGCGTCTGTGTATGACTCCGGAAATATATATGGAGATTTAAATTTTTCTCTACACTGTATACAGCTGTCCGCTTCTGATACAGTACGGTATATCTGCTCTTTGTATTACGGTCAAATCCATACTGAGTGAGTGTCTGTGTGTGACTCCGGAAATATATACGGAGATTTAAAGGGAATCTGTCACCCCAAAATAGCCATATCAGATAAAGATATGGCTGCGTAGTGCGTCCCATAACTAAGCTAACGGTGGGTATCATATATCATGATACCCCCGTTTTCATATCAAAATACCTTTTTAAAGTTGGTGATTGTATGTGTCAATCACTGCAGTCAGGTCAAGAAGGCAGCGGTTTTCATGTCCTCCCCCGCCCCTCGTCATCTGTTGCGTATCGCCGTCTGTGAATACCACAGACGGCGTTAGATTCCCGCAATTGCGCAATTCAAAATCCGGCCCGGCGCATGCGCAGTATGCTTTGCCCATCAGTGGGCAAAGCATAAAATGACTACAGCGCATGCGCTAGTCTTTCCTTGCCCCGGAAATTGCTGCTTGCCTTGGACGACTTCCGGGCAAGGAAAGACTAGTGCATGCGCTGTAGTCATTTTATGCTTTGCCCACTGTTGGGCAAAGCATACTGCACATGCGCCGGGCCGGATTTTGAATTGCGCAATTGCGGGAATCTAACGCCGTCTGAGGTATTCACAGACGGCAATACGCAACAGATGACGAGGAGCGGGGGCGGGGAGGACATGAAAACCGCTGCCCTCCTGACCTGACTGCAGTGATTGACACATACAATCACCAACTTTAAAAAGGTATTTTGATATGAAAACGGGGGTATCATGATATATGATACCCACCGTTAACTTAGTTATGGGACGCACTATTCAGCCATATCTTCATCTGATATGGCTATTTTGGGGTGACAGATTTCCTTTAAATTTTTCCCTACATCGTAAACAGCTGTCCGTTTCTGACACAGTACCCTATATCTGCTCTTTGTATTACGGTGAAATCCATACTGAGAGAGCGTCTGTGTGTGACTCCGGAAATATATACCGAGATTTAAATTTTTCCCTACATATATACAGCTATTCAAGCAGCTGACAGCACTCGGGAGTTATCAAGGATGCACGTTCAGACGTTCGGGGATCCAAACGAACAAAGTCCAACAGAAAAATAGGAACAGCATCCAGTCCAGGTAGAAGTATGAAAAAACTTTATTCAGCCACCATAAAACACGACGTTTCGGCCATTATTAGGCCTTTATCAAGTATACAAAATAGGGCAAAATGGTGTCCTTAAATGGTGTGGAGAAGCCAATCACCATCCAGGAACCGCCCACAGTGCAAATAGACATATATAACATTTTATACAGCAATATACAATTTAAAACAGTGATCAAAGCTGAAATAGTGACATCACAAAGAAAATACTGCAAAGTACAAAAAAAGCATGAAATATTCAAGAGATTACTACATGTAAACAGTATCACAATATCTGTCTGCCAATAGATGATCTGTTCTTATACACACCCATCATAATGCTGTACCAATCATGTGCTCACTAACTGCATCGTCCTCCATGTCCAATCAGTATCTGCTCATCAGCACTTACTCAGAGCTCTCTTCCAATCGCCCACAGGAACACAGTTCAGAAGACACACTTAGCACACCCCTTCTGTGGTAAACAAAAGCACATGTTCAGAGGTCGTCACAGCAGAACGCTGAGTGGATCATGTGACCACCAGCGTCAGCAGACATCCGACCATGTGACCGCCAGCATCATCAAAGGTCCCGTCGCATGATGACCACATCATAGACCTCCATTTAAAGAAGTCACGGCCAAAATATCACGTGATCACAGGCATCATCCGACACCCGGTCACATGACTTGATATGGGCAGAGAAAAAAAAAAAACGGCGCATGCGCAATGGGTTGTACCAGGGCTTCAGCTGGTCACATGACCATCAATGTCACAAAACCAACGGAACTATAATCAGAGCTGGCTAAAAGTGTATACCACACACAAACCGCAGCAGAGGAGTGCTCAATACTCTAAAGGCGAGGAGACATTGAGAACTCCCAGCAAAATACAGCTAACTACAGTGTGCAGCTTACTAGCTTATACAGAAAAGGGGAGATTAACTAAATGTACAAAAAACATAAGTGATGTCATCATCAGGGATTATTAGGTCACCATATGCTCCGATCATTCCAGATTATATTCCTAAAAAAACAACAAACATAAATAAAATATATATCTAAAAACAAACACAGAATTCAGATGCAAGAATTACCTAGCACAAATATGTAAATTATATTCTATATTCAACCCCTTTGGTTGTAATGTCCCCAAAACGGAAATCCAACGGAGTTCCTTCTGTTTGAGCAACTTAGTCCTGTCACCACCTCTCCTGAGGGTGGAACCCCATCGATAACCCTAAATCTCAGCTGACTAACCAGGTGCCCACATTCTACAAAATGCTTAGATACTGGCAGCTCCATCATTTTCGTCCTGATAGTACTTTTGTGTTTGCTTATCCTGGCCTTGACTTCCATCGTCGTCTCACCTATGTACATGAGTCCACACGGGCACACAAGCATATAGATTACATAGCTGGATGTACAGGAATACCGTTCCTGGATCCGAAAGCGTTGACCAGTATATGAGTGCCCGAAACTATCTCCCTTAATCATATTTCCACAACAAGCACAATTCAAACATGGAAAATTCCCATTCCTCGGAGGCCCAATGTCAACTGTCTAGATATTTTTGAAGATCCAATGTCAGATTTGACTAGCCTATCTTTCAAATTACGTCCTCGCCTATATGAAAGCAATGGCTTGTGCGCAAATTCAGTTACTTCCGGTAAACCCCTATGCAATAGGCCCCAATGCTTGTTCAAGATATTCCCTATTTTACCACTAATAGGGCAATAGGTAGAGACAAAAGGGACTCTTTTAGGGAGAACCCTAGTACGTTTTGTTCTCACATCTTCCAATGTTGTCTTCAAGGCCTTCTCCTTGAATTTTCTAAGGTCCCTTTCAGGATAACCCCTTCTAATAAATCTCTCACACATCTGTTCAAGCCTTCTATCCAAAACAGTCTCATCCTTAACTATCCTACGTACTCTCAGCATCTGGCTCCAAGGCAGAGACTCTATCATTTTTCTTGGATGATTACTATCGAAAACAAGAAGACTGTTCCTATCTGTGTCCTTTATGAACAAATCAGTGCATAACCTTCCATTATATTTATACACTAGAGTATCAAGAAATTGAATCCGGTCAAAGGAATGCGTCATGGTGAACTTCAGCTCAGGAAAAATCATGTTCAGATAACTATGGAAAGATACCAGATCATTCATGCAGTTGCGTGGTACCGCCATGGGGTCCAATGTGGCGCCCACTTATGCAAACATCTACATGGCGGTACTCGAGGACCAGCATGTGTACAGTTCCATCCACTGGCGCCATGTCAGAGCCTGGTGGCGCTACATTGATGATATTTTTTGTGTTTGGGAAGGGAACATGAATGATCTGGTATCTTTCCATAGTTATCTGAACATGATTTTTCCTAAGCTGAAGTTCACCATGACGCATTCCTTTGACCGGATTCAATTTCTTGATACTCTAGTGTATAAATATAATGGAAGGTTGGGGCCTATTGCATGGGGTTTACCGGAAGTAACTGAATTTGCGCACAAGCCATTGCTTTCATATAGGCGAGGACGTAATTTGAAAGATAGGCTAGTCAAATCTGACATTGGATCTTCAAAAATATCTAGGCAGTTGACATTGGGCCCTCCGAGGAATGGGAATTTTCCATGTTTGAATTGTGCTTGTTGTGGAAATATGATTAAGGGAGATAGTTTCGGGCACTCATATACTGGTCAACGCTTTCGGATCCAGGAACGGTATTCCTGTACATCCAGCTATGTAATCTATATGCTTGTGTGCCCGTGTGGACTCATGTACATAGGTGAGACGACGATGGAAGTCAAGGCCAGGATAAGCAAACACAAAAGTACTATCAGGACGAAAATGATGGAGCTGCCAGTATCTAAGCATTTTGTAAATGTGGGCACCTGGTTAGTCAGCTGAGATTTAGGGTTATCGATGGGGTTCCACACCTCAGGAGAGGTGGTGACAGGACTAAGTTGCTCAAACAGAAGGAACTCCGTTGGATTTCCGTTTTGGGGACATTACAACAAAGGGGTTGAATATAGAATATAATTTACATATTTGTGCTAGGTAATTCTTGCATCTGAATTCTGTGTTTGTTTTTAGATATATATTTTATTTATGTTTGTTGTTTTTTTAGGAATATAATCTGGAATGATCGGAGCATATGGTGACCTAATAATCCCTGATGATGACATCACTTATGTTTTTTGTACATTTAGTTAATCTCCCCTTTTCTGTATAAACTAGTAAGCTGCACACTGTAGTTGGCTGTATTTTGCTGGGAGTTCTCAATGTCTCCTCGCCTTTAGAGTATTGAGCACTCCTCTGCTGCGGTTTGTGTGTGGTATACACTTTTAGCCAGCTCTGATTATAGTTCCGTTGGTTTTGTGACATTGATGGTCATGTGACCAGCTGAAGCCCTGGTACAACCCATTGCGCATGCGCCGTTTTTTTTTTTTTTTTTTTTCTGCCCATATCAAGTCATGTGACCGGGTGTCGGATGATGCCTGTGATCACGTGATATTTTGGCCGTGACTTCTTTAAATGGAGGTCTATGATGTGGTCATCATGCGACGGGACCTTTGATGATGCTGGCGGTCACATGGTCGGATGTCTGCTGACGCTGGTGGTCACATGATCCACTCAGCGTTCTGCTGTGACGACCTCTGAACATGTGCTTTTGTTTACCACAGAAGGGGTGTGCTAAGTGTGTCTTCTGAACTGTGTTCCTGTGGGCGATTGGAAGAGAGCTCTGAGTAAGTGCTGATGAGCAGATACTGATTGGACATGGAGGACGATGCAGTTAGTGAGCACATGATTGGTACAGCATTATGATGGGTGTGTATAAGAACAGATCATCTATTGGCAGACAGATATTGTGATACTGTTTACATGTAGTAATCTCTTGAATATTTCATGCTTTTTTTGTACTTTGCAGTATTTTCTTTGTGATGTCACTATTTCAGCTTTGATCACTGTTTTAAATTGTATATTGCTGTATAAAATGTTATATATGTCTATTTGCACTGTGGGCGGTTCCTGGATGGTGATTGGCTTCTCCACACCATTTAAGGACACCATTTTGCCCTATTTTGTATACTTGATAAAGGCCTAATAATGGCCGAAACGTCGTGTTTTATGGTGGCTGAATAAAGTTTTTTCATACTTCTACCTGGACTGGATGCTGTTCCTATTTTTCTGTTACATGTATACAGCTGTCCGCTCCTGATACAGTACCGTATATCTGCTGGTATCTTTAGTACATTTTCCCAAACATGAGGAAGTATGGTGGAAGAGGCCACGGACGTGGGCGGGGGGGGGGCATCTGGTACTGATGGTGGTGGTGGTGCATCTGCTGGTAGTGCCAAAAGCACAATAGCGCCTAAGGTAGGAGGTGTTGAGACTGCATCATTGTCTGGCTCCAGAAGGCCTGGAAGGCTCCTTTTTCTGGGAGTAGGTAAACCGCTTTTAAAGCCGGAGCATCAGGAACAGGTTTTGGCTTACATTGCCTGAACAGCCTCCAGTTCTATCGCCTCCTCTTCTGAAGTTTCATAAACTGCAAGCACTGGTACATTCACCCAGAGCACTGCATTGCCCTCGCAGTCTACAGAGCCAGATTCTGACCCTGATGAAACTCAGGTGCCCCTTCCCGCATACTCTACCACCTTACACAGTGACACAGAGGAATGTGCAGATGAAATTGAAGAGGAGGTGATGGATGACCCAGTTGTTGACCTGGATTGAAATCCACTGGGGGAAGAGGGTGCTGCTGGCAATAGCTCAGAAGAGGAGGAGGATCCGCAGCAGGCATCGACATCGCAGCTGCGGTTATCTGGCAGGTCCGTAGCAGTCCAAAAACGTGTTAAAAAACAAAAAGAGTTGCAGGACAGCTTGGCCAGACAGTCAAATTAGCACAGCGTGCAAGCCCTGAAAATTTATTCCATAGTAGGAAGAGTGCAGTGTGGCACATTTTTGACCAAAATCCTATTGATGAGGCAAAGGTTATCTGTAAGAAGTGCGGAAGGACCTTTAGCCGACGGAAAAATCTAAGAAATTTGAATACCAGTTGCATGCTTAGACATTTAAACACCATGCACTTGCAAGCCTGGACGGACTACAAAACCTCAGGTAGCACACGTGCACCTGCTCCGACTGAAGGTAGCCAAAAACGCTACATTGCTTCCCCACTGTAAGCCCACCGGTTAGCATACCACCAGCAAGAAATGTTGGTGTCGTCGCAAGGCCAAAGCAGTCAGGGAATCACAATGTTTTTCCAACGAAAGACTGAATCTAGGTGTCATGTATAGTGTACAGTTCCTATAGCGTCTTGTGCTTGGGTGCGAGGAAAACACAGGAGACACAGGTTGATATGAAATGACTTGTATTACTTCATACAAGCATGCTGAAAAGTTCACACAGTTTGCAGGAACAGCGACAGGAGACACAGCAGGCCAGAGTAACTTCAAGCTCTATAATAACTCTCCAAGCAGGTTCAGGATCTCTTCTCTGTACCGTAATTCCTCTGCAAACATGGATTTACCAAACAGCAGGTTTCCAGAGTCCAAAAGTGTTTCAAGGTTCCTCAGTAGGGAATAGCTGGAGTACAAGTCCAAGGCTTCCAGGAGTCAGGTCACAGACTGACTGAGGCTTGATTCAGGAGCACTGATTGTTCAGCTGAGGCTGCTTAAGAAGCAAGAGGGAAGAATCAGGGCGGGAACATGAAAACTGGAAACTCCATATTAACTGAGGGCAAGAGCTGCAGAAAGACAGAAAGCAAAATGGCCGACGGAAAACTGAGTTTCAAGGAACATGTCAACAGAGACAAAGAACCTTACATTACTCCCCCCTTAGGGACAACCTCCGGATGACCTCAGACCAGGCTTGTCAGGGTACCTCTGATGAAACTGGCGGAGCAGGCGAGGAGCATTTACATTATTGACTGGTTCCCATGAGCTGTCCTCCACTGGGTAGCCCTGCCATTTAATCAAATATTGCAACTGATTTCTGTACAACCTGGAATCTAGAATCCTTTCCACCATAAATTCTTCCTGACCATCGACCAGCACTGGGTCAGGGCAAGGAGAAGAACGTCCAGGAAACGTATTGGGTGTTGCAGCCTTTAGTAGGGATACATGAAAGACAGGGTGGATTCTCATAGTTCTGGGCAGTTGAAGACGACAAGCAACAGCACTTATAATCTTACTGATCTTATAAGGTCCAATGTACTTATGTCCCAATTTAGACGATGGAATCTTTAATTTAAGATTTCTGGTTGACAGCCAGACCAAATCTCCTACCTTGAAAGCTGGTGCAGGTTTACGAAATTTATCTGCTGCTTTCTTGTACCTTTCCTGAGCCAATTCTAGATTTTCCTTTAGAAGATCCATATTCTTTTGTAAAGAAGTGATTCTTTCAGCCACTGCCGGCAAGGGCGTATCTATGGGAAATCGAGGAAGAATGTTAAGAGGATAACCTAGATTGGAGTAAAAAGGAGACTGCTTAGTGGAGGCGCTCTGAGAGTTGTTATAAGAGAACTCAGCCAGTGGAAGTAGATCCACCCAATCATCCTGTAGGTGGCAGATAAAACAGCGGAGATACTGCTCCAGGGTCTGATTGGTTCGTTCTGTCTGTCCATTAGTATGGGGATGAAAAGCAGAAGAAAGGTTTACTTTAATGTCCAATGCTGCACAGAAATTGCGCCAAAACCTTGAAGTGAATTGCACCCCTCGATCCGAAATGACCTCATCCGGTACTCCATGTAAGCGAAACACATTCTTAATCATCAAGTCTGATGTCCTGTTTTGCAGTGGGTAAGCCGACACAAGGGATAAAATGAGCTGCCTTTGTTAGACGGTCAACCACCACTAGAATGGTGTTCTTCCCTTGAGAGGTTGGTAACTCCACAATGAAGTCCATAGAAATGGATCCCCACGGGCGGGAAGAGGTTGCAACAGACCAGTTGGTGAGGAGCGAGGTGTTTTGCATCTTGCACAGACTTCACATGAAGTGACATAGTTTAAGACATCTTTCCTGTAAGTGGGCCACCAAAAGAAACGAGAAAGAAATTCTTGTGTCTTTAGAATTCCCCTATGCCCGGCTATCTTGGAATCGTGGATGAGTTGCAATACTCTCAATCTGACTGTTTCAGGTATATACAGACGTTGTCCCTGAATCCACCACCATTCTTAAAGACAAGACTTACGTCCCTTGGGGGTTGAGCCAACAAAGAATCCGCATGGTATGCTTCCTTGATTCCTTAAGTAGGTCTTGATTATGAATCACTCCCAGGAATCTAGAGTCAGGAAGAATAGTCTTAGGAGGAGTAAGTGGACGTGTCTCTGCTGAATGAATCCTAGAGAGTGCATCAGCCTTTCCATTGCGCGATCCTGGTCTATAAGAAATGACAAAATTAAATTGGTTTAGGAAAAGATTCCAGCGAGTCTGGCGAGGAGTCAGGCACTTAGCCGACCTGATAAATTCAAGGTTACGATGTTCTGTCAGGACGACTATTTGCTGTGCGCTCCCTGAAGAAGGTGTCTCCATTCCTTGAAGGCGGCAATAATGGCCAACAATTCTCTATTGCTCACATCGTAGTTCCTCTCAGCCGAAGACAACTGCTGGGAAAAGAAGGCACAGGGATGCAAGACATTCTTCTCACCTGTTCTCTGAGAGAGTATAGCTCCAACGGCACAGTCTGAAGCATCCACCTCTATTATGAAGGCAAGCTCGGGTTGGGATGTACTAAGATAGGTGCGGTGGTAAATTTATCCTTTAAACAGGAAAATGCTTCCTGAGCTTGCGGGGTCCAGGAGAACCTAGACTGTTTCCGGGTAAGTTGGTGATAGGTGACACTACCTCAGAAAAATTCTTAATGAAACGTCTATAGAAGTTGGCAAACCCGATGAAACGCTGCACCTCCTTCACATTTCTAGGAATTGGCCAATCCTTGATGGCTTGGGTCTTGCTTCCATCCATACTAATCCCTTGCGTAGATAGTACATACCCCAGAAATTGAATTTCGGTCCTATGGAATTCACATTTTTCAAGTTTGATGTAGAGATGGTTTTGTCTTAGGCGTCCTAAGACCATTCTCACATGTCCATGATGTTCCTCTGTGGAGTTAGAAAAAATTAGAATATCATCCAGATAAATCACCACAAATGTATCTTGGAGATCCCTGAAGATATCATTCACGAAGTGTTGGAAAGTGGCTGGGGCGGTACTCAGACCAAAAGGCATAACTAGATATTCAAAGTGTCCATAGCGTGACCTGAAAGCAGTCTTCCATTCATCCCCAGGTCTAATACGGACCAAGTTATAGGCCCCACGGAGATCCAGTTTAGAGAAAATTTTGGCATGCCGCACTCTCTCCAACAACTCAGGGATTAAAGGCAATGGATAACGGTTTCTAATAGTAACCTTATTGAGTTCCCTATAGTCTATGCAGGGTCTCAGAGATCCATCTTTCTTCTTCACAAAGAAGATGGGTGCACCTGCGGGAGATGAAGAGGGGTGTATGAAGCCTTTGGCTAGATTTTCATCTATGTAGTCCTTCAAAGCTTTTAGCTCGGGCCCCGCTAGGGGGTAGATCTTACCAAAAGGTATCTCGGCTCCAGGCAATAATTCGATTGGACAATCATATGGACGGTGAGGAGGAAGCTGATCAGCATTCTTCTTGTCACATAAATCCACATAGTCCTGGTATACAGCTGGTAGTTCAGGGACTGACATGGTTCCTTTAGGAACAGAGCAAGCTGAAACTCCTTGACTCATCTGTTTCTCCGGAAAGTGTAATTCCTTGGTCTCCCAGTTAATCGTAGGATTCTGCGCCTGCAGCCATGGTAGCCCTAGAATAATGGGAAAGTGGGGAGAAGAGATAAGCAAAAAAGACATTTTCTCCTGATGATCTTTAGCCCATAAGGACCCTCAAGGCTCTGTTTCTTGATCCAGTGGTCCAGAAGTCAGTAGAGAGCCATCCACAGTCTCCATCTGTACTGAAGTAGCCTTCTTCACTGAACGTATCCCCTGTTTCAGAGCAAAGGAGATATCCATAAAATTTCCACTTGCTCCTGAGTCGATCATAGCAGAGCTAGACACCCAGACTGAGTCAACCCAGAGTTTGATGGAAAGGAAGCAATGAGAACTGTTTCTTTTACAACTCAGCTGGGACACCGCTGAGGAAACTTGAAAAATTGCAGCGTTTATACCGTCATCGTCCCCAGAACTAACAGAGTTTAAGTCCGAGAAATCAAGATCTCTTGCAGCAGATCTCTCTGGAGCCTGAGGCTCGGACATGACAGAGCTCCTATCGCAACACTCACAGTGAATGACTGCTGCAGTAGTCTTACGAGAACGGCTGGGGCAGTTTATAATGAAGTGCCCTGACTTACCACAGTAGAAACATAGATTTTCCTTTATACGATGTTCTTTGCGTGCATCACTAACCCGTCTTTGTAAAGAGTCCATCTGCATGGGTTCAGGTTCTGGTTCCCTTGTGATCCTACTCAAAGGTTCCTTAGCTGAGGAGGGAGGTAGTAAAGTATGCGATTATTTGCGACCATTCTGTCTGCTTATCACGCACAATACGATACATTAAGTCACCTAACGCAGTGGGAGGATCGGCACGAGCAAGTTCATCCTTAATCAGTGGAGACTAGTGTTGAGCGATACGATACTGCAAATATCGGGTATCGGCCGATATTGGCTGTATCGGAATTCCGATTCCGAGTACCGATATTTTTGTCATATCGGATACCGGAATCGGAATTGTCACTGTCACTGTCAGTGTCCGTCGGTCGGGTCTGTCAGGAGTCAGCGGCACTTACCTGGCAGAAGATCTCCGGCGGTCACATCCCGGACTGCTTAATGGCCGCCATCCTCTTCTCCCCGGCGGTCACATGCAGTTTCTCGCGATAACTGCAGTGACTGCTGGGTAATCCCGGCCGTAAAGCAGTCAGTCCGATGACGTCACCGCCGGGGAAGCAGGTAATCAGCTGTGCTGCGCCGGGATGACAGGCTCTGCCTGTCATTCTGATGTAGCAGAGCTGGATCGTCGTGGGACACTCGTTACTATGGACTGCGTCGGACAGGTGGTATACTGCTGTTTTTTTTTTCCATTTTTTTACAGGAGATCGATGGCGTCGCAGGATGAGACTGTAATAAAAGTAATGAAAACTGTTGTTTTTTTTATTAAATTAAAAAACTTTTATATGAACATTCACCCGTCTGGGTACATCAACAATTTAACTATTTACATACAGGGACCCTGTCCGGGTTATTTATAATTCTTTGGCAGGGGTGTTCCAGGTACCACCTGGTACTCTTCTGATGCTTGCCAAACATCCGAGACACCAAGGACCACCAGGACCTGATGACGTCGTGTGGCCTGTACAGTCAAGTCGTGACCCGCTATCTGTGTCTGTGTGGCCACCTCTTTCATCTCCCTCCGGGTCTGGAGCCCTAGGTCACGGACTGAACGAACCCCAGGGGGCCTAACAGGCGCCGGGTACGGGCCAGCTATAGTTATCATGTCCATAGCTGGGGCTGCTGAGGAGACCACTGAGGGAGGCTGGGGAGATTTACGGCGTGGGGTGGGCACTTGTGCAGAGGCCTGGATGTGGGAGGCTGAAGGCTCCGAGGGTCTCACAGGTTCCTGACACTCTGGGGAGTAGGGGTCGCACCTGGAAACATTTAGGGCGTACCATCCATTGTAACCCCAGTGTCGGGTGTAAGTCACCAAGTCTCCTGGCAACAGGTCCCTCCCCGGGTGTCCTTCTGGGAGGTGAGTCTCCACGTCCCGCCGGGTCACAAAGACTTCTAAATAAAGTCCAGGCTCCTGGATGAAGCCCCAACCACCTTTCAATTTAAAGCTCCGTACTGCACCCTTACGCCGCGGCTCCCTCAGGGTTCCTTTATCTTTTCTCATCCGGTCCTTATCTGCCCGGTCCTTCTCCAGGTTACGTTGCCGAAGTTTTTGGGATTCTCGCTGCTCCCTTTGTCGCTCTGCTTCCCGCTCCCAACGTCTCCACTCTTCCTCCTGACGCCGGTTGAAATTCTCCTCCAGCATCTCCATGTCTCCACCATCAAACTGCAGCTTACGATGTCCGGTTTGCGGCAGCTCTCCTGGCGCCCCCCAGTCCTGGCGGCGCTCACCTGCGGAGGAAGCAGCCGGCTCTGGAACAGATGACAGTCGGGGCTCCGGTACAGACAGGTACACCTCTGGTGCCTGCGCGGCCTCCTCCATGAGAACGGGTGTCGCTTCTTCTGTCTCAGCGACGGGGGCAGACAGCGGGATCTGGGGTGCTGCCGGTGCAGAGTTTTTTGCAGGAACGGGTGCCTCCACTGCGACAACGTCAACCGGATCACATTGCAAGGGCTGGGATGCCCGCACGGACTCCTCTACTAGAACGGGTGCCTCACCTTCCGGTACAGACACTTCAGGTAAGAGGGATTGGCGCCGCTCCAAGTTTAGTTTTAGGGCACGCCAGCTGGCTTCCATCCTGGCGACCTCCTCCCGGTGCCGGGCCAGGCCTCTTAGGGTATCCTCCGCTTCTTGCAGCGTAGGAGGGTTTCCAGGCGCCCAACGGTGGTTCCGTGGCGATCGGGTCGCTTCCGTGGGGGGAGAGCTCTGACTGCTCCATCCCTTCACACTTCTGCTCGTGTCCATTAGCCATCTCTGCCAAGTCACATGTGTCATTAGCATCTGGAGAGGGCCCCTCTTTTGTAGTGAGGCGGGACCTTCGTGTTAGTTTCCGCACACTGAGGAGGATGAGGAGGCGGAACTGAAGAGCTGTGGGGCACGATCTTACATTGCAGTACCATTTAGAGTGGTCGGCCATCGTTTTCACGCCACTGAGTGAGTGTACACCCACGAAGAGCACGCCCTTCTTCTTCAACAGTGCCTCGTCGTGACGCAGATATGGCGGAAAAATGGCAAATACATTCTCTGATGATTTTAGCAATTCTCAAGCACAAAACCAGTTCAATTCAGGCACACAGGACTCGCTTATAGCGAGCTACAGAATCCTGTTCTTGACGCCCAAGAACAGTCGCACAGAGCCAGAGGTTTTGGGGGTACTCAGCACCGAGCCCGTCGACTTCTATGGGGTATGTCACGGCTTTACCCGGCAATTGAATCAGAGTCTATTTTACTATGTAGAAGTGTATAAACTATAAATATATGTTATATATATATGTCACAATGACATGTATTATATATATATATATATATATGTATCCTATGTGTGTATATTTTGTGTTTACAACGAAAGAAAGTGTTTTTTTAGTTGCGATATTTTGTTCCCATAGACTTACATGGGACTTCCGGTATCGGAATCAGATATCGACGATATTTAGTGATATCGGCGATACCATTTCGATACGATATTTTTAGATATCGAGCAGTATCGCTCAACACTAACCTCCACCTGAAATGGCAGAGAAACATCAGGCTGCCGTAGAACAGGAGCAGAAGTGAATCTCTGCTTAAGTTCCTGAAATGCAGAGACTGCCTCAGGAGGCCAATTCACCACATCAGAACCCTTTCTGGTCAAATCAGTCAATGGTTTAACAATAACCGAGAAATTACCAATAAATTTACGATAAAAATTGGCAAAACCCAAAAATCTTTGAAGAGCCTTTAATGAAGTAGGTTGGACCCAATCACAGATGGCCTGAACCTTGACCGGGTCCATTTCAATAACAGATGGGGACAAAATGAATCCCAGAAATGAGATCCTCTGTACGCCAAAAAGACACTTTGATCCCTTCACATACAGAGCATTCTCTCTCAAAATCTGGAATACAGTTCGAACATGCTTCACATGAGAGTCCCAGTCATTAGAAAAAATCAAGATATCATCCAAATAAACAATCAGAAATTTATCCACAAAATCCCTGAAAATGTCATTCATGAAGGACTGGAAGACAGAAGGAGCATTAGTGAGCCCAAAGGGCATCACAAGGTACTCAAAATGCCCCTCAGGGGTATTGAATGCCGTCTTCCATTCATCCCCGTGCTTAATGCGAATAAGGTTATATGCCCCCCTGAGGTCAAGCTTGGTAAACCAAGTAGCGTTTTTCACCCTGGAAAACAGGTCAGAAATCAAAGGTAACGGGTATTGATATTTTACAGTAATATTGTTCAAAAGACGATAATCAATACACGGCCTTAATGAACCATCCTTTTTGGCCACAAAGAAAAAACCGGCACCGAAGGGTGAAGAGGATGGTCTGATATGACCCTTCTCCAATGATTCCTTGATATAAGACCGCATAGCGTCATGTTCAGGTACAGACAAGTTAAAAAGGCGACCTTTAGGGAATTTACTACCAGGCACTAATTCAATAGCGCAGTCATAGCTCCTATGGGGAGGCAAGGATGCAGATTTACTTTCGCTAAACACATCAGAAAAATCAATCAAAAAGTCAGGAACATCCTGAGCTGGGAGGAGGCAGAAAAAACAGGAGTGTTGGTATTAACACATTGGCAGCCCCAACTGGTTACAGACACAGATTTCCAATCCAAAACAGGATTATGAGACTGCAACCAAGGGAAGCCCAGTACGATAATATCATGCAGATTATACAGAACCAAAAATTTACAGCACTCCTGATGATCAGGTTCAACCCTCATTATCACCTGAGAAAGAGAACTGAGGTTTATTCTCAGCCAAAGGGGTAGAATCGATCCCCAGTAGGGGAATAGACTTCTGTAGGGGTGTCAAGGGAAACCCACAACTTTTAGCAAAATCATAATCCATCAGGTTAATAGCTGCTCCAGAATCAACGAAAGCCTGAGCAGAAAATGAGGACAGAGAGAATATCAGAGTGACAGTTAATAAAAACTTAGTCTGAACACTACCCAAGACAACTGAGCGTGCAAAACGTCTTGCCCGCTTAGGGCAGACTGAAATAGCATGAGAGGCATCACCACAGTAGAAACATAACCCGTTGCGCTTTCTAAACTCATGACGCTGTGCCCCAGACACCACTCTATCACACTGCATGGGTTCAGAAGCAGGTTCACAAGGCAACACCATTCCACGCATACTTCTCCGCTCACGCAAACGTCTGTCAATTTGAATCGCTAATGACATAGAATCATTGAGACCAGAGGGGACAGAGAATCCCACCATAACATCCTTTACATTATCTGACAGACCCTTCCGAAAAAGGGCCGCCAAAGCATCGTCATTCCACTTGGTCAGGACTGCCCACCTACGGAATCTCTGACAGTATAACTCAGCGCCATCAAGACCCTGATTTAATGCCAACAAGGCTTTTTCAGCTTGATCAGTGACATTAGGCTCATCGTACAATAACCCCAAAGCCTGAAAAAATGCATCAACATCACTCAAAACAGGATCCCCAGGTGTCAGGGAAAAAGCCCAATCCTGAGGATCGCCGCGCAGGAGAGAGATGACAATTTGAACCTGCTGCGCTGCGTCCCCTGAGGACTTAGATTTTAAGGCAAAAAACAATTTACAATTATTTTTGAAATTCTGAAACTTAGCTCGATCCCCTAAAAACAAATCTGACATGGGAATCCTAGGTTCCACAACAGGCAACCTATTTTTCTTTCACAATATTTTTTCCCTTCTGTGAGTACAATACAATTTTCAATTTTTAGGCCGGTGATACTGTTATGTTTCGGTAGCTGAGGAGTGCAGGTAAAAAAGGCAATACACCAGAGAAGTTGGAATCTATGAGATTGCAGTACCCTGACTAACCACCACAACTAGAGGCAGCCGTGGAGCGTTCCTACGTTGGTCCTAGACGCCTCGTCACAGCCTGAGAAACTAACTACACCTAAAGATAGAAAGAGGAAAGCTATCTGCCCCGGAGCAGATCCCCAAAGAACATAGAAAGCCCCCAAACATGTAATGGCGGTTAGACAAGATGAAATACTGACACAGACAGAAAATAGTATGAGCAAACGTTGGGGCCCAAACTACCTAAATAGAAAAGGATAGGAAGGGCACTTACTGCAATCCCAAAAAAACCCTGAAAAGCACCAACTCTACTAATTTCAAAATCACCTGAGATCACACGACCTCTACCACCTAAATTAGTTCTCTGGTGTAACAAAATCAAAACAGCAGCCACTGAAAAAACTGGAAAAAGCAAAAGTACAAACATCAGTGGCTGAACTAAACTGAGAGGGCAAAAGCCCCGGAGGGGACCCTGAAGGCCCCCACAGAAGTGCAGGACAAAATGCAAAATTCAAGCACAAAAACAAAAAGAAGAAAATGTCTTATCTGTTAGCAGGAGATGCAGACACGACACAGCAGGCTACAAAGGAAACAGGATTCAAGGATTGAGACCAGAACAATTGATCACCGGCAACCCTGATAGGAAGGCGACTCCCTTATATAAGACCAGTCAGTAACACCTGATTCCCACTCCTCACAATCTTCACTGGACAGTCCAGTACCGCTTGTAACCACCAGAGGGAGCCTCTGCTCAGAACTCATTTCAAGTCCATTCACAACAGTTATCCCTGGGGAAGTCCTTCCTTCCTCCAAGGTGGTCGATCATAACCACCGATGCCAGCCTGACGGGCTGGGGGGGCGTCTGGAACGGTCTTTGGATTCAGGGAGTATGGTCATTGGAAGATTCTGTCCTGCCGATCAACATCCTGGAATTGAGGGCAATTTTCCTTTGCCTCCAACACTGGACGGTCCCTTTAAGCGGTCTACCAGTCCGAGTGCAGACAGACAACGCGACGGCGGTCGCGTATATCAACCATCAAGGTGGAACGAGGAGCTTCAGGCTCATGATGGAAGTGTCTCGAATCCTGGTATGGGCCGAGGCCAGGGTGCCAGCCATCTCTGCGATTCACATTCCAGGAGTTCAGAATATCACAGCGGACTTCCTGAGTCGCAAAACGATGGATCCCGGAGAATGGAGTCTTCATCCGGAAATTTTTGCGCTGCTGTCCTCCCGTTGGGGAACTCCCCAAGTGGATGTGATGGCATCCAGGCTCAATGCCAAGTTACCGACATTCATGTCCAGGTACAAGGACTCGAAGGCTGTGGCAGTGGATGCTCTGGTGGCTCCTTGGGACCATTTCGAGCTAATTTATGTGTTCCCGCCGATATCCTTACTTCCTCTGGTTTTTCGTCGGATCAGACTGGAGAGAGTCCCGGCTATATTGATAGCCCCAGATTGGCCAAGGAGGACGTGGTTCTCGACGCTGGCGTCGCTTCTGGCAGCGCCTCCACTTCCACTCCCTCTTCGCCCGGACCTGTTAACCCAAGGGCCCGTTCATCACCCGGACCTGAAGTCTCTGCGTTTGACGGCGTGGCTCTTGAGACCGAAATCTTGACCCGTCAAGGTTTTTCAGCCGAAGTCATTGCCACTCTGCGAGCTGCCAGAGGTCCGGCTACCACTAGAATTTATCATAAGACTTGGGAAGCCTTCTTTTCGTGGTGTTCGGGTTCTTCTAGGAACCCGAGGAGTTTTTCCATTCCCAATTTATTGGCCTTTTTGCAGTACGGGCTGGACAGGGGTTTCGCAGTTAGCACTTTGAAGGGGCAAGTTTCTGCTCTGTCCTTGCTATTCCGGAAGGCTATCGCTTCGCATAGGGACGTACGTTCCTTTTTTCGCGGAGTAACCCGTCAGTTTCCGCCGCGGAAGGCGCCTGTGTCTCCCTGGCGGCTCAATCTTGTCTTGGAGGCTCTTCAACATGGGCCTTTTGAGCCTATGGACTCTGTTAGCCTTTCTTTGCTTTCTTGGAAGGTTGCCTTCTTAGTGGCGGTCACTTCTTTGAGAAGGGTTTCTGAGTTGGCGGCTCTCTCTTGCTCACCTCCTTTTCTGGAGTTTCTCCCAGATCGCGTAGTGCTTCGCACACGTGGCGACTTTCTACCTAAAGTAGTATCACAGTTTCATGTTAACCAGGATATTGTGTTGCCTTCGCTCTGTCCGGAGCCAAGGAATGCGAAAGAACGAGCCTTGCACACATTGGATTTGGTGCGGGCTTTAAAGTTCTATTTGTCCATTACTCAAAATTTTCGGAAGTCGGATTCTCTGTTTGTGATTCCAGCAGGTCGTCGACGTGGGCAACGAGCTTCCAAGGATTCTATAGCTCGTTGGATTCGGTCGGCCATTTTAGAGGCTTACTGACTTAAGGGCGAACCTTGCCCGATTAAGATTCGAGCTCACTCCACAAGGGCTGTGGGTTCATCGTGGGCTTTTCATCAAGGAGCCTCGGTGTTAAGGGTCTGCGGAACGCACCAAATATATAAAGTAGAGAGGTGCGTTCGCAGCCCGGGTTCCACCGTGCAAGCAGAGCCTGCTGCTAGTAGAAATGGCGCGAGAAGCAAACTCTGTTATCCCGCAGTCGCCAACATAAACGCCGTAATGCGCTGTGGCAATAAGTGCGAACTCTGTTACTCCACAGAGCCGCTAGAAGGAGAGCCGCAGCGCTATATGGCGAAGTGTGCGCACTCACTAGACACAACTGAGTGGCAAAGAAAACACGCTAGGGCGCTATCTAGTGTTGAAAGCGAACCCTGTTACGTCACAGGGCCGCTGAGAAAAAGTACTGTGTCCTGTCAGGCTCTCAGGTACACAGTTAAGTGCTACGCGTTCATAAAGCGTGATCATGTGCTAATGTCCTCGCGGGAGTCACCCGCAATCTATGGCATCTGAATGCCAGACCCTGAATACGGCAATCAAAACTCCTCACCGGTTATGCCGGTAATCTAGGGCATCTAGGACACCGACCCTGACCAGCTACCATACCAAACTCCTCACCGATTAAGTCGGTATTCTAGTGGCTTTTTTCAGCCGGGTCCCTATCCACACATACACATGACCACACTGACGCATAGCATACAATGATTGATATTAGCGCATGGCGGCCCAGCCATGCTACCCTTTTATAGCAACAGCTACAGGACCTTCCAGGAACAAGGACCAATGAGAAGCTGTTACAAACAAACGTAGCTACATGACCTTCCTGGCGGACCAATAGGAGCCGCTGCAGCACCTGAACATGTGACCCCTGATCTCCAATGAGAGATCTCACTCTGGGCATGCTCAGATGGGAAAACGCAGGACTTTGTCTCAAAGACGACTGCTCCAGCACTGGCTATAATAGCAGATCCAGGAAAGTCAGCAGCAAGTCACTGCACAGTAGAGGAGTGGGCAAGACGCCTGGACCGACGTCTCTGCTGAGCAGGCTCCACTGCGGCCGGAGACGAATGGGAGACCGCAGCGGGACGGGTTCGAGACTCCCCTTGTGCAGCAGCAGGAAATCGAACCCTAACATTACCCCTCCTCCTAGGGCCCCCACTTCTTTGGGCCTCGCTGCGCTCAAAGACAGCGATGAGCTGCGGAGCGTGAATATGCTCGGCAGGCTCCCAAGACCTATCCTCAGGCCCATAGCCCCTCCAGTCCACCAAATAAAACTTTTTGCCCCGTACCACCTTACACCCTACGATGGCGTTCACCTCATGGTCATCCGTAGATGAACCCGATGTCCCGGCAGATGACTCAGAAAACCGGGACATGAGCACGGATTTCAGGAGGGATACATGAAAGGTGTCGGAGATACCCAGGCGTGGTGGAAGAGCCAAACGGTATACCACAGGGTTAACCTGCTCGAGGACCTTGAAAGGACCCAGGTAGCGGGGTGCCAACTTAGTGGACTCAACTCGCAGCCTGATGTTACGGGCGGAGAGCCACACCAAGTCCCCAGGAGCAAATGTTGGAGCGGGGCGCCGATGTGCGTCGGCAGAGGACCTCATCCTCTCCTTGGACGCCTGAATGGCATCCTGGGTACGGTCCCAAATGTCCCGTGCCTCCACAGCCCAGTCTGCCACCCTGGAGTCGGCGGAAGACACGGGCATGGGCACCGGAACCCGCGGATGCTGACCGTAGTTCAGAAGGAAAGGAGTCTGTCCGGTGGAGTCAGCCACAGCATTGTTTAATGCAAACTCAGCCCATGGTAGCAAGGATGCCCAGTCATCCTGCCTGGCAGAAACAAAATGTCGTAGATAGGTGACCAAGGTCTGGTTGGCCCTCTCTACCAACCCATTCGTCTCATGATGATACGCTGAAGAGAGATTTAACTCAATACTGAGTAGACGACAAAGCTCTCTCCAGAACCGAGACGCAAACTGGGGACCTCGGTCACTGACAATTTGGTCCGGCATGCCGTGTAGACGGAAGATGTGCCTAACGAACAACGCTGCCAGAGCCCGTGCAGAAGGTAACCGTGGTAGTGGCACCAGATGCACCATTTTAGAGAAATGGTCGGTGATTACCCAAATGATGGTGCAACCCCGAGACTTGGGCAAGCCCACCACAAATTCCATCCCAACCATCTCCCAGGGCCTGTCTGCCACCGCAAAGGATAAAGTAAACCAGCTGGCCGTTGTCGTGGAGACTTATTTTTGGCGCAGGAGACACACGCCCGAACATAGTCCCCAACATCACGGACCATATGCGGCCACCAATATGTCCTCGCCAGCAATTCAGATGTCCTCTTTGCCCCAAAATGTCCACCAACCCTGGACGAATGTGCCCAAGAGAGTACCTCCGGTCACAAATTGGTAGGCACAAAAGTCTTGCCCGGGGGCACAGACTCTAGTGAAACCGGAGCCACTGTTCTCAGGCTCTCTGTGGGAACAATAAGCCGAGGCTCCTCTACCTCCTCTTCAGAGGACACCACAGAGCGAGAGAGAGCGTCGGCATGAATGTTCTTCTCTCCAGAGAGGAAATGGAGTGTGAAATTAAACCGAGAGAAGAACAAGGACCATCTGGCCTGGCGAGAGTTAAGCCGCTGAGCTGTCTGCAGATACACCAAATTTTTGTGGTCGGTGAAGACTTGGAAGGGAAAACGGGCCCCCTCCAACAGATGTCTCCACTCAGAGAAGGCCAACTTCATGGCTAGCAACTCCCTATCCTCGATGGAATAATTCCTCTCCGCTGAAGTGAAGGTCTTAGAGAAGAAGAAGCAAGGATGCTTCCGACCTTGAGCATCCTTTTGGAAGAGGACTGCTCCAGCACCAACGGATGAGGCATCCACCTCCAATAAAAATGGCTTATCAACATAGGGGCGATGTAGGATGGGAGCGCTAGCAAAATGAGACTTAATAGAAGAGAAAGCCGTGGAGACCTCTTCCGACCACAATTTGGGATTTGCTCCCTTCTTGGTGAGGACTACCAAGGGAGCTACCAAGGTAGAGAAATGGGGAATGAACTGGCGATAGTAATTAATGAACCCCATAAAGCGCTGCACTGCTTTTAGAGAGTGAGGTTCCTGCCAGTCCATCACAGCCTGTAGTTTGGCCGGATCCATAGCCAATCCCTGGGTTGAGATGATATAACCAAGGAAAGGTAAAGACTCCAGCTCAAACATACATTTCTCTAACTTAGCATAGAGAGAATTAGCCCGTAAGAGGTCGAAGACTCTGCAGACATCTCTCTGGTGGGAGTCAATATCTGGAGAGAAGATGAGTATATCATCCAGATAGACTACGACCGAGGTGGAGAGCATATCCCGGAAGATGTCATTGACAAAGTCTTGGAAAACGGCTGGAGCATTACAGAGCCCAAAGGGCATCACCAGATATTCGTAATGCCCATCCCTGGTATTAAAAGCCGTCTTCCATTCGTCCCCCTCACGGATGCGAATCAGGTTATAAGCACCGCGCAGATCTAGTTTAGTGAATACTCTTGCTCCCCGAAGCCTATCAAAAAGCTCAGAAATCAGGGGCAACGGGTACTTGTTTTTAACGGTGATGGCGTTAAGACCCCTGTAATCAATACACGGACGCAATTCTCCGTTTTTCTTCTGCACGAAGAAAAATCCCGCCCCTGCCGGTGACATCGACTTCCTAATAAACCCTCTTGCCAGGTTCTCCTGAATATATTGCGACATGGCCTCTGTCTCAGGAAGAGAGAGGGGATAGACCCTTCCCCGAGGAGGTTCTGCGCCAGGCAAGAGGACGATAGGACAGTCATAGGGGCGATGAGGCGGAAGAGTCTCCGCAGCCTTCTTGGAGAACACGTCTGCATATGACCAGTAGTGCTTGGGAAGTGGAGTAAGATCTGCGGGTAACTCTGTAGTGGTAACCTGAACGCAACTCCTGACACAACTGCCTCTACATGCATCACTCCAACCCAGTATCCTACCCGAAGTCCACTCTATATGTGGGGAGTGGAAACGGAGCCAAGGTATACCTAGTAGGATCTCGTCTATTCCCTCGGGAAGGACGAGTAGGGAAATAAGTTCTGATGGGAAGGAGATACAGACAATGCAAGTGGAACAGTCTGGTGTGTAATTTGTGAGGGCAATGTCGACCCATTCACTACCCGGACAGTCACTGATTTGTCAAGCGCCACCAGAGGTATTGCATGACGGCGAGCAAAGCTAGAGGACATGAAATTCCCCTCTGCTCCTGAGTCCACGCAAAGGTCGGCGGTGAGAATGGAAGTACCAACAGTGATTGTCCCTTTAAGTGTCATCTTGGAGGAAAATGCCGCTGTCTCTAGTGAACCTCCTCCCAGGGCCACTAGACGTGATCGCTTCCCCGATCGCTGTGGACATTTGTTGGCATAGTGTCCTGTCTGCTGACAACGGTTACAGACCACGGATACTCGGACGGACCGAGACTTAGGTCCTGCATGAGGAACTTCTGTGGCCTTTTGGGGTTCGGACGCCAGATCGGGAAATTCGAGAGGTTTGGCAAAGGTGGGATACAACCGAAACCTCTGCCTACACTGGGCCCGCTCCAACCTCCGCTCGTGAAAACGGAGGTCAATACGGGTAGATATGGAGATAAGCTTCTCCAGTGTGGCGGGAATCTCCCTGGTAGCCAAAGCGTCTTTAACATGGTCAGCCAGTCCTCGCCAGTAGATTGGAATAAGAACTTTATCAGACCAATCTAGCTCAGAAGCTAGAGTCCGAAACTGGACGGAAAACAGACTGACCAAAGACGAACCCTGTGCCAATGCCAGCAGTTGTAGCACCGTATCGTGGGTGACCTGAGGTCCTAAAAAGACCTTTTTAAGAGCCTCCAAGAAACGAGGAGCACTCCGCACCACACGATCGTCGCGCTCCCACAGCGGCGTTGCCCACTCCAACGCTCTGCCCGAGAGTAGAGAAAGTACAAAACCCACTTGTGCCCGATCCGTGGGAAAACGTGCAGCCAGAAGCTCGAGCTGTATAGAGCACTGACTCACGAATCCCCGACATTGCTTGCTATCACCGGCAAACTTGTCAGGAAGCGGGAGGTGGGATAATGTAGGGGCAGAGGTGGCAGAAGACAAACTGGCTGCAGCCACGCTAGCAGCCTGAACAGCGACTGCGGTAACATCCACAGCTGAGGTTGTGCGCTCGAGAGCCGCCAACCTACCCTCCAGCTGCTGTATGTACTGCGATAGATGCTGTTCATCCGCCATTTTACTAGCCAGACCCTGGCGCTAATATTATGTTAAGGGTCTGCAGAACGCACCAAATATATAAAGTAGAGAGGTGCGTTCGCAGCCCGGGGTCCACCGTGCAAGCGGAGCCTGCTGCTAGTAGAAATGGCGCGAGAAGCAAACTCTGTTATCCCGCAGAGTCGCCAACATAAACGCCGTAATGCGCTGTGGCAATAAGTGCGAACTCTGTTACTCCACAGAGCCGCTAGAAGGAGAGCCGCAGCGCTATATGGCGAAGTGTGCGCACTCACTAGACACAACTGAGTGGCAAAGAAAACACGCTAGGATGCTGTCTAGTGTTGAAAGCGAACCCTGTTACGTCACAGGGCCGCTGAGAAAAAGTACTGTGTCCTGTCAGGTCTCAGGTACACAGTTAAGTGCTACGCGTTCATAAAGCGTGATCATGTGCTAATGTCCTCGCGGGAGTCACCCGCAATCTATGGCGTCTGAACGCCAGACCCTGAATACGGCAATCAAAATTCTCACCGGTTATGCCGGTAATCTAGGGCATCTAGGACACCGACCCTGACCAGCTACCATACCAAACTCCTCACCGATTAAGTCGGTATTCTAGTGGCTTATTTCAGCCGGGTCCCTATCCACACATACACATGACCACACTGGCGCACAGCATACAATGATTGATATTAGCGCATGGCGGCCCAGCCATGCTACCGTTTTATAGCAACAGCTACAGGACCTTCCAGGAACAAGGACCAATGAGAAGCTGTTACAAACAAACGTAGCTACATGACCTTCCTGGCGGACCAATAGGAGCCGCTGCAGCACCTGAACATGTGACCCCTGATCTCCAATGAGAGATCTCACTCTGGGCATGCTCAGATGGGAAAACGCAGGACTTTGTCTCAAAGACGACTGCTCCAGCACTGGCTATAATAGCAGATCCAGGAAAGGCAGCAGCAAGTCACTGCACAGTAGAGGAGTGGGCAAGACACCTGGACTGACGTCTTTGCTGAGCAGGCTCCACTGCGGCCGGAGATGAATGGGAGACTGCAGCGGGACGGGTTCGAGACTCCCCTTGTGCAGCAGCGGGAAATCGAACCCTAACACTCGGCAGCTCAGCTCTGCCGGGCGGCAAACTGGCGTTCCGTCCACACATTTACGAAATTTTATAAGGTGGATGTTAGTGCTTCCGCTGATGCGGCCTTAGGACGCAGGGTCCTGCAGGCGGCTGTAGTTTAAAAGTTCTTGTGAAATTATAGTTAGCGCTATTTGCGCATTTATCTAGGTTGTTGGGTATCTGCCTCTTTTGGTTTTTTGCCCACCCTTATTTTTGGACTGCTTTGGGACGTCCCACTAGTAATGACTGTGTCTCCCTTCCTTCATCTGCAGCTGAAACACGGATTTTGGTAAGAACTTACCTGTAAAATCCTTTTCAGCGAAGAAGGAAGGGAGACACAGCTCCCTCCCATGGCAGAAGTGTGTTGTTGTGTTTTCAGATGCGGCGTGACCCTTCTCTGATAGCGATTATCTGGGCTGAGGTCGGCGCGCTAAGGCTCTGTTCCAGCATTGCCAGCTCATCGCAGTGGTCAGGTTCAGTGAGTAGTACCTGGACTGTGTGGTTGTTTCGGCTATATGCATAACCTGTCTTCTTGTTTTTTCTCTGAAGTCCTTCAGAAGGGGTTATGTTGCTACGCTGGTGATATTTGCTCTTCCTTAAGCTTGGGTACGACTGGAGAGCTGGAGTAGGAGGAGCCCTATATAGCTGGAGGGGCCGGTCAACACTTTTTAATCTGAGGTGTGTTTATCCTATGTGGGCTCCGCCTACCCACTAGTAATGACTGTGTCTCCCTTCCTTCTTCGCTGAAAAGGATTTTACAGGTAAGTTCTTACCAAAATCCGTGTTTCTTTCTGTTTTGCCACTTTTCCACAATAAAAACTATTTCATAGAAAAATAATTGTTTTTACATCATTCTATCCTGAGATGTGTAACTTTTTTATTTCTCTGCTGACGGAGCAATTTTGTGGCTTGTATTTTGAGGTTTTCAGCTACACCATTTTAATTTACATTTGACTTTTTGATTGCGTTTTATTCCACTTTTTTGGCAGCATGAATAAAAAATATTGTTTGCCACATTTTCTATTAATCTTTTGGGGTGACACTGAAGGGGTTGAATAGTGCGACAGTTTTATAGATCGGGTTGTTCCGGATATGGTGATGCCGAATATGTGTATATTTTTTTTTAATTTTAAATAAATGTACCGTATATACTCGAGTATAAGCCGACCCGAGTATAAGCCGACCCCCCTAATTTTGCCACAAAAAACTGGGAAAACTTACTGACTCGAGTATAAGCCTAGGGTGGAAAATTAGATTATGCCCTATATGCTGCCCATGTATTATGCCCCCATTGATGCTCCATAGATTGTGCCCCCATAGATGATCCATAGATTATGCCCCCATATATGATCCATAGATTGTTCCCCCATAGATGCTCCATAGATAGTGCCCCCATAGATGCTCCATAGATTATGCCCCCATAGATTATTCCCCCATAGATGCTCCATAGATTATGCCCCCATAGATTATTCCCCCATAGATGCTCCATAGATTGTGCCCCCATAGATGCCCCATAGATTATGCCCCCATAGATTATTCCCCCATAGATTATGCTCCCATAGATTATTCCCCCATAGATGCTCCATAGATTATTCCCCCATAGATTATGCCCCCATAGATTATTCCCCCATAGATGCTCCATAGTATAGGCCTCAATTGCTACTGCAACCGAAAAAAAAAAAAAGACATACTCACCTCTCGTTGCTGGGGGCCAGGTGCCGGTGTCCTGAGCAGGCGGGGACACCGGCGCGCTATGGGGGACAGGTGCCGGTGTCACCGCTCGCTCAGGGCCCCGGCACCTGAGACATTTACCTGTCACCGCTGCTCGCCGCTGTCTTCCAGGTCCTCCAGCCGTCAATGATCAGGCAGAGGGCGCTGCGCACAGTAACTACGTCATCGCGCCCTCTGCCTGAACATCGCAGCAAGAGGACCCGAGGACACAGCGGAACGGGACAGGTAAATATCGCTTATACTTACCCTTCCGCTGGCTCGTCTCTGCACTGCTCTTCTCCCACGGTCCCGGTGCCTGTGTTCAGCGGTCACGTGTTTCCGCTCATTAAAGTCATGAATATGTGCATATTCATGACTTTAATGAGCGGTGCCAGCTGACCGCTGAACACAGGCGCCGAGACCGTGGGAGAAGAGCAGGGGCTGCAGAGACCGCGCCGGCTGAGGGTTGAGTATACAGGACAGCTGCGCTCCCCCTCCTCCGCTGACCCCCTGGTATATGACTCGAATATAAGCCGAGAGGGGAACTTTCAGCCCTAAGAAATGGGCTGAAAATCTCGGCTTATATTCGAGTATATACGGTACTTATTTATTGGTATACTATTTTCTCCATTGTATTACCGTATATACTCGTGTATAAGCCGAGATTTTCAGCCCATTACGCGGGTCATATACGGGGGTCGGCGGGGAGGGGGAGCGAATATATGCACATATTCATGACTTTAATGAGCGGTACCACGTGACCGCTGTAGGACGGAAGCACTGCGGAGACCGCCGGGAGAAGAGGAGACGCTGCAGAGACGCACCGGCGGGGTGGTGAGTATAGCGATATTTACCTGTCCCGTTCTACCGCTGCGCTGCTCCCTCGTCCGACTCCTTTGGCTGGGAATGTTCAGGCAGAGGGCGCGATGGCTGATCATTCACTGCCGAGGACCCGGAAGAGGGAGCAGTGCGCAGCGGTGGAGCGGTCCGGTGACAGGTAAATATCTCAGGTGCCGGGGTCTTGACCGAGCTGTGACACCGGCACCTGTCCCCATAGCACACCGGTGTCACCGCCTGCTCAGGACACCGGCACCTGGCCCCTAGCGACGAGAGGTGAGTATGTCATTGCAGCAGCAGCAACAGCGCGGCAGCATATGTGACCTATACTATGGGGCATAATCTGTGGATCATATGGGGGCATAATCTGGAGCATATAAGGGCATAATCTGTGGAACATATGGGGGCATAATCTGTAGATCATACGGGGGCATAATCTGTGCAGCATATGGGGGCCTAATCTGGAGCATATGGGGGCATAATCAGGAGCATATGGGGGCATAATCTGGAGCATATGGGGGCATAATCTGGAGCATATAAGGGCATAATCTGTGGAACATATGGGGGCATAATCTGTCGGTCATATGGGGCATAATCTGTGCAGCATATGGGGGCATAATCTGGAGCATATGGGGGCATAATCAGGAGCATATGGGGGCATAATCTGGAGCATATGGGGCATAATCTGTGGAGCATATGGGGGCATAATCTGTGGAGCATATGGGGGCATAATCCGAGGAGCATATGGGGCATAATCAGGGGAGCATATGGGGGCATGACCTGTGGAGCATATGGGGGCATAATCAGGGGAGCATATGGGGCATAATCTGTGGAGCATATGGGGGCATAATCTGTGGATCATATGGGGGCATAATCTGTGGATCATATGGGGCATAATCAGGAGAGCATATGGGGGCATAATCTGTGCAGCATATGGGGGCATAATCTGTGGATCATACGGGGGCATAATCTGTGCAGTTTATGGGGGCCTAATCTATGGAGCATATGGGGGCATAATCATTTTTCACCCTAGGCTTATACACGAGTCAATAAGTTTTCCCAGTTTTTTGTGGCAAAATTAGGGGGTCAGCTTATACACGGGTCGGCTTATACATGAGTATATACAGTATTTATTTTGTGATTTTTTTATAATATAAGTACAATTTTTTGTTACTTTTTTTTACTTTTTCACATAGTCCCTTCATGGGACTTTAACTTTTATTACACTGATCGCTGCACTAGCATTGCTATGCATTATATCGTCATAGTTACAGTGGCTACGGAAAGTATTCAGACCCCTTTAAATTTCACTGTTTGTTTCATTGCAGCTATTTGGTAAATTCAAAAAAATTCATTTTTTTTCTCATTAATGTACACTCTGCACCCCATTTTGACTGAAAAAAACAGAAATGTAGAAATTTTTGCAAATGTATTAAAAAAGAAAAACTGAAATATCACATGGTCAAAAGTATTCAGACCCTTTGCTCAGTATTGAGTAGAAGCATCCTTTTGAGATAGTACAGCCATGAGTCTTCTTGGGAATGATGCAACAAGTTTTTCACACCTGGATTTGGGGATCTCCTGCCATTCTTCCTTGCACATCCTCTCCAGTTCCATTAGGATGGGTGGTGAACGATGGTGAACGGCCATTTTCAGGTCTCTCCAGAGATGCTTAATTGGGTTTAGGTCAGGGCTCTGGCTGGGCCAGTCAAGAATGGTCACAGAGTTGTTCTGAAGCCACTCCTTTGTTATTTTAGTTGTGTGCATAGGGTCATTGTCTTGTTAGAAGGTGAACCTTTGGCCAAGTCTGAGGTCCAGAGCACTCTGGAAGAGGTTTTCATCCAGGATATCTCTGTACTTGGCCGCATTCATGTTTCCTTCAATTGCAATCAGTTGTCCTGTCCCTGCAGCTGAAAAACACCCCCATGATGCATGATGCTGCCACCACCATGTTTCACTGTTGGGATTGCATTGGGCAGGTGATGAGCAGTGTCTGGTTTTCTCCACACATACCGCTTAGAATTAGCACCAAAAAGTTTTATCTTCCTCTCATCAGACCAGAGAATCTTATTTCTCATAGTCTGGGAGTCATTCATGTGTTTTTTAGAAAACTCTATGCGGGCTTTCAATTGTCTGACAGTGAGGAGAGGCTTCCATCTGGCCACTCTGCCACAAAGGCCCCACTGGTGAAGGGCTGCAGTGATAGTTGACTTTGTGGAACTTTCTCCCATCTCCCTAATGCAGCCTCACTGAGATAAATTAGTCTTTGAAGGTCCTTAGTCTTTATATTATAGGCTGAATGAAGCCCAAATAAGTTCAGAAGGCGATGGTCTCAGGGTCATGTATTATAATATTAACCCCTTTCTGCCATTTGACGTACTATTCCGTCCATGTGACCTGGGACTTAATTCCCAAGGACGGAATAGTATGTCATACGAGATCAGCCAAGCTCACGGAGGGAGCGCAGCTAATCGGGCCATGTGTCAGCTGATTATCACAGCTGACACCCGGCACTAAGTGCCAGAAGCGGTCACGGACCGCTCCCGGCACTTTAACCCCCAGCACACTGCGATCAAACATGATCGCAGTGTTTCGGCGGCATAGGGAAGCATCGCGTGCTCCCTGTGTGCTTCCCTGAGACCCTCAGAGCAACGCGATGTGATCACGTTGCTCCGAGGGCCTCCTCTCTGCAGGCCCTTGGATCCAAGATGGCCACAGGGTCCTTCCGGTTCCTGCAGGGAGGTGGCTTGTCAGTGCCTGCTAAGAGTAGGCACCGGCAAGCCTCCTGCAATGCCTGTCAGATCAACGATCTGACAGAGTGCTGTGTAAACTGTCATATCAGTGATCTGACCCTATACAGTGATGTTCCACCCTGGGACAATGTAAAAATGTAAAAAAAAAAAATAAACATGTGTAAAAATAGTTTTAAAAAAATCTAAATAAAAAAATAATATTTCCCAATAAACACATTATTATTATGTAAATGAAAAAAAACAATAAAAGTACACCTATTTAGTATTGCAGCCACCGTTAAAACCCGCCCTATAAAACTGTCCCACTAGTTAACCCCTTTAGTGAACCCCTTAAAAAAAAAAACAAGGCAAAAAAGCAATGCTGTATCATCATACTGCTGAACAAAAAGTGGAATAACACGCAATCAAAAAGACGAATATAAATAAACATGGTACCGCTGAAAACGTCATCTTGTCCCGTAAAAAATGAGCCGCCAAACAGCATAATCAGCAAAAAAATAAAAAAGTTATAGCTCGCAGAATAAAGCGATGCAAAAATAATAATTTTTTATATAAAATTGTTTTTATTGTATAAAAGCGCCAAAACATAAAAAAAATATAAATGAGGTATCTCTGCAATCGTACTAACCAGAAGAATAAAACTGATTTATAAATTTTACCACATGCGGAATGATATAAACGCCCCCCCCCAAAAGAAATTAATGAATTGCTGTTTTTGTTCATTCTGCCTCCCAAAAATCGTAATAAAAAGTGATCAAGTAATGTGCCCAAAAATGGTACCAATAAAAACGTCAACTCGTCCCGCAAAAAATAAGACCTCACATGACTTTGTGGGCCAAAATATGGAAAAATTATAGCGCTCAAAATGTTGTGATGCAAAAACTATTTTTTGCCATAAAAAGCATCTTTTAGCGTGTGACAGCTGCCAAACATAAAAACCCGCTATAAATAGTAAATCAAACCCCCCCTATATCATCCCCTTAGTTAGGGAAAAATAATAAAATTTAAAAAATGTATTTATTTCCATTTTCCCATTAGGGTTAGGATTAAGGTTAGGGTTGGGGCTAAAGTTAGGGTTAGGTTTGGAGCTAAAGTTAGGATTAGGGTTAGGATTTGGATTAGGGGTGTGTTAGGGTTAGGTTTGTGGTTAGGGTTATGGTTAGGTTTGGGACTAAGGTTAGGGATGTGTTGGGGTTAGGGTTGGAGTTAGAATTGGGGGTTTACACTACTTAGGCACATAAGGGGTTCTCCAAACGTGACATGGCGTCTGATCTCAATTCCAGCCAATTCTGCATTGAAAAAGTCAAACGCCGCTCCTTCCCTTCCGATCTT
The DNA here is from genome assembly GCA_033576555.1 of Oophaga sylvatica. Taxonomy (NCBI): domain Eukaryota; kingdom Metazoa; phylum Chordata; class Amphibia; order Anura; family Dendrobatidae; genus Oophaga; species Oophaga sylvatica. Next base: position 136,513,182 of record JARQOD010000004.1, on the reverse strand, counting down.
TGCCGTGCCCCCAAACAGTGGTTTACCCCCACATATGGGGTATCAGCGTGCTCAGGACAAATTGCACAATAACTTTTGGCATCTTGTTACCCTTGGGAAAATAAAAATTTGGGTGAAAAGATAATTTTTGTGGAAAAAATATGATTTTTTAATTTTACCGCTCTACGTTATAAACTTGTGTGAAGAATTTGGGGGTTCAAATTGCTCACCACAGATCTAGATAAGTTCCTTAGGGGGTCTAGTTTCCAAAATGGGGTCACTTGTGGGGGTTTCCACTGTTTAGGCACATCAGGGGCTCTCCAAGTGCAACATGGCGTCCAATCTCAATTCCAGCGAATTTTGGTTGGAAAAAGTCAAATGGTGCTCCTTCCATTCCGAGCTCTGCCGTGCGCCCAAACAGTGGTTCCCCCCACATATGGGGTATCAGCGTACTCAGGATAAATTGGACAGCAACTTTTGTGGTCCAATTTCTCCTGCTACCCTTGGGAAAATAAAAAAATGGTGACTAAAAGATTATTTTTGTGGGAAAAAAATAGGATTTTTTATTTTCATGCCCGGGCATTATAAACTTGTGTGAAGCATTTGGGGTTCAAAGTGCTCACCACAGATCTAGATAAGTTCCTTAGGGGATCTAGTTTCCAAAATGCAGTCACTTGCGGGGGTTTCCACTGTTTAGGCTCATCTGGGGCACTGCAAACGGAACATGACCCCCATCAACATCTGCATTCCAAAACGTTATTACTTCCTTTCCAAGCCCTGCCATGCACCCAAACAGTTTCCCCTCCACACATATGGGGTATCAGCGTACTCAGGACAAATTGGACAACAACTTTTGGGGTCCAATTTCCTTGGGAAAAAATCAAAAATTTGGGACTAAAAAATCATTTTTGTGGAAAATTGTTTTTTTTTTTCTCACCCAGGCATTATAAACTTTCGTGAAATACTTGGGGTTCAAAGTGCTCACAACAGATCTAGATAAGTTCAATAGGGGGTCTAGTTTCCAAAATGGTGTCACTTGTAGGGGGTTTCCACTGTTTAGGTGCATCATAGGCTCTCCAAACGCGACATGGCGTCCAATCTCAATTCCAGCCAATTTTGGTTTGAAAAAGTCAAACGGCGCTCCTTCCCTTACGAGCTCTGCCGTGTGCCCAAATAGTGGTTTTCCCCCACATATGGGGTATTGGCGTACTCAGGAGAAATTGTACAACAACTTTATCTGTCCATTTTCTCCTTTTACCCTTGTGAAAATGAATAAAGTTTGTAAAAGATCATTTTTGTGACTAAAAAGTTAAATATTCATTTTTTCCTTCCATGTTGCTTCAGCTCCTGTGAAGCACCTGAAGGGTTAATAAACTTTTTGAATGTGGTTTTGAGTACCTTGAGGGATGCAGTTTTTAGAATGGTGTCACTTTTGGTATATTCTGCCATATAGACCCCTTAAAGTGACTTCAAATGTGAGATGGTTCCTAAAAAAAATGGCTTTGTAAATTTTGTTGTAAAAATGAGAAATCGCTGGTCAAATTTAACCCTTATAATTTCCTAACAAAAAAAAATTTTGGTTCCAAAATTGTGCTGATGTAAAGTAGACATGTGGGAAATGTTATTTATTAAATATTTTGTGTGACATATTTCTCTGTTTTAAGGGAATAAAAATTCAAAGTTTGAAAATTGCAAAATTTTCAAAATTTTCGCCATATCTGCGTTTTTTTTTCAAAAATAAACGCAAGTTATATCGAAGAAATTTTACCACTAACGTGAAGTACAATATGTCATGAGAAAACAATCTCAGAATCGCAAAGATCCGTTGAATCGTTCCAGAGTTATAACCTCATAAAGAGACAGTGGTCAGAATTGTAAAAATTGGCCCGGTCATTAACTTGCAAACCACACTTGGGGTGAAGGGGTTAATAATCCCCAATTTTTAGCTGGTACAAGTCTGTGAACACATTGTGCATTTTTGATAAGGGTAAAAGCCTTTCAAGTTGTTAGTGAAAAAAGTGGAGGATTTCTGGCCCTGGGTATTTTGTACAGTTGGTGCAATTAGGTTCCCTAAGTTACGCGCTTTTTTATATTTAAAGCAGGGAGATGTAGGGATCAGTCTTCCCAAGATTTTGTCGTCTTTGAGTATCCCCCAGTGTCTGCTCACTATTTTTCTTAGGATATAAGAATTAGAGTTGTACTGTGTGACAATTGGAATGAATTCCAAATTTTCTTCTTCCTTCCTGTTCAATTTCTCTTTAAGGAGGTCCTGGCGGGATAAGTTGGTAACAAATTTTTTTGATGCTGCTAGTGATTTTATATTGTAATCCTTTTCCAAAAATTTGGAAGTTAGAGATTCTGCCTCCATATTTAAATCTAGGGGTTTAGAGCAATTACGGTACAATCTCATAAATTGACTTTTTGGTACATTCAGCAGCCAACTGGGTAGGTGGCAGCTATCAATAGGTATAAAACTGTTAGCGTCTGTGGGCTCACTAAATGTGCAAGTTTGTATTGAAGAGTTTTCTATAAAGATTTTTAGATCTTAAAAATGGATTGTTTGGGTGCTAATTGTAGCTGTAAATTTTAAAAAGAAGTAATTTTTATTAATGTCAATTAAAAACTCTTTAGGGGAATGTGGCCCCCCTGACCAAATAAAAATCACTTTGATTATAAAACGTCACCATCGGACCAGGTTCTCCTGCATAACCCGCCAGGGTAGATGGTATCCTCTTCCAATCATCCCACATATAAGTTGGCGTAGCTGGGTGCGAATCTGGTCCCCATGGCGGTACCCCATACCTGGCTGTAGTAGTGCGCCTTGAATTTAAAATAATTATGTGTTAAAATAAATAGCATACAATCATTTAAAAATTAATTTGATCTGTTGGTAAAGAAGATAATTTATTTAAAAAATATGATGCAGAATCACAGCCTTTTATATTTTCAATGACAGTATACAGTGAGGTAATGTCAAGAGTGCCCAGGATGTAATACTCCTGCCACCGGATCTTCTGAAGTAGAGTAAGAGCATGAGTGGTATCCTTGAGATAGGCTGTTAACAAGGGTATCAATTTTCGGAAGTGAGTATCAAGAAAGCATGATAGGTAAGCTGTAAGACATTGTATTCCTGATATTATTGGGTGCCTTGGTGGTTAGACAGACTATTGTGAATCTTTGGTAAGTAATAAAAGGTGGCCAGCCTAGGGAATGGAGTATTAATAAAGTCAAATTCATTTTTGTTGAAAAATCCTTTATTCAATCCAGCTGTGATTAAATCCTTAATTTCTGCAATATATTGCTTAGTAGTGTCTGCTTCCAATATCTTCTAAGTGCGTGTATCACTTAGGAGGCAGAAGGCTTCCCTATCATAGTCGTCATAATTGAGGACCACGATACCTCCTCCCTTATCCGCAGGACGGATCACAAGTTCCTTATTGCCATGCAAAGATCTTATGGCCTTTCTTTCATTGCATGATAAATTGTATTTAAATTTTGTGCACCTATTTTCACTGAGTTTCTTTATGTCATCAATTACTTTCTATTGAAAGGCTTCCATAGGTTCGGAATACTCATTTAAAGGGTGAAAATTAGATTTTTATGTAATGAGGTATGAGCATATGGATCTGGGGGGGTCAGATCTCTATGTACAGTACCAGGTTTCATAAAGTGTCTCCTTATAGCTAATTTTCTCATAAATAATTTTATGCCTATGAAGGCCTGAAATTTATCAAATTTGCTGGATAGAGCATAATTAAGGCCTTTATTGAATAGGGCTATTTCATTTGTATCAAGTGTATGTCTGCTCAGATTATAGATATTTTGGTCTTTGAGTATGCTTGATTTTAGATTCTTTTTCTTTTGGCCGAATTTCCCCCCTCTGCAGTCCCTCCTACAGTTCTTTTCATGCCCATTTGAAAAAAAGGCTTGATGGATTGTTTCTTACTAATCAATGAGTTTGAAGCACTTTTATTACTTATCTTTTTGCTTCTATGTGAAGTGGACGGTTCATTTGTGTCCGAATTTCTCCTTCCATTTGTATGTGAAGTGGACGGTTCATTTGTGTCCGAATTTCTCCTTCCATTTGTATGATTTGAGTCTAGGACTTCAAATCTGTTTTAAGTCGTTAGTGGTGTAGATGGTAATTCAATAGAGGGGCTTAAGTCAGTCCCATTAGGATTTAAATCAGTATGGTCATCTTGCGCACTTGAGCGTCTATTTAATGGAGGATCAGGAGTATGTGAATTCCCGGAAGATGGAGTACGGTGTATAGAGAATTGATCCTCAGAAATAAGAGAGACAGAGAGGATACTTCCAGTTTCATCTAAGGATTCAAAATCTTGTTCATTGTGAGATGAATTTTTAAATGAGCATTCTGGGATGGTATCCCAGCCAAATTTTTTCTTTTTTTCTGCTGATAATTTCTTGTTCTTTGCTGTGTATTCTTTTACGTATATTTGTGGAAATTTTGATAACTTCAGGATGGTTTTTATAGGGTTTAATAGTGTCAAATGATGTAGCTATTTTATGTTTACTTTCAATCAATTGAAAGTGCAAGTGCCGGGGCCCTGAGCAGGTGGGGGGGCCCACTCGCCGCCGGGCACCCCGGCACCCGTTAGCGGATGAGAGCGGTACCAGCACCGCCACTGGGCCCCCCCCACTTGCTCAGGGCTTTGGCAGCAGCCGGCGCAATACTTACCTCTCCCCATGCCTCCACAGCTCCGGGCTCCAGGGGCGCTCGCGCTTCCTCTCACAGCAGTGCCGCTGAATGACGTCATCATTCAGCGGCCGGCTGTGACAGAGAGTAAGTGCGGGCGCTGGACAGGTGAGATGTGTGATGTGTGTGTCTGTGTGTATCAGTGTGTGTGTGTGTGTAGTGCGGTGCTTTGTGTGTGTGTGTGTGTGTGTGTGTGTGAGCGTGTGCTGCGGTGCTGTCTTTGTGTGGTGCTGTATGTGTGATGGTGGTGGGGGGAGGCAGTGATGGTGGTGAGGAGGCAATGATGATGATGATGGGGAGACGATGATGATGGGGAGGCGATGATGATGATGGGGAGGGAATGATGATGATGATGGGGAGGCAATGAATATGATGGGGAGGTAATGATGATAATGGGGAGTCTTTCCACAGCGCCCTTTCCTGAGCCGTAACAGTGCAGAACGCAGCACAGTGCAGAGGAGAGCTCCATATTTTGTATGGAGCATTATATGGGGACCAGTATCCTGTATGGAGCATTATTTGGGGTCCAATATTCTTTATGGAGCATTATATTTGGCCCATAATACTGTATGGAGGACTATGTGGTACCCATAATATTGTATGGAGGACTGTACTGTCCGCTGTGAGGATTTGGCGGTTTCTGAGCTATTGTAGAATTTACAATAGATATCACTCATGTAATGGAAGAAGTGAAGTGTTTGGCATTGTACTATACCCATATTTCTCTGCAGTATCTGTGCATCATGAATCGTGGTCTGTGTTAAAGGGGCCCACTGAGACTTTTTTGCCCGGGGCCCATAAAAACCTGGAGCCAGCCCTGTATATGGTTCTTATGGTCTGACCATAGATCTCCCATTATGATTAAGGAGAGAGGGGGGGGAAGGTTGTTTTTTGTTTTATATTTCTCAGCTGCCGGCTGGAGAGTGGTTAAAATAGAATAAATAAATAATAATAGATAATTCAGCGGCGCTGGAGTTTTTGTGGGGTTTCAAAGTGTGTCATGTATAGTGTACAGTTCCTATAGCGTCTTGTGCTTGGGTGCGAGGAAAACACAGGAGACATAGGTTGAAATGAAATGACTTGTATTTAGTGTTGAGCGATACGATACTGCAAATATCGGGTATCGGCCGATATTAGCTGTATCGGGCTTTCGATTCCGAGTACCGATATTTTCGTCATATCGGATACCGGAATCGGATTTGTCACTGTCACTGTGAGTGTCCGTCGGTCGGGTCTGTCAGGAGTCAGCGGCACTTACCTGGCAGAAGATCTCCGGCGGTCACGTCCTGGACTGCTTGATGGCCGCCATTATCTTCTCCCTGGCGGTCACATGCAGTTTTTCGCGATAACTGCAGTGACTGCTGGGTAATCCCTGCCGTAAAGCAGTCAGTCCGATGACGTCACTGCCGGGGAAGCAGGTAATCAGCTGTGCTGCGCCGGGATGACAGCCTCTGCCTGCCTGCCTGCCTCTGATGTCATTCTGATGTAGCAGAGCTGGATCGTCGTGGGACACTCGTTACTATGGACTGCGTCGGACAGGTGGTATACTGCTGTTTTTTTTTTTTCATTTTTTTACAGGAGATCGATGGCGTCGCAGGATGAGACTGTAATAAAAGTAATGAAAACTGTGTTGTTTTTTTTATTAAATTAAAAAACTTTTTTAGGAACATTCACCCGTCCGGGTACATCAACAATTTAACTATTTACATACAGGGACCCTGTCCGGGTTATTTATAATTCTTTGGCAGGGGTGTTCCAGGTACCACCTGGTACTCTTCTGATGCTTGCCAAACATCCGAGACACCAAGGACCACCAGGACCTGATGACGTCGTGTGGCCTGTACAGTCAAGTCATGACCCGCTATCTGTGTCTGTGTGGCCACCTCTTTCATCTCCCTCTGGGTCTGGAGCCCTATGTCCCGGACTGAACGAACCCCAGGGGGCCTAACAGGCGCCGGGTACGGGCCAGATATCATTATCATGTCCATAGCTGGGGCTGCTGAGGTGACCACTGAGGGAGGCTGGGGAGATTTACGGCGTGGGGTGGGCACTTGTGCAGAGGCCTGGATGTGGGAGGCTGAAGGCTCCGAGGGTCTCACAGGTTCCTGACACTCTGGGGACCAGGGGTCGCACCTGGTGACATTTAGGGCATACCATCCATTGTAACCCCAGTGTCGGGTGTAAGTTACCAAGTTTCCTGGCAACAGGTCCCTCCCCGGGTGTCCTTCTGGGAGGTGAGTCTCCACGTCCCGCCGGGTCACAAACACTTCTAAATAAAGTCCAGGCTCCTGGATGAAGCCCCAACCACCTTTCAATTTAAAGCTCCGTACTGCACCCTTACGCCGCGGCTCCATCAGGGTTCCTTTATCTTTTCTCATCCGGTCCTTATCTGCCCGGTCCTTCTCGATGTGACGTTGGCGAAGCTTCTGGGATTCGCGCTGCTCCCTTTGTCGCTCGGCTTCTCTCTCCCAACGTCTCCACTCTTCCTCCTGACGCCGGTTGTAATTCTCCTCCACCAGCATCTCCATGTCTCCACCATCAAACTGCAGCTTACGATGTCCGGTTTGCGGCAGCTCTCCTGGCGCCCGACAGTCCTGGCGGCGCTCACCTGCGGAGGAAGCAGCCGGCTCTGGAACAGATGACAGTCGGGGCTCCGGTACAGACAGGTAGACCTCTGGTGCCTGCGCGGCCTCCTCCATGAGGACGGGTGTCGCTTCTTCTGTCTCAGCGACGGGGGCAGACAGCGGGATCTGGGGTGCTGCCGGTGCAGCGTTTTTTGCAGGAACGGGTGCCTCCACTGCGACAACGTCAACCGGATCACATTGCAAGGGCTGGGATGCCCGCACGGACTCCTCTACTAGAACGGGTGCCTCACCATCCGGTACAGACACTTCAGGTAAGAGGGATTGGCGCCGCTCCAAGTTTAGTTTTAGGGCACGCCAGCTGGCTTCCATCCTGGCGACCTCCTCCCGGTGCCGGGCCAGGCCTCTTAGGGTATCCTCCGCTTCTTGCAGCGTAGGAGGGTTTCCAGGCCGGGTGCCCAACGGTGGTTCCGTGGCGATCGGGTCGCTTCCGTGGGGGGAGAGCTCTGACTGCTCCATCCCTTCACACTTCTGCTCGTGTCCATTAGCCATCTCTGCCAAGTCACATGTGTCATTAGCATCTGGAAAGGGCCCCTCTTTTGTAGTGAGGCGGGACCTTCGTGTTAGTTTCCGCACACTGAGGAGGATGAGGAGGCGGAACTCAAGAGCTGTGGGGCACGATCTTACATTGCAGTACCATTTAGAGTGGTCGGCCATCGTTTTCGCGCCACTGAGTGAGTGTACACCCACGAAGAGCTCGCCCTTCTTCTTCACCAGTGCCTCGTCGTGACGCAGATATGGCGGAAAAATGGCAAATACATTCTCTGATGATTTTAGCAATTCTCAAGCACAAAACCAGTTCAATTCAGGCACACAGGACTCGCTTATAGCGAGCTACAGAATCCTGTTCGTGGCGCCCAAGTTGAGTCGCACAGAGCCAGAGTTTTTGGGGTTACTCGGCACCGAGCCCGTCGACTTCTATGGGGTATGTCACGGCTTTACCCGGCAATTGAATCAGAGTCTATTTTACTATGTAGAAGTGTATAAACTATAAATATATGTATATATATATGTCACAATGACATGTATATATATATAATAATGTATTCTATGTGTGTATATTTTGTGTTTACAACGAAAGAAAGTGTTTTTTTAGTTGCGATATTTTGTTCCCATAGACTTACATTGGACTTCCGGTATCGGAATCGGATATCGACGATATTTAGTGATATCGGTGATACCATTCCGATTAGATATTTTTAGATATCGAGCAGTATCGCTCAACACTACTTGTATTACTTCATACAAGCATGCAGAAAAGTTCACGCAGTTTGCAGGAACAGCGACAGGAGACACAGCAGTGCAGAGTAACTAAAGCACTACAATAACTCTCCAAAGCAGGTTCAGGATCTCTTCTCTGTACCGTAATTCCTCTGCAAACATGGATTCACCAAACAGCAGGTTTCCAGAGTCCAAAAGTGTTCCAAGGTTCCTCAGTAGGGAATAGCTGGAGTACAAGTCCAAGGCTTCCAGGAGTCAGGTCACAGACTGACTGAGGCTTGATTCAGGAGCACTGATTGTTCAGCTGAGGCTGCTTAAGAAGCAAGAGGGAAGAATCAGGGCAGGAACATGAAAACTGGAAACTCCATATTAACTGAGGGCAAGAGCTGCAGAAAGACAGAAAGCAAAATGGCCGACGGAAAACTGAGTTTCAAGGAACATGTCAACAGAGACAAAGAACCTTACATTACTCCCCCCTTAGGGACAACCTCCGGATGACCTCAGACCAGGCTTGTCAGGGTACCTCTGATGAAACTGGCGGAGCAGGCGAGGAGCATTTACATTATTGACTGGTTCCCATGAGTTGTCCTCCACTGGGTAGCCCTGCCATTTAATCAAATATTGCAACTGATTTCTGTACAACCTGGAATCTAGAATCCTTTCCACCATAAATTCTTCCTGACCATCGACCAGCACTGGGTCAGGGCAAGGAGAAGAACGTCCAGGAAACGTATTGGGTGTTGCAGCCTTTAGTAGGGATACATGAAAGACAGGGTGGATTCTCATAGTTCTGGGCAGTTGAAGACGACAAGCAACAGCACTTATAATCTTATTGATCTTATAAGGTCCAATGTACTTATGTCCCAATTTAGACGATGGAATCTTTAATTTAAGATTTCTGGTTGACAGCCAGACCAAATCTCCTACCTTGAAAGCTGGTGCAGGTTTACGAAATTTATCTGCTGCTTTCTTGTACCTTTCCTGAGCCAATTCTAGATTTTCCTTTAGAAGATCCATATTCTTTTGTAAAGAAGTGATTCTTTCAGCCACTGCCGGCAAGGGCGTATCTATGGGAAATCGAGGAAGAATGTTAGGATGATAACCTAGATTGGAGTAAAAAGGAGACTGCTTAGTGGAGGCGCTCTGAGAGTTGTTATAAGAGAACTCAGCCAGTGGAAGTAGATCCACCCAATCATCCTGTAGGTGGTAGATAAAACAGCGGAGATACTGCTCCAGGGTCTGATTGGTTCGTTCTGTCTGTCCATTAGTCTGGGGATGAAAAGCAGAAGAAAGATTTACTTTAATGTCCAATGCTGCACAGAAATTTTGCCAAAACCTTGAAGTGAATTGCACCCCTCGATCCGAAATGACCTCATCCGGTACTCCATGTAAGCGAAACACATTCTTAATCATCAAGTCTGATGTCTGTTTTGCAGTGGGTAAGCCGACACAAGGGATAAAATGAGCTGCCTTTGTTAGACGATCAACCACCACTAGAATGGTGTTCTTCCCTTGAGAGGTTGGTAACTCCACAATGAAGTCCATAGAAATGGATCCCCACGGGCGGGACGGGGTGGGAAAAGGTTGCAACAGACCAGTTGGTGAGGAGCGAGGTGTTTTGCATCTTGCACAAACTTCACATGAAGTGACATAGTTTAAGACATCTTTCCTGTAAGTGGGCCACCAAAAGAAACGAGAAAGAAATTCTTGTGTCTTTAGAATTCTCCTATGCCCGGCTATCTTGGAATCGTGGATGAGTTGCAATACTCTCAAATCTGACTGTTTCAGGTATATACAGACGTTGTCCCTGAATCCACACACCATTCTTAAAGACAAGACTTACGTCCCTTGGGGTTGAGCCAACAAAGAATCCGCATGGTATGCTTCCTTGATGTCCTTAAGTAGGTCTTGATTATGAATCACTCCCAGGAATCTAGAGTCAGGAAGAATAGTCTTAGGAGGAGTAAGTGGACATATCTCTGCTGAATGAATCCTAGAGAGTGCATCAGCCTTTCCATTGCGCGATCCTGGTCTATAAGAAATTACAAAATTAAATTGGTTTAGGAAAAGATTCCAGCGAGCCTGGCAAGGAGTCAGGCACTTAGCCGACCTGATAAATTCAAGGTTACGATGGTCTGTCAGGACGACTATTTGCTGTGCAGCCCCTGAAGAAGGTGTCTCCATTCTTTGAAGGCGGCAATAATGGCCAACAACTCTCTATTGCCCACATCGTAGTTCCTCTCAGCCGAAGACAACTGCTGGGAAAAGAAGGCACAGGGATGCAAGACATTCTTCTCACCTGTTCTCTGAGAGAGTATAGCTCCAACGGCACAGTCTGAAGCATCCACCTCTATTATGAAGGCAAGCTCGGGGTTGGGATGTACTAAGATAGGTGCGGTGGTAAATTTATCCTTTAAACAGGAAAATGCTTCCTGAGCTTGCGGGGTCCAGGAGAACCTAGACTGTTTCCGGGTAAGTTGGGTGATAGGTGACACTACCTCAGAAAAATTCTTAATGAAACGTCTATAGAAGTTGGCAAACCCGATGAAACGCTTCACCTCCTTCACATTTCTAGGAATTGGCCAATCCTTGATGGCTTGGGTCTTGCTTCCATCCATTCTAATCCCTTGCGTAGATAGTACATACCCCAGAAATTGAATTTCGGTCCTATGGAATTCACATTTTTCAAGTTTGATGTAGAGATGGTTTTGTCTTAGGCGTTCTAAGACCATTCTGACATGTCCATGATGTTCCTCTGTGGAGTTAGAAAAAATTAGAATATCATCCAGATAAATCACCACAAATGTATCTAGGAGATCCCTGAAGATATCATTCACGAAGTGTTGGAAAGTGGCTGGGGCGGTACTCAGACCAAAAGGCATAACTAGATATTCAAAGTGTCCATAGCGTGACCTGAAAGCAGTCTTCCATTCATCCCCAGGTCTAATACGGACCAAGTTATAGGCCCCACGGAGATCCAGTTTAGAGAAAATTTTGGCATGCCGCACTCTCTCCAACAACTCAGGGATTAAAGGCAATGGATAACGGTTTCTAATAGTAACCTTATTGAGTTCCCTATAGTCTATGCAGGGTCTCAGAGATCCATCTTTCTTCTTCACAAAGAAGATGGGTGCACCTGCGGGAGATGAAGAGGGGCGTATGAAGCCCTTGGCTAAATTTTCGTCTATATAATCCTTCAAAGCTTTTAGCTCGGGCCCCGCTAGGGGGTAGATCTTACCAAAAGGTATCTCGGCTCTGGGCAATAATTCAATTGGACAATCATATGGACGGTGAGGAGGAAGCTGATCAGCGTTCTTCTTGTCACATAAATCCACATATCCAGGTATACAGCTGGTAGTTCAGGGACTGACATGGTTCCTTTAGGAACAGAGCAAGCTGAAACTCCTTGACTCATCTGTTTCTCCGGAAAGTGTAATTCCTTGGTCTCCCAGTTAATCGTAGGATTCTGCGCCTGCAGCCATGGTAGCCCTAGAATGATGGGAAAGTGGGGAGAAGAGATAAGCAAAAAAGACATTTTCTCCTGATGATCTTTACCCATAAGGACCCTCAAAGGCTCTGTTTCTTGATCCACTGGTCCAGAAGTCAGTAGAGAGCCATCCACAGTCTCCATCTGTACTGGAGTAGCCTTCTTCACTGAATGTATCCCCTGTTTCAGAGCAAAGGAGATATCCATAAAATTTCCACTTGCTCCTGAGTCGATCATAGCAGAGCTAGACACCCAGACTGAGTCAACCCAGAGTTTGATGGAAAGGAAGCAATGAGAATTGTTTCTTTTACAACTCAGCTGGGACACCGCTGAGGAAACTTGAAAAATTGCAGCGTTTATACCGTCATCGTCCCCAGAACTAACAGAGTTTAAGTCCGAGAAATCAAGATCTCTTGCAGCAGATCTCTCTGGAGCCTGAGGCTCGGACATGACAGAGCTCCTCTTGCAACACTCACAGAGAATGACTGCTGCAGTAGTCTTACGAGAACGGCTGGGGCAGTTTATAATGAAGTGCCCTGACTTACCACAGTAGAAACATAGATTTTCCTTTATACGATGTTCTTTGCGTGCATCACTAACCCGTCTTTGTAAAGAGTCCACCTGCATGGGTTCAGGTTCTGGTTCCCTTGTGATCCTACTCAAAGGTTCCTTAGCTGAGGAGGGAGGTAGTAAAAGGTTAGTGCGATTATTTTCGAACCATCTCTCTTGTCTGCGTTCAGTCAGACGAGCATCAATACGGATACAATAGTTAATAAAGTCACCTAACGCAGTGGGAGGGTCGGCACGAGCAAGTTCATCCTTAATCAGTGGAGACAACCCTTTCCGAAAAATAGATTTTTTAACGGAAGTGTCCCAAGTGGTATCAAGAGCCCATCTCCTGAAATCCAGGGCATATTCGGCTACTGAACGCTTACCTTGGCGCAAAGTTAACATGGCTGCTTCAGCTGTTGCACCTCGATTGGGGTCATCAAACACCTGCCCCATGGCTGAAATAAAAGCATCAAGGTGATTCAAACAATCATCCTCAGTCTCAATCAGAGGGTTTGCCCACATCAAAGCCTTATTGGTAAGCAACATGATTATAGTAAGCACTTTGGATCGTTCAGTGGGAAATTGTGAAGCATGTGCAGAGAAAAATAAATTGCATTGATTAATAAATCCCCTGAATTTCTCACGTTCACCGCCAAAACGAAAAGGAGGTAATTTGGGGATCCCAGAACTTGGGGTTATGGCAGGAGCCTGGGCTCGTTCCTCTAGAGCCTCAATCCTGGCTCGCAATTCCTGGGTAGTCTGTCCAAACACTTGCAAATTATGATTAGTGAGGTCCTGTAGCCTTGCAAAACGTTTTTTTAAAGTCTGTACATCTGAAAGGATTGTATCAGTCACTCCGCAAAGTTCCTTTATGCGGGCCTCCATCTTCCAGATCTTTTAAGGCAGAGGTGCTGGAAGGAGAAGAGGAAAGGAAAAAAAAACAAAAAAAACAATAGTGTTTACCCGTGGTAACACTCCAGAGTAAAATTTTAAGGGAATGCGCTCACCTGGAATGGTTGTGAGAAGTCACAACCACTGTCATCACATAAGGTATTAAACGGACATCTGATATCCACAGTCACAGCAGACACGGCTTTCCCAGACCCAGCAGACACTAAACATTGGCTCCTGAATCTTGTCATGTATAGTGTACAGTTCCTATAGCGTCTTGTGCTTGGGTGCGAGGAAAACACAGGAGACATAGGTTGAAATGAAATGACTTGTATTACTTCATACAAGCATGCTGAAAAGTTCACACAGTTTGCAGGAACAGCGACAGGAGACACAGCAGGCCAGAGTAACTTCAAGCACTACAATAACTCTCCAAAGCAGGTTCAGGATCTCTTCTCTGTACCGTAATTCCTCTGCAAACATGGATTCACCAAACAGCAGGTTTCCAGAGTCCAAAAGTGTTCCAAGGTTCCTCAGTAGGGAATAGCTGGAGTACAAGTCCAAGGCTTCCAGGAGTCAGGTCACAGACTGACTGAGGCTTGATTCAGGAGCACTGATTGTTCAGCTGAGGCTGCTTAAGAAGCAAGAGGGAAGAATCAGGGCGGGAACATGAAAACTGGAAACTCCATATTAACTGAGGGCAAGAGCTGCAGAAAGACAGAAAGCAAAATGGCCGACGGAAAACTGAGTTTCAAGGAACATGTCAACAGAGACAAAGAACCTTACAAAGTGCTGCGAAGCTAGACAATAACCACAACTTTGTCAAACGGAGTTTTGAAATAGAGGTAAAAATAGATTCACGCACATAAAAAGCTCTAAATGATAATGAATGAGAGAAGTGAAGAATATTATTATTAAACAATGATATTCACAATAAGAGCTGATGTATAAATACACTAGAGAAATATGATTACAGTTCGAACTGATGTATCTGATGTATCAATGCACTAGAGAAATATAATTTTACCCTTAGCCCAGCGTTGTGGTTGCACTCAGTCCAGGTGAAAGGGATAAAACTGCAAATGTCTAATACAAAAAAGGATACGTAAATATAAAGATGGATCCAGAGCAGCACCTAGGGAGAAAGTTGTCAGGAATAGAGTTGAGCGATACTTTCCGATATCCAAAAGTATCGGAATCGGAATGGTATCGCCGATACACAAAAAATATCGGCGATACCCGATACCGATACCGGAAATACAATGTAAGTCTATGGGAACAAAATATCGGAATTAAAAAAAAACCCATTCTAGCCTTGTAGGTTAATTGTACATGAAGGAAAACAACAAACAGTAATGTAGAATGTATTGGGGGAGGTTGAGGAGACATTAATGGCATAGATGTTTAACCCAATCCAATGGAATAGCATTAATTTTTTTTTTTTAGGAAATACATTCGGATTGACGAAGAAATTGACAATGTTGTTAACCTTTTTTCTATTTTGGCAAATATGTATGTTTCACAACTTCCATGCTCTTCACCTTTTTAACTTTTGACACACTTTCTCCTTCATAATCTTCAGCAGCATCATCTTTGTCATCAAATTATTCTTCATTTTCACCTTCTTTATCTTCTTCTAAAACTTCTTGCTTTTCATGTTTTTGTTAACATTAATCATATTGTTCTTTTTAAACTATTATTCTTCTTCATATTATAGTCCTTCATCTTCTTCATCATATTCTTATTTGTGACATAGATTCCTGTACTTGTAATCTGTAAAAGTATGATTTTTTCATCGTTCCGTTCTTGCTGCCACAAAAGATTTAAATTACAACAGTATTTGTCCGTGTTCAGTTTAGCCTGCAGCATCAGGCATTTACCAGGGGCACCACGAGGAGGAACGGACTCACCCCCATACACTGCTTAGTCTTCTTCTGCTTATAATTTAGAGCATATATTTTGCTCTTCATTTTGGTCTTATACTTCATGTTCTTCTGCCTTTAGATCTTCTGCTTATTGTTCTTGTGTCTCTTGTTCTGTATCTTGTGTTTGTAGCACAACCTTGTACCAGCTGATGTTACTGGGACACGGTTACTAAGCAGGAGGTACCTGTGCTCCAAAGCACTACCAAGGACCAGCAGACGTTGCTGGAACTCGGATACCGAGATGGAGGCACCTAGGCCAAAGGCACTGCGGAGAACCAGTTGACGGTACTGGAACCCGGACGGGTAGCAGAAGGTACAAGAGCCAATGCAAGTAACGAGGACCAGCTGACTGTGCTGGAACCCGGAGGGGCAGCAGAAGGAAAAGAGCCAATGGCACAACCGAGGACCAGCTGACGTTACTGGGACACGGTTACTAAGCAGGAGGTACCTGTGCTCCAAAGCACTACCAAGGACCAGCAGACGTTGCTGGAACTCGGATACCGAGATGGAGGCACCTAGGCCAAAGGCACTGCGGAGAACCAGTTGACGGTACTGGAACCCGGACGGGTAGCAGAAGGTACAAGAGCCAATGCAAGTAACGAGGACCAGCTGACTGTGCTGGAACCCGGAGGGGCAGCAGAAGGAAAAGAGCCAATGGCACAACCGAGGACCAGCTGACGTTACTGGGACACGGTTACTAAGCAGGAGGTACCTGTGCTCCAAAGCACTACCAAGGACAAGCAGACATTGCAGGAACTCGGATACCGAGATGGAGGCACCTAGGCCAAAGGCACTGTGGAGAACCAGCTGACGGTACTGGAACTCGGACGGGTACCATAAGGCACCCATGAAAATGTAAGTTGACAGGCCGCAAGCCGTCTGCAGTTACCAAATCACACAGTCCTACAGTGGGTGCTTGTCCTATTTTCACAACGGAAAGAGCCTTTATTTACATATCCCACAGCACACATAGGAATCACCTAAACTGCAGGCACCATAGAGTCGGATAACCGGAATGCAACATGACAGGACAACTTATTTGAGGCTAATTTACGTTGACACTGCCAGGAAACAGCTGTGGTGCTGTAACCAGGGTGGGCATGAGTCAGTACCCGTGCCAATTACTTCCGAGCAACAACTGGCGGTGTTGGAGCCCAGGGATGAGAGGAGGACAGGGTGGAGGCAGCATGACTTTTTGTCGTACACACAGCAGGGAACAGCTGCCATTACTCAACCCCAGTAACACAGGAGCAAGTGTTGACTGTGCTAACAGCACTTACAGGCAACAACTGGCGGTGTTGGAGCCCAGGGTCCAATGCATCGACTTCAATTGTTTCCACCTCCTCTCAGGAACACAGCACTGTTGATCAACCATCTGTCTCTTCACCGCCTGCCAAATTGCCCAGTCAGTCAGAGAGTTCTGTACAGGAGCCAGCTGAGTCTCTGCTTCTGTTCTCAGAATCTGTTGGTTTGCAAACAGGGGCACAGCCAAGCAGCATTCTGGAATGTGAAGAAGAGGGAGTATGCAGTGATGCGCAACAGCTGTGTCTCTCTGAATCTGAAGAGGCGGGTGAGACAGTGCCGATGGTCAGCACACCGCAGAACGCATCTGATGATGATGAGACTCAGGTGCCAGTTTCTGTTGAGCATGGTGGTGGCCAGACCACCCAACAGCAGCAGGTGTTGGAAGAGGTTAGTGGAGATGATGAGGTCCAAGACCCAACATGGCGTGAGGAACAGGAAGGTGGTGGTAGCAGCTCTGAGGAAGCGATTGCCCCAACGGTACAAACAGGAGGGAGAGTTAGGCTGCATACTCTGTTGCCTGTAGCCTCCATTTTGGCACCTGTTCGGATTTCTCTTCCAAAAGTCTAAACGGACGCTCCCAGGACTTGCACTGCGTGGTCCTTTTTTCACACACTTGCAGATGATATTTGCTATGTCAAATGCAAGCTGTGTAATCAAAAAGTAAAAAGAGGTAAAGTGTCAGTAACCTCAATACCACAAATATGTGTAAACATGTGCGGAGAAAACACGTACTTGAGTTACAAAGACACACTGAAGATGTACAGTCTATAGAGAATCACTGCACAAGTTTAACTGCATATGTCATGGTTAAATTTGAAATTTTTATTGCACACTTGATGTGAAAAAAGAAAATAGCTATGAGACTACTGACTGACGTTTTGGGCAACGCAGTGGCCTTTATCAAATAGTCGCTGGAAGAGATAGAAAAATTTACAGTCAATGACAATGTATAATATATACAATATATACAATAAATACATAGGGTGAAGAATATATATACATAGGAATTAGGCAACATGTTAAACATTTGGGTGATACTGTAGAACACGGAGAATTATCCCTCTAGGGTATGCGGGTGGATAATGTAGTTTTTTGTTGATTTTTGGGAGTGTGTAGAAAACAGGGGTGATGGGGTATTGAATATTAAGGAATGTCATAGTCTTACAGTCTATGGTGATCAATTAAAGATGTTTTGTCAGGATACGATAAATTTTTTGACAGATGTAAAATGTAGGGTCACAATTGAGTTGTCTGTAGGTTAGGTTAACTGACAGTTGTCTATGAATTTCGGCAATAGATTGGGTCTTATTCATAATAACGATAGCACCCCCCTTATCTGCTGGTTTAATAATAATGTTGGGGTTATCTTTCAGAGATTTTATGGCTTGTTTATCTGTGGGTGTCAGGTTGTGGCGTATCGGGTGTAGGCCCAATCTCGGCAAACCATCCACGAGCACAGGCTCTGAATGCTGGCATTGCAAAACTCCTGTCCCTTGAAATGCTGTCATTCAGGCTGGTGGAGACTGACAGTTTACGGAACTTAATGGCATTGGCAGTCCCACAATACAATGTGCCAAGCTGATTTTATTTCAGCAGGCAAGCCGTCCCTGGTCTGTAAAAGCATGTTGTTGAGGTTAAAATTAAACATGCGCTACTAAACTCCGTCAGTAGCAATGTCCACCTGACCACCGCTGCGTGGACCAGTATCCATGGCCAGGGACGATACCTTTCCCTTACTGCCCATTGGGTCAATGTTGTGGAGCCGGGTACAGATCTTGCGAGTGGCGCTGTACGTGTTCAGGCAACTACAAGGATTGCGGGAATCAAGTCTGTACACATTGACTCCTCCTTCTCCATTTCCTCAGAAACATCGTTGCAGGAGCCGTCACGGTCTACCTCCACATGGACCCGTGAACGCTTAATAAGAATCTTTAGTTATATAGCGCCAACAGATTACGCAGCGCTTTACAGTTTAACAGTTTCAGAACACAAGTCATAACTAACAACGTTACCAATACAATAATGAAAGCAATATAATCCGCACATGCTCGTGAGAGCTTACAATTTACAAATATGTGGGGGAGATACAAAGTACAGGTGTTTATATACAATGGTGTATTTAGAATGATGGCCCAGCCATTTTGAGGGAGTGAGGGATGGATGGAGATAGTGAATGGGCTACACACACACACTTACACATAGAATGACTTTGATTAGTGAATGTGATAGGCCGCTATGAAGAAATGTGTTTAGAGTGAGCGCCCCAAAACATGCAAATTGTGGATAGTTCTAATTTCTTGGGGTACAGCATTCCACAGTATTGGCGCAGCGCGGGAGAAGTCTTGGATTCGGGAGAGATGTTCTTTAGGTGTAGGTGGCAATAGCGGGCAACAGATTGTATATGGGAGGTGAAGGAGAGATTGGTGTCAAACATAACACCCAGACAGCGAGCCTGTTGACCGATATGAGCACAGACGTGGCCAAACGTCAACAGGCCGTCCTGAAATTAATTTCCATGGGGAATCAAAGACACACAGCGCTGGAGCTCTGGAATGCCATAAAGCAAGAGAGCGACATGTGTATTTGCCAGCGAATCTCCAGCCAGGCTTGGTAGTGTGTGACAATGGCCGAAATCTGGTGGCAGGTCTGGGCCTAGGCAACGTCACTCACATACCATGTCTGGCACATGTGCTAAACTTGGTCGTCCAGAGTTTTTTGAGGGACTATCCGGATCTTGATGCACTGCTGCACAAGGTCCGCCTACAGTGCGCTAACTTGCGACGTTCCACCATGGCCAGATCGCGCATTGCAGCTCTGCAACGCAGATTTTGCCTTCCTGAACATCGCATCATATGTGACGTACCCACCAGGTGGAATTCCACGTTACATATGTTGGAGCGGTTGTGTGAGCAGCAGCCAGCAGTAATGGAGTATCAGCTGCATCAGTTGCAATCAACTCGCAATTTGCGCCGTTCACTTCACCACTACTGAGTGGGCCTCTATAATAATAATCTTTATTTATATAGCGCCAACAGATTCCGCAGCGCTGTACAGTTTAACAGTTTCATAACACAAGTCATAAGTGACAACGTTAATAATACAATAATTAAAGCAATATAAGCCGCCCCTGCTCGTGAGACCTTACAATCTACAATGAGGAGGGGGAGCTACAAAGTACAGTTGTTTATATACAATGGTTTATTTACAATGATGGTCCAGCCATTTTCAGGGAGTGAGGGATGGATGGAGATAGTGAATGGGCTACACACACACACAGTTACACGTAGAATGACTTTGATTAGTGAATGTGATAGGCCGCTCTGAACAAATGTGTTTTGAGTGTGGAAGTAGGCTGTTAATGGGGATGTTGAAGTCTCCAAGGATAAGGGTTGGTACTTCTGAGGACATGAAAGTGCGCAGCCAGGCAGAGAGTGGTCAAGGAACTGTGTGGGCGAGCCTGGGGTCCGATATATTACCGCTACTCTAAGGGAGAGGGGACGAAAGAGCCTGATGGTGTGTACCTAATAATTTTCAAAATCTTAATATAAAATTTACATGTTACATATTTACATCTAGTATAAAACATTTAACCATTAAGCCTACTTACAGAACAAGGAAGTGTAAAAAAACTTGTGCTTAAAAAAAAAGTGCAAATTAAATGTGAGAAGGGCAGTGTAACAAATAATTTAGGAAAAAGATAAACTAACATCAAGTGCTGTGTGCTGTGTAAGAGCCAGACACATTAACATGAAATCAGTCTGGAATAGCGGTGATTTTCTCCCCATAACCCGAGTAACATTCTGGGGAGAGGGGTGTAGAGTCAACGATCAGCAACTAGCTACGGTAGATCAAATACCTGAAAAAAAAAAAAAAAAAATGGTTATTTAACATTCATAAGATACATTTTATTTTATCAAAAAAAATTAAATATTTAACATTCATAAGATACATTGTATTTAAAAAAAAAAAAAAATTATTTAACATTCCTAAGATAAAAAATTTTTTTAAACATAAAAACTATAATACACAGCAGGATCTTTAGTAAAAACCAGACTTACCACTGTAACCTCTTAATCCTTGCAAGCTTCAACACAACGTTGACAAGGTACACAGCAGGGGTGGTCGGTCTCCTAGACAACGAGCAAACTCCTTCATGTTGAGAGAGGCCACCATCTCCTTAGCTTTCTGGTACTTTTCTGTGGGAATGAGCTTGTCTCCAACCAGCCAGGAATATTCATTGAATGGCACACCATGGTTTGGTATTAGCACCCAGTACCAAAAGTGAAGCCAACCACAGTTCCCATTTCTCATGAACTTTATTTGATATACTGGCTGGCCAAACATTAGTTTCTCACAAAGGAGCTGAAGACCCTGTGTGGCAGTAGGTGCAAGTCTCTCCAGCATGACCTGTTTGTTAGATATTTGCCGTCTACACCTAAAGAACATCTCTAGAATCCGCCCTTTTCTCACCATGGAAACAACAAAAACCCTCACTGTAGCATTGATCCACTCCCGCCTGGACTACTGCAATGCTCTATTACTTGGCCTCCCCATTACTCGACTATCCCCTCTCCAGTCCATCCTTAATGCAGCAGCCAGGGTCATCCATCTGGCTAATCGGTACTCGGACGCGTCCGCTGTTCGCCAGTCCTTACACTGGCTGCCCATTCATTATAGGATCCAATTCAAAGTACTGGTTCTCACCCACAAAGCTCTCCACAGTGCAGCACCCCCCTACATCTCCTCCCTCATTTCTATCTATCGGCCTAACCGACTGCTGCGCTCTGCAAATGACTTTCGACTAACCTCTGCAGTAATCCGTACCTCCCACTCCCGACTCCAAGACTTCTCCCGCGCTGCGCAAATCCTCTGGAATGCTCTACCACAAGAAATTATGACTATCCACAATTTGCCTGGTTTCAGGCGCTCCCTCAAAACACATTTGTTCAGAGTGGCCTATCACATTCAATAAGCAAAGTCGTTCTATGTTTAAGTGTGTATGTGGAGCCCATACACTACCTCCATCCATGCCTCACTCCCTCAAGATGGCTGGACCATCATTGGAAATGCACCATTATATATACACACCTGTACTTTGTATCTCCCCCACCTCATTGTAGATTGTAAGCTCTCACGAGCAGGGTCGGCTTATTTTGCTTTAATTATTGTATTGTTAACGTTGTTACCTATGACTTGTGTTTTGAAACTGTTAAACTGTAAAGCGCTGCGGAATATGTTGGCGCTATATAAATAAAGATTATATTATTATTATTATATCAGAGGGAGAAGAGGATTGGGCCTTGACAAGGTGCCCGATTGCATCTTAAGTCTTACTGAATGTTGGAGCCAGTCCACCGTACAAAAGCAGCCATAGAGTGTCCGGGTACCTGCTTGGATTTCGATCAAAATGAAGACTACTTTGATGTACATGTACACCAATTCGAGAAAAATGACAAGGATGAGGCAGTAAGACACGCTCAGCAGAGTACAAGCAGCATTGCTTGAAGAAGTAACTTGAGCGTGATCAAAATTGAATAAATTAAAATCTCAGACTACAGTGAACACAACTCTTAGCTGTGAAAGGGCTTTTTGTGTCCTTCTACAGTGTTTTCAACCAATGTATTGGATACGGATGGAAGCACGTCACACTATAATTTCAATTGAATGGAGCAGCAAGAATTACACTAAAGAAAAAAAAAAAAAGAGTGAGAGTGACATGTGCAGCGTTGCAGCGTTGTATGCCGAGCAAACTGCAGCGCGTCACCTGCACTCACACACACACTTTGCAGAGCTGTGAAAAAAACACTGCAAGGCAAAAGGAAGATGTACACAGCGGTTGGTAAAGTAGCCTGCCTAAAGCACAGTACACAAAATCGCAATCTCTAACTGTCCCTCAGAGTCAGCAGAGCAGCGTTCTGTCCCAAACTGAATTAACAGCACAGTGACGCTAAAATGGCGGCTTTATCCCACAACAATACCTTCCTTGTGTCACGGTTAGGGTAGCGTGTGTCTATTATATGAGTGTCTGTAAAATGTAACGTTACGCAGACTTATTCTGCCCTTGGGACGCAAAAATAAGACAGCAGTAATCATTTACTGTATAAAACTCCACCTATGCGCAACAAAACAAGCACGTTCCCTCTTACGGTTCCTGCGCTGACATGTGAGTAGGGAGTTTGGAGACGTTCCTGAATTTATCCCAGGTATCCAAGCATATCAGGCCGATAGGAGAGCATTAAAACCACCCACGGTGGTGACTTAAATATGGTGAATCGAACCAGTGAAGAACTGTAGGTCGATGCGAATGAATGTGCGATCACATGACACACGTTTATAATAACCCTTGCTAGACACGAGTAACTTTGTAGACATTTGGACACACCTGAACCCAGATGGCAGTGAATATTCATTCTATTCGGCGCCACATGACTCTTGGTCCAGAATAGATTATATATTGCTAGCACAGGAGCTATTAAGGGGAGTGGAAGAGGCAGATTTGCACAGCGTAGCTATATATGACCACGCGCCCGTATCAGTGACCCTGCCAGATATGGTGCAGATGGGGCCAAACCAAACTTGGCGCTTCCCGACCTATTTGTTAATGGATGAGAAGTTTCGACATCATGTGAAGCAATGGTGTTTTTAATATGTAAGGGATAATGGAGATACTAGGGATAGGCCGGAACTTTTATGGGCAGCAGGGAAGGGAGTAATGCGCGGGAAACTAATAGGTTATCAGACAACGCTAAAAAAGAAGATGGCGACAAACTACTCGCAGGCTAGCAGGATATTACGCGATAGGTACACGGCAAACAAGACAAGTTCATCAACACAGGTTAAAAATAGATGTAAGCAGGCTAAGGTTGACTTACACGTATGGGTATATCGACGAGAGAGAAGCAGTAATAACAATTATAGAGCCGATGTATATCGTTATGGTAGCAAATGAGGGAGACTATTAGCACGACTAGCGAAAGGAAATCACATTCGTCATCAACATATTACAGCGTTAACGAATAAACATGGGATCATGAACACAGACCCTCGAACCATAAACACCATTCTACAAGAATACTACTCAGACTTATATAAGGTGGAACATACGGATAGTGAGGAGGGTAACACCTTTGTAGATGGAATACGGTTACCATCCATCACAACTATCAGCTTCTCCTTTTAAAAAAACAAATTGAGGTGACGGAAGTGACAGCGGCGATAAGTTACTTTAAATACGGGAAAGCTCCAGGATCTGACGGGTTTACAGCCAAATTATTAAAATTATTGAGTGAGGATATCCCGTCCACATTGGTACGCACCTTCAATCATATATTGGAGACAGGAGGGTTGCCCAGCCATTCAAACATGTCACACATGAAGTTGCTACTAAAACCAAACAAACCTTCACATCTGCCTGGATCCTATCGTACATTCTCTTTCATTGACCATTATATCAAGATTTTGTCCAGGATCATGGAAGATCTTTTGAGTAGCATTGTTCCTACGCTGATAGGGCGATCACAAGTGGCCTTTGTTAGCTACTTTGTTGGCTACTATCAGTCTCACTATGCATAACACATGTGTGCAGTGGGCAGTATTACCTTTGCCTTCGGTGGAGTAGGAAAACCCCTCTCCTATCGAAGTGTTAGTTGGGGAGATGGAAGATTTGACACCGGGACCTGAATTGTAATAATTAAATGTGACAGGTGACAAATTTGTTAAGGCGCAACTACGCGGCCCCTACGTTGAGTCTAGCCCGTGAAAATTTACTGGTTGTCAATGGGGAACCCCAACACCCCGGGGCAGCTACAGTATTTAAACAATTAGAGCTGAACCAAGATTTGCTGTATCAGGTTTATAAAATACATGTTGAAATTTTTTAGCAATTGCTGCTACCGCAGTCATATCGGAGGTTGGTAATGGACTTAGCGCATGCGCATGTACTAGGGTGACATTTGTGCCAAAAGAAAACCCTACACAGAATTATACAACGGTTTTACTGGCTGGGGGTCTATCAAGAAGTTAAACGGTATTGTAACTCTTGTCGCATGCGCCAGATACACAGTCCTCAGCCTCATTTTGTAAGTCCCTTGGTGCCATTAAAAATTTTAGAGGTCCAGTTTGAGAGAATACCCATGGATCTGGTGGAGCCGGTTAATAAATCAGCAAGGGGTCATCAACAGGGGCAATAAAAGGGGCACTGTGTGGGTCACCAGTTTTGAGCACACCCGAGTTCAAAAGAGAATTCATTGTCCAGACTGATGCGTCAGAGGTAGGTCTGGGTGCCGTGTTGTCTCAGGACTGGAGCTTAACGGGGAGGAGCATCCCATTAGTTTCCTGAGTCGAAAACTTACTCCATCAAAAAACAGAGACAGCATTGTAGAGAGAGAGTGCCTGGCGATAAAGTGGGCACTGGAGTCGTTGCGCTACTATTTGTTGGGGATAACATTTTGTTTTGTAAATGATCATTCCCCTGTGACTGGCAGTGTTGTAGCCCAGGGAGTAGAGTTCAGGTGGTAGAAAGATGAACATAACAGGAGACTTGGAAAACGTTGGCAAACAGTTATTTAATCTGAAAACGGACAGGCAAATTCAGGTGAGATCCATGCCTTGTTCATTTTCAGAAAAATAAGCCGGTCTACATTGTCTGAGGATAGTCGCATGCGACGGTATGTTAGTACACCACCTGCAGCACTAAAGACGCGCTCAGATAATACACTGGCAGCAGGGCAAGCCAGCACCTCCAAAGCATACCACACATCAAATACAAATATAACAGTAATAATAATATTATCAATAAAAAATGAAATTGCACACACAGTACACAGACACAGCTCATATGTGTGTATGAGAGAGTGTTTCTGTGTGTAGTTCATGCCTCTAGCCTAGAAGATCAGTCTTGCTAAAATCTTTAACACTGACCCCTGTTCTGTTCTTAAAATGGTGGATGCTGAACTGCTTCTCAGCCCCCTCATACACAATCATTATGTGGCACTGCTGGGCTCAGTCAGAGGCATCAGATTGAACTAGGCTGTCCTGAGTCATTCTCAATAGAACATTTTGTTCAGCAGTTCATCTAGTTCATTTAGTTCAGAGGTCACATGATACATTTCCTATCAGCTCCTCACAGGATAGGGTGGAGAAAAACTGAACTAAATGAACTAATCTTTTGAACTAATCTTTTCAGTGAACTAGTTCATGGTGAACTAATCACCAAAATTAACTAGATTTCCCATCACTATGGTGTACACCTTGGTGGCGCTGTCACAAAACTTCGCCACATTTGTAACATACAGCTCTTGCCCTGTGCAGAGGCGCTGCTTGTGCTCTCTCTTGTTGCAGAGGTGTCTACAATGCCTCGACGCACAGAGCTGCTTTGTAAAGCAGTAGCAGCAGCAGCGCTCTCGGCTGGAATGGAGAACATTATGGATTTCAACAGTGTGTCTTGGTCCTCCAACATTTTACGGTCCCGGTTCAACGGTGTGATGAGGCTTTGTAAGTTGTCCCAGTAGCGAGGGTCTAGGAGGGTGTACACCCAATAATCTGACGTGGTGAGAATGTGGCCGATGCAGCGGTCATTTCTCAGGCAGTGCAGCATGAAATCAACCATGTGCTGCAGACTCACAAATGGCCAACAAACGCTGTCCTCTGGAAGAGCGTCACACTAATATATTTTTGTAAATTTAAAATAAATAAAGCAGCAGCAATTTTTGAAAAATTACAAGGATGAGCCAGTGACAGACACTCAGCAGAGTACACGCTGCGGTGGTTGAAGTGGAGCGGGATCTACACTCCTACAAAAAAATGAAACCTCAGACTACAGTGAACACTGAAACACAACTGTTCACTTGCTGTGAAAGGCCTTTTTTGTGGACTTCTATTAAGTTTGCAAGCAATGTATTGTATTTTGATGGAAGAGCGTCACACTAATATATTTTTGTAAATTTAAAAA
>JARQOD010000004.1:136270421-136486414 GCA_033576555.1 Oophaga sylvatica | reverse complement strand
CTTGCAAGATGTTTTCTATACAAGATGTTTGCTTTACAGCTTGTAAACTCAGCTCCAAGACTGGCACATTCACTGGATCTGGCCAGCTTTAGTGGCTTTTCATTCCTCAGATGCCCCATAGGCAAAGTCACCTCACCGCCACCATCAAGCAGTAAGCCTGAAGGCATAAAATTAATGAATCACACCAAAGTCATACTGGTAGGGGATTTAGTGAGGCTCAATGAGTGATGATGTCTGTACAGCGCTGAAAGACTAATGGCACTATATAAGTGACGAGTGAAATAAATAACAAATGACACATTCCCATTGAGCAAGTGACAAATTAATTTTAAGGCAGTTAAAGGGAAATTACAGGGACAGTACAAAATGTTGTATTAGCAGCACTCTCTTCTTGTAAATGCATAGTACATTCTTCTGCTTCATTCAAATGGGCACGGTGCCTCTTTCCATGACTTTTGGAGTATACAAAAGGTTACTGTTCCTCTATACTTCTTACGCACAATACATCTACCCAAGGCCTACCAAGCATAGTAAGAAAGCAGTCCTATATTTGTACAAAGCAAGCGCTAAGGACAGTATTGTGTAAGGAGGAGTGGTATCACTACCCTGGGAAAACACTGTTTTTTGTTAGCTTTGTATTTGCTTACAAGCAATTTTAGAAACTGCATGAGAATTTAATAAACATACTGTTTGACATGTATGAATATAATACCTAGATAGGAAATATTAAAGGGGTTGCCTAGTGCCTAGTGGTAGTGAAAACTGACAGTATGGGCAGGCAGCTTGGCTGAGTCACTTGCCCGAACTGTGCGCTATCCCTTGCTGCGGGAAGAGGCAGCACAGGAGATATCAGGGACACCAAGGCTGGTCATATTCAACGATCTTGCCAACAACGCTTACAAGCTATATAGCAAACAGCTTGTATGCCCATGTTAGTGGCTGGTAAAGTAGGCCACAAGCAGTACACAATAAATAAAAATCCCTTGAGGATGGAGTGTATTATTAATAGCTAATTTGCACAGCTGCTTGTTTTTATCAGCACGTTATCATTTTATTAATTTAACAAGATTAGAAAAAAAAACATTTACATGTTGAGATGAGTGAAACTCCCGAAATTGGGGCAAATCCTCAATTATTGGGAAATTTGAAATGATTTTGATTTGTTCTAAATTGTTTTGATCATCGCTGGTTAAAGGTCTATTCTCATGTGTTTTAGGTTGTTGTTTTTAATTTCTGCTACTGAAGTAGATCATTTATTCTGCCACGAAATGTCCAAATATTTCTGTGAATGTTGAGACTGTACAGTGCTGCTGGACAGCCAAGAGCCTACCATACATATGAAAAAATATTGCCTTTGGACACAGCCTGAGAGAACATTTACTGGAGTTCTGAAAGCCGCATTGCATTGCTGAATGTCCTTGTGTGGGACCTGGTGCTTAAGCTCCTTGTATACAGTTTTCTTACACAAACCACATAGCAAATATAATTACTCTGCTGCCTGTCTTTGTAAAAATAATGTCAGAATGATTTAAAGAAAGTTAAGTAAAAACATAAAGAAATGCCTGTGATATATATTACATAAAAGGTGTCCAATGGTCTTAATTGTCAAGTCCTAAATCTTATTTTACTCTATTGCTGTAGGACAGTCACAATCATCACAATGATACAGACATACAGTGGAGAAAATAAGTATTTGATACACTGTCGATTTTACAAGTTTTCCTATATAGAAAGAATGGAGAGGATTGTATTTTTATCGTAGGTACACTTCAATTGTGAGAGACAGAATCTTAAAAAAAATCCAGAAAATCATATTGTATGAGTTTTACATAATTAATTTGCATTTTATTGGATGAAATAAATATTTGATACAATAGAAAATCAGAATTTCACCCCTACACAACATGCACCATTTTGAACAGCTGACATGTGCCTCTAACAGCCACAGGTGGAATTGTGATCCACCCGTGGCTGTTAACCTGTTAAATGCCACTGTTAAGTTCTGACAGTGGCATTTATCTCGAGCTTCAGGAAAAGCGCCGGAAATCCCGCCCATCGGTAACCCTGTCACGTGATCCAGGTGATCGCAGCAGACCTCTGTGGTTGTCATAGGTGGATTGCTATGAGAGCCGCTCGGTGGTTGACGCTCATAGCAAGTGAGTATTTCTGCTACATACAGGCGATCTGATCATCGCCTGTTTGTAGCAGAGCCAATTGGACAACTGCAGCTTCTAGTCTCCCATGGAGACTATTGAAACATGCAAAGTGTAAAAAAAAATGTTTTAAAAAAAAAATATATATAAAAATTCAAATCAACCTACCTTTCGACCTATTCAAAATAAAACAATAAAAAAAAAAAATACATATATTTGGTATTGCCACGTTCTGATTCGCCCAATCTATCAATCTATAAAAAGATTTAATCCAATTGGTAAACAGTGTATCGAAAAAAATAATCAAAACCCCAGAATTATGTTTTTTTGCATTAAAATGCAAGAACGGGCGATGAAAAATCGTATACACACCAAATTGGTATAATTAAAAACGTCAGCTTGGCGTGCAAAAAATAAACCCTCACCCAGCCCCAGATCCTGAAAAATGGAGACGCTACGGGTCTTGAAAAATGCTGCAATTTTTTATTTTTTTTTAACAATCTTTGCATTTTTTTCACCAGTTAAATAAAAAAGAACCTAGACATGTTTGGTGTCTATGAACTCATTATGACCTTGAGAATCATAATGGCAGGTCAGTTTTAGCATATGGTAAATATGGTAAAAAAGTTTAAAAAAAACATTTGTAGAATTGCACCAATTTCACCGCACATGGATTTTTTTCCCGTTTTCGAGTACACAAAATGGTAAAACCAATGGTAACGTTCAAAAGTACAACTCATCCCGCAAAACACTAGCCCTCATATGGCCATATTGACAGAAAATAAAAAAGTTATGGCTCTGGGAAGAAGGGGAGTGAAAAACAGAAATGCAAAAACAAAAAAGGGCTCCGTCATGAAGAGTTTAATATTTGGTACAGAAACCTTTGTTGCAATTACAGAGTTTAAACTTTTCATGTAGTTGTTGACCAAATTTGCATGCACTGCAGCAGCAGGGATTTTGTCTCACTCCTCCATACAGATCTTCTCCAGATCTTTCTGGTTTCGGGGTTGTTGGTGGTCAAAATTGAGTTTCATCTTCCTCCAAAGATTTTCTATTGGGTTCAGGTCTGGAAACTTTCAAGGCCTCTCCAGGACCTTGAAATGCTTTTTTATGAAGCCAAACCTTAGTTGCCCTGGCTGTGTGTTTCAGGTCATTGTCATGTTGGAGAACCAGCCACTACTCATCTTCAATGCTCTTTTGTTGGGCAAAATCTTGCGCTACACAACCCCATCCATTCTCCCTTCAATACAGTGCAGAAAAGAAACCCAAATGTATGATGTTTCTCCCACCATGCTTCACGGTTGACACAGTGTTCTTGGAGTTAAACTCATCCTTCCTCTTGATCCAAACATGGAGAGTACAATCATGGACAAAAGTTTTGAGAATGACACAAATATTAATTTTTACAAAGTCTACTGCTTCACTTTTTCTAATGGCAATTTGCATGTACTCCAGAATGTTATAAAGAGTGATCAGCTTAACAGCAATTACTTGCAAAGTCAATATTTGGCTAGAAAATGAACTTTATCCCCCAAAACACATTTCAACATCATTGCAGCCCTGCCTTAAAAGGACCAGCTAACCTCTTTTCAGTGATTGCTCCATTAACACAGGTGTGGGTGTTGATGAGGACATGGCTGGAGATCAATCTGTCATGATTAAGTAAGAATGACACCACTGGGCACTTTAAAAGGAGGCTGGTGCTTGGCATCATTGTTTCTCTTCTGTTAACCATGGTTATCTCTAAAGAAACACGTGCAGTCATCATTGCAATGCACAAAAATGGCCTAACAGGTGAGAGTATCGCAGCTAGAAATATTGCACCTCAGTCAACAATCTATCGCATCATCAAGAACTTTAAGGAGAGAGGTTCATTGTTGCCAAAAAGGCTCCAGGGCGCCCAAGAAAGACCAGCAAGCGCCAGGACCATCTCTTAAAAGTGTTTCATCTGCGGGATCGGGCTACCAGCAGTGCAGAGCTTGCTCAGGAATGGCAGCAGGCAGGTGTGAGTGCATCTGCACGCGCTGTGAGGCGTAGACTCTTGGAGCAAGGCCTGGTCTCAAGGAGGGCAGCAAAGAAGCCACTTCTCTCCAGAAAAAACATCATGGACAGACTGATATTCTGCAAAAGGTACAGGCAGTGGACTGCTGAGGACTGGGGTAAAGTTATTTTCTCTGATGAATCCCCTTTTCGATTGTTTGGGACATCAGGAAAACACCTCATTCGGAGAAGACAAGGTGAGCGCTACCACCAATCTTGTCTCATGCCAACTGTTAAGCATCCTGAAACCATTCATGTGAGGGGTTGCCTCTCAGCCAAGGGAATCGACTCTCTCACAGTCTTGCCTAAAAACACAGCCATGAATAAAGAATGGTACCAGAATGTCCTCCAAGAGCAACTTCTCCCAACCCTCCAAGAGCAGTTTGGCGATCAACAATGCCTTTTCCAGCATGATGGAGCACCTTGCCATAAAGCAAAGGTGATAACTAAATGGCTCAGGTTACAAATCATAGAGATTTTGGGTCCATGGCCTGGAAGCTCCCCAGATCTTAATCCCATTGAGAACTTGTGGTCAATCATCAAGAGACAGGTGGACAAACAAAAACCTAAAAATTATGACGAAAGCATTGATTGTGCAAGAATGGACTGCTATCAGTCAGGATTTGGTCCAGAAGTTGATTGAGAGCATGCCAGGGAGAATTACAGAGGTCCTGAAGAAGAAGGGTCAACACTGCAAATATTGTCTTGCTGCATTAACTCATTCTAACTGTCAATATAAGCTTTTGTTACTCATATGTTTGCAATTATATTTCTGTCTGTGATAAAAAACATCTGTCAAACACACATAAAAACCAGAGGGCAGCAGATCATGTGAAAATATAATATTTGTGTCATTCTCAAAACTTTTGGCCATGACTGTAGAGTTGATACCAAAAAGTTCTATTTTGGTCTAATCTAACCACAAGATCTTCTCTCATGCCCCCTTGGAATCATCCAGATGGTCATTGGTGAACTTCAAACGGGCCTGACCATGTCCTGGCATGAGCAGGGGGACATTGAGTGCCCTGCAGAAATTTAATCTATGCTGGCATAGTGTGTCACAAACGTTAATTTTTGAGATTGTGGTCCCGGCTCTCTTCAGGTCATTGACTAGGTTCTCCCATGTAGTTGTAGGCTGATTTCTGACCTTTCTCAGAATTATCCTTACCTAACTAGGCGAGACCTTGCATGGAGCCACAAACTGAGGAAGATTAACAGTCATCTTGTGTTTCTTCCATTTTCTAATATGCGTGCCAACAGTTGTTGCCTTCTCAACAAGCTGCTTGCCTATTGTCCTGTAACCCATCCCAGCCATTTGCATATCTACAATTTTATCTCTGGTGTCATTACACAGCTCTTTAGTCTTGGCCATGGTGAAGAGGTAGGAGTGTGATTGATTGAGTGTCTGGACAGGTGTCTTTTATACATATAATGACATCAAACAGGTGTAATTAATACAGGTAATGAGTGCAGAGTAGGATGGTTTCACAAAAAAAACTAACCAGTCTGTGAGAGCCATAATACTTTCTGGTTGGTAGGTGATCAAATACTTATTTCATGCAATAAAATGCAATTTAATTATTTAAAATGTGATTTTTTGTTTTTTTAATTTTAGATTTTGTCTCTCACAGTTGAATTGTACCTATGATAAATCATTACAGAACTCTCCATTCTTTGTAGGTGGGAAAACTGTTAGGCTAAGTTCACACGTTCAGGAATATTTGCGTTTTTTTCGCGTTTTTTCCGCGATTTTCCGTGGTAAAAACGCGAAAAAAACTTAAGCATTAAGCATCCTATACATGTTAATGGATTCCGCATGTTTTGACCACATGTTGCATTTTTTTCCGCGAAAAAAACGCTTCGCGGAAAAAATAGCAACGTTTATTAATTTTGCGTAATCTCAGCGGAATTGCCGCCATAGGAATGCATTGAACCGCTTACTTTCCGCATGTGGCTATGCGGAATGTAAGCGGTTCATGTGCGATGGTACCCAGGGTCTGGAGGAGAGGAGACTCTCCTCCAGGCCCTGGGTACCATATCCCTGGTTAAAACAATAATTAAAATAAAAAATAATGATATTCTCACCTTCCGGCAGCCCCCGCAGCCTTCCCGCCTCTCAGCGACGCTCCCGTTCCCAGGAGTCCTTTGCGAGAATCACCCAGATGACGTAGCGGTCTCGCGTGATGCTACGTCATCTGGGGTCATTGTCGCTAAGCATCCTTGGGAACGCGATTGGCCGGGAGCGTCGCTGAGAGGCGGGAAGGCTGCGGGGGCCGCCGGAAGGTGAGAATATCATTATTTATTATTTTTTTTATTATTTTTACATTAGATCTTTTTACTATTGATGCGGCATAGGCGGCATCAATAGTAAAAAGTTGGTCACATGTGTCAAACACTTTGTTTGACTCGTTTGACCAACCTGTCAATCAGTTTTCCAAGCGATGCTACAGATCGCTAGGAAAACGCTAGCATTCTGCAAGCTAATTACGCTTGCAAAACGCTAATTTCTGGCGGGAATACGCATACAAAAAAAATGCGTATTTCCCGCTTCAGAGAAGTGCGGGATTGCCGCGGAAATTTCCGCGGCAATTCAGCAACGTGTGAACTTAGCCGCAAAATTAGCAGTGTATCAAATACTTATTTCCCCTACTGTATGAAAAGAGCCCAAAGCTGTGTCATAGAAAATTGCTTTATGTTGCTTCTGTGCATGCGCTGGCAAGTCATTGGTACTTCAGCTCCCAGTGTTCTCCGGCGCTCAGAGACCTTGCACTACCAGTGACTCTCCAGCACCTGCGCAGTAGGAGCGGGAAGCCTATGCCCATGGAAGGGCGGAACACTGAAGAGGAATACCTGGAGATGGAATGTGCAGGCGCAAGATTTTTAGCTGAGTACCCAACGTTACAGGGACAGAGTAACGCTGTGGGAGGTGATAGATACAGGTGCTTCTCACAGAATTGGAATATCATAAAAAAGTTAAATTATTTCAGTTCTTCAATGCAAAAAGTGAAACTCATATATTAGATAGAGTCATTACCAGCAAAGTGATCTATTTCAAGTGTTTGTTAACCCCTTCACCCCCAAGGGTGGTTTGCACGTTAATGACCGGGCCAATTTTTAAAATTCTGACCACTGTCTCTTTATGAGGTTATAACTCTGGAACGCTTCAACGGATCTTAGTGATTCTGAGTTTGTTTTCTCGTGACATATTGTACTTCACGTCAGTGGTAAAATTTCTTCAATATAACTTGCGTTTACATTTGAAAAAAATGCAAATATGGCAAAAATATTGAAAATTTTGCAATTTTCATACTTTGAATTTTTATTCCCTTAAAACAGAGAAATATGTCACACAAAATAGTTAAGAAATAACATTTACCACATGTCTACTTTACATCAGCACAATTTTGGAACCAAAATTTTTTTTTGTTAGGAAATTATTAGGCTATGGTTCCACGGTCCGGAACCATAGCGCTTTGGACGGAGCGGAAATTCCGCTTCGTCTAAGCCCCGCCCCCTTTCTGACGCGCGATCTTTCCGGAGACACCTCCGGAACACCTCCGGAAAGAGCGCAGGGCTACATAGCCCTGTGTTAATTATGTTGCGGCGACGCACCGTCGCCGCAATACGCGAGGACATGCTGCGGTCTGAAAAGACGCGCCGCATGTCCGTTTACGCAGGTTTGCCACCTGCGTATTGTTACGCATAGTGGAGACGGGATTTCTTGAAATCCCCTCCACTATGCTGTAACATCTGGACGCTGCGTGTTTGGCGCTGCGCCAGCGCACAGCGCCAAACACGCAGCGTTTCCTGACCGTGGAAACTCACCCTTAGGGTTAAAATTTGACCAGCGATTTCTCATTTTTACAACAAAATTTACAAAGCCATTTTTTTTAGGGACCACCTCACATTTGAAGTCGATTTGAGGAGTCTATATGGCAGAAAATACCCAAAAGTGACCATTCTAAAAACTGCACCCCTCAAGGTACTCAAAACCACATTCAAGAAGTTTATTAACCCTTCAGGTGCTTCACAGGAGCTGAAGCAACGTGGAAGGAAAAAATTAATATTTAACTTTTTAGTCACAAAAATGATCTTTTACAAACTTTTTTTTATTTTCACAAGGGTAAAAGGAGAAAAATGGACAGAAAAAGTACGCTGATACCCCATATGTTGTGGAAAACCACTGTTTGGGCACACAGCAGAGCTCGTAAGGGAAGGAGCGCCGTTTGGCAGGGCTTGGAAAGGAAGTAATAACGTTTTGGAATGCAGACGTTGATGGGGGTCATGTTCCGTTTGTAGTGCCCCAGATGAGTCTAAACAGTGGAAACTCCCCACAAGTGACACCATTTTGGAAACTAGACCCCCTAAGGAACTTATCTAGATCTGTGGTGAGCACTTTGAACCCCAAGTGCTTCACACAAGTTTATATTGCCCGGGCATGAAAATAAAAAATCCTACTTTTTCCCACAAAAATTATCTATTAGTCACCAATTTTTTATTTTCCCAAGTGTAACAGGAGAAATTGGAGTACGCTGATACCCCATATGTGGGGGGAACCACTGTATGGGCGCACGGCAGAGCTCTGAATTGAAGGAGCACCATTTGACTTTTTCCAACCAAAATTGGCTGGAATTGAGATTGGACGCCATGTTGCATTTGGAGAGCCCCTGATGTGCCTAAACAGTGGAAACCCTCCACAAGTGACCCCATTTTGGAAACTAGGCCCACTTAAGGAACTTATCTAGATCTGTGGTGAGCAATTTGAACCTCCAAGTGCTTCACACAAGTTTATAACGTAGAGCTGTAAAATTAAAAAATCATATTTTTTCAAAAAAAATGATCTTTTCACCCCAATTTTTAATTTCCCAAGGGTAACAAGACTCCAAAAGTTATTGTGCAATTTGTCCTGAGTACGCTGATACCCCATATGTGGGGGTAAACCACTGTTTGGATGCATGGCATAGCTTGTAAGGAAAGGAGCGCCATTTGACTTTTTCAACGCAGAATTGGCTGGACGCCATGTCGTGTTTGAAGAGCTCCTGATCTCCCTAAACAGTGGAAACCCCCGACATATGACACCATTTTGGAAACTAGACCCCTCAAGGAACTTATCTAGATGTGTGGTGAGAACTTTGAACCCCCAGGTGTTTCACTAAAGTTTATAACGCCCGAGCATGAGAATAAAAAAATCATATTTTTTCCACAAACATGATCTTTTAGTCCCCAACTTTTTATTTTCCCAAAGGTAACAGGAGAAACTGCACCCCAAAAGTTGTTTTCCAATTTGTCCTGAATACGCAGATACCCATTATGTGGGAGAAAACTACTGTATGGGCACACGTCGGGGCTTGGAAGGGAAGTAGTGACGTTTTGGATTGCAGACTTTGATGGAGTGGTCTGCGGGCGTCATGTCGCATTTAGAGAGCCCCTGATGTGCCTAAACAGTGGAAACCCCCCACAAGTGACCCCATTTTGGAAAATAGACCCCACAAGGAGCTTATCTAGATGTGTGGTGAGCACTTTGAACCCCAAAGTGCTTCACAGAAGTTTATGAAGTAAAGCCGTAAAACTAAAAAATCCTTTTTTTTTTTTTACAAAAATGATTTTTTCACCCCCAATATTTTATTTTCACAAGGGTAATAGGAGAAATTGGACCCCAAAAGCTGTTTTCCAATTTGTCCTGAGTACGGTGATACCCAATATGTGGGAGAAAACTACTGTTTGGGCACACGTCGGGGCTCAGAAGGGAAGTAGTGACGTTTTGGATTATAGACTTTGATGGAATGGTCTGCGGGCGTCATGTCGCATTTGGAGAGCCCCTGATGTGCCTAAGCAGTGGAAACCCCCCACAAGTGACCCCATTTTGGAAAATAGACCCCACAAGGAACTAATGGAGTTGTGTGGTGAGCGCTATGAACCCCCAAGTGCTTCACAGAAGTTTATAACGTACAGCAGTAAAAACAAAAAAATCATTTTACACAAATGATATTTTCGCCCCCAATTTTTTTTTTCCCAAGGGTAACAGAAGAAATTGGACTCCAACAGTTATTGTGCAATTTGTCCTGAGTACGCTGATACCCCATATGTGGGGGTAAACTACTGTTTGGGCGCATGGCAGAGCTCAGTAGTGAAGGAGCACCATTTGAATTTTTCAACGCAGAATTGGCTGGAATTGAGATCAGACACCATGTCACATTTGGAGAGCCCCTGATGTGCCTAAACAGCGGAAACCCCCCAATTCTAATCCCAACCCTAACCCCAACACACCCCTAACCCTAGTCCCAACCCTAACCATAACCCTAACTACAAACCTAACCCTAACACACCCCTAACCCTAATCCCAACCCTAATCCTAACTTTAGGAGCAACCCTAACCCTAACTTTAGGCGCAACCCTAACCCTAATGGGAAAATGGAAATAAATACATTTTTTTATTTTATTATTTTTACCTAACTAAGGGGGTGATAAAGGGGGTTTGATTTACTATTTATAGCAGGTTTTTATGATTGGCAGCTGTCATGCTAAAAGACGTTTTTTATTGCAAAAAATAGTTTTTGCATCACCATATTTTGAGAGCTGTAATTTTTGCATGTTTTGGACCAAAGAGTCATGTGAGGTCTTATTTTTTGCGGTACGAGTTGATGTTATTATTGGTACCATTTTTGAACACGTGACATTTTTTGATCGCTTTTTATTTCGATTTTTGTGAGGTTAGATTGAACAAAAATCAGCAATTCATGAATTTCTTTTGGGGGGGCGTTTATATCGTTCCGCGTGTGGTAAAATTGATAAAGCAGTTTTATTCTTCGGGTCAGTACGATTACGGCGATACCTCATTTATATTATTTTTTTAGGTTTTGGCGCTTTTATACAATAAAAACAATTTTATATAAAAAATAATTATTTTTGCATCACTTTATTCTGCGAGCTATAACTTTTTTATTTTTTCACTGATGATGCTGTTTGGTGGCTCGTTTTTTGCCGGACAAGATGACGTTTATATCGGTCTTTTTGATCGCGTGTTATTCCACTTTTTGTTCGGCGGTATGATGATAAAGCATTGATTTTTTGCTTTGCTTTTTTTTTTAAGGGGTTCACTAAAGGGGTTAACTAGTGGGACAGTTTTATAGGGGGGTTGTTACGGACGCGGCAATACCAAATATGTGTACTTTTATTGTTTTGGTTTTTTTTATTTACAGGAAGAAATTAATTTATTGGGGAATATTTTTTTTCCTTTATTTTGAAATTTTTTTTTTACACTTGTGATTTTGATTTTTTTAACTTTTTTACTTTGTCCCAGGGTGGGACATCACTGTATTTTATCAGATCGCTGGTGTGGCAGGTTGCACAGCACTCTGTCACACCAGCGATCGCTCTGGCACTGCTGCAGGCTTCTCAGTGCCTGCTCTCAGCAGGCACTGAGGAAGCTGCCTCCCTGCAGGACCCGGCGGCCATCTTGGATCCGAGGTCCTGCAGGGAAGAGGCCTTCAGAACAGTGCGGTCACATCGCCCTGTTCTGAGGGTCTCAGGGGAGCGCGCAGGGAGCCTCCTCCCTGCGCGATGCTCCCCTGTGCCCCTGGTACACAGCGATCATGTTTGATCGCGGTGTGCCATGGGTTAATGTGCCGGGAGCGGTCCGTGACCGCTCCTGGCGCATAGTGCCGGGTGTCAGCTGTGATAATCAGCTGACACCTGGCCGCGATCAGCTGCGCTCCCCCGGGGAGCACAGCTGATCGCCTTGGATGTACTATCCGGTCCATGGGCAGATTGGCACAGGTTTTATGGACGGGATAGTATGTCCGATGGCAGAGAGGGGTTAATGTTGATGGTTATGGCTTACAGACAATGAAAACCCAAAAGTCACTATCTCAGTAAATTATAATACTTTATAACACCAGCTTGAAAAATGATTTTAAAACCTGAAATGTTGGCCTACTGAAATGTATGGTCAGTAAATGCACTCAATACTTGGTCAAGGCTCCTTTTGCATCAATTACTTCATCAATGCGGCATGGCATGGAGGTGATCAGCCTGTGGCACTGCTGAGTTGTTATAGAAGCCCAGGTTGCTTTGATAGCAGCTTACACAACCTTCAGCTCATCTGCATTGTTGGGTCTGGTGTCTCCCATCTTCCTATGTCTACCCCACAGTTACTCTATAGGGTTAAGGTCAGGCGAGTTTGCTAGCCAATCAAGCACAGTGATGCTGTTGTTTTTAAACCAGATATTGGTACTTTTGGCAGTGTGGACAGGTGCCAAGTCCTGCTGGAGAATGAAATTTCCATCTCTAAAAAGCTTGTCAGCAGAGAGAAGTACAAGGTGCTTGAAAATTTCTTAGTAGACGGCTGCACTGACTTTGGTCTTGATAAAACACAGTGGACCTATGCCAGCAGATGACATGGTTTCCAAACCATCTCTAATTGTGGAAACTTCACACTAGACCTCAAGCACCTTGGATTGTGTGCCTCTCCACTCTTCCTCCAGACTCTGGGTCCTTGATTTTCAAATTAAATGCAAAATTTACTTTCCTTGCGGAGTGTGTCAATGACTACCTTCTGGAAATCTGTCAAGTCAGCAGTCTTCCCCATGATTGTGGAGCCTACTGAAACAGACTAAGGAACCTTCTTAATTGCAAAGGAAGCCTTTGCAGGTGTTTTTTGTTAATTTTTCTAATTTACTGAGATAATGACTTTTGAATTTTCATTTGCTGTAAGCCATAATCATCAACATTAACAGAAAAACACTTGAAATGCATCACTCTGTTTGTAATGACTGTATATAATAATAATAATAATTTTATTTCTATAGCGCCGACCTATTCCCAGCACTTTACATTATAATATATGAGTTTCACTTTTTATATTGAAGAACTGAAATAAATTAACTTTTTGATCATACTCTAATTTTGTGAGAAGCTCCTGTAGCATAATGAAGTGCAAAGGCAGAGTTATCTTTCAGGCAGCGTCCTGAAATTAATGTTGAGCTTGAATAACCCTTTAATATATTATGTACTTATTCTCATTTCTCAAGTCAATTGCAATGTTATTGACTTCCATGTGAAAACAAACTGAAAAAATAGAAGAAAGATCTGTTTAGTGACCATTAAATTACTATGGGTTACAACTAAAATGCTATGACAGGTGGGATACAAGAGTTTCCACAGCTATTCAAGCAACAGAACTAGTTTTTCACATGATCTGTACAGATGCCACAAAGTGCAGAACCAGTTGACCTGGAATACTTCCAACTTGGACATGCCTTCTGACCACAATTCCACCTGGGCTTCTTAATGAACGTCATGTCAGAAATGACATTGGGTCATTGCTGACGTTTGATATATTTTTATCCATGACTGAACAGATCGTAAGAGTCTTCAGATATTTGCCAATGTACACATTCATATTTTATTTAGTGTGAGAGAGTTGTGTGTTTTTGTGGTGTTATATAAAAATCATAAATGTCAAAAAACCAATACTGTATATGTCATGATCCAGAACCTACAGTAGATATATGATGCATAGCTCCATGGTATACAAAGAGGGACACTGTAAGAACACCTGTTTCCACATGTTTGCTTTTAGTCTTTGAACTTTACTAGTCCCAGGACTTAAAGTTTACCTATCATTTCAGGTGACTTTTAAAGGAAATGTGTCAGCTGGTTTTTACTATGTAATATGATAGCAGCATGATGGAGGAGCTGATACCCTGATTCCAGTGATGTATCATTTAGTTTACTGGGTACAGCAGTTATTATAGAATCACAGCTCTGCTGCAGATCTAGCAAAGCTCAGCATGTTGAGCCCTGTGTAACCCCACCCAAACCACTGATTGGTAGCTTCCTGTGTACTTATATTCACAAAAAGCTGCTAATTAGTGGTGGGGGTGTGGATGGACAAGGAGGCATGAGGCAGCTTGTCTTCTAGTGATAATTTCCTGCTGATAAAACACTGTATTGAAATGGCAACACACAGCCTATTAAGTAGTACATTAATGTAATCAGGGTTGTTTCCCCTCCACCATGGTACTCTCAGATTACATAGCAAAAAACTGCTGACACATTTCCATTAATAAGCTATATGTGTGCATTCATGAGGGAAAACACAATATATTTCCATTTTACAACTTGTATCATGCATTATCACCAGTTTTATTCTCTGCAGGTTACATCTCTAATTTTTAGATTTCATTGAATTAGTGAATGGAGACTTGCAACTATGATGTTTCCAATATAGAGTATTCTAAAGCATGAGCGATTCCTGCTCTTCTGTCTCTGTAGCATGTTTATAAGCAGCATCATATTGATCAGTACTAAGCAGTGTAGTTGTGATCACAGCTATTTGTTATGATTACAGCTATTTGGTGAGATAAACACTACAAAACAGTAAAAATCTTCTCTGTTTTCCATTCTGCTTCTCTATCTCACTCTTCTCTTCCTCTATAGACTGTGGCCCTGATTGAGGGTGTGTGCTGAAGTCATACAAAATACTAGATGTAGTAGTTTTTGATGTGGGGTGTATTTATTTTTTGCGTCAACCAATTTGAGTAAGACTGAAAATTTTGTTATGAAAGTTATTATTATTAACCTTACTTTCATGTCATGAATTAAAAAAATGTTCTATGAAACTCAGTCATGTCAAAATTTAGCAAATTGTTCTTATGTTCATGAGATATTAAATAAAATCTTCCTTTTCAAAAAGGGTCCACTTATTTATGCTGAGCACTGTGTATATTTATTTACACAGTACTATGCAGTTGCTGAATATAATATTTTAATATTCTAATATTTTTCACTATGCAGCTACATAGTCTCACAGTCTCACAGTATGGCCTGTGTATATCTCACCTTCTTATCAGTGTCAACAAGTCATTCTACTCATGGTTCTTTTGTGGGATTGGACTAGATGGCTAACCTCTGCTCTCTATATGTATTAATACGCCTTTTGCACATAAGAGTCTAATCACTGGATGTCTTTCCCTTAGGCCACTTTTAGTAGATACTAACTACAGATGGGCGGATTGATTTGTGAGGACTCTGGTTCATTGGCCATGTCAGTAGACTTTGGCCATGAGAAGGAAGGCTCCATAATCTCTTACCTTCCAAGATCCTTGGTGGATCTTTTGATAAGCCATGGTGGCTTAGCAAGGTCATTGCAGCTTGAATCAAATCAAACACCTGAAAGAGAAATCACCTACACGTTTTCAGAACTTCAGTCAACCACCCATTAAAATGAGGAATTCAGCCTACCTGTGCACACTCAAAGGCCTCTAAAGTATCGGCATGGCTTACCTCTATGAAACATAATAAATATATCGGCTCAAGAGCTCACAGCTATGCTTCTGATGTGATCTATGCTTGCATGTTGATACAGATAGATGTAGTGGAGTGAATTTTGAGAGATCAGTGTTGACAAGTCAGGGGTCAAGGATATGTCAACCCCCACCTCGCCTCCTAAACTTGCTATCCACTCTGAAAAAGCAGCTCAACTAGGCCTGTTAGAACATAGCCCATTATGCACTTGGAGATAGAAGAGGGAAAGAGAAATGAGGAGCAGGGAGAGGAAACAGGCAGAGGGAGAAATAAAAAGATAGAGGTAAGCTTTCTAGCAAGCCTTTTACCTCACCCAAAGCTGATTCACATCCAGACAGATCAGTACTTTAATATAATATCCTCAGTGCTGCTTCTGCCTGTCTCAGTTGGCTAAAAAATGGATGCAGAGCAGAAATATATTTTTGTGTGCTGTGTATTGGGAAGATCACAGCAGCTAGTCTTCTCTCACCAGCTCATAGTCAATTGTAAATAAAGAGCCTACGCAGAGGAAAACTGGTATAAATGCAGGATACAAGATATACAATGGCCAGAAATCATGTTATTCCTCATATAAACACCAAGACAGCTTACTTGAAAATGTTCTTGTTTTATATTTCCTTTTTAAAGCACACAAGTGCTGTAAACCATGGTGTGATTGATCATCAAAATAGGAAAACAAAGAGTAGAAGACCGAAATCAATTGGCTGCTTTCTTCTAAACTGTGATACTCTGCAATTTTAAGCTAATTCCACACACAGGAGCTCTGAAATACACTGATTAAATAGGACCACCCCTAACACTAATGGTCCTAAGCATGGATGTCCACCTATATTCTAATCTTGTGTAGCGGGGTGAAATCTATGTAAACTGAAAGAAGTACAGTATATATAGTAGAATTTATTTCTCTCTGGAGATGATGCTGCCACCTGCTGACTGCATTTATTATAGATTTGGTATATAACAGGTTCAGTATGGTTATTTTATGTCCC
Source organism: Oophaga sylvatica (assembly GCA_033576555.1). Classification (NCBI taxonomy): domain Eukaryota; kingdom Metazoa; phylum Chordata; class Amphibia; order Anura; family Dendrobatidae; genus Oophaga; species Oophaga sylvatica. The sequence continues at coordinate 136,469,925 of JARQOD010000004.1, read as the reverse complement.
AAATGCAAAATGAATCCTCAAAATTCAGTAGCATAGGGGAGAGGTATTTCAAAACACTTTTCGAAAGCTTTGATTGGCATCTTTTAAATATTTGGTTGCTGGGGGCAGGGCTTTGTAGGCTTCTTTGAAAATATATTGGTCACAAAAAAAGCCTCCTTAGCTGGAAAGCCACCTACCTGGAAATCCTCAGTAAACTATTTATATGATTTGGCTTTACAAATAACTGTAAGGTTCTTTCCCATAATAATTTCTGTTAATCATGTGAAGTTGGACTTGTAGCTGCTGAAATTAAGATGGGTGCTGGGAATAAGGAATACATCTTGGGAATTGTTAGGTGATGAATCAGGAGTAACGTACTGTGAAACAAAGATGCATTTAAGAGGAGCCTGTTAGCATGTTTTTATACCCCAAACTAACATCATAATGTGAAGTCCCTGTAATGTTAATTACATCTGTACCTTTGTTTTATGTGCCCATGTCTCTGTTTTAAACCCATTAGTGATTTTTTATGCAAGTGCATGGGGCTTGGCCTGCACTTACTGCTCTCTGTATTCTCTCTCTCTTTCCTCGTCTGTTGTCGGCCTCCTGTCAGACTTATAGATTACATTTCTATGTGACCTGCTCCCCGCCTGAGATCCTGGTCAGATTTGTAAGTGGTGAGGTAAGTATATATATGCGTTTCTTTTAACCTTTTGCCAGCCACTAATCTCTCTAGTCAATGCCACTGCTCCCTAACTGCTTTCCAATACCTCTTAACTTTTTAAGAGCAGAAAGAGAGACAGATCATGCGGCGCACACAGATTGCAGAGGCAAATTTTGGCCATGCCTCTTGCCACACCTCAATCCATGCCCATTTACTATTTCTTACTACCCTTTCAGGAGGAGACGTTAAAGGGACCCCCGAGACTACAGGGCGTAAACCCAAATCGGGGACTGTCCACTGTATCTGGGAAAGTTGGGACTAGACATGAGGAGATCGATTCACAGTTAGTGCTACCTGGCAACTTGAGGTACTTGTGGTACCATGTTCTTTCCATTTGATTATAATGGATTTGATGGTGATGGTGTTTGGCAAGTGGTGCCTCTTGCTTAATGGTGATGCAGCCTCTGTGGCCTTTCAGAAAAGGTGTCTATATACTGACAACCCATATGACACTTAGATTGTGCACGGGTGGACTTCCTTTCACTAAGCATGCAACTTATAAAGTTAATGCTTGCACAAGAAATTTTTAGGGGCTTCAAAGCAAAAGTGGGTGAACAGATATGCACATGCCGTTTTTTAGCTATTTGATCCCATAAATGTAATTTATGCCTATACCTTATTAACTTCACTTCACCAACTTAGAGTATTTAGTGCTGATATATTGCACACAAATTATATTGAAAAAATATTTAAACACAGGTTATAATGTAACGAAATAGGAAATAATCCAAGGGGTTGAATACGTTCTCAAGCCACTGTACACTTGTTAGTCTGTAAAAAAATGCTTTTTTGACAACATCTCAGATAACAGCCCTTGTGAATGATGCATACATCAACTGCCCAGAGGAGATTGTGAAAACTAGGCCTTTATGGTAAAATTGCTGCAAAAAAATCACTACTGTTCACAAACAAGAAGAAGAGGCATATTTGGGCCAAACAACACAAGTACTGCACAATAGATCAGTGGACTGTGTTCTGATAAGTCAAAATTTGTGAACTTGAAATCAATCGCTATGTCTTGTGGTGCTCACCATGACGCATGTTTTTCTGGTGACACTTTTGATGATTGATTGGAAATTCAAGGCACACTTAGCCAGTATGACTACTACCGCATTCTGCAATAAAATGCCGACCCACCTGGTTTACACTCAACAAAACTATCAATATCATTCACCTCCCTCCAGGCTATGTAAACACTATCTGATCAATAAGAAAAGGGATGGTGTGCTGCATCAGATGACCTGGACTCCCAATAACTTAACCTCAAGCAAATTGAGATGGTTTGGAGTGAGTTAGACTGGAGCATCCAAGTGCTCAGTACCTCTGTGAACTCCTTCAAGACTGTTAGAAATCTATTCTAGTTGACTACCCTATGAAGCTGCTTGAGATAATGTTAAGGGTTTGTAAATAGTGATGAGCGAACGTGCCCGCCACTACTCGTTACTCGCCCGAGTATCACAGTACTCGGTGTACTCGGCGAGCACCAAGCATTTCCGGGATTACTCGGCAGGAACTTGGGTCTCCACCCAGGTTTTTTGGCGGACTTTACAGACCTAATCATGATACAGGGATTGCCTGCCAGGCAATGAAACATCACAGTCATCTTTGTTGAGGTCGAGCAGTGATTGGCTGGCTGCACAGCATCATCAGGAGTATAAGAGACCGGACGCCGACCTGCTCGCCACATTCAGCTCCAGCTTGAGATAGTGTAGGGAGAGCTGCGGCTGAGATAGGGTCAGATTTGGGGATTTCTTAGTCAGTGTGGGGTCTACCATCCTAAACTACTCAAATCCAGCTAAACCAACAGTCCTTCTAAGGACTAATTCCGGAGTATATAGCTTCCAGTGTTAGGTAGACAGGGTAGTGTACATCGCTCTATACACATCAGTGCAAGGCCTGCAGGTACTATTTGTGTGTATATAGATCATAGCATACATCAAGAGGGTCCATTCCCTTCCTGTGTTCTGGAAGTTAGCCCAAAAATAAAAAACAACAAGGCACACATTTGTCATAGTGGTATCGCCGTGCCAGCGGATATCTGTGCGTGCTCAAAGTTTGGCCAGTTTACAGCAGTTTTTTTTTTGTCCTGGGTGTCACTGAACTTATATACAGCAGTATTTCACCAAAAAATTAAAAAAAATCCAGGCCACACATTTGTCATACTGGTATCTCTGTGGCAGCCTAATATCTGTGTGTGCTCAAAGTTTGACCAGTTTACGGCAGTTTTCTTTTTTTTGTCCTGGGTATCACAGTACTTATATATAGCAGTATTTACACAAAAAAACAAGAAAAAAACACACATTAATCTTAGTGGTATCGCCGTGCCAGCTGATATCTGTGCGTGCTCAAAGTTTGGCCAGTTTACAGCAGTTTTCTTTTTTTGTCATGGGTGTCACAGTACTGATATACAGCACTAGTTAACCCAAAAATAAAAAAAACAAGGCACACATTTGTCATGGTGATATCGCCGTGCCAGCTGATATCTGTGAGTGCTCAAAGTTTGGCCAGTTTACGGCAGTTTTTCTTTTTGTCCTGGGTGTCACTGAACTTACATTCAGCAGTATTTCACCAAAAAATAAAATAAAAAAAAAACAGGCCACACATTTGTTGTACTGGTATCTCCGTGGCAGCTGATATCTGTGTGTGCTCAAAGTTTGGCCAGTTTACAGCAGTTTTCTTTTTTTTTTGTCCTGGGTGTCACTGTACTTATATACAGCAGTATTTTGCCAAAAAATAAAAAAAAATACAGGCCACGCATTTGTCATACTTAGAGATGAGCGAAACAGGTCGGTCAGATTCAAAAGTCGCTGACTTTCGCCAAAGTCGGGTTTCGTTGGCCGAAACTTTGGAGGGCGTCATAGTGTCTATAAAAGCCCTCACCGCCGACCTCCATTTTACTTCTGCCGATATTAACAGTATGGAGAGGTTGCTGACGCTGTTTATCAGTAGGGAGAGAGTTAGGGCAGGAAAGAGAAGTTCTTCTGTGCTTGTGCTGTTAGCAATTGTGCTGTACAGTTAGTGTGCAGTGACAGGGGAGGATTTTCTTGTGTGCAGCAGCGCTGGTTATTAGGCTGCCTGATAGCTGTATTGCTGTGTGTACACTGCTGTGCAGACTGCTTTTTACACAGCACTAATACTTTGATTCTTTTTTTCTGCACACTTACCGACCGTTCATTTTTTCCCACACCGTATAGAGCTGTACGCTCCTCACACACTACCGTGTACCAGCTGGTATCACAGACAAATACATGCTGACTATCTGTGTGTGACTCCAGAAATATATACGGAGATTGCAATTTTCCCCTACACCGTATACAGCTGTCCGCTTCTGATACAGTACAGTATATCTGCTCTTTGTATTACGGTCAAATCCATACTGAGTGAGCGTCTGTGTCAGACTCCGGAAATATATATGGAGATTTACAATTTTCCCCTACACCGCCTACAGCTGTAAGCTTCTGAGACCGTACCGTATATCTGCTCTTTGTATTACGGTCAAATCCATACTGAGTGAGCGTCTGTGTGTGACTCCGGAAATATATACGGAGATTGCAATTTTCCCCTACACCGTATACAGCTGTACGCTTCTGAGACAGTACCGTATATCTGCTCTTAGTATTACGGTCAAATCTATACTGAGTAGTGTTGAGCGATACTGCTCGATATCTAAAAATATCGTATCGGAATGGTATCGCCGATATCACTAAATATCGTCGATATCCGATTCCGATACCGGAAGTCCCATGTAAGTCTATGGGAACAAAATAACGCAACAAAAAAAAACCTTTCTTTCGTTGTAAACACAAAATATACACACATAGAATACATATATATATATATATATACATGTCATTGTGACATATATATATACATATATTTATAGTTTATACACTTCTACATAGTAAAATAGACTCTGATTCAATTGCCGGGTAAAGCCGTGACATACCCCATAGAAGTCGACGGGCTCGGTGCCGAGTACCCCCAAAACCTCTGGCTCTGTGCGACTCAACTTGGGCGTCACGAACAGGATTCTGTAGCTCGCTATAAGCGAGTCCTGTGTGCCTAAATTGAACTGGTTTTGTGCTTGAGAATTGCTAAAATCATCAGAGAATGTATTTGCCATTTTTCCGCCATATCTGCGTCACGACGAGGCACTGGTGAAGAAGAAGGGCGTGCTCTTCGTGGGTGTACACTCATTCAGTGGCGCAAAAACGATGGCCGACCACTCTAAATGGTACTGCAATGTAAGATCGTGCCCCACAGCTCTTCAATTCCGCCTCCTCATCCTCCTCAGTGTGCGGAAACTAACACAAAGGTCCCGCCTCACTACAAAAGAGGGGCCCTCTCCAGATGCTAATGACACATGTGACTTGGCAGAGATGGCTAATGGACACGAGCAGAAGTGTGAAGGGATGGAGCAGTCAGAGCTCTCCCCCCACGGAAGCGACCCGATCGCCACGGAACCACCGTTGGGCACCCGGCCTGGAAACCCTCCTACGCTGCAAGAAGCGGAGGATACCCTAAGAGGCCTGGCCCGGCACCGGGAGGAGGTCGCCAGGATGGAAGCCAGCTGGCGTGCCCTAAAACTAAACTTGGAGCGGCGCCAATCCCTCTTACCTGAAGTGTCTGTACCGGAAGGTGAGGCACCCGTTCTAGTAGAGGAGACCGTGCGGGCATCCCAGCCCTTGCAATGTGATCCGGTTGACGTTGTCGCAGTGGAGGCACCCGTTCCTGCAAAAAACTCTGCACCGGCAGCACCCCAGATCCCGCTGTCTGCCCCCATCGCTGAGACAGAATAAGCGACACCCGTCCTCATGGAGGAGGCCGCGCAGGCACCAGAGGTCTACCTGTCTGTACCGGAGCCCCGACTGTCATCTGTTCCAGAGCCGGCTGCTTCCTCCGCAGGTGGGCGCCGCCGGGACTGGGGGGCGCCAGGAGAGCTGCCGCAAACCGGACATCGTAAGCTGCAGTTTGATGGTGGAGACATGGAGATGCTGGTGGAGGAGAATTACAACCGGCGTCAGGAGGAAGAGTGGAGACGTTGGGAGCGGGAAGCAGAGCGACAAAGGGAGCAGCAAGAATCCCAAAAGCTTCGGCAACGTAACCTGGAGAAGGACCGGGCAGATAAGGACCGGATGAGAAAAGATAAAGGTACCCTGTGGGAGCCGCGGCGTAAGGGTGCAGTACGGAGCTTTAAATTGAAAGGTGGTTGGGGCTTCATCCAGGAGCCTGGACTTTATTTAGAAGTGTTTGTGACCCGGCAGGACGTGGAGGCTCACCTCCCAGAAGGACACCCGGGGAGGGACCTGTTGCCAGGAGACTTGGTGACTTACACCCGACACTGGGGTTACAATGGATGGTACGCCCTAAATGTTACCAGGTGCGACCCCTACTCCCAAGAGTGTCAGGAACCTGTGAGACCCTCGGAGCCTTCAGCCTCCCACATCCAGGCCTCTGCACAAGTGCCCACCCCACGCCGTAAATCTCCCCAGCCTCCCTCAGTGGTCTCCTCAGCAGCCCCAGCTATGGACATGATAACTATAGCTGGCCCGTACCCGGCGCCTGTTAGGCCCCCTGGGGTTCGTTCAGTCCGGGACATAGGGCTCCAGACCCGGAGGGAGATGAAAGAGGTGGCCACACAGACACAGATAGCGGGTCACGACTTGACTGTACAGGCCACATGACGTCATCAGGTCCTGGTGGTCCTTGGTGTCTCGGATGTTTGGCAAGCATCAGAAGAGTACCAGGTGGTACCTGGAACACCCCTGCCAAAGAATTATAAATAACCCGGACAGGGTCCCTGTATGTAAATAGTTAAATATGTAAATAGTTAAATTGTTGATGTACCCGGACGGGTGAATGTTCATAAAAAAAATTTTTAATTTAATAAAAAACACAACACAGTTTTCATTACTTTTATTACAGTCTCATCCTGCGACGCCATCGATCTCCTGTAAAAAAATGGAAAAAAAAAACAGCAGTATACCACCTGTCCGACGCAGTCCATAGTAACGAGTGTCCCACGACGATCCAGCTCTGCTACATCAGAATGACAGGCAGAGCCTGTCATCCCGACGCAGCACAGCTGATTACCTGCTTCCCCGGCGGTGACGTCATCGGACTGCTTTACGGCCGGGATTACCCTGCAGTAGAGTTGAGCGATACTTTCCGATATCCTAAAGTATCGGAATCGGAATGGTACCGCCGATATCACTAAAATATCGGCGATACCCGATACCGATACCGGAAGTCCCATGTAAGTCTATGGAACAAAATATCGCAACTAAAAAAACCCCATTCTTTCCTTGTAAACAGTAAATATACACACATAGAATACATATATATATATATACATGTCATTGTGACATATATATATATATACATATATGTATAGTTTATACACTTCTACATAGTAAAATATCCTCTGATTTAATTGCCGGGTAAAGCCGGCTTCAGTGAAAAGACAGAAGCACCCGACATGAAATGACACTTGGTGTACATAGGGTTAACCATGTCTTTTCATGTCGTTTGCTATCTGATTTGCACAAACAATTAAATCAGACTATGTGTGCAAAATTTCACACCTGTAGGGGTTAATTAAAGGTGTAAATTCGTTGTAAAAAAAACGGACTTTTTTGCTACAAATTTACACCTTTAATTAACCCCTACAGGTGTGAAATTTTGCACACATAGTTTGATTTAATTGTTTGTGCAAATTAGATAGCAAAGGACATGAAAAGACATGGTTAACCCTATGTACACCAAGTGTCATTTCATGTCGGGTCACCCAACATGAAATGACACTTGGTGTACATAGGGTTAACCATGTCTTTTCATGTCCTTTGCTATCTAATTTGCACAAACAATTAAATCAGACTATGTGTGCAAAATTTCACACCTGTAGGGGTTAATTAAAGGTGTAAATTCGTTGTAAAAAAACTGACTTTTTTGCTACGAATTTACACCTTTAATTAACCCCTACAGGTGTGAAATTTTGCACACATAGTCTGATTTAATTGTTTGTGCAAATTAGATAGCAAAGGACATGAAAAGACATGGTTAACCCTATGTACACCAAGTGTCATTTCATGTCGGGTTCTGCATTTTCACAAAAGCCGGCAATTGAATTAGCGGCTATTATACTATGTAGAAGTGTATGAACTACAAATATAAATATATATATATGTGTCACAAATTCAAATGACATGTATATATATATATGAGGTGTAAAATTGCTGAAAAAAAATGCGTGGGCTCCCGCCCTATTTTCGCAACCAGACAGACAAAGCCAGTGAGTGGGGGCAGATAATAATAGCCCAGAGAGGGACCATTATTTTTGCCCCCCCCCGGCTACTAACATCTGCCCCCAGACACCCCAGGAAAGACAAATCTATAATTAGATTCGCCCTTTCTGGCACTTTGCCCGTCTATTCCCATTGCCCTGTAGCGGTGGCGAATGGGTTAATATGGGGTTATAGCCACCTTGCTATTGAAAGGTGACCTTAAGCCAGGTTAATAATTGATAGCTGTCAATTAGACAACTATCAATTATTAATCCTATTGCATGAAATAAAAATAAAACACACACACTTTAATTAAAAATCATTTTAATGAAATAAAGACACATGTTTTTGACCATCTTTTATTTTACTGCAAAAACCATTTCCTGTAATAAAAATAAAATAAAAAAGCAAAATTATTCTTACCTATCCCATGCACAGTCAGGTCCCACGGTGTAATCCTTCAGAAAGGGTTAATGTTTACTGCAGGGACCGCAGCTAATGCTGCAGCCTCACAGTAAACCCCAAATGAATGAGTTCCTCTCCTGCCTGACAGGAGAGTAAAGGCTGGGTGTCACATAACGATACACCAGCGATCCCGACAACGATATGCACTTGTCAGGATCGCTGGTGTATCGCTACATGATCGCTGCTGAGCTGCCAAACAGGCAGCTCAGGCAGCGATCTGGGACAGCGACACTGCGGGTAACATCGCTTAAGGGCCCGTCTCACATAGCGATATCGCTACCGAGATCGCTGCTGAGTCACTAGTTTTGTGACGCAGCAGCGAGCTCACCAGCGATATCGCTGTGTGTGACATTCAGCGACGATCAGCCCCCCTGCCGGGTATCGCTGATCGTCGCAGAAATGTCAGGACCTTTTTTGATCGCTGGTTTCCCTCTGACAGGCACGCATCGCTGCGTGTGACAGGCGGGAGACCAGCGATCCGCTGGTAACCAAGGTACACAGCGGGTTTCCAGGCACCGCGCAGCGCTTGGAAACCCGCTGTGTACCTTGGATACCAGCTCCCTGCATCAGGGCGCTGGTATCCAAGGTACACAGCGGGTTTCTAGGCACAGCCCCGCGCCTGGAAACCCGCTGTGTACCTTGGTTACCAGCGGATCGCTGGTCTCCCGCCTGTCACACGCAGCGATGTGTGCCTGTCAGCGGGAAACCAGCGATCAAAAAAAGGTCCTGACATTTCAGCGACGATCAGCGATACCCGGCAGGGGGGCTGATCGTCGCTGAATGTCACACACAGCAATATCGCTGGTGAGCTCGCTGCTGCGTCACAAAACTAGTGACTCAGCAGCGATCTCGGTAGCGATATCGCTATGTGAGACGGGCCCTTAAGTGGAAAGCTTAATTGATTGCTTTCCACTTTCACTTCAGGTCAGCCAGGGACACCATCAGTGACGTCAGAGGGAACTGATTAACAAAAATAGGGGTTCCCTTCGAAAAAAAAATGGCGTGGGGTCCCCCTATTTTTGTTAACCAGCCAGATGAAGCAGACCGCTGAGGCCTGGATTTTCAGGCTGTTAAGGAGCCAAGATCCATGGACCTTGCCAGCCTGATAATACCAGGCCACAGCAGTCTGCATATCTTGGCTGATTAACAAAAATAGGGGATCCCCTCGAAAAAAATTGGCGTGGGGTCCCCCCTATTTTTGTTAACCAGCCAGATGAAGCAGACCGCTGAGGCCTGGATTTTCAGGCTGTTAAGGAGCCAAGATACATGGACCTTGCCAGCCTGATAATACCAGGCCACAGCAGTCTGCATATCTTGGCTGATTAACAAAAATAGGGGATCCCCTCGAAAAAAATTGGCGTGGGGTCCCCCCTATTTTTGTTAACCAGCCAGATGAAGCAGACCGCTGAGGCCTGGATTTTCAGGCTGTTAAGGAGAAAAGATCCATGGACCTTGCCAGCCTGATAATACCAGGCCACAGCAGTCTGCATATCTTGGCTGATTAACAAAAATAGGGGATCCCCTCGAAAAAAATTGGCGTGGGGTCCCCCCTATTTTTGTTAACCAGCCAGATGAAGCAGACCGCTGAGGCCTGGTTTTTCAGGCTGGTAAGGATCCAATATCCATGGACCTTGCCAGCCTGATAATACCAGGCCACAGCAGTCTGCTTAGCTTGGCTGGTTAACAAAAATAGGGGATCCCCTCGAAAAAAAAACGGCGTGGGGATCCCCCCTATTTTTGTTAACCAGCCAAGTAAAATGCAGACTGCTGCGGCCTGGTATTAAAAGACTGTCAAGGCCCATGGATTTTGGCCCTCAACAGCCTGATAATACCAGGCTACAGCAGCCCCACATTTGGCGCATCAAAAGATGTGCCAATTGTGGCACTTTACCCGGCTCTTCCCACTTGCCCTGTAGCGGTGGCAAGCGGGGTAATAAGGGGTTAATGTCACTGTTGATTGCACGGTGACAATAAGCCCGGTTAATAATGGAGAGGCGTCAATAAGACACCGATCCATTATTAATCCCAAAGTTATTAAATGTTTAAAAAAAAGACACAGCAAGAAAAAAGTCTTTTAATGAAATAAAAGAGACAACACAGTTTTCATTTTTTTTATTACTCTCTCATTCCTGCGACGCCATCGATCTCCTGTAAAAAAAGAAAAAAAAACAAACCAACAGTATACCACCTGTCCGACGCAGTCCATAACGACAGTCCCACGACGATCCAACTCTGCTACATCGCAATGACAGGCAGAGCCTGTCATCGCGACGCAGCACAGCTGATTACCTGCTTCCCCGGCGGTGACGTCATCGGACTGACTGCTTTACGGCCGGGATTACCCAGCAGTCACTGCAGTTATCGCGAGAAACTGCATGTGACCGCCGGGGAAAGAAGATGGCGGCCATGAAGCAGTCCAGGCCGTGACCGCCGGAGATCTTCTGCCAGGTAAGTGCCGCTGACTCCTGACAGACCCAACCGACGGACACTGACAGTGACAGTGACAATCCCGATTCCGGTATCCGATAAGACGAAAATATCGGAACTCGGAATCGGAATTCCGATACAGCCAATATCGGCCGATACCCGATATTTGCAGTATCGGAATGCTCAACCCTACCCTGCAGTCACTGCAGTTATCGCGAAAAACTGCATGTGACCGCCAGGGAGAAGATAATGGCGGCCATCAAGCAGTCCAGGACGTGACCGCCGGAGATCTTCTGCCAGGTAAGTGCCGCTGACTCCTGACAGACCCGACCGACGGACACTCAGAGTGACAGTGACAAATCCGATTCCGGTATCCGATATGACGAAAATATCGGTACTCGGAATCGAAAGCCCGATACAGCTAATATCGGCCGATACCCGATATTTGCAGTATCGTATCGCTCAACACTAATACTGAGTGATCGTCTGTGTGTGACTCCGGAAATATATACGGAGATTTAAATTTTCCCCAAAACCGTATACAGCTGTCCGCTTCTGATACAGTACCGTATATCTGCTCTCTGTATTACGGTCAAATCCATACTGAGTGAGCGTCTGTGTGTGACTCCGGAAATATATACGGAGATTTAAATTTTCCCCTATGCAATATACAGCTATACGCTTCTCATACAGTACCATATATCTGTTGGTATTTTTGGTACATTTTCCCAAACATGAGGAAATATGGTGGAAGAGGCCGCGGATGTGGGCAGGGGGTGCCAGCTGGGAATGATGGTGGTGGTGGTGGTGCATCTGCTGGTAGTGCCAAAAGCCCAATAGCACCTAAGGCAGGAGGTGTTGAGCTTGCGTCATCGTCTGGCTCCAGAAGACCTGGAAGGCTCCCTTTTCTGGGAGTAGGTAAACCGCTTTTAAAGCCAGAGCATCAGGAACAGGTTTTGGCTTACATTGCCGAAACAGCCTCCAGCTCTATCGCCTCCTCTTCTGAAGTTTCAAAAAATGCAGGCACTGAGTCGTCAGTGCAGGCTTCTGGTCAGGAACAAACACCATTCCTTGTGTCCTTCACCCCCACCAAAAGAGAAGGATGCGGCAGGCCACACTTCAGATTACTCCATGGAGCTCTTTTCACTTACCATGCCTGGGTTATCAAGTCAAATCCTGAATTCCCCAGTCCAAGATGAATATGACATGGCGTGCACTGATGCAAAGACACTGCTATCTGATTCTGCTGATACATTCACCCAGAGCACTACATTGCCCTCGCAGTCTACTGAGCCAGAATCTGACCCTGATGAAACTCAGGTGCCCCTTCCCGCATACTCTAACACCTTACACGGTGACACAGAGAAAGGTGCAGATGAAATTGAAGAGGAGGTGATGGATGACCAAGTTGTTAACCCGGATTGGCATCCATTGGGGAAGAGGGTGCCGCTGGCAATAGCTCAGAAGAGGAGGAGGAACCGCGGCAGGCATCGACATCGCAGCTGCGGTTATCTGGCAGGCTCGTAGCAGTCTAAAAACATGTTAAAAAAAAACAAAAAGAGTTGCAGGACAGCTTGGCCAGACGGTCAAATTAGCACAGCGTGCAAGCCCTGAGAATTTATCCCATAGTAGGAAGACTGCAGTGTGGCACTTTTTTGACCAAAATCCTATTGATGAGGCAAATGTTATCTGTAAGAAGTGCGGAAAGACCTTTCACCGAGGGAAAAATGTCTGAAAATTGAATACCAGTTGCATGCTTAGACATTTAAACATCATGCACTTGCAAGCGTGGACGGACTACAAAACCTCATTGGCTTTGAACGCCTACATTGCCAAACTGATCTCATTAGAGATGATGCCCTTCCGTTTGGTTGAAAGCGCAGCGTTCTGAGAGCTCATGGCCTACGTTGTCCCACGCTGTGACCTACCCAGTTGGCACTTCTTTTCTAGAAAAGCCATCCCTGCCCCCACCTGCATGTGAAAGACCGCATTGTCCATGCACTCAAACAATCAGTGAGTGGAAAGGTGCACCTCACACCAGATGCATGGGCCAGTAGGCATGGCCAGGGCCATTACGTGTCCATCACTGCGCACTGGGTTAATGTGATGGATGCAGGGTCCACAGGGGACAGCGGCGTTGGGACAGTGCTGCCTAGCCCACGGAATAGGCATCAGTTGGCTGTAGGTGTTCGACCCTCCACCTCCTCCTCCAGAAGCAAAAGCTTGTCGACAGAGCGCAGTCAAATAAGCACTCCATCCGCAGCTGCCAGTGTTGCACACGAGGTGTCCCACTATCGACCAGCTAGTGGTAAGCGTCAGCAGGCTGTTTTAAAGATGATGTCTTTGGGCGACAAAAGACACACTGCAGAGGTAATGGCCGACAACTTGCAACGAGAAACTGAGTTATGGCTGGGCAGTCTGCATCTTGAGCCAGGCAACGTAGTCAGTGATAACGGCCGTAATTTTGTGGCGGCCATAGCCCTGGCAAAACTCAGACACATACCTTGCCTGGCTCATACCCTGAACCTAGTGGTGCAGTGCTTCATAAATAATTATCCGGAGTTACCAGCCCTGCTCCAGAAGGAGAGAAGACTGTGCTCGCACATCCGTCGCTCGCCCGTAGACTCCAGTCATATGCAGAGGCTGCAGCGATCGCTCCACCTCCCCAAGCACCGCCTAATCATAGACGTTGCAACAATGTGGAACTCCACCATGCACATGGTTGAGAGGCTGTGCGAACAGAGGCAGGCTGTAATGCATTTGTGGGAGGATCCACGGGCAGGCAGTTTGAGGGCGTACATGGAGATATCGGGTGTGCAGTGGTCAAAACTGAAAGACCTCTGTAAAATCCTCCAGTGTTTTGAGGAATGCACACGGCTGGTAAGCGCAGACGACGCCATCATGAGCATGAGCATCTCACTTATGCGTCTGCTCATGCTAACTTTGACGCACATTAAGGATCAGGCATCTGCAGCGGAGGAGGAGGAGGAGGAGGGAAGCCTGAATGACAGTCAGGCATTGTCTGCTCAGGGAACTGTCCTGGACGAGGTGGAGGAAGAGGAAGAGGAGGAGGAGGATGAGGGGGATGATTATTTTGGGGAGGATGATACTTCTCAGGGGGCAAGAGAAAATGTTGGCTTGCCAAGCTCAGGTACAGGGTTTTTGTGTGAATGGAGGGATGTGGATTTGGCAGAAAGTGCTCCTCCACCACTGGCAGTGCATCATTGACACATAGAACATTGGCCCACATGTGTGATTATGTCTTGCGGATCCTAAAAAGGGACCCCCGCATTGCCAAAATTATGAAGGATGATGACTACTGGTTGGCCAGCATCCTCAATCCACGCTATAAAGGCAAATTACAGAGCATCATGCCACAGGAGAACCTAGAGCTAATATTGGCGAACAAACAAGCAACTCTGGTAAACCGTTTGTTAGAGGCATTCCAGCACACAGCAGCGGTGCAGGTTCTACCACGAGCCGTACTGGGCCAAATGGAAGAGGTGTTCATGGTGCACACAGCCAAAGTGGGGATGGAGGCAGGGGTTTCATGACCATGTTGTGGACTGATTAACGCTCACATGACTGAATACTGAATCGATTGCAACAGACAGGAGACAACAGTTGTCAACTATGGTTCAAAATTACCTCTCCTCCCCTATCGATGTTCTCCCTCACATTCATTCCCCTTTGACTACTGGGCCTGTAAACTGGACACCTGGCCTGAATTGGCACAATATGCCTTACAGGAGCTCACTCGCCCTGCTGGTAGTGTGCTATCAGAAAGAATCTTCAGTGCTGCTGGATCAATCCTGACAGAAAGAAGGACCTGGCTGTTGACGCAAAATGTAGGTGATCACACCTTCATTAAAATGAACCATGCCTGGATTTCAAAGGATTTTGTACCACCTTCCCCTGATGACACATAGGTTGCCAGCAAAATGGCTCGCTTTGTCCTCCTCTTCCTCCGACTTCTCCAATTTCTCTATTTGCAGCTGCTGAACATCCAGTCTACACCTCAACATATGCCACTTTTTCCACCTCCCTAACTGGACTGTCTCCCCCCCAGTGCTGGCGTCAGCACGTGGCACACTCGAGCATGTGCCGGGTCCCTGAGCAGGTGGGGGGCCCACTCTGCATCAGAGACACCGGTGTACTATGAGAGGCCCTGTGCCAGTTCCCGGCGCTCACGAGTGTGCCCCTCTGCTTGCTCAGGGCCCCAGCACTTGCAATACTTACCTTTCCCTGCTCCATCGCTGTGACATCTTCTGCGTTTCCTGACAGTGACATTCAGGTCAGAGAGTGCGATGACGTCACGTCTGTGCGCCCTCTGCCTGAACAGTCACAGTGCAGAGAGCTGGAATATGGCGACGCTGAGGAGTCCAGAGTAGAGCAGTGCCCAGCGAGGAGAGGGATTTCATTTTTTTTAATTGTTGGAGCAATATATGGGGAGCATTATACACTGGAGAATTATATATGGGGCCCATCATACACTTGAGCATCATAGATAGGGCCCAATATACACTGGAGCATCATCTATGGGGCACATCATATACTGGAGCATCATATGGGGCCCATTATATATGGCTCATTATATGGGGCACATTATATTTGGAGCATCACATGGAGACCATTATATATAGTAACATAGTAACATAGTAACATAGTTATTAAGGTTGAAGGAAGACTTTAAGTCCATCTAGTTCAACCCATATCCTATCCTAACCTGCCCTAACATGTTGATCCAGAGGAAGGCAAAAAAAACCCAAGTGGCAAACAGTAAGCTTCACATTGGGGAAAAAAATTCCTTCCCGACTCCACATACGGCAATCAGACTAGCTCCCTGGATCAACGCTGTATCTAGGAAACTAGTGAATATAGCCTGTAATATTATACTTTTCAAGAAAGGCATCCAGTCCCCTCTTAAATTTTAGTAAGGAATCACTCATTACAACATTAGACGGCAGAGAGTTCCATAGTCTCACTGCTCTTACAGTAAAGAATCTGCATCTGTGATTATGGCTAAACCTTCTTTCCTCCAGACGTAGAGGATGCCCCCTCGTCCCCGTCACAGGTCTAAGAGTAAAAAGATCATTAGAAAGGTCTTTGTACTGTCCCCTCATATATTTGTACATTGTAATAAGATCACCCCTAAGCCTTCGTTTTTCCAAACTAAATAACCCCAAGTGTAATAACCTGTCTTGGTATTGCAGACCCCCCAGTTCTCTAATAACCTTGGTCGCTCTTCTCTGCACCCGCTCCAGTTCAGCTATGTCTTTCTTATACACCGGAGACCAGAACTGCACACAGTATTCTAAGTGTGGTCGCACCAGTGACTTGTATAGAGGTAAAATTATGTTCTCCTCATGAGCATCTATGCCTCGTCTAATGCATCCCATTATTTTATTTGCCTTGGCAGCAGCTGCCTGACATTGGCCACTAAATTTGAGTTTGTCGTCCACCCATACACCCAAGTCTTTTTCAGTGACAGTTTTGCCCAGTGTTTTACAATTAAGCACATAATTATACATCTTATTTGTTCTACCCAAGTGCATGACCTTACATTTATCCCCATTAAAGCTCATTTGCCATTTATCAGCCCAAGCTTCTAGTTTACATAAATCCTCCTGTAATATAAAATTATCCTCCTCTGTATTTATTACCCTGCAGAGTTTAGTGTCATCTGCAAATATTGAAATACTACTCTGTATGCCCCCTACAAGGTCATTAATAAATATGTTAAAGAGAAGCGGCCCCAATACTGACCCCTGTGGTACCCCACTGCTAACCGTGACCCAGTCCGAGTGTGCTCCATTAATAACCACCCTTTGTTTCCTATCCATGAGCCAGTTCTTAACCCACTTACACATATTTTCCCCTATCCCCATTGTTCTCATTTTATGTATCAACCTTTTGTGTGGCACTGTATCAAAAGCTTTTGAGAAGTCCATGAACACCACGTCCACTGCATTCCCTTGGTCCAGTCCTGAACTTACCCCTTCATAAAAGCTTATCAGATTAGTCTGACAAGAACGGTCCCTCGTAAACCCATGCTGATACTGTGTCATGAGGTTATTCAGCTTCAGATACTCCAAAATAGTATCCCTTAAAAAACCCTGCAGGATTTTACCCACAGTAGATGTTAAGCTCACTGGCCTATAATTTCCAGGTTCAGTTTTTGCCCCCTTTTTGAATATTGGCACCACATTTGCTATACGCCAGTCCTGTGGTACAGACCCAGTTATTATGGAATCTTTAAAGATTAAAAATAATGGTCTATCTATAACTGTACTTAATTCCTGCAGTACTCGGGGGTGTATCCCATCCGGACCCGGGGATTTGTCAACTTTAGTGATTTTTAGACGCCGCCGTACTTCCTGCTGGGTTAAGCATGTGACATTTAATGGAGAAATTTTTTTATCTCTGATCATGTTATCTGTCATGGGATTTTCTTGTGTAAATACAGTTGAAAAAAAGTCATTTAGCATATTGGCTTTTTCCTCATCCTCATCCACCATTTCACCCAGACTATTTTTAAGGGGACCAACACTATCATTTTTTAGTTTCTTGCTATTTATGTAGTTAAAGAATATTTTGGGATTATTTTTACTTTCTCTGGCAATGAGTCTCTCTGCCTCAATCTTTGCTGTCTTGATTTGCTTTTTACAGAATTTATTCAGTCTTCTGTATTTATTTAATGCCTCTTCACTACCTACTTGCTTTAATTCCCTAAACGCTTTCTTTTTGTCCCTTATTGCGCCCCTTACAGCTCTATTTAGCCATAGTGGTTTCCTCCTAATTCTAGCATGTTTATTCCCATAGGGTATATACTGTGCACAGGTCCTATTCAGGATACTAATAAACGTCTCCCATTTTCTTGTGTATTTTTATGTCTCAGGATATCGTCCCAGTTTATTGCACCAAGATCATCTCTCATCCGTTGGAAATTTGCCTTCCTGAAGTTTAGTGTCCTTGTAACCCCTCGACTACACATCTTATTAAAGGATACATGAAAGCTTATTATTTTGTGATCACTATTACCCAAGTGACCCCCAACCCTTATATTTGATATGCGGTCTGGCCTGTTGGATAATATTAGGTCTAGCAGTGCCCCCCCTCTTGTTGGGTCCTGAACTAGTTGTGAAAGGTAATTGTCTCTCATAGTTGCCAAAAACTTATTACCTTTGCTGGAACTGCAGGTTTCTGTTCCCCAATGTATTTCAGGGTAGTTGAAGTCCCAGGGTAGTTGGAGCATTATATATGGGGATCATTATATTTGGAGCATTATATGGGGCTCATCACAGACTGGAGCATCATATATGGGGCCCATCATATACTAGAGCATCATATGGGGTTCATTATTTATGGGCGATCATATAGGGCACTTTATATATGGAGCATCATATGGAGCACATATGGGGCCTATACTGTATGGAGCATTATATGGAGCCCTTTATTCTGTATAGAGCAATATATGGGGCTTATTATTCTGTATAGAGCAATATATGGGGCTCATTATTCTGTATGGAGCACTATGTGGTGCCCATAATACTGTATGGAGGACTATACTGTCTGTTTTTTGAGCTATTGTAGAATTTAAAATAGATATCACTCATGTAATGTAAGAAGTGAAGTATTTGGCATTGTACTATACCTATATTTCTCTGCCGTATGGAAGCATCATGAATTGTAGTATGTGTTAAAGGGGCCCACTGAGACTCTTTGGCCGGGGCCCATGAAATAACCCCTAGTTTTCAATGCGTTACTATTATTATAAAGTAAATTCAGGTTGACAAGCTTAATTAATAAGAATTGATGTCGTTGGCATTGAAATTGGCACTGTAGGTGTGTTTACTGTCCTCCACTATCTGCCGACTTTTATTCCCCATTGACTTGCATTGGGTCGGACTTTCAACTCCGACCCGACCTTTTCCGTTAGTCGGCCGACTTCGTTCGACTCGACTTTGAGATAGTCGGGTTTCACGAAACCCGACTCGACCCTAAAAAAGGCAAAGTCGCTCATCTCTAGTCATACTGCTATCTCCCTGCCAGCTCATATCTGTGCATGCTCAAAGTTTGGCCAGTTTATGGTTTTTTTTTTGTCCTTGATGTCACACTACTTACAGTATATACAGCACTATGTTGCATTATTTTATAAAACAGGCCACATTTTACAGTGGGGTCTATCTCTGACACACCTCATACATCCGTGTGCCAAAAATTGAGGCATTTAGGCCTAAATTCCATTTTTTGGGCAGTCTGTCACTCTCATTATATTCAGTACTCTTTGCATCCACAAAAAAAATGTTTACACTGGTGTATGTCGGTAAAAGATTGGTGTTTCAAGTTGTTATGGCAGCTTCATGACTGTGTTAAATGCTCCAACTACTACCACCATCATCATCTTCAGCCTAGAGGCAGTCACTGCGCAAATAGAAAGTCTGAGTAGCAGAGGGTGAACGCTAAGGCAGTGTTGTACTCTGCATTGTACTCTGTCTCTGTATTACGAAGGCTAAATCTTCTTGATGAAATCATGCCTGGAAGAGCCATAGCAAGGTAACGTTGAAGATCACGGGGACAGGACTCGCAACTACTGAAGCCTGGTGTTGCTGGGCAGGATTCTGACAAGCCCTCATCTACTTACACTGAACTGGTTGGACGCTGATGTTTTAAAGGAGCCCATGCATTTTCTATAACTGAAGCTAGAGATTTTGACATTTTGAATAAATTTCCAGAGATGTCTATTGGAGAGCGTGGTGGTCGGAGATGTGACTTCTACACCACCACACGAGATGCCATCTCTCTACCACCTGAGGTGCCGCACCCACCACCTTCTGTCTCTTTCCCATTCTCCCGCAGAATGAAAGTCGGCAAGGACAAGGTACTCTCCCCTCTGTAACAGTCAGTCATTGTTTTTTTTATTTGGGTAAACAATATCTATTACTATGTATGTAACCCCTTGTCATGTACAGCACCATGGAATTAATGGCGCTATATAAATAGCTAAATAATAATAATACTATATTGGTGTTTCCACTAGACAATCCATGATACATGTTGTCACGAAAACCAACACACACGGTATGGGGGTGCGCATGCAAGGGTTAATCTATCTCCTCTCACTCAGTCCAGCATTCAACCTCTGTTCTGTGCTGCAATGGGAGCATAAATCACACCCCAACACAGACCACACACCCGCTTCATACACGCTGCCACCACTCATTTGATTTTGGTTTAATTATTGTGTTATTGTTATCATTGTTACTTAGAAATGTGTTTTTTCAAAAGGTTAAACTGTAAATATGTTTGCTGTTGTGAACACTTTAAATCCGGCTTCTGAGTTTGGGCTTCCTCTGGTGGTTGCTGCTGGTAATGGAGCTGGTCTGGTTGACAGAAGTCGATCACCCGAGGAGGATGATTGGAGATCAGGTGTTACTGATTGGGGAGATATAAGTAAGTAGCCTGCCCATGGTTGATGCCGGTGATTTGTTTCTTCCTGAGCCTTCTGGAAGTCAGCTTGCTCCCTGCTGTGTCCTGCATCTTTCAGATAAGTTTTTGGCTGTTTATATCTGTGGCATTCGTTTACCTTTTGCTTTTCTCAGTTTTCTGCCTTGCTGGAGTTAGTTCAACCGGGTCCCTGGTGGGGACCCATGCTGGACTCTGTTTTTATCTTCCACCGCTTGTGTCAGTCTTTTCTGTGTTTCTAGTTCCCTATTATCTCAGTATCTCTTTGTTTTGCGCCAAGTTCACACCAGAGTTTTGATTTAGCGGGGGTGAGGTCGTGTTGCCTCAGTATTGTGATGTCTTTTGGGGAATTGTTGTACTCTGGGTATCCTGAAGTTTTTTCCTTGCAACCTGTCTTTTTATGTACATGTTTGTTGCGTAGTTTTACTATTTTGCTATTTTTTGATACTGATCTTTATTAATAAAAGTGTTGATACATATCACCTAATGACTCATTTTTCTCCTGTGCTATATATTTGTCTCGAATGGGTGCATTGGTGTGGACATGTTGGTCCACAAACTAGGCATTATTTTAATGTCATTATGGGATTTTTTTGTGTTCAGTAATTGTTTTTGTGTTTTTCACAGTGTTTCCCAATATACCAATATGGACTTTAGAGCACGTGACCAAACGTGGCGCGAGCTAATTAATGACACGTTGCAGGATGCCTCAGGCGGGTTTTCAGAGGGCATGAATAAAGATGTGCAAGAAATGTCTAACCAATTTAAGGATTTACTCAGGAGACGCACTCGCATCTGGTGGAACCATGAGTTTCTGGATAAATATCTGCAGAAGGGACTCATACCCAGAGGACTCAGAGTCCAGGTTTTCTCCTCTTTTCCTATTTTGGAGGATGCGTTTAAAGCTAAGTGGGAAACCACGGCCGATACATGCTCCAGGGGCTTTATGTTACTTCTCAAAGAAATTAATCAGAAATCACTTTCCTCCCTTGAATTGGAAATGGATGAGTTACAAATAAAACTACGTAAAGAGATGAGTAGTGATAGTCTCAAAAAATTTAATGATGAAATGGATGTATTGTCACAAAAGTGGGCTAAAGAGATCCAATCCACCAAAGCCAAAAAATTCCAGCGGGATGTGGGTGACAAGAGGGATCAAAAGGTGTATAAATGGCACAACACCCAGGAGAAGTCGAGATCACGTTTCAGAGGTTCATCATATTCAAGATCTAGATCCACTTCCATGAGATCCAGTTTTGGGGATGACAATACTATACCCAAAAATTCTTCCGCCAATACCTATAATGGATCAGGAGGTGGTAATAAAAGGATGACGCGACAGACAACCAAGAACAAACCAGCCGCCTCAACCTCCTCTCAATCTTCAGGGGGCCTACAGGTGCTTAATTTATCCACGCATGATATAACTGATGTACAATTGCGAGTCCTTTCCAAAGGACTATCTTTTTCTCCTACTAACTCTTTCAATTACTTTGTAGCCTTGAAGGATCTACATTTGTTCTCTCGAAAAATGTTACTACGGACACTTCACAATAAAAAGACATCTCGTGATCCTATGAGTGAGATTGAGAGGGAGGCTCTTCAGAATCTGGAGGATCTTCTAGGCGAACAAGATCCTGTTCAAAGTAGGTTTCCTTCCTCTGTTATTCCCAGATCGACAAGGATCCCCCCCTTGTCCTTAAGTCCGGCAATTGAAATCTTTACTAAACTTGTGGGGGAAGACTTCAGGGCACTCTCCACACGACGACATTTTGACAATTTAACATCTGAGGAGCGTCGAGCTATTTCAGAATTGCAAGCTTTACCTGACGTGGTTATCAAACCTGCGGACAAGGGGGGGAACATTGTTATCTGGCCACATAGTAAATATGAGAAGGAGGCCTTTCGCCAACTAAGAGACACTAATACATACACTCGTCTCACCTCCAGTCCTTTGGTGCCTTTCTCTCTCGATCTTCAATGTATTTTGAATTTGGCACATGATGCCAATGTCATCACGAAGCAGATTCTTGATGGTCTTATTGTGAAGTGTCCCAGGGCTCCCACATTCTATTTGTTGCCCAAGGTCCACAAGGATGCCCTTGATCCTCCAGGGCGTTCCATAGTGTCAGGGATAGTGTTGAGCGATATTGCTCGATATCTAAAAATATCGTATCGAAATTGTATCGCCGATAGCACTAAATATCGTCGATATCCGATTTCGATACCGGAAGTCCCATGTAAGTCTATGGGAACAAAATATTGCAACAAAAAAAACCCTTTCTTTCGTTGTAAACACAAAATATACACACATGGAATACATATATATATATATATACATGTCATTGTGACATATATATATACATATATTTATAGTTTATACACTTCTACATAGTAAAATCGACTCTAATTCAATTGCCGGGTAAAGACGTGACATACCCCATAGAAGTCAACGGCTCAGTGCCGAGTACCCAGAAAACCTCTGGCTCTGTGCGACTCAACTTGGGCGTCACGAACAGGATTCTGTAGCTCGCTATAAGCGAGTCCTGTGTGCCTGAATTGCACTGGTTTTGTGCTTGAGAATTGCTAAAATCATCAGAGAATGTATTTGCCATTTTTCCGCCATATCTGCGTCACGACGAGGCACTGGTGAAGAAGAAGGGCGTGCTCTTCGTGGGTGTCACTCACTCAGTGGCGTGAAAACGATGGCCGCCCACTGTAAATGGTACTGCAATGTAACATCGTGCCCCACAGCTCTGGAGTTCCGCCTCCTCATCAGTGTGAGGAGGTCCCGCCTCCCTACAAAAGAGGGGCCCTCTCCAGATATGACACATGTGACTTGGCAGAGATGGCTAATGGACACGACGAGCAGAAGTGGGAAGGGATGGAGCAGTCAGAGCTCTCCCCCTACGGAAGCGACCCGATCGCCACGGAATCACCGTTGGGCACCCGGCCTGTAAACCCTCCTACGATGCAAGAAGCGGAGGATACCCTGAGAGGCCTGGCCCGGCACCGGGAGGAGGTCGCCAGGATGGAAGCCAGCTGGCGTGCCCTAAAAATAAACTTGGAGCGGCGCCAATCCCTCTTACCTGAAGTGTCTGTACCGGAAGGTGAGGCACCTGTTATAGTAGAGGAGCCCTTGCAATGTGATCCGGTTGACGTTGTCGCAGTGGAGGCACCCGTTCCTGCAAAAACCGCAGCACCGTCAGCAGCACCCCAGATCCCGCTGTCTGCCCCCGTCGCTGAGACAGAAGAAGCGACACCCGTCCTCATGGAGGAGGCCGCGCAGGCACCAGAGCACTACCTGCCTGTACCGGAGCCCCGACTGTCATCTGATTTAGAGCCGTCTGCTTCCTCCGCAGGGGAGCGCCGCCAGGACTGGGGGGCGACAGGAGAGCTGCCGCAAACCGGACACTGTAAGCTGCAGTGGAGTGGTGGAGACATGGAGCAACTGGTGGAGGAGAATTACAATCGGCGTCAGGAGGAAGAGTGGAGACGTTGGGAGCGGGAAGCAGAGCGACAAAGGGAGCAGCGAGAAACCCTAAAACTTCGCCAACGTCACCTGGAGAAGGACCGGGCAGATAAGGACCGGATGAGAAAGGATAAAGGAACCCTGAGTGAGCCGCGGCGTAAGGGTGCAGTACGGAGCTTTAAATTGAAAGGTGGGTGGGGCTTCATCAAGGAGCCTGGACTTTATTTAGAAGTCTTTGTGACCCGGCGGGACGTGGAGGCTCACCTCCCAGAAGGACACCCGGGGAGGGACCTGTTGCCAGGAGACTTGGCGACTTACACCCGACACTGGGGTTACAATGGATGGTACGCCCTAAATGTTACCAGGTGCGACCCCTATTCCCCAGTGTGTCAGGAACCTGTGAGACCCTCGAAGCCTTCAGCCTCCCACATCCAGGCCTCTGCAAAAGTGCCCACCCCACGCCGTAAATCTCTCCAGCCTCCCTCAGTGGTCTCCTCAGCAGCCCAGCTATGGACATGATAAGTATAGCTGGCCCGTACCCGGCGCCTGTTAGGCCCCCTGGGGTTCGTACAGTCCGTGACATAGGGCTCCAGACCCGGAGAGAGATGAAAGAGGTGGCCACACAGACCCAGATAGCGGGTCACGACTTGACTGTACAGGCCACACGACGTCATCAGGTCCTGGTGGTCCTTGGTGTCTCGGATGTTTGGCAAGCACCAGAAGAGTACCAGGTGGTACCTGTAACACCCCTGCCAAAGAAGTCTAAATAACCCGGACAGGGTCCCTGTATGTAAATAAATAGTTAAATTGTTTATGTACCCGGACGGGTGAATGTTCCAAAAAAAATTTTTTAATTTAATAAAAAATAAAAAAACACAGTTTTCATTTCTTTTATTACTGTCTCATCCTGCTGCGACGCCATTGATCTCCTGTAAAAAAATTAAAAAAAAAAGTATACCACCTGACCGACGCAGTCCATAGTAACGAGTGTCCACGACGATCCAGCTCTGCTACATCAGAATGACAGGCAGAGCCTGTCATCCCGGCGCAGCACAGCTGATTACCTGCTTCCCCGGCGGGTGACGTCATCGGACTGACTGCTTTACGGCCGGGATTACCCTGCAGTCACTGCAGTTATCGCGAAAAAACTGCATGTGACCGCCAGGGAGAAGATAATGGCGGCCATCAAGCAGTCCAGGACGTGACCGCCGGAGATCTTCTGCTAGGTAAGTGCCGCTGACTCCTGACAGACCCGACCGACAGACACTCACAGTGACAGTGACAAATCCGATTCCGGTATTCGATAAGACGAAAATATCGAAACGAATTATCGAAAGGCCGATAGAGCTAATATCGGCCGATAGCCGATATTTGCATTATCGTATCGCTCAACACTAGTCAGGGATTGATGGTCCGTGTGATCAAGTCTGTCAATTCATTGACTTCTATCTGAAACCACTGGTAGAAACCCTACCCTCCTATATACGTGACACCACTGACGCCCTGGCTAGGATGGATGGCATCCTTGTGGAGCCCGGTACATTACTGGTAACTGCTGACGTGGAGAGCCTCTATACTTGTATTGATCATTCCCTGGGGTTGGATGCGGTCCGCCTCTTCCTTGGGATGTCCGACCTGGACGGCTCGTTATGTGAGCTAGTCCTCGAGCTGCTGCACTTTATCCTCTCCCATAATTTTTTTGTATTTAAAGATCATTTTTACCTTCAGAAATGCGGCACGGCCATGGGCGCGGCCTGTGCGCCTTCATACGCCAACCTCTTCCTGGGTTCCTGGGAGAGGTTGGTGTTTGGAGATGGGGGTGTGCCGGCCACGTCCCATGTGCTGTGCTGGCATAGATATATTGATGATGTTTTGTTTTTGTGGAGTGGGACGGTGCGGCAGCTCGAGGACTTTATGGGGACGCTGAACCAGATTGCATTTCAACATCCACCTTACTTATTCCTATGACTATCGTAGGATGAATTTTCTGGATGTCACTTTTGAGGTGGATGCATCCGGACGGATTCAAATGGATGTCTATCGTAAACCCACTTCAGTGAATGCTCTGATTCATGCGTCCTCTGCTCACAATCCTTCTACCATCAGGGCCGTCCCGGTCGGGCAGTTCCTTCGGACGAGGCGGATCTGCTCGTCCAATGCCAGGTTTGAAATACAGGCTTCTGATCTAACTGCACGTTTTAGGTCACGAGGCTACTCAAACAGATGTATCAAGCGTGGATATGCAAGAGCTAGGGCTACCCCCGCGATAGTCTCTTGATCCCAAAACAAGTGCATGAATCTTCTAACGATAGAGGACCTATTAGGTTCATATCTACATTTAATCATGCATGGGAAGATATGAGAGCGGTTTTGAGGAAGCACTGGTCGGTTCTGAGTGCTGAATCGCGCCTGGGTATGTCTTTGGGTGAACTGCCCCTCATGACAGCTAGAAGGTCTAAAAACTTACGCGACCTTCTTGTTAAGAGTAGAGTTGAGCGATACTTTCCGATATCCTAAAGTATCGGAATCGTAATGGTATCGCCGATATCACTAAAATATCGGCGATACCCGATACCGATACCGGAAGTCCCATGTAAGTCTATGGGAACAAAATATCGAAATTAAAAAAAACCCATTCTTGCCTTGTTGGTTAATTGTACATGAAGGAAAACAAGAAAGAGTAATGTAGAATGTATTGGGGGAGGTTGAGGAGACATTAAAGGCATAGATGTTTGACCCAATCCAATGGAATAGCATTAATTTTTTTTTTTTAGGAAATACGTTCGGATTGACGAACAAATTGACAATGTTGTTAACCTTTTTTCTATTTTGTCAAATATGTCTGTTTCACAACTTCCATGGTCTTCACCTTTTTAACTTTTCACACACTTTCTCCTTCATAATTTTCAGCAGCATCATCTTTCTCATCAAATTATTCTTCATCTTCACCTTATTAATCTTCTAAAACTTCTTGCTATTCATCTTTTTGTTAACATTACTTATATTGTTCTTATTAAACAGTTATTATTCTTCATATTCTACTTCTTCATGTTCTTCCTATTCATCCTTTTCATCATATTCTTATTTGTGACAGACATTCCTGTACTTGTAATCTGTAAAACTCTGAATTTTCATCCTTCCGTTCTTGCTGTCACGAAAGATTTTAATTACAACAGTATTTGTCCGCGTTCAGTTTAGCCTGCAGCAGCATCAGGCATTTTCCAGGGGCACCACGAGGAGGAATGGACTCACCCCCATACACTGCTTAGTCTTCTTCTGCTTAGAATTTAGAGCATATATTTTGCTCTTCATTTTGATCTTATACTTAATGTTCTTCTGCTTTTTGATCTTCTGCTTATTGTTCTTCTGTCTCTTGTTCTGTATCTTGTAGTTTGTCTTAACCTTCTTTGTCCTGTTGGTGATGGTACAAAAGCCAATGGAAGTAACGAGGACCAGCTGACTGTGCTGGAACCCGGAGGGTCAGCAGAAGGAAAAGAGCCAATGGCACAACCGAGGACCAGCTGACGTTACTGGGACAGGGTTACTAAGCAGGAGGTACCTGTGCTCCAAAGCACTACCAAGGACCAGCAGACGTTGCTGGAACTCGGATACCGACATGGAGGCACCTAGGCCAAAGGCACTGCGGAGAACCAGCTGACGGTACTGGAACCCGGATGGGTAGCAGAAGGTACAAGAGCCAATGAAAGTAATGAGGACCAGCTGACTGTGCTGGAACCCGGAGGGTCAGCAGAAGGAAAAGAGCCAATGGCACAACCGAGGACCAGCTGACGTTACTGGGACACGGTTACTAAGCAGGAGGTACCTGTGCTCCAAAGCACTACCAAGGACCAGCAGACGTTGCTGGAACTCGGATACCGACATGGAGGCACCTAGGCCAAAGGCACTGCGGAGAACCAGCTGACGGTACTGGAACCCGGATGGGTAGCAGAAGGTACCCATGGAAATTAAAGTTGAGGCAGCAGGACTGTTTGCCGTTCACACAGCAGGGGAACAGCTGACATTACTGAACCCCAGTAACACAGGAGCAAGTGTAGACTGTGCTAACAGCACTTCCGAGAAACAACTGGCGGTGTTGTAACCCAGGGATGAGAAGAGAACATGGTGGAGGCAGCAGGACTGTTTGCCGTTCACACAGCAGGGGAACAGCTGACATTACTGAACCCCAGTAACACGGGAGCAAGTGTAGACTGTGCTAACAGCACTTCCGAGAAACAACTGGCGGTGTTGTAGCCCAGGGATGAGAAGAGAACATGGTGGAGGCAGCAGGACTGTTTGCCGTTCACACAGCAGGGGAACAGCTGACATTACTGAACCCCAGTAACACGGGAGCAAGTGTAGACTGTGCTAACAGCACTTCCGAGAAACAACTGGCGGTGTTGTAGCCCAGGGATGAGAAGAGAACATGGTGGAGGCAGCAGGACTGTTTGCCGTTCACACAGCAGGGGAACAGCTGACATTACTGAACCCCAGTAACACAGGAGCAAGTGTAGACTGTGCTAACAGCACTTCCGAGAAACAACTGGCGGTGTTGTAACCCAGGGATGAGAAGAGAACATGGTGGAGGCAGCAGGACTGTTTGCCGTTCACACAGCAGGGGAACAGCTGACATTACTGAACCCCAGTAACACAGGAGCAAGTGTAGACTGTGCTAACAGCACTTCCGAGAAACAACTGGCGGTGTTGTAACCCAGGGATGAGAAGAGAACATGGTGGAGGCAGCAGGACTGTTTGCCGTTCACACAGCAGGGGAACAGCTGACATTACTGAACCCCAGTAACACAGGAGCAAGTGTAGACTGTGCTAACAGCACTTCCGAGAAACAACTGGCGGTGTTGTAACCCAGGGATGAGAAGAGAACATGGTGGAGGCAGCAGGACTTTTTGCCGTTCACACAGCAGGGGAACAGCTGACATTACTGAACCCCAGTAACACAGGAGCAAGTGTAGACTGTGCTAACAGCACTTCCGAGAAACAACTGGCGGTGTTGTAACCCAGGGATGAGAAGAGAACATGGTGGAGGCAGCAGGACTTTTTGCCGTTCACACAGCAGGGGAACAGCTGACATTACTGAACCCCAGTAACACAGGAGCAAGTGTAGACTGTGCTAACAGCACTTCCGAGAAACAACTGGCGGTGTTGTAACCCAGGGATGAGAAGAGAACATGGTGGAGGCAGCAGGACTTTTTGCCGTTCACACAGCAGGGAACAGCTGACATTACTGAACCCCAGTAACACAGGAGCAAGTGTAGACTGTGCTAACAGCACTTCCGAGAAACAACTGGCGGTGTTGTAACCCAGGGATGAGAAGAGAACATGGTGGAGGCAGCAGGACTGTTTGCCGTTCACACAGCAGGGGAACAGCTGACATTACTGAACCCCAGTAACACGGGAGCAAGTGTAGACTGTGCTAACAGCACTTCCGAGAAACAACTGGCGGTGTTGTAGCCCAGGGATGAGAAGAGAACAGGGTGGAGGCAGCAGGACTGTTTGCCGTTCACACAGCAGGGGAACAGCTGACATTACTGAACCCCAGTAACACAGGAGCAAGTGTAGACTGTGCTAACAGCACTTCCGAGAAACAACTGGCGGTGTTGTAACCCAGGGATGAGAAGAGAACAGGGTGGAGGCAGCAGGACTTTTTGCCGTTCACACAGCAGGGGAACAGCTGACATTACTGAACCCCAGTAACACAGGAGCAAGTGTAGACTGTGCTAACAGCACTTCCGAGAAACAACTGGCGGTGTTGTAACCCAGGGATGAGAAGAGAACAGGGTGGAGGCAGCAGGACTTTTTGCCGTTCACACAGCAGGGGAACAGCTGACATTACTGAACCCCAGTAACACAGGAGCAAGTGTAGACTGTGCTAACAGCACTTCCGAGAAACAACTGGCGGTGTTGTAACCCAGGGATGAGAAGAGAACAGGGTGGAGGCAGCAGGACTTTTTGCCGTTCACACAGCAGGGGAACAGCTGACATTACTGAACCCCAGTAACACAGGAGCAAGTGTAGACTGTGCTAACAGCACTTCCGAGAAACAACTGGCGGTGTTGTAACCCAGGGATGAGAAGAGAACAGGGTGGAGGCAGCAGGACTTTTTGCCGTTCACACAGCAGGGGAACAGCTGACATTACTGAACCCCAGTAACACGGGAGCAAGTGTTAACTGTGCTAACAGCACTTCCGAGCAACAACTGGCGGTGTTGGAGCCCAGGGTCAAGGAGGATGTTTAAATACTAGATCAAGTATTTTCCTTGTTACGTGTCAATTAAAAATGTCTATACTCCAAACAAGAGAAATATAACCTTTAGTACCATAAGATGATGATTTTACTTTAAAAAATATATGTAAATTAATAATTGACAAACATAAACGCATACATTAACATGTTGAAAAGCAATGCAAACCACAATAAAAATCGGTTAAATAATCTGCTATACGGTTTTAAATAAAAGCATACAAGTACATATCAGAATCCATTAATGATGGATAAGTAACAGTATGTACACCATTTTCATTTGCTGAATAATATCACTAAAAAGTTTTTAAAAATATCTAAAATTTTCCATCATGTAATACTGATAATATGTGCCAATCATTTATATTAACAAAAAAAACCTTTAAAAAGTGCATAGTGAAAACAGCTATTTATGCCTGACTGTGGACTTGCAAGCATGACAACGGATAGATAAGGTATATATAGATGAGTCTGCATAGCCACAGATGGTGAATGGCGATGTAATACTGTACCTCAATAAAGTGTGCGTTACTACTACATCCTTTTTTTTATATAGCTTTATAAAAGGGTACGTGCATGTATGCTTGCGCCTTTGTTTGGACGCACAGACTGGCTTCCTGCTGTGACGCGTTGGGTATTGGAGCGTCTGTGCGTCTTATGACGCAGACTAACATTCACGGTGCGCATCGTTCATCATCGCAAGCGTACCGACAACACAAAGGCGTTGTCATGACTGCTTTACTCAGTAAACATGCACCTATGATGAAACATACACGCATGTGCCCTATTACATAACAAGCTACAAGAAAAATGCGTGTGAGGTGTGACACAGCTGTTTTGTTAAGGTACAGTATTATATCGACATTGTACAGGTGTCGCTATTCAGTCTGATAAATAGATATCATTCACCTATTCTATCAGTTGTCGTTCTTTCAGCACCACTTACAGGTATATATTTTGCTATTGTGACTATGCACTATTGACTTTACCAAGGTAATGCATGATTTTTGTTAGCGATTATCATGTTTACATGAAGGACCTTTATGATATGGGCTGTTAACTTTCTAATCAAATATGTATTTTTTAAAATGACACAAATATAAGTAATGTTGAAGAGGACTATTCCTACATGCATTGTTTGCACAATATTACAGGTGTACATCACGTCCCTTAATCAACATTGGATATTATATTTACTTGTATGCTTTTATTTCAAAGGCAAGAACACTGAAGTATAACCTTCGCACTGCAGCAGTTGTCAAAGTTCAACCCACATTATGCACTTCCAACATTGCAGTATTTGAGTCATCATGATGTGAGTTGGATTTGTCTAAGCTATGGAGTGACAAGGTTGACCATCAGTATCCTATAGCATAAGTAGGCTTTTGTGTTTGCATTTGTTTTCGACATGTGCATATCTGTAATAATATGTCACAATTATTTTGCTACCGATTTGTGACAGACAAATCATTTTATGGTTTGAAAGTTGACGTTTCAAATGTTTACAGCTTAGAAATCATGGTGTAGCCTCATATCTATGTGTAGCACTAGACACTTTGAGATGTCATGTTTTTTTCACCATGATTAGGTAGCTAGCAGTAATTTTTGCCGGACACACAGCAGGGGAACAGCAGGCGTTACTGAACCCCACAAACATATCAGCGATTGTTTTCATCTGTGCATCTAACACTTCTGAGCAGCAACTGGCGCTGTTGAAGCCCAGGGTCAAGGAGGGTGTAGGCAGAGGCCTAGTATGAGACGTTTGAAGTTGAAGTTGTAGTTAGCAGCAGTAATTTTTGCCAGACACACAGCAGGGGAACAGCAGGCGTTACTGAACCCCACAAACACATCAGCGATTGTTTTCATCTGTGCATCTAACACTTCTGAGCAGCAACTGGCGCTGTTGAAGCCCAGGGTCAAGGAGGGTGTAGGCACAAAATATTGAGTTATTGCCTTGTTACGTGGCCATTGCAAATGTATGTACTTCAAACAAGAATAAATGAAGTTTTACTACGACAATAAAATGATGAATTTCAATTACAAGAATAGAAAAATATTTATACTTGACAGTCCTCTGTGGTTGATAACGTTTAATGGCTAACTGAAAATATGGTAACAAATTCAAAGCTTTCGAGACTACTCAGGTGTCTTCATCAGGCTAAGAGTAAAGCCAAAAATGAAGAATCACATATTTCTACACACAACAGGACACAGGAATAGCTAAGACAAGTGAGGGAGGGACAAGTGAGGGAGACCGGCAACAAAAAGGAGAACAAGGATGAATTATCAGCGCCACACAATCACAGATAAATTAATGAATTTACCTGTGGCAAAAGACTTTTGTATGCCCGGTCATAGCATCATGGATATGGAATTACTGGTATTAAAATATAACTTCAAATATGAGAAACGTACAAAGGTTTCAGAATATAAGCTCATCATGACCTTTGACACTGTTAGTGATGGAATGAATAGATCACATGGATTTATGTCATTCTATATCAATTAAGGAATCTGCGTCTATGACCTTCCAGGGTCATGAAAACCCCAAAAAATACGCCAATGAGAGGGCAATCAAACTTTCTATCCTTATCTAGGAACTGTTCCAATATTTATGTTCATCCCTGTGAGATAATGACAGTTCTGATACACGTCACTTACTTGTCTTACCTATTGCACTATTCCTGTGTCCTGTTGTGTATAGAAATATGTGATGCTTAATTTTTTTAGTTAGTCTTTCCTGATGAAGAGACGTGAGTAGCCTTGAAAGCTTGCAATTTGTTTCCATCTTTTCAGTTATCCATAAAAAGGTATCAACCACTGCTGACTCTGAAGTCTAAATATTTTTCTATCTACTGGCTAACACGGTACAAAGATACACATGTTTTCTAATTTCAAGAAGGAAAAATAAAGAAAATACAAATATAAACGCATATATGCACATGCCAAAAATAAATGGAACAACACAACACCCAAAAAATTGGTAACAAAATATAGTGTTGTAAATTTAAGAATAAAAGTAAATGTTTTTTTTTATGAATAATGCTTAAGGAACGCTATGTTAAACCATAACATAGTGAAGACAATGGATTTTGTAATAGTCACTCATCATCATCATCGCAAATTTTATGTGACAGTCACAGACAATTCAATTATTTAAGTTCATAAAATCGTAACTTTCTATAGCATGTATGACATGTCCAGCATGGACTCATCAATGTGATTGATGACACAATAATGTACAATAAAAAATAACCATTTAAAAAAACATTAGGCATTGTTTGTCACAATTTAAGTGTGTGCCTGCAAGTGTAGGTGAAACAAAGGCTACGGATAGCAAAGGTATATTCTATGTCTGTATCAGACAGTGGACAGCCTCTGATGGGTAATGCCGATGTTATACTGTACGTCAATAAAGTCTGCGGCTGAAATCATGCATTTTTTGCTTGTAGAGTGTTGAAGAGGGTAAAAGAATGTCTGGTTGCGCAAAGCTTTATCCGTCAACACTACCTTCCTACTGTCACGCGTAGGGTAGGGTAGCGTGTGGCAATTAGCTGACTATCAAATGTGAGGTTAGGCTGCGTTATTGCGCACTAGGGACGCAAAAAAAAATACAGCAGTAATAATTTAATGTGTAATACTACACCTATGACAAACCAAAAAATTACGTTCCCTCTTTAACAATGTACAAGACTAACAAGCCTAATGGTTGACGCTGACTTAATTGAGATACAGTATTACATCAACATTGTCCATGAGTAACTATGCACTGTGATACCTATATACCAGTATTAATTTATATCTCTTGTGGTTGTTTCAACAGCACTTGCAGGTATAAGTACCTATTGTCAGTATGCATGATGCACTTTCTAGATGTAATAATTTATTATTGGACATTATTACCATGTTTACATGCTGGCCATTTCATATATGGTGTTTGAAGTTACAGTTGGCATCAGTATGTGTATTTTATAATGTCTGTCATAAATAAAACTCGTGATGATGATGATGAGGATTTAATGATTCGTACATCCATTGAGTGCATTATCTTACAGGTACAGATAAAGTTCCTTAAAAAGCATTAATTCATAAGTCTGAAATGTACTTTTATGCATTAATTTAAAAATGTGAAGAGTAGACTATGTTTTATTTTTTGTTACCATTTCTAATAGACATGTGCAGATATGCGCTGTGATGACAAATTATTATTTGTCCATATTTGTCATAAAAATTTATCATTCTAGGCCTGCAAAACTTCACAATTTCATGTTTTCAGCATAACAAGCAGGGTGACGGCTCTTCCCTATTTGGAGCATGTTGGTCATGTGTTTTTCTGTCCATGTGTCGGGAACAGGACACTTCTTGCCGTTGACAC
The DNA here is from genome assembly GCA_033576555.1 of Oophaga sylvatica. NCBI lineage: Eukaryota > Metazoa > Chordata > Amphibia > Anura > Dendrobatidae > Oophaga > Oophaga sylvatica. Next base: position 136,435,480 of record JARQOD010000004.1, on the reverse strand, counting down.
AGCAGGGGAACAGCTGGCGTTACTGAACCCCACTAACAGTAGAGCTTGTGTTTTGTTCTGTGGACACGACACTTCTGAGCAGCAACTGGCAGTGTTGGAGCCCAGGGAGTAGAGTTCAGGTGGTAGAAAGATGAACATAACAGGAGACATGGATAACGTTGCGAACCAGTTATTTAATCTGAAAACGGACAGAGAAATTCTGGCGAGATCCATGCCTTGTTCATTTTCAGAAAAGTAAGCCGGTCTACATTATCGGAGGATAGTCGCATGCGACGGTCTGTTAGTACACCACCTGCAGCACTAAAGACGCGCTCCGATAATACACTGGCAGCAGGGCAAGCCAGCACCTCCAATGCATACTGGCTAAGCTCTGGCCATGTATCCAGCTTAGAGACCCAAAACTTGAATGGGGAAGAGCCATCTGGGAGTACACTGAGAGGCAAAGCCAAGTAGTCTGTCACCATCTGACGGATACGTTGCCTCCCGCTGACTGGAGCCCTCTCGGATGGTGTAGACATTTGTGGCGCTGCCACAAAACTTTGCCACATTTTGAACATACTGGTCTTTCCCTGTGCAGAGGCACTGCGTGTGCTCCCTCTTGTTGCAGAGCTCTCTACACTGCCTCGACGCACAGAGCTGCTTTGTAAAGCAGTAGCAGCAGCAGTGCTCTCGGCAGTAAGGTAGAACATTAGGGATTGCACCAGTGTGTCTTGGTACTCCCGCATTTTACGCTCCCGGTTCAACGGTGTGATGAGGCTTTTGACGTTGTCCCGGTAGCGAGGGTCTAGGAGGGTGTACACCCAATAATCAGACGTCGTGAGAATGTGGGCGATGCGGCGGTCGTTTCTTAGGCACTGCAGCATGAAATCAACCATGTGCTGCAGACTCCCAACTGGCAAAGAAACGCTGTCCTCTGCAAGAGGCGTTATCTCTGCCTGCTCTGCATCACCCCACCCTCGCTCTACATACTGACTAGAGCGTTGTGTACCTCCCTCTGGAGCGATGTCTTCCTCCTCCATTGACTCCTCCTCCTCATCCTCCTCACAAAGTGAGCCCTGCCCAGCCCTTTGTGAGGAACCACGTTGCGCTGACTTTCCAGAAGGTGATGGAATTTGTGACTCCTCATCCTCCACCTCTTCCAAAACCTCATCCCTTATTGCTTGCAGTGTTTTTTGAAGCAGGCAGATAAGGGGGACAGTCAGGCTGACTAGTGCATCATCTGCACTCGCCATCCGCGTTGACTCATCAAACGCACGCAAAACGTGGCACATGTCCTTCATAGTGGCCCACTCATTAATGGTGAAGTGTGGACGGCGCAAATTGCGTGTTGATTGCGCCTGATGCAGCTGATACTCCATAACTGCTGGCTGCTGCTCACACAACCGCTCCAACATATGTAACGTTGAATTCCACCTGGTGGATACGTCACATATGATGCGATGTTCAGGAAGGCGCAATCTGCGTTGCAGAGCTGCAATGCGCGATCTGGCCATGCTGGAACGTCGCAAGTGAGCGCACTCTAGGCGGACCTTGTGCAGCAGTGCATCAAGATCCGGATAGTCCCTCAAAAAACTCTGCACGACCAAGTTGAGCACATGTGCCAGACATGGTATGTGAGTGAGGTTGCCAAGGCCCAGAGCTGCCACCAGATTTCGGCCATTGTCACACACTACCAAGCCTGGCTGGAGATTCGCTGACAAAAACCACACGTCGCTCTCCTGCTTGATGGCATTCCAGACCTCCTGCGCTGTGTGGCTTCGATTCCCCATGGGAATTAATTTCAGAACGGCCTGTTGCCGTTTGGCCACGGCTGTGCTCATATCGGTCGCATCAGGTAAGCGTCCACGGGTCCATGTGGAGGTAGACCGTGACGGCTCCTGCAGCGATGATTCTGAGGAACTGGAGTAGGAGGAGGAGTCAATGTGGACAGACTTGATTCCGGCAATCCTTGGAGTTGGCAGAACACGTACAGCGCCACTCGCAAGATCTGTACCCGGCTCCACAACATTCACCCAATGGGCAGTGAGTGAAAGGTATCGTCCCTGGCCATGGGTACTGGTCCACGCATCGGTGGTCAGGTGGACCTTGCTACTGACGGCGTTTAGTAGCGCATGTTTAATTTTTGCCTCAACATGCTTTTGCAGACCAGGGACGGCTTGCCTGCTGAAATAAAATCGGCTGGGCACATTGTATTGTGGGACTGCCAATGCCATTAATTCACGGAAACTGTCAGTCTCCACCAGCCTGAATGACAGCATTTCAAGGGACAGGAGTTTTGCAATGCCAGCATTCAGAGCCTGTGCTCGTGGATGGTTTGCCGAGTATGGCCGTCTTTTATCCCATGCCTGTGCTACCGATGGCTGTTTTGTGGCCTGGGTGTGTGAGGATGACAGGGAACTTGCAGCTGTGGGTGGAATAACACTGTGTCTCTGGACAACAGTGACAGAGGTTCTTCCATGGCGATCCTTTGAGGAAGCCTTACCAGCTGTGTGTGAACTGGAGGAAGAGGCTCCAACAGGAGCTGAAGATGTAGGTGCTGCTGTAGGTTGGCCTACATCTCCAGTGTGTCTTTGTAACTCAACAAAGTGCTTTGACCGCACATGTTTCCACATATTTGTTGTATTAAGGTTACTGACACTTTTACCTCTTTTAATTTTTTGATTACACAGCTTGCATTTTACATAGCAAATATCATCTGCAACTGTATCAAAAAAGGACCACGCAGAGCAAGTCCTGGGAGCGCCCGGTTTGGCTGTTGTAAGAGAACTGCTCCGAACGGGTGCCAAACTGGAGGCTACAGGCAAGCGAGTCTGCAGCCTACCTCTCCCTACTGTTTGGACCGTTGGTGCAATCTCTTCCTCAGAGCTGCTCCCACCACCTTCCTGTTCCTCACGCCATGTTGGGTCTTGGACCTCATCATCTCCACCACTACCCTCTTCCATCACCTGCTGTTGTTGGGTGGTCTGGCCAGCACCATGCTCAACAGAAACTGGCAACTGAGTCTCATCATCATCAGATGCGTTCTGCGGTGTGCTGACCATCGGCACTGGCTCACCCGCCTCTTCAGATTCAGAGAGACACAGCTGTTGCGCATCACTGCATACTGCCTCTTCTTCACATTCCAGAATGCTGCTTGGCTGGGCCCCTGTTTCCAAGCCAACAGATTCTGAGAACAGAAGCAGAGACTCAGCTGGCTCCTGTACAGAGCTCTCTGACTGCCTGGGCAATTTGGCAGGCGGTGAAGAGACTGATGGTTGTTCAACAGTGCTGTGGTCCTGAGAGGAGGTGGAAGGTATTGAAGTCGATGCATTGGCTGCCATCCAACCAACAACGGCTTCAATTTGTTCTTCACGCAGCAGGGGGGTACGCTGAGCTCCTACAAAAGTGCGCATAAAGGAACGCTCACGGGGAAAACTGGTGGATGCTGTGTCACTGGGTGCGGCAGCAGCCACAGAATCCCCACGTCCTCTCCCTGCTGCAAATCCACGGCCTCGACCACGATCACGTGCCTTACTCACTGACTTCTTCATCTTGGTAGATTGATAAAGAAAGTCAGAAAAGTTAAGGCCTAAGTGTGGTTATTCCTCACAGACTACAGTGAACCCTGCAGACAACTGTTCAGTATCTGTGAAAGGCCCCTTTGTGTACTTCTATAGTGTTTGCAACCAATGTATTGTATACGGATGGAAGCGCGTCACACTAATAGATTAGATTTTTTTCCACTAAAATGGAGCAGCACCAATTAGAGAAAAATGTGAAGGATGAGGCAGTGACACACGCTCAGCAGACTACAACCGGCAGTGGTTGAAGTACAAACTGGAGCGTAATCTGCACTCACAAAATGAAAAGCTCACAGACTACAGTGAACACTGAAACACAACTATTCACTATCTGTGAAAAGCTCCTTTGTGTACTTCTATAGTGTTTGCAACCAATGTATTGTATACGGATGGAAGCAGTCACACTAATAGATTAGATTTTTTTTCCACTAAAATGGAGCAGCACCAATTAGAGAAAAATGTGAAGGATGAGGCAGTGACACACGCTCAGCAGACTACAACCGGCAGTGGTTGAAGTACAAACTGGAGCGTAATCTGCACTCACAAAATGAAAAGCTCACAGACTACAGTGAACACTGAAACACAACTATTCACTATCTGTGAAAAGCTCCTTTGTGTACTTCTATAGTGTTTGCAACCAATGTATTGTATACGGATGGAAGCGCGTCACACTAATAGATTAGATTTTTTTCCACTAAAATGGAGCAGCACCAATTAGAGAAAAATGTGAAGGATGAGGCAGTGACACACGCTCAGCAGACTACAACCGGCAGTGGTTGAAGTACAAACTGGAGCGTAATCTGCACTCACAAAATGAAAAGCTCACAGACTACAGTGAACACTGAAACACAACTATTCACTATCTGTGAAAAGCTCCTTTGTGTACTTCTATAGTGTTTGCAACCAATGTATTGTATACGGATGGAAGCGCGTCACACTAATAGATTAGATTTTTTTCCACTAAAATGGAGCAGCACCAATTAGAGAAAAATGTGAAGGATGAGGCAGTGACACACGCTCAGCAGACTACAACCGGCAGTGGTTGAAGTACAAACTGGAGCGTAATCTGCACTCACAAAATGAAAAGCTCACAGACTACAGTGAACACTGAAACACAACTATTCACTATCTGTGAAAAGCTCCTTTGTGTACTTCTATAGTGTTTGCAACCAATGTATTGTATACGGATGGAAGCGCGTCACACTAATAGATTAGATTTTTTTCCACTAAAATGGAGCAGCACCAATTAGAGAAAAATGTGAAGGATGAGGCAGTGACACACGCTCAGCAGACTACAACCGGCAGTGGTTGAAGTACAAACTGGAGCGTAATCTGCACTCACAAAATGAAAAGCTCACAGACTACAGTGAACACTGAAACACAACTATTCACTATCTGTGAAAAGCTCCTTTGTGTACTTCTATAGTGTTTGCAACCAATGTATTGTATACGGATGGAAGCGCGTCACACTAATAGATTAGATTTTTTTCCACTAAAATGGAGCAGCACCAATTAGAGAAAAATGTGAAGGATGAGGCAGTGACACACGCTCAGCAGACTACAACCGGCAGTGGTTGAAGTACAAACTGGAGCGTAATCTGCACTCACAAAATGAAAAGCTCACAGACTACAGTGAACACTGAAACACAACTATTCACTATCTGTGAAAAGCTCCTTTGTGTACTTCTATAGTGTTTGCAACCAATGTATTGTATACGGATGGAAGCGCGTCACACTAATAGATTAGATTTTTTTCCACTAAAATGGAGCAGCACCAATTAGAGAAAAATGTGAAGGATGAGGCAGTGACACACGCTCAGCAGACTACAACCGGCAGTGGTTGAAGTACAAACTGGAGCGTAATCTGCACTCACAAAATGAAAAGCTCACAGACTACAGTGAACACTGAAACACAACTATTCACTATCTGTGAAAAGCTCCTTTGTGTACTTCTATAGTGTTTGCAACCAATGTATTGTATACGGATGGAAGCGCGTCACACTAATAGATTAGATTTTTTTCCACTAAAATGGAGCAGCACCAATTAGAGAAAAATGTGAAGGATGAGGCAGTGACACACGCTCAGCAGACTACAACCAGCAGTGGTTGAAGAACTAACTGGAGCGTGATCTGCACTCAAAAAATCAAAACCTCACAGACTGCAGTGAACACTGAAACACAACTATTCACTATCTGTGAAAAGCTCCTTTGTGTACTTCTATAGTGTTTGCAACCAATGTATTGTATACGGATGGAAGCACGTCACACTAATAGATTTGATTTTTTTCTAATATAATGGAGCTGCACCAATTCCACTAAATAAAATAAAAAAAAAAGAGTCAGTGACACGTGCAGATGCCTACAAACAGCGGTGGATGCAGAGCAAACTGCAGCGTCACCTGCACTGTCACACACACACCTTGCACAGAGCTGTTAAAACAACACTGCAGGCAAAATGAAGCTTTACACAGCGGTTGGTAAACTAGCCTGCCTCAAGCACAGTAGTACACAAAATCGCAATCTCTAACTGTCCCTCAGAGTCAGCACAGCAGCGTTCTGTCCCTAACTGAGTTCACAGCACAGTGACGCTAAAATGGCGGCGGCGCCTTTTATAGTGCATTCTGACATCATTTCAGCAGCCAATCACAGCCATGCCATTAGTTAAGATGACCGCAGCATTACAGGATGTGCCCACACTTCGTAGGATTCCTCATTGGCTGACTAAAATCACATTGCCTCTCAAAGAATTATGGGAACTTCCGATTCCGGTATACGATATGGAAAAAGTATCGGAATTAAGTATCGGAATTCCGATAACGCGAATATCGGCCGATACCCGATACTTGCGGTATCGGAATGCTCAACACTAGTTAAGAGCCATTATGTCCCAAATGTCACTCATCCCTTTGGATCACGGGGTCCTATTGTTGGCTCAACGCCATGCGGTCGCTGTCTTGCCTGCACAAATGTCCTACGCTGCTCCACATTCCAGTCCTCTGATGGAACTAAAACCTTTGAGATCCGTCATCGTATCTCTTGTGGCACGGCAAACGTTATCTACTACGCCACTTGTGGCTGTTCCAAAATTTATATTGGTCTTACATCCAGAGAACTCAGGATTAGGACTAGGGAGCATGTGCGGGACATTTGTGCGGCCAGGACAGCGACCGACCCATCCATCTTAAAGACCATCCCACGCCATTTTTATCACCACCACAATTGTGAGCCTACAACTTTCAAAGTTCGGGGTATTGATGTCATCCATTGTGGTACAAGGGGTGGTGATTACAAAAAGAGACTTGCTCAAGTAGAAGCAAGATGGATTGTGGTATTGGACACCATGACCCCCAAAGGCTTAAATGAGACGCTCTCCTTCTCTTCCTTCTTATAATGCCCCATTTCTGTATGAATCCTTAGGAATCTTGTAAATAACTCTCTATTCGTAGTTGCCCTCTACAACCCTTTTCGGTAGTTGTGGTCTGTTTTTATTATTTTGATTTTAAATTGTTGTATTAACGTTGCATTGTTTTTTGTTATTTTTATCCAGTTGGACCTTTTTTGAAATTGATGTAACATATTACCTGCCTACATTATACAAGCTCTTGAATGGCCATACCAATGTCAGCATTTCTACTATCCTCAGATGATTCATGATGTTTGAACTGGATTTGGACCCTACAGCACCATATTCGTGTAGAGATGTGTTTTCTGTAGCTATTGCAATTTACGGCTTATCATCTTATATTACACATTTTTTTGCTATGTATGTCTATATAAACTGTTCATGAATCGTCTGTAACATGCAATTTGGTTCAAGTTTTACCTCTGGCTGGTGATGTGCGCTTGCGCATTGGCGTTTCTGCGGCTCCTTACATGCGGGGGGCGTCTTCAGTGACGCTTCCTCAGCATGATCACAGGACCTGCGACGCCTTTGCGCACTCGCCGCCATATCTATCAGCATTGGTTGGCATTATACCATGTGACCTTTCACATGGCCTATTTAAAGGTCCTCCTTGAATTTGCACAGTACACTCCCCTTGAGGAAGCAGTCAGCACGCGAAACGCGCGTCGGGGGTCCACACCATCCGACCCAGGGTACTTTTCCCCTTTCTGTTACATTTTGGTAAGCGTATAGCACTTGCTATCTCCACTACTTTATCCATCATTTTGCGGTTAACTTTATACGATCCCATTGGGATCGCAATTTAACATATGTCCCATTTGGCATCCCATTGGGATCGCAATTTAACATGTGTCCCATTTGGCATCTCTTACCCGTAAATGGTTCTTTTTTGTCCCATGAGTGATTTCAACTTTGGCTAATACTTATAGCACTCGCTACTAGTGTTGAGCGATACGATACTGCAAATATCGGGTATCGGCCGATCTTAGCTGTATCGGGCTTTCGATTCGGAGTACCGATATTTTTGTCATATCGGATACCGGAATCGGATTTGTCACTGTCACTGTGAGTGTCCGTCGGTCGGGTCTGTCAGGAGTCAGCGGCACTTACCTGGCAGAAGATCTCCGGCGGTCACGTCCTGGACTGCTTGATGGCCGCCATTATCTTCTCCCTGGCGGTCACATGCAGTTTTTCGCGATAACTGCAGTGACTGCAGGGTAATCCCGGCCGTAAAGCAGTCCGATGACGTCACCGCCGGGAAGCAGGTAATCAGCTGTGCTGCACCGGGATGACAGGCTCTGCCTGTCATTCTGATGTAGCAGAGCTGGATCGTCGTGGGACACTCGTTACTATGGACTGCGTTGGACAGGTGGTATACTGCTGTTTTTTTTTTTTTCATTTTTTTACAGGAGATCGATGGCGTCGCAGGATGAGACTGTAATAAAAGTAATGAAAACTGTGTTGTGTTTTTTATTAAATTAAAAAAATTTTTTATGAACATTCACCCGTCCGGGTACATCAACAATTTAACTATTTACAAACAGGGACCCTGTCCGGGTTATTTATAATTCTTTGGCAGGGGTGTTCCAGGTACCATCTGGTACTCTTCTGATGCTTGCCAAACATCCGAGACACCAAGGACCACCAGGACCTGATGACGTCGTGTGGCCTGTACAGTCAAGTCGTGACCCGCTATCTGTGTCTGTGTGGCCTCCTCTTTCATCTCCCTCCGGGTCTGGAGCCCTATGTCCCGGACTGAACGAACCCCAGGGGGCCTAACAGGCGCCGGGTACGGGCCAGCTATAGTTATCATGTCCATAGCTGGGGCTGCTGAGGAGACCACTGAGGGAGGCTGGGGAGATTTACGGCGTGGGGTGGGCACTTGTGCAGAGGCCTGGATGTGGGAGGCTGAAGGCTCCGAGGGTCTCACAGGTTCCTGACACTCTGGGGAGTAGGGGTCGCACCTGGTAACATTTAGGGCGTACCATCCATTGTAACCCCAGTGTCGGGTGTAAGTCACCAAGTCTCCTGGCAACAGGTCCCTCCCCAGGTGTCCTTCTGGGAGGTGAGCCTCCACGTCCCGCCGGGTCACAAACACTTCTAAATAAAGTCCAGGCTCCTGGATGAAGCCCCAACCACCTTTCAATTTAAAGCTCCGTACTGCACCCTTACGCCGCGGCTCCCACAGGGTTCCTTTATCTTTTCTCATCCGGTCCTTATCTGCCCGGTCCTTCTCCAGGTTACGTTGCCGAAGCTTTTGGGATTCTCGCTGCTCCCTTTGTCGCTCTGCTTTCCGCTCCCAACGTCTCCACTCTTCCTCCTGACGCCGGTTGTAATTCTCCTCCACCAGCATCTCCATGTCTCCACCATCAAACTGCAGCTTACGATGTCCGGTTTGCGGCAGCTCTCCTGGCGCCCCCCAGTCCTGGCGGCGCTCACCTGCGGAGGAAGCAGCCGGCTCTGGAACAGATGACAGTCGGGGCTCCGGTACAGACAGGTAGACCTCTGGTGCCTGCGCGGCCTCCTCCATGAGGACGGGTGTCGCTTCTTCTGTCTCAGCGACGGGGCAGACAGCGGATCTGGGGTGCTGCTGGTGCAGAGTTTTTTGCAGGAACGGGTGCCTCCACTGCGACAACGTCAACCGGATCACATTGCAAGGGCTGGGATGCCCGCACGGACTCCTCTATTAGAACGGGTGCCTCACCTTCCGGTACAGACACTTCAGGTAAGAGGGATTGGCGCCGCTCCAAGTTTAGTTTTAGGGCACGCCAGCTGGCTTCCATCCTGGCGACCTCCTCCCGGTGCCGGGCCAGGCCTCTTAGGGTATCCTCCGCTTCTTGCAGCGTAGGAGGGTTTCCAGGCCGGGTGCCCAACGGTGGTTCCGTGGCGATCGGGTCGCTTCCGTGGGGGGAGAGCTCTGACTGCTCCATCCCTTCACACTTCTGCTCGTGTCCATTAGCCATCTCTGCCAAGTCACATGTGTCATTAGCATCTGGAGATGGCCCCTCTTTTGTAGTGAGGCGGGACCTTTGTGTTAGTTTCCGCACACTGAGGAGGATGAGGAGGCGGAACTGAAGAGCTGTGGGGCACGATCTTACATTGCAGTACCATTTAGAGTGGTCGGCCATCGTTTTTGCGCCACTGAGTGAGTGTACACCCACGAAGAGCACGCCCTTCTTCTTCACCAGTGCCTCGTCGTGACGCAGATATGGCGGAAAAATGGCAAATACATTCTCTGATGATTTTAGCAATTCTCAAGCACAAAACCAGTTCAATTCAGGCACACAGGACTCGCTTATAGCGAGCTACAGAATCCTGTTCGTGACGCCCAAGTTGAGTCGCACAGAGCCAGAGGCTTATGGGGGTACTCGCCACCGAGCCCGTGGACTTCTATGGGGTATGTCACGGCTTTACCCGGCAATTGAATCAGAGTCTATTTTACTATGTAGAAGTGTATAAACTATAAATATATGTATATATATATGTCACAATGACATGTATATATATATATATGTATTCTATGTGTGTATATTTTGTGTTTACAACGAAAGAAAGGGTTTTTTTTGTTGCGATATTTTGTTCCCATAGACTTACATGGGACTTCCGGTATCGGAATCGGATATCGACGATATTTAGTGATATCGGCGATACCATTCCGATACGATATTTTTAGATATCGAGCAGTATCGCTCAACACTACTCGCTACTCATTGCTTTCATCTTTTGCTCCAGTGATTTTTTGTGACCCCATTTGGATCGCATACTTGCACATGGTGCATTAAGCACTTTATTTCCAATTGTGATTACTTTTGCAATCTGTATACCTGAGTGGCCATCTATTGTAATTTGCCCGGGAGCGCAAATTATTTGTCTCCCTGATTTCTACTCAGTAGCGATCCTATATTTTCATTTTGTATGTACCCAGTGCGATCCATTTGAGATCACAGACACGATACACTATTTTATATGTATGCCTGTTGTGGCCCATGTTGAATCGCAGAATATGTATTGATCAATCTTACAGCAATTAAGACCTCCTTTGCGATCTAATTTGGATCGCCAACCCTATACAGATATTGGTCTTTTCTTACCGCATAGCTTGCCATTTCTGATTTTGATCAGATATTCACTTCATGTATTTTTTATATGTCTTGAACACATGTTCTTGTGATATATATTTCTATATTGTGATGTCTTTTGGGGAATTGTTGTACTCTGGGTATCCTGAAGTTTTTTCCTTGCAACCTGTCTTTTTATGTACATGTTTGTTGCGTAGTATTACTATTTTGCTATTTTTTGATACTGATCTTTATTAATAAAAGTGTTGATACATATCACCTAATGACTCGTTTTTCTCCTGTGCTATATGGTAATGGAGCTGGTCTGGTTGACAGAAGTCGATCACCCGAGGAGGATGATTGGAGATCAGGTGTTACTGATTGGGGAGCTATAAGTAAGTAGCCTGCCCATGGTTGATGCTGGTGATTTGTTTCTTCCTGAGCCTTCTGAAGTCAGCTTGCTCCCTGCTGTGTCCTGCATCTTTCAGATAAGTTTTTGGCTGTTTATATCTGTGGCATTCGTTTACCTTTTGCTTTTCTCAGTTTTCTGCCTTGCTGGAGTTAGTTCAACCGGGTCCCCGGTGGGGACCCATGCTGGACTCTGTTTTTATCTTCCACCGCTTGTGTCAGTCTTTTCTGTGTTTCTAGTTCCCTATTATCTCAGTATCTCTTTGTTTTGCGCCAAGTTCACACCAGAGTTTTGATTTAGCGGGGGAGAGGTCGTGTGGCCTCAGTATTTTTGCATATCAGACGTGTTGGAATTTTTCTTAGGGTTTTTGCTCGATTGCAGACAGTATCCTTTTCTATCCTGTTCTATCTAGACAGTTTGGGCCCCAGCATTTGCTTACTCTATTTTCAGTCTGTGTTTGTGCTTCACCTGTCTCACCGGCAATATATGTTTGGGGGCTATCTATTCCTTTGGGGCTCTACTCCGGGGCAGGTAGCTTTCCCTTTCTCTCTTTAGGCTTAGTTAACTCTTTGGCTGTGTCGAGGCGTCTAGGTCATTGTAGGTACGTCCCATGGCTAATTCTAGATGTGTTGTCAGTTTAGGGGTCTGCAATCCGCTAAGTTACCAACCTCTCTGGGTGTCTGGCTGCCTAGCCTATTTTTCCTGTTATCCTCCTCGGTTACCGAATCATAACAGTTTGCGCTATATAAATAACTATAAATATTCAGATTAGAACACAGAGAAGCAGGATGGAGACATTTATGATGGTGTCATTTATGCTCACCAGCTTGTTGGATTCTTCAAACATTTGGAGGATAGTACATATGTCTGACATCCATGTCCACTCCTGAGATCTTATGTGTGAAGTCAAAACTGAATACCGACAACCTTGTTGATGCTGGTAGACTAGTCACCAAAAGCCCTCTTCTGCTCATAAATCCTTTCCAACATCTGCAGTGTAGAGTTCCAATGCCTGGGGACATCACACACCAGTCATTGAGCCATAAGCTGCAAGCGCTGCTGAAGCACGCAAGGATGGATGAAGCTGTAGCTGACTTTCTGAAATGGGTACGCAGAGAGTTGTACTTTTTTTAGCAGATCTGGCAGCTCCATGTCACTTTTCAAAAAACGTTGACCAATGAGGTTAAGTGCATTTGCCAGGCATGGCACGTGTCTGAGTTCGCCTGGCCACAGAGCAGCTACCATGTTCCAGCCATTGTCACACACAACCATGCCTGGCTGTGGGTTCAGTGGTGTCAGCCACAGATCTGCCTGCTCTTTCAGAGCTGTCCACAACTCTTCATCATTGTGTGTTTTGTCATCTAAGCAAATTAGCTTCAGCACAGCCTTTTGATGAGGCAGTGCTACAGTGCTTCCAGCGTTTGACTGATGTGCTACTTTTGGAGATGGAGGCTGAAGAGGAGAAGAAGGAGGAGGTGGAAGAGGTGCAGGAGCTGTAGACTGTGGGGGCAACCCAGATTTACGTAGGGCCCGCAATACTAGGGGTTGGGAGGGCGTGCACCATACCAAGGTCGGAGTGGGTCCTGGCTTCCACTATGTTAACCTAGTGTGCCCTCCCTGACATGTACCATCCCTGACCACAAGCACTTGTCCATGTGTTTGTGGTTAGGTTGAGTTTGCAAGTAACAGCATTGTGGAGGGCACGGGTAATGTTGTGGACACGTGCCTGTGTAATGCCGGGATGGCACACCGTGAAAAATAGTCCCGCTTGTTCATGGCCTTGGGGTGATCCTCGACTCTGCCCTCTCTTTCAAGCTACATATCCAAGCCCTTGCCTCCTCCTGCCCATTACAACTCAAAAGCATTTCCTGGATCCGTACATTCCAAGAAAATTCAAAAATATTTGTGCACACCCTCATGATCTCCCGCCTCGACTAGTGCAACCTTATACTCTCTGGCCTCCCCTCTAGCACTTTTGCACCACTCAAATCTATCTTAAACTCTGCTGCCAGAGTAATCCAACTGTCCCTCCGTTATTCCCCAGCATCTCCTCTCTGCCAGGCCCTTCACTGCCTTCCTATTGCCCATAGGCTACAGTTCAAAAACCTAACTATGACATACAAAGCCTTCCAGATACTGTCTCCTCCATACATCTGTGACATCATCTCCCAATGTCCGACTGGCTCATGACTTATTCAACGCTAACCCAGTGTCCTGTCAGCGAGATGTACCGTCCCTGCCCACAAGCACTTGTCCACGTGCCCCTGGTTAGGTGCACTTTCCCTGCAACAGCATTGTTAAGGCCCCGGTAATGTTGTGGGAGACGTGCTTGCTTGTGTAATGTTGTTACGGCTGACCGGGAGAAATAGTGGCGGGTAGGGACAGAGTACCTTGTTACGGTCACCGCCATCAGGTTGCAGAAAGCTTCCGTCTTCCACGAGCCTAAAATGCAACATTTCCATCGCAAACAGACGAGAAATGTGTGAACTTAGTACTGGCATTGGCTGCGTATTTCCGCTTGCGTTCCAAGGACTGGGGTATGGACAACTGAATGCTGAGTTGGGAAAAGGATGTGGATGTGAATCTTAATGGTGCTAGTTGACTTGGTGTGCAACTACAGATGCAGGGCAGGAGGCATCTTTGCATGCACCATGGACAGGGGATTGGCTTGCTTGCACAACAGCAGAAGACGCAGTGGTATCACCCACAGACACTGTTCATGGAGCCTGGTGTTCAACCAACAAAGTCGGGTGCATTGCTGCCATGTGCCTGATCATGTAGGTGGTGGTAAGGTTAGTAGTTTTGCTACCCCTGCTGATGCGGGCAAGGCCTGTGGTGCAAATGGCCTTTTTTGGGTTATCGGCAGAGTCTTTAAAAAACAACAAGACAGTTAGGGGGACATTCATTGTCTTCCTCTCCCATACCACCTCCTCACCTCGACACCTGTCTTTCGGTGTTCCACAAGGCTCTGCTCTAGGACCCCTACTGTTCTCCATCTACACCTTCAGCTTGGGACAGATGATGTAATGGCATGGTTTGCAATATCATCACTACGCCGATGACACGCAGATCTACCTATCTGTACCTGACATCACCTCCTTGCTGACCCAAATCACACATCTTCCCGCTATATCATCCTTCTTTTCTGCTCGCTTTCAAAACGTTGACAAGGACAAATCAGGATACATCATCTTTCAAGCATCTCACACTGAGTAAACATGAGAGCTGTGTATGCATCATTCGGTACCACTTTAGTAAGAGGATAACTTAGCCCTAGAGAAAATGAGTTTACAGACATTCATGGTTTTTTTTGCACTATTTTTGCAGCTGTGATCTTCATCTTCTTGGTGTGGATGTGGTAAATTTCAAAGGCATCATCAATACCATCATCATCCATATCTTGTAAAGAGGAAATCTGGTGTTTCCAAGGGTTGTGATTATGTACATTTAGTGGCATTCCTTTAACAGTGCTTGTTACACTATGACAAATAATTTTCAACAGGGACATTTACATCTTATTGGTAATATGTATGGGTGAAGAGGAAGAAGCTTGTGCCACGGGTTGTTTATAGCTACGGATGGTGCATTCCTCTTTAAACTTAGCTTTTCATGAGCATCCATCAGTTTGTTTGCTTTTCCTCTGACACTAATCTGCTTTCTGTAATTCAGCATCTCACAAACATGTTGCACTTTGCCCTTTATACAGACACGTGCATGTTTGGCAACATATTTTGGATGGGCATTTCTTAGGCCGAGTCTCATACGAGCATCTGTTACACCGATCTTCTGATGGGCATGAAACTGATTCTGATAATTGATGGTGGCTAAACGACGAATCATTGTAGGCTGTATCCTGGCTCTCATACCACCCATAGCCACTGCTGTTATTAATCATGTACTTTCCGATTCCTGTCACCATGCACCTTTTCCTGATCACTTCATCCTCCTCCATATTTTTACTAAAAACATGCACCTTCCCAGCAGCAACTGTGTAGGAAACCACGCTACAGTTTTGGAAGATGTTTATAATGCCCCTGAAAATAAATGTACACGCTATGTTAATATCTACCCCCAGGGGGAAATGTTTGCCAGCCAGTGTATGGCCATTCCATGTCTAGGAGACCTGCTCTTTTAAATTGAGCATAGTTTTTAATCAGGCATTCATCCACGTGTTATCATTAGAGTTGAGCGATACTTTCCGATATCCAAAAGTATCGGAATCGGAATGGTATCGCCGATACCATTAAAATATCGGCGATACCCGATACCGATACCGGAAGTCCCATGTAAGTCTATGGGAACAAAATATCGCAACTAAAAAAACCTTTATTTCCTTGTAAACACTAAATATACACACATAGAATACATATATATATATACATGTCATTGTGACATATATATATATACATATATTTAGAGTTTATACACTTCTACATAGTAAAATAGCCTCTGATTCAATTGCCGGGTAAAGCCGGCTTCTGTGAAAAGACAGAAGCACCCGACATGAAATGACACTTGGTGTACATAGGGTTAACCATGTCTTTTCATGTCGTTTGCAATCTGATTTGCACAAACAATTACATCAGTCTATGTGTGCAAAATTTCACACCTGTAGGGGTTAATTAAAGGTGTAAATTCGTTGTAAAAAAAACGGACTTTTTTGCTACGAATTTACACCTTTAATTAACCCCTACAGGTGTGAAATTTTGCACACTTACACTCATGTAATTGTTTGTGCAAATCAGATATCAAACTACATGAAAAGACATGGTTAACTCTATGTAAACCAAGTGTCATTTCATGTCGGGTTCTGCATTTTCACAAAAGCCGGCAATTGAATTAGCGGCTATTATACTATGTAGAAGTGTATGAACTATAAATATATATATATATATGTGTCACAAACTCAATGACATGTATATATATATATGAGGTGTAAAATTGCTGAAAAAAAATGCGTGGGCTCCCGCCCTATTTTCGCAACCAGACAGACAAAGCCAGTGAGTGGGGGCAGATAATAATAGCCCAAAGATGGACCATTATTTTTGGCCCCCCCCTTTTTGCCCTTTCTGGCACTTTGCCCGTCTATTCCCATTGCCCTGTAGCGGTGGCGAATAGGTTAATAAGGGGTTAAAATGACCTTGCAATTGAAAGGTCACTTTAAGCCAGGTTAATAATTGAGAGCTGTCAATTAGACAACTATCAATTATTAATCCTATTGTATGAAAGAAAAATCAAACACACACACTTTAATAAAAAAGAAGTTTAATGAAATAATCACACAGTTTTTGACCATATTTTATTTACCTGCTAAAACCATTTCCTGTAATAAAAATAAAATAATAAAGCAAAATTATTCTTACCTATCCCATGCACAGTCAGGTCCCACGGTGTAATCCTTCAGAAAGGGTTAATGTTTACTGCAGGGACCGCAGCTAATGCTGCAGCCTCACAGTAAACCCCCAAATGAATGAGCTCCTCTCCTGGCTGACAGGAGAGGAAGTGGAAAGCTTAATTGATTGCTTTCCACTTTCACTTCAGGTCAGCCAGGGACACAATCAGTGACGTCAGAGGGAACTGATTAACAAAAATAGGGGTTCCCTTCGAAAAAAAAATGGCGTGGGGTCCCCCCTATTTTTATTAACCAGCCAGATGAAGCAGACCGCTGAGGCCTGGATTTTCAGGCTGTTAAGGAGCCAAGATCCATGGACCTTGCCAGCCTGATAATACCAGGCCACAGCAGTCTGCATATCTTGGCTGATTAACAAAAATAGGGGATCCCCTCGAAAAAAATTGGCGTGGTGTCCCCCCTATTTTTGTTAACCAGCCAGATGAAGCAGACCGCTGAGGCCTGGTTTTTCAGGCTGGTAAGGATCCAATATCCATGGACCTTGCAAGCCTGATAATACCAGGCCACAGCAGTCTGCTTAGCTTGGCTGGTTAACAAAAATAGGGGATCCCCTCGAAAAAAAAACGGCGTAGGGGTCCCCCTATTTTTGTTAACCAGCCAAGTAAAATGCAGACTGCTGCGGCCTGGTATTAAAAGACTGTCAAGGCCCATGGATTTTGGCCCTCAACAGCCTGATAATACCAGGCTACAGCAGCCCCACATTTGGCGCATCAAAAGATGTGCCAATTGTGGCACTTTACCCGGCTCTTCCCACTTGCCCTGTAGCGGTGGCAAGTGGGGTAATAAGGGGTTAATGTCACCGTTGATTGCACGGTGACAATAAGCCCGGTTAATAATGGAGAGGTGTCAATAAGACACCGATCCATTATTAATCCCAAAGTTATTAAATGTATAAAAAAAAGACAAAGCAAGAAAAAAGTCTTTTAATGAAATAAAAGAGACAACACAGTTTTCATTTCTTTTATTGTACTCTCATTCCTGCGACACCATCGATCTCCTGTAAAAAAAGAAAAAAAACAAACCAACAGTATACCACCTGTCCGACGCAGTCCATAGTAACGACAGTCCCACGACGATCCAGCTCTGCTACATCGCAATGACAGGCAGAGCCTGTCATCGCAACGCAGCACAGCTGATTACCTGCTTCCCCGGCGGTGACGTCATCGGACTGACTGCTTTACGGCCGGGATTACCCAGCAGTCACTGCAGTTATCGCGAGAAACTGCATGTGATCGCCGGGGAAAGATGATGGCGGCCATGAAGCAGTCCAGGACGTGACCGCCGGAGATCTTCTGCCAGGTAAGTGCCGCTGACTCCTGACAGACCCGACCGACGGACACTGACAGTGACAGTGACAATCCCGATTCCGGTATCCGATATGACGAAAATATCGGAACTCGGAATCGGAATTCCGATACAGCCAATATCGGCCGATACCCGATATTTGCAGTATCGGAATGCTCAACCCTAGTTATCATCCATCTCCACTAGATCAAAATGGTTTACGTGTTACTAATGACTTATTACTTGTTATTAATTACTCACAGCCAAAACTAACAGACAGTTCTCCATCCTCCTCCTCCTCGATCTGTCCTCTGCCTTCGACACAGTCGACCACTGCCTACTGCTACAGATTCTTTCTTCCCTTGGCATCAAAGACCTTGCCCTGTCCTGGATCGCCTCTTACCTTTCCGACCACACATTTTGGCCTAGGACAACTCAAAGTCCCATGGCTTCCAGTACCACTTGTATGCGGACAACACTCAGATCTACCTCTCTGGCTCCGATGTCACCTCTCTGCTGTTCAGAATCCCGGAGTGTCTATCAGCCATATCCTCCTTCTTCACCTCTCGCTTCCTAAAACTCAATGTAGACAAAACCAAACTCATCATCTTTCCCCATCTCACATATCTTCCCTACCCGATCTATCTATTATGGTAAATGGCATCACACTCTCTCCCGCACCTGAAATCCACTGCCTCAGAGTAACTCTCAACTCTGCCCTGTCCTTCAAACCACACGTCCAAACTCTTGCCACCTCCTGTCGCCTCCAACTCAAGAACATTTCCAGGATCCGCCCCTTCCTCAGCCCTCAATCTACTAAAACTCTTGTGCATGGCATAATCATCTCCCGCCTTGATTACTGCAACACCCTCCTCTGTGGACTCCCTGTCAACTCTCTTGCACCACTCCAGTCTGTCCTCAACTTTGCTGCCCAACTAATCCACCTCTCTCCTCGCTACTCCCCTGTTTCTCCCCTATTCAAATCCCTCCACTGGCTCCCAATTCCCCAACGAATCCAGTTCAAACTACTAACACTGACCTACAAAGCTATCCACAACCTGTCCCCTCCCTATATCTCTGAACTAATCTCCCAATATCTTCCTTCACATAATCTTCGATCCTCCCAAGACCTCCTACTATCCTTCACACTTATTCGTTCCTCACACAACCGCCTCCAAGATTTCTCCCGAATATCCCCCATCCTCTGGATTTCCATGCCTCAACATGTCCGATTATCCACCACCCTCGGATCCTTCAGATGAAACCTGAAAACCCATCTCTTCAGGAAAGCCTACAGCATGCAATAACCATTCTTCTGCCTCGCCACCACCCGAGCTTCCGCCTCGCCACCACCCGAGCTGCCACCACCTGAGCTGCCGCCTCGCCACCACCACCAGAGCTGCTGCCTCACCGCCACCACCAGAGCTGCCGCCTCACCGCCACCACCAGAGCTGCCGCCTCACCGTCACCACCAGAGCTGCCACTTCACCACCACCAGAGTTGCCGCCTCACCACCACCACCAAAACTGCCACCTCACCACCACCACCAGAGCTACCGCCTCACCGCCACCACCAAAGCTGCCACCTCACCACTGCCAGAGCTGCCGCACCCCGACCTTCTGTCTCTTCCCCATTATTCCGTAGAATGTAAGTCCGCAAGGACAGGGTCCTTTCCCCTCTGTACTGGTCTGTCATTGTAAATTTGTTTACTGTAAACGATATCTATAACTTTGTATGTAACCCCTTCTCATGTACAGCACCATGGAATTAATGGCGCTATATAAATAAAGTTGACACCACCACCGATTATCCATTTGTTTAAGCATCGCATTGAAAAGACCATCACTACATCTCTATCTGTGGGAATCAGTTTGAAGAATTTTAGGTATGTGTCGCTGGATCAGTACTGTATGCTTTGTGGTTGTTCTATATCACGAGTACAATTTATTTATTCAGCTATATAAATAAATAATAATAATAACCAGAGATGAGTGACTTTGCCTTTTTTCGGGTCGAGTCGGGTTTCGGACCACCCGACTTTCGCAAAAGTCGAAAGACAAAAAACCTGACTGGCACTTCCAGACTAATGTGAACTAGGTGCAAACCAAAGGGAGCTACCCTCATGTAAAACATCCAAAAAAAAAAAAAAGGCTGCACTCAAGCGTACTAAAGCATGACAACATAGAATATATGAAATTTTGAATAGCAATATGGCTTTGGAATATAAGGAAAAATTTGAGACGCTTAGTATAAACATTTGGCCAAACATTTTAAAGCTCAACAACCATCGTCAAGGTGGTCTCAATTCTGTTGAGTCCCTAACCTAATGTGAACATACCTCTATTAGGCTGATATCTGAATTTCTGGGCGAATATGCACCTCTGTCAGTAATGCCTGCATATATGGGTAAAGTAGGGAGCCGGTGTAATTAAAATCACCACCTGGTGGGAGCGGAGTGCTCGGTCAGCAAGCTAACATTCAAAAGACAAAAAACCTGACTGGCACTTCCAGACTAATGTGAACTAGGTGCAAACCAAAGGGAGCTACCCTCATGTAAAACATCCAAAAAAAAAAAAAAAAGGCTGCACTCAAGCGTACTAAAGCATGACAACATAGAATATATGAAATTTTGAATAGCAATATGGCTTTGGAATATAAGGAAAAATTTGAGACGCTTAGTATAAACATTTGGCCAAACATTTTAAAGCTCAACAACCATCGTCAAGGTGGTCTCAATTCTGTTGAGTCCCTAACCTAATGTGAACATACCTCTATTAGGCTGATATCTGAATTTCTGGGCGAATATGCACCTCTGTCAGTAATGCCTGCATATATGGGTAAAGTAGGGAGCCGGTGTAATTAAAATCACCACCTGGTGGGAGCGGAGTGCTCGGTCAGCAAGCTAACATTCAAAAGACAAAAAACCTGACTGGCACTTCCAGACTAATGTGAACTAGGTGCAAACCAAAGGGAGCTACCCTCATGTAAAACATCCAAAAAAAAAAAAAAAAAAGGCTGCACTCAAGCGTACTAAAGCATGACAACATAGAATATATGAAATTTTGAATAGCAATATGGCTTTGGAATATAAGGAAAAATTTGAGACGCTTAGTATAAACATTTGGCCAAACATTTTAAAGCTCAACAACCATCGTCAAGGTGGTCTCAATTCTGTTGAGTCCCTAACCTAATGTGAACATACCTCTATAAGGCTGATATCTGAATTTCTGGGCGAATATGCACCTCTGTCAGTAATGCCTGCATATATGGGTAAAGTAGGGAGCCGGTGTAATTAAAATCACCACCTGGTGGGAGCGGAGTGCTCGGTCAGCAAGCTAACATTCAAAAGACAAAAAACCTGACTGGCACTTCCAGACTAATGTGAACTAGGTGCAAACCAAAGGGAGCTACCCTCATGTAAAACATCCAAAAAAAAAAAAAAAAAAAAAAGGCTGCACTCAAGCGTACTAAAGCATGACAACATAGAATATATGAAATTTTGAATAGCAATATGGCTTTGGAATATAAGGAAAAATTTGAGACGCTTAGTATAAACATTTGGCCAAACATTTTAAAGCTCAACAACCATCGTCAAGGTGGTCTCAATTCTGTTGAGTCCCTAACCTAATGTGAACATACCTCTATTAGGCTGATATCTGAATTTCTGGGCGAATATGCACCTCTGTCAGTAATGCCTGCATATATGGGTAAAGTAGGGAGCCGGTGTAATTAAAATCACCACCTGGTGGGAGCGGAGTGCTCGGTCAGCAAGCTAACATTCAAAAGACAAAAAACCTGACTGGCACTTCCAGACTAATGTGAACTAGGTGCAAACCAAAGGGAGCTACCCTCATGTAAAACATCCAAAAAAAAAAAAAAAAAGGCTGCACTCAAGCGTACTAAAGCATGACAACATAGAATATATGAAATTTTGAATAGCAATATGGCTTTGGAATATAAGGAAAAATTTGAGACGCTTAGTATAAACATTTGGCCAAACATTTTAAAGCTCAACAACCATCGTCAAGGTGGTCTCAATTCTGTTGAGTCCCTAACCTAATGTGAACATACCTCTATTAGGCTGATATCTGAATTTCTGGGCGAATATGCACCTCTGTCAGTAATGCCTGCATATATGGGTAAAGTAGGGAGCAAAAAGTCGAGTCGAACGAGATCGGCCGACTAGCTCGAGGCAAAAGTCGGAGGTCGACAAAAAAAACGAAACCTGACCCCAATGCAAGTCAATGGGGAATAACAACTGCCCCCCCCGCCCACGTCCTCTTCCACCATACTTCCTCATGTTTGGGAAAATGTACCCAAAATAACAGCAGATATATGGTACTGTATCAGTAGCGTTCAGCTGTATACAGTGTTGGGGTAATTTTAAATCTCTGTATATATTTCTCTCCCTACTGATAAACAGCGTCAGCAACCACTCCTACTGTTAAGATCAGCAGAAGTAAAATGGCGGTCGGCGGTCAGGGCTTTTATAGACACTACTAGCTGAAGAGCCCGGCGCTGCCCGGGCATAGTACCTAACTACGGTTAGTTATAACAAATTGTAATGATTATATCTATATACAAGTATTCAGCTTTCTCCCCATTATGTAGATAGGGCCAAAATAGTTTGGCGATTTGGAACGTGCGGGGGTTAAAATTTCCATTCAACACATAGCCTATGATGCTCCTGGGGTTGAGATGTGCGGGCATGCAAAATTTCATGCCCGTAAGTACAACGGTGCAGATTCCTATCCCGGGCCAAAATTATTTGCCGATTTGGAATGCGCGGGGTTAAAATTTCGACTCAAAACCTAGCCTATGACGCTCCCGGGGTCGAGACGTGCGGGTGTGCAAAATTTCATGCCCGTAAATGCAGATTCCTATGCCGGACATACACACAAGCATTCAGCTTTCTCCCCATTATGTAGATAGGGCAAAATTGTTTGGCGATTTGGAACGTGCGGGGGTTAAAATTTCCATTCAACACATAGCCTATGATGCTCCTGGGGTTGAGATGTGCGGGCATGCAAAATTTCATGCCCGTAAGTACAACGGTGCAGATTCCTATCCGGGCCAAAATTATTTGCCGATTTGGAATGCGCGGGGTTAAAATTTTGACTCAAAACCTAGCCTATGACGCTCCCGGGGTCGAGACGTGCGGGTGTGCAAAATTTCATGCCCGTAAATGCAGATTCCTATGCCGGACATACACACAAGCATTCAGCTTTCTCCGCATTATGTAGATAGGGCCAAAATTGTTTGGCGATTTGGAACGTGCGGGGGTTAAAATTTCCATTCAACACATAGCCTATGATGCTCCTGGGGTTGAGATGTGCGGGCATGCAAAATTTCATGCCCGTAAGTACAACGGTGCAGATTCCTATCCCGGGCCAAAATTATTTGCCGATTTGGAATGCGCGGGGTTAAAATTTCGACTCAAAACCTAGCCTATGACGCTCCCGGGGTCGAGACGTGCGAGTGTGCAAAATTTCATGCCCGTAAATGCAGATTCCTATGCCGGACATACACACAAGCATTCAGCTTTCTCCCCATTATGTAGATAGGGCCAAAATTGTTTGGCGATTTGGAACGTGCGGGGGTTAAAATTTCCATTCAACACATAGCCTATAATGCTCCTGGGGTTGAGATGTGCGGGCATGCAAAATTTCATGCCCGTAAGTACAACGGTGCAGATTCCTATCCCGAGCCAAAATTATTTGGCGATTTGGAATGCGCGGGGTTAAAATTTCTACTCAAAACCTAGCCTATGACGGTCCCGGGGTCGAGACGTGTGGGTGTGCAAAATATCATGCCCGTAAATGCAGATTCCTATGCCGGACATACACACAAGCATTCAGCTTTCTCCCCATTATGTAGATAGGGCCAAAATTGTTTGGCGATTTGGAACGCGCGGGGTTAAAATTTCGATTCAAAACATAGCCTAGGACTCTTTCGGGGTCGAGACGTGCGGGCGTGCAAAATTTCATGCCCGTAAGTGCGACGGTGCGGATTCCAATCCCGGACAAACATACCCACATACATACACACATACATACATTCAGCTTTATATATTAGATAACGCCCCCAAAGCAAGCCAATCACTGCAATGCCCTTCTCTAAGATGGTGGTGGATGCTGCACATGTCATCTCGTTGCCCACAGTGTACGTCCTTGCTCATTGACTGAAAAAAGGTGCCTGAAAGCATTCTGGGAAACTCGACTTTGGCGCTTGTTTCGATGACCGCATGGTTGACCTCACGCTATGGTCGTGTTTCGGCCAACGAAACCCGACTTTTGAATCTGACCAACCTGTTTCACTCTACTCTAATAATAACGTGTTCTGTGCAGCTACAGCCAGTGTCGCATTATTAGGAAGGGTGGGTGTTGTGAGCATGTTGGAAATGACTTCTGAGTTGGAGCTCCCTCTGGTGGTTGCTGAGGATATTGAACCAGTGTTGAATAATAGAAGTCCATTACCTGCGAGCGATGACTGGCAATCAGGAGAGATGGACTGGGCTGATATAAGTGAGCTGCCTTCCCATGATCCTCGCCGGTGATCAATTGTTGTTTCCTGGTTCATTTGGAAGTCAGCTTGTGTCTTGCCTTCGTCTGCTACTTTCAGATAAGTTATTTGCTGCTTGTTTCTATCGTGTTTGCTATTTCCATTTTTTGCCTGCACTTTTGTGGGAGGTTAGCCGGTTCCCCTCCAGGGGCCTCTGCTACTCTCTGTTTTTCAGTAGCCACTGTTTATTTGTTCCATTGCTCTGTCCCTGCTATTTGAGTGACTGCGGGTTAGCCGCTTGGTCACACCAGAGATCTGATTTAGCGGGTGGCGAGATCGTGTGTTCTCAGCAGTTTTTGAAATCAGAAGTGTTGGAATTTTTCTACGGTTTTGCTGGGTTGCAGATAATATTCTGTCCTGTCCTATCTAGGCAGTATTTGGCCCCAGCGTTTGCTCACTCTATTTTCTGCCTGCGTTTGTGTTTCTTCTTGTCTAACCACCATTATATGTTTGGGGGCTACCTATTCCTTTGGAGCTCTACTCAGGGACAGTTAGCTTTTCTGTTTCTATCTTCAGGTGTAGCTAATCTCTCCGGCTGTGCCGTGGCGTCTAGGTCACCGTAGATACGTCCCTCGGCTGCTTCTAGTTGTGCGGTTAGCTTAGGGATCTGCAACCCATTAGTTCCCAACCTCTCTGGGTGTTCGGCTGCCTTGGCTGTTTTTTGCTCCTGTCCTCCTCAGCTACCAAATCATAACAGAATCACCGGCCATACTGTAAATTCTATGGTACTCAAAAGAAGGAAAAAATAGTTAATAAAAATCAGAATTTTTTTTGTGTGTGTATTTTTTCCTCTTTATCTCTGGGGGCTGTAGATTGGTGCAGGAACCGTTTTGTCCCAAAGGGATCCTGTAACCTCTAAGATTAACCCTTGTGCCTTCTTCTCCCAAAAGTTTTCCCCAGCTGAACGTAATTATGATGAGGGGAATCGGGAATTATTGGCTATGAAGTGGGCCTTCGAAGAGTGGAGACATTGGTTGGAGGGAGCCAAACATCAAGTTGTGGTCCTCACTGACCACAAAAACTTGATCTATCTCGAAACAGCCAAGCGATTGAATCCCAGACAGGCCAGGGGGGCCTTGTTTTTCACACATTTTAACTTTGTGGTCTCCTTCCTCCCGGGAACTAAGAATGTTAAGTCAGATGCCCTCTCTAGGAGTTTCCTTGCGGATTCTATTGATGTGACTGAGCCTACGGCCTTTCTGAAGGAGGGTGTCGTTCTTATCGCTATCTCACCCTATTTGAGACTTGCCCAGGACCAATTTCAGGGGGATAAACCTGAACGTTGCCCTGCGGAGAAATTGTATGTCCCAGACCAATGGAGAGAAAAAGTTATGTCAGAAGTTCATTGCTCTGTGTTGGCTGGTCACCCCGGTATTTTTGGTACTAGAGATTCGGTGAGTCGGTCCTTTTGGTGGTCTACTTTATCTCGTGACGTCAGGAACTTTGTGCAGTCCTGTGGGACTTGTTCTCGGTCCAAACCTTGCTCTCGCTCTAAGGGATTGTTAATTCCATTGCCTGTGCCCAAGAGGCCATGGACACATATCTCTATGGATTTTATTTCCGACCTCCCTGTCTCTCAGAGAATGACCGTTATCTGGGTGATCTGTGATAGGCTTTCCAAGATGATCCATCTTGTGCCACTGCCGAAGTTGCCATCCTCTTCCGAGTTGGTGCCCTTGTTTTTTCAGCAGGTGGTTCGGTTGCACAGCATTCCAGAAAACATTGTGTCTGACAGAGGAGTCCAATTTGTTTCCAGATTTTGGAGGACATTTTGTTCTAAACTGGGAGTTCAGCTGTCTTTCTCCTCTGCGTTTCACCCTCAGACCAATGGGCAGACTGAGAGAACAAACCAGACCTTGGAGACTTATTTGAGATGTTTCGTGTCTGTTGATCAGGATGACTGGGTCTCTTTTTTGCCTTTGGCTGAATTTGCTCTGAATAATAGGGCTAGTTGTGCCACCTTGATGTCTCCTTTTTTCTGCAATTTCGGGTTTCATCCTCGGTTTTCTTCGGGGCAAGTGGAGGCTTCTGTCTGTCCGGGTGTTGACTCTATGGTGGAGAGAATGCAGCAGATTTGGGATCAAGTAGTGGATAAATTGTCTCTATCTCAGGAGAGGGCCCAGCGGGTTGCCAACCGGCATAGGACTGATGGTCCTCGGTTTAAAGTGGATGACTTGGTTTGGTTGTCCTCAAAGAATATCCCTATGAAGGTTGTGTCTGCAAAGTTTAAGCCAAGGTTCATTGGACCTTATAGGATCTTGGAAGTCCTTAATCCAGTTTCTTTTCATTTGGCGCTTCCAGGGACGTTTAAGATTCACAACGTCTTCCACAAATCTTTATTGAAAAGGTTTGTCGAGCCAGTGGTTCCTATGGCTGCGCCTCCTGAGCCTGTTTTGGTTGAGGGCAATCTGGAATATGAATTGGAGAAGATATTGGATTCTCGTCTGGCTAGGCTGAGACTCCAGTACTTGGTTAAGTGGAAAGGTTATGGTCAGGAAGACAATTCTTGGGTGTTTGCTTCTGACATCCATGTGGAGAACTTGGTTCGCGCCTTTCACCGGGCTCACCCTGATCGGCCTGGTGGCGCCGGTGAGGGTTCGGTGACCCCTCCTCAAGGGGGGGTACTGTTGTGAGCATGTTGGAAATGACTTCTGAGTTGGGGCTCCCTCTGGTGGTTGCTGAGGGTATTGAACCAGTGTTGAATAATAGAAGTCCATCACCTGCGAGCAATGACTGGCAATCAGGAGAGAAGGACTGGGCTGATATAAGTGAGCTGCCTTCCCATGATCCTCGCCGGTGATCAATTGTTGTTTCCTGGTTCATTTGGAAGTCAACTTGTGTCTTGCCTTCGTCTGCTACTTTCAGTTAAGTTATTTGCTGCTTGTTTCTATCGTGTTTGCTATTTCCATTTTTTGCCTGCATTTTTGTGGGAGGTTAGCCGGGTTCCCCTCCAGGGGCCTCTGCTACTCTCTGTTTTTCAGTAGCCACTGTTTATTTGTTCCATTGCTCTGTCCCTGCTATTTGAGTGGCTGCGGGTTAGCCGCTTGGTCACACCAGAGATATGATTTAGCGAGTGGCGAGATTGTGTGTTCTCAGCAGTTTTTGAAATCAGAAGTGTTGGAATTTTTCTAGGGTTTTGCTGGGTTGCAGATAGTATTCTGTCCTGTCCTATCTAGGCAGTATTTGGCCCCAGCGTTTGCTCACTCTATTATCTGCCTGCGTTTGTGTTTCTTCTTGTCTAACTGCCGTTATATGTTTGGGGGCTACCTATTCCTTTGGGGCTCTACTGCGGGGCAGTTAGCTTTCCTGTTTCTATCTTTAGGTGTAGCTAATCTCTCCGGCTGTGCTGAGGCATCTAGGTCACCGTAGGTACGTCCCACGGCTGCTTCTAGTTGTGCTGTTAGCTTAGGGATCTGCAACCCATTAGTTCCCAACCTCTCTGGGTGTTCGGCTGCCTTGGCTGTTTTTTGCTCCTGTCCTCCTCAGCTACCAAATCATAACAGGTGGGTGGTTATGCTGTGCGTAAAATACTTGTTCTGAAAACCGTTGAGGTGTACATCACAGGGGAAAATGTTTGACAGTCCATACACTTAGTGTATGGGCATTCCAAGTCTAGGAGACCCGCTTCTTTAAATTGGCCTATTTTTTAATCATGCCTTCCTCCACGGCTCATCATCCACCACCACTAGATCATCAGGGTTAACCTGTTCCGTGTTGCTACAGCCAGTGTCGCATTATTAACAAGGGTGGGTGGTGATGCTGTGCGTAAAATACTTTTTCTGAAATCTTTTGAGGTGTACCCCACATGGGAAAATGTTTGTCAGCCCATACACTAAGTGTATGGGCATTCCAAGTCAAGGAGACACGCTCCTAGAAATTGGGCCTGTTTTTTAATCAGGCCTTCCTCCAAGTTTTATCATCCACCGCCACTAGATCAAAAGGGTTAGAATTGATATAGAATACTCAAATAGTGTTTATGCTGTCAAATGTACATGTGTAAACATCTCTATTCATTTTAAGCCATTCTGCGTAATGGCATGTTTGTATTAACAATGTTTAAAAATTTAAAAGTTCCCTATTCCCTCTTGGTCCTCCCTTGTTCTCCCCTTTTTCCCTCCCTTTCCATCTCCCTCCCAACCCCCCTTCTCCCCTTCCTTTCCCTTTTACCCTTTCCCTTTTAAATTCCAAAACCAATAAAAACGTTTGGAAAACAAAAGGGTTTACGTGTTCCGTACAGCTACAGCCAGTGTCGCATTATTAACAAGGGTGGGTGGTTATGCTGTGCGTAAAATGCTTGTTCTGAAATCGGTTGAGGTGTACCTCACAGGGGAAAATGTTTGCCAGTCCATACACTAAGTGTATGGGCATTCCAAGTCTAGGAGATTCACTCCTTTAAATTGGGCCTAAATTGCTGACCTGACAATAGATGGCAATGTTGTGTAATGTTTCCTTCTGTTTAATGTATTGTATAAGAGATGGTCTCACTTGTACTTTCACTTTAGTTTTGTTCCTGTTTCCAGATGCAATGTTGAAATGACTGTGCATTTACCCTTTACCTCATGCTGTTTAGAAGTAAAAGCTTGTTATCCCATGCAGCCTGCTCTGTGAAGTTTTCTACTGCAGAGGTGTGCATTCAGAAGCTGTGCAACAGGTTATGGGCCCAGACACAGACACCCAGACACCCAGTCACCCCAGATACAGCGTACACAGATACCCAGACATCCAAGCACCAAGAATACCAGATACCCAGGACTGGAACTCTCAGTAAGACCCTGGTGAATGCAGAAGAATTCTTCAGTACAACTCTCCAAACAAGTAAGATAACTTAAAAATGACAAGTAGCACAGAGCTAAAACTCGCAGTAGCTAAACTGAATGATGAGAACTATCAGCTATGGAAGTTCAAAGTAGAGATGTTATTGTCTAAAGATGATTTATGGGAAGTAATCAGTCACTACAAATAGACCTGATCAGGATAATCAGACATGGGATAAGAAAAACAGACAAGCGAGAGCCACCATTAGCCTATTAGTGAATGATGCTCCATTAATACATATAAGAAATGAAGAAACAGCTAAAGGAATGTGGGAAGCATTAAGAAAGCTATATGAAATACCCAGCTTAAATCACAAGTTATTTTTATTAAGAAAGCTTTACAGTATGAGATTGAGTGCAAATGACGACATGCAGAAGCATATATTCTCTATTATGGAAGTGATATCACAGCTAAGATCTATTGGTGAAGATATTAAAGAAAGTCATATAGCAGCAATTTTATTGTGCAGTTTACCAGATTCATATACTGCTTTAATAAATGCACTAGAGACAAGACCAGAAACTGACATTACATTAGATTTTGTGAAAACAAGACTCATAGATGAATATCAGAGAAGAAAAGAACAATGCAATGATTCTTCTACTGAAAAGGACAGTGAAAACGCTCTTAAAGCTACAGAATTTAAAAAACCCTATAATAGACAAGAGAATGCTTCAGATGTAAGAAAAAAGGTCATTTAAAGAAAGACTGTACCATATGGAAAGCAGAACAACAAAAATTACAACAGAAAAGGCATACACAGAAAGTAAAAAACACAATTTTCAATTCACTTGAGAATAATTGGAATGGCACATTCAAAATAACAGACAAGAAATCATCACTTGGTTGGTTTATTGATTCAGGAGCAACGAGTCATATGACAAGTGACAAGAGTTTCTTTACTGATCTTGATGTAAATAAGAAAGAAGCCATTTATCTTGCAGATGGAAGAAAAATAACCGCAGAAGGTATCGGACAAAGTATGCTAAATTGTTCAAACAAGTTCGGACAAAATTCAAAGATACTTGTACAGGATGTGTTGTGTGTTCCAAAATTGGAAGGCGGATTATTATCTGTGACACGTTTAACAGCAAAAGGACTTACAGTAAAATTCAAAGATAATGAGTGTGCAATTATTGCAGGAAACAAGATGATAACTTAAGTCAAGGCAGATGAACATTTATATCATTTTGACAAACCAAAGGAACAGATGAAGATATGTACACATGATCACAAAAACTGTATTCACATATGGCATAGACGTCTAGGACATAGACACCCGGACAGTATAAGGGAACTACAGAGAAAAAGAATTGACAAAAGATTTAAAGATATCAGATTGCTCAATTACCATAAGATGTGAATGTTGTATAAAATCCAAAGCCACAAGGATATCTATTCCAAAAGAAAGTGAGATGAAAAGCGAAAGACCACTTGATTTGGTGCATACTGACGTATGTGGACCCATGAAAGTGACTACATCAGGAGGCAATAGATACATGTTGACTTTTACAAGATACACAGTCACATACTTTAAGAAAAAAAGTGAAGTTTTTGATAAACTTGTAGACTATGTATCAAGATCAAGTAACAAATTTCAAAGGAAGCCAATTGTCATCAGAAGTGATAATGGAGGTGAATTTACAGGTCACAGAATAGAAGACTACTTAAGACAAAATGGAATAGAACATCAGAAAACTGTTCCATACACACCTGAACAAAATGGAGTAACAGAAAGCAAAAACAGAACTCTAACAGAGATTATGAGATGTATGCTGACAGATTCTAAACTACCAGAGAAATATTGGGGTGAGGCAGCAATGACAGCTACATATCTACAGAACCGACTTTTTTCCAGAAATCTGAAGAAAACTCCATATGAACTGTGGCAAGGTATGAAACCAAGTGTCAATCATTTAAAAGTTTTTGGATGTAAAGTTTTTATATTCATTCCAACAGAAAAACGTTCCAAACTTCAAAACAGATCCATGGAAGGAATATTCGTTGGATATAGTGAAAACTGCAAAGGATATAGAATCTTAGATCCCAAAACAGGCAGAGTTACGGTGAGTAACAGTGTGACATTCATTGAAGATTTAAATGAAGACATTATGATTTCAGTTGAAACAAAAAATGAGAAAAACAATAGTGACATAACTGAAGAAATATCTGATGAGAAAGAAGTAGAAATTAATGAACAAAATACTGAAAGTGAAGAATCACAACTACAGACACAGAACAAAGACGTTCAATAAGAGAGAAAAAGGAAAACCACCAAAACGTCTCTCATTCAAGACTAGTATAAGAAAAATCCATGAGCCTACCTCTTGGGAAGACATATCTAAACTTTCTGAAGAAGAAGCTAATAAATGAATAGAAGCAACAGAAACAGAAATTAAATCCATGCATGATTCAAATACATGGACACTAACAGATTTGCCAGAAGGAAGAAAAGCCATAGGATGTAAATGGATTTTTAAAGTAAAATACCAAACAGATGGCACACCTGAAAGATATCGAGCAAGACTCGTAGCTAAAGGGTATTCTCAAAAATATGGAGAAGACTATGATGAAACATTTGCTCCAGTTGTCAAACACACTACAATAAGAACTTTACTTACAGTTGCAGCAATGGAACAGATGGATCTAAGACATCTGGATGTAAAGACAGCTTTTTTGAATGGAGATTTAACAGAAGACATTTACATGGAACAACCTCCAGGATTCAAAGATGAAGGAAATCCAAACAAAGTTTGCAAATGACAGAAAAGCATATATTGTTTAAAGCAAGCAGCTAAAGCGTGGAATGACAAAATCACAGAAGTACTAACAAATGAAAAATTTCAAAGAAGCAAAGCTGATCCATGCTTGTACACAGAAAGGCTGAGTAATAGATGGATTTATGTACTCATATATGTAGACAACATTTTGATTTGTTTTAAACAAGAAAGGGATAAAGAAAACATTCTAAAAATCCTGAAACAAAATTTTGAAATCAAAGACTTAGGAAATGTAAAACAGTACCTAGGAATACAGATAGAAAGACAAGAAGTACTGTGGTTGAGACAATTGTTGACAGAATTAGGACAATCACACTTGGAACCAACAAAACTAAAAGAGGATCAAGGAGTCTTGAAGTTGGAGTATTGCCCTACTGAAGAAATGACAGCAGACATTTTCACGAAGGCGTTAAATGCTGATAAACATCAGAGACTAATAAAAAAGTTGGGTTTGATTGAATAAGTACTTACTGTTGAGAAAGGGTGTTGGCATATGCAACATATTAGAACTTACTACAAGTAAAAGGAGGACTTTATGCTGACCTGACAATAGATGGCGATGTTGTGTAACGTTTCCTTCTGTTTAATGTATTGTATAAGAAATAGTGTTGAGCGATACGATAATGCAAATATCGGCTATCGGCCGATATTAGCTGTATCGGCCTTTCGATAATTAGTTTCGATATTTTCGTCATATCGGATACCGGAATCGGATTTGTCACTGTCACTGTCAGTGTCCGTCGGTCGGGTCTGTCACTGTCAGTGTCCGTCGGTCGGGTCTGTCAGGAGTCAGCGGCACTTACCTGGCAGAAGATCTCCGGCGGTCACATCCCGGACTGCTTAATGGCCGCCATCCTCTTCTCCCCGGCGGTCACATGCAGTTTCTCGCGATAACTGCAGTGACTGCTGGGTAATCCCGGCCGTAAAGCAGTCAGTCCGATGACGTCACCGCCGGGGAACCAGGTAATCAGCTGTGCTGCGTCGCGATGACAGGCTCTGCCTGTCATTGCGATGTAGCAGAGCTGGATCGTCGTGGGACAATCGTTACTATGGACTGCGTCGGACAGGTGGTATACTGTTGGTTTGTTTTTTTTCTTTTTTTACAGGAGATCGATGGCGTTGCAGGAATGAGAGTACAATAAAAGAAATGAAAACTGTGTTGTTGTCATGTGTGCATTGCCACGAAGATTGTCGCGGTTGCACATTTTGACTTCTCACAGCTGAGCTGCTGTTTCTTTGTGTTTGGCAGCTAGGGAGTTAATTCTGTCTGTGCTCGGTGCTGGGACTGGGTGCAGTTTCTCCCGGCTGCAATTGATTATTTGTTGATTGGTTTCCTTTAAATTCCTGGTTGTCTGCTTGGGGAGTTGCCAGTGAAACCTTCATGCAGACCACAGATAGGAATGAATCTGTATAGACTTTAGTTGTGAGCTTCTTAGTTGTTCTAAGCTCAACTTGGTTAGAGTTTATTTCCCAGACCATTTATGTTCCTTTGGTGTTTGAGTGTGTATGCAAGCGAGTGTTATCCTGTCTGTCTTATATGTCTAATCTGTGTATTTAGCTAAGATCAGCCCATATCCCTTTGGTAGTAGTCAGGATCCTTCTTAGGACTGATTACAGGGTTCAGGGTCTGATAGGAGACAGGGTTAGGTTGGAGACTTGGACCTCTGAACCATTATCAGTACCTCCAAGGTGAGGGATTAGTTAGGACCCCAGTTTAGGGTCAGGTTAGATCCCGGTCCACCTCTTTCCTGTTTCAGCTCATCAAGTCCTCAAGATTAACCCTGAGTTCAGCAGATATCGTGTCAGGTAAATCTATTCTATACTTACATGCTGATGTTGCTATACTAGTTGTTGTATAGAGTGTTGTTCTTGTATTAATAGTTTACTGACATTGTATACATATCATTAGACAGCGTGACATTTTCACTGGCCAACTCCCCAAGCAGACAACCAGGAATTTAAAGGAAACCAATCAACAAATAATCAATTGCAGCCGGGAGAAACTGCACCCAGTCCCAGCACCGAGCACAGACAGAATTAACTCCCTAGCTGCCAAACACAAAGAAACAGCAGCTCAGCTGTGAGAAGTCAAAATGTGCAACCGCGACGATCTTCGTGGCAATGCACACATGACAGTAATAGAGGCTCAGAGGGACGCCCCTGCAGGACCTCCAGGGAGACTGTTTGTCCCAAATCTGTTGAGACAAAAGGTTATTGAGGCACATCATAATTCTGCTCTAGCAGGACATCCAGGGAGTAAGGCTACTTTAGATCTCCTTTCTCGCCGGTTTTGGTGGCCTAATGCTAATAAAGATGTTATAACTTTTGTCGCATCATGTGGGGTGTGTGCTCGCTCTAAAACCCCTCATACCCGTCCGTCTGGGACCCTTTTACCCTTGAACTTCCGGAGCGTCCATGGACTCATTTATCTATGGACTTCATTACGGACCTTCCTCCGTCGTCAGGGAATACTGTCATACTGGTGGTTGTTGACAGGTTCAGTAAGATGGCACATTTCGTTGCTCTTCCTGCACTCCCTAATGCTAAAACTCTGGCGCAGGTGTTCATTAGGGAGATCGTTAGACTTCATGGGTTGCCTTCTGATGTGGTGTCAGATAGGGGGTCTCAGTTTGTGTCCAAATTTTGGAGGGCATTTTGTTTACGTCGGGGGATGCAATTGTCATTTTCCTCGGCTTTTCATCCGCAGACCAATGGTCAGACAGAGCGTCTGAATCAGAGCTTAGAGACATATCTCCGGTGTTTTGTCTCAGAGAACCAAGAGGACTGGTCTTCTTTCTTGCCTCTGGCAGAGTTCGCTCTTAACAACAGGCGGAGCGAGTCCACTGGTAAGTCCCCGTTTTTTGGGGCATATGGTTTTCATCCCCAGTTTTGTACTTTCAATGGGGGGGCCCTTCTGGGGTTCCTGAGGAGGAGCGTTTCTCGTCGTCACTTGCTTCTGTGTGGAGAGGTGTATTGAATAATCTGAGTGCGATGGGGAATCGTTACAAACGTATGGCTGATAGGAGGAGAGTTTCTGGTCCAGATCTGAATGTAAACGATCTGGTATGGTTGTCTACCAGGAATATAAAACTTAAAGTGCCCTCCTGGAAACTGGGTCCCAGATTCATCGGGCCGTACAGGATCAGTTCCATAATTAATCCTGTGGCATTTCGTCTGGACCTCCCTCCTACGTTTAAAATTCATAATGTGTTCCACAAGTCATTACTTAAAAGGTATGTGGCACCAGTCATACCGTCACCTCTACCTCCTCCTCCTGTGTTGGTCAATGGTAACTTGGAATTTCAAGTATCAAAGATCATTGACTCACGTCTGAATCGCCGGTCCCTTCATTACTTGGTGCATTGGAAGGGGTATGGTCCAGAGGAGAGGACGTGGGTCCCTGCGTCTGATGTTAACGCAGATCGTTTGGTTCGGACCTTCCACAGAACTCACCCGGGCAGGCCTGGCCCTGAGGGTCCGGAGGCCCCTCGTAGAAGGGGGGGTACTGTCATGTGTGCATTGCCACGAAGATCGTCGCGGTTGCACATTTTGACTTCTCACAGCTGAGCTGCTGTTTCTTTGTGTTTGGCAGCTAGGGAGTTAATTCTGTCTGTGCTCGGTGCTGGGACTGGGTGCAGTTTCTCCCGGCTGCAATTGATTATTTGTTGATTGGTTTCCTTTAAATTCCTGGTTGTCTGCTTGGGGAGTTGCCAGTGAAACCTTCATGCAGACCACAGATAGGAATGAATCTGTATAGACTTTAGTTGTGAGCTCCTTAGTTGTTCTAAGCTCAACTTGGTTAGAGTTTATTTCCCAGACCATTTATGTTCCTTTGGTGTTTGAGTGTGTATGCAAGCGTGTGTTATCCTGTCTGTCTTATATGTCTAATCTGTGTATTTAGCTAAGATCAGCCCATATCCCTTTGGTAGTAGTCAGGATCCTTCTTAGGACTGATTACAGGGTTCAGGGTCTGATAGGAGACAGGGTTAGGTTGGAGACTTGGACCTCTGAACCATTATCAGTACCTCCAAGGTGAGGGATTAGTTAGGACCCCAGTTTAGGGTCAGGTTAGATCCCGGTCCACCTCTTTCCTGTTTCAGCTCATCAAGTCCTCAAGATTAACCCTGAGTTCAGCAGATATCGTGTCAGGTAAATCTATTCTATACTTACATGCTGATGTTGCTATACTAGTTGTTGTACAGAGTTTTGTTCCTGTATTAATAGTTTACTGACATTGTATACATATCATTAGACAGCGTGACATTTGTCTCTTTTATTTCATTAAAATACTTTTTTCTTGCTTTGTCTTTTTTTATGCATTTAATAACTTTGGGATTAATAATGGATCGGTGTCTTATTGACGCCTCTCCATTATTAACCGGGCTTATTGTCACCGTGCAATCAACGGTGACATTAACCCCTTATTACCCCGCTTGCCACCGCTACAGGGCAAGTGGGAAGAGCCGGGTAAAGTGCCACAATTGGCACATCTTTTGATGCGCCAAATGTGGGGCTGCTGTAGCCTGGTATTATCAGGCTGTTGAGGGCCAAAATCCATGGGCCTTGACAGTCTTTTAATACCAGGCCGCAGCAGTCTGCATTTTACTTGGCTGGTTAACAAAAATAGGGGGACCCCTGCGCCGTTTTTTTTTTCGAGGGGATCCCCTATTTTTGTTAACCAGCCAAGCTAAGCAGACTGCTGTGGCCTGGTATTATCAGACTTGCAAGGTCCATGGATATTGGATCCTTACCAGCCTGAAAAACCAGGCCTCAGCGGTCTGCTTCATCTGGCTGGTTAACAAAAATAGGGGGGACCCCACGCCAATTTTTTTCGAGGGGATCCCCTATTTTTGTTAATCAGCCAAGATATGCAGACTGCTGTGGCCTGGTATTATCAGGCTGGCAAGGTCCATGGATCTTGGCTCCTTAACAGCCTGAAAATCCAGGCCTCAGCGGTCTGCTTCATCTGGCTGGTTAACAAAAATAGGGGGGACCCCACGCCATTTTTTTTTCAAAGGGAACCCCTATTTTTGTTAACCAGTTCCCTCTGACGTCACTGATTGTGTCCCTGGCTGACCTGAAGTGAAAGTGGAAAGCAATCAATTAAGCTTTCCACTTCCTCTCCTGTCAGCCAGGAGAGGAGCTCATTCATTTGGGGGTTTACTGTGAGGCTGCAGCATTAGCTGCGGTCCCTGCAGTAAACATTAACCCTTTCTGAAGGATTACACCGTGGGACCTGACTGTGCATCGGATTGGTAAGAATAATTTTGCTTTATTATTTTATTTTTATTACAGGAAATGGTTTTAGCAGGAAAATAAAATATGGTCAAAAACTGTGTGATTATTTCATTAAACTTCTTTTTTATTAAAGTGTGTGTGTTTGATTTTTCTTTCATACAATAGGATTAATAATTGATAGTTGTCTAATTGACAGCTCTCAATTATTAACCTGGCTTAAAGTGACCTTTCAATTGCAAGGTCATTTTAACCCCTTATTAACCCATTCGCCACCGCTACAGGGCAATGGGAATAGACGGGCAAAGTGCCAGAAAGGGCAAATCTAATTAGAGATTTGCCCTTTCTGGGTGTCTGGGGGCAGATGTTAGTAGCCGGGGGGGGGCAAAAATAAGGGTCCCTCTCTGGGCTATTATTATCTGCCCCCACTCACTGGCTTTGTCTGTCTGGTTGCGAAAATAGGGCGGGAGCCCACGCATTTTTTTTCAGCAATTTTACACCTCATATATATATATACATGTCATTAAATTTGTGACACATATATATATATATTTATATTTATAGTTCATACACTTCTACATAGTATAATAGCCGCTAATTCAATTGCCGGCTTTTGTGAAAATGCAGAACCCGACATGAAATGACACTTGGTTTACATAGAGTTAACCATGTCTTTTCATGTAGTTTGATATCTGATTTGCACAAACAATTACATGAGTGTAAGTGTGCAAAATTTCACACCTGTAGGGGTTAATTAAAGGTGTAAATTCGTAGCAAAAAAGTCAGTTTTTTTTACAACGAATTTACACCTTTAATTAACCCCTACAGGTGTGAAATTTTGCACACATAGACTGATGTAATTGTTTGTGCAAATCAGATTGCAAACGACATGAAAAGACATGGTTAACCCTATGTACACCAAGTGTCATTTCATGTCGGGTGCTTCTGTCTTTTCACAGAAGCCGGCTTTACCCGGCAATTGAATCAGAGGATATTTTACTATGTAGAAGTGTATAAACTATACATATATGTATAATATATATGTCACAATGACATGTATATATTATAATATGTATTCTATGTGTGTATATTTAGTGTTTACAAGGAAATAAAGGTTTTTTTTAGTTTCGATATTTTGTTCCCATAGACTTACATGGGACTTCCGCTATCGAAATCGGATATCGACGATATTTAGTGATATCGGCGATACAATTTCGATACGATATTTTTAGATATCGAGCAATATCGCTCAACACTAATAAGAAATGGTCTCACTTGTACTTTTGCTTTCGTTTTATTCCTGTTTCCTGATGCAATGCTGAAATGACTGTGCATTTTCCCTTTACCTCATGCTGTTTAGAAGTAGAAGCTTGTTATCCCATGCAGCCTGCTCTGTGAAGCTTTCTACTGCAGAGGTGTGGATTCAGAAGCTGTGCAACAGTTATGCTGGGCGTAAAATACTTGTTATGAAAAAGGTTGAGGTGTACCCCACAAGGCAAAATGTTAGCCAGCCCATACACTTAGTGTATGGGCATTCCAAGTCTAGGAGAGCCGCTACTCTAAATTGGGCATAGTTTTTAATCACGCCTTCTTCCACGGCTCATCATCCACTGCCACTAGATCACCAGGGTTAATGTGTTCCGTGCTGCTACAGCGAGTGTCAAATTCCTAACAATGGTGGGTGGTTATGCTGGATGTAAAATACTTGTTATGGAAAAGGTTGAGGTGTACCCCAGAGGGAAAAATGTTTGCCAGCCCATACACTTATTGTATGGGCATTCCAATTCTAGGACACCCGCTCCTTTTTAATGGGACATTTTTTTATGAGGCACTCCTCCATTTTTCTTCCAAGGGAGATTGGGGTTATTGCGGTGCATATGACTTGGTAGCAGGGCAGGCCTTGCAGTCAATGCATAAGAAAACAGAATGGGAGTACAAAATGAATAATGTGAAGTGGATTTTCCTGGGCCCATCCAGTACCTGGGTTCAAAGGCTTATTGGGGTGCATATGATTTGGTAGCAGGGCAGGCCTTGCATTCAATGCACGTTTTTTATGGAAGCTATCCTGGACATCTCGTGAAAGGGGTATTGGGGTGCGTCGTAATTCTTGGCAGCCCATCTACTCCTTGCATAGGCTATAACAGTTTAGGAGACCTACTGTTTAATAATGGCTATTTAAGCAGATTAATGCTGCCTGATGCCCCTGTAAAAATAGGCTCTGTGACTTCAAGAGTCCCTCCTTCATAAATGAAGCAAGATATGTCTGCTTATGTGCCACACACAACATGGCCAGCTAGGATTGGTAAATGTTACAATGACATTTCCCAGTGAATACTTTTGTTTTGGTTGAAAGCAATGTTAAAATTGAAAAAGGTTTCAAAAACGCTGCGTCGGAACATAGCCCAAGTGGGGAAGGAACATTTTGGTCTGAGGTTAATTATTTTGCCTTATATACAAGTCATTAACCTGGAAAGGATGCACCTTAACATATTTCCCAGCAAAATATGTTTTGGTTTCGCTTTGGTATATTTTTTGTTGCATCGGTAAAATTGACATGAAACTCTGACAACATTGTTTAAAGCTGTGAACTAGGAGTCAGAAATGCTTCCAGGGGTGATTACCATGATGTCCTCATGTCATTTGAGCAGTGTTTCCATCATTTTCAGATGTATTTAGACCTTGAAAGGACCCCGGGGGGGATCGCGGTAAAAATGCTCGGGTCTCCCATAAACTTACATTGGGCTCGTTGTTCTGTCAGAGTACCCGACTATTCCAATTTGGTCGACCTGAGCAACGAGCACCCGAGCATTTTAGTGCTCGCCCATCACTATTTGTAAACATTCCATCAGAGTAAGGCCTCATACTCACTGGTGCCGATAACGGATGAAAATCAGACGATAAAAAATTGGATGCAAATCTGACCAATGTTAGTCAATGGGTGAGTTCTCATTAGCGATTTTTTTCTCATCAGATATTGGTGTGAGAAAAAAATCGCAGCTTGCTGCGATTTGATGCGATTTTGGGATGAAAATCGCCAATGCAAGTCAATGGGTGCGATTAAAAAACGAACAGCACTCGCACCATTCACGTGCTGTCCGATTTATATGCACCAGTCTTCTTTGAAAAGCCGGTAATTCATCCCCGGCTACTGTAAAATCACACTGACAGCTCACAAAACAGTAGATACATACACATAGAATACATATATATATATATATATATATACATGTCATTGTAACACATACATATATATATATTTATAGTTCTTACACTTCTACATACTGTAATAGCCGCTAATTCAATTGCCGGCTTTTGTGAAATCACAGAAGCCGACATGAAATGATACATTGTTTCCACACAGTTAACCATGTCATTTCCTGTATTTTGATATATGGTTTGAACTTACAATTACATGAGTGTATTTGTACAAAATTTCAGACATGTAGGGGTTAATTAAAGGTGTAAATTCGTTGAAAAAAAATGCGTGGGCTCCCGCTGTATTTTCTCCACCAGACAGACAAAGCAAGCGAGTGGGGGCAGATAATAATAGCCTAGGGAGGGTACATTTTTTTTGTGCCCCCCCTGGCTACTAACATCTGCCCCCAGACACCCCAGAAAGGGCAAATCTATAATTAGATTCGCCCTTTCTGGCACTTTGCCCGTCTATTCCCATTGCCCTGTAGCGGTGGCGAATGGGTTAATAAGGCGTTAATGTCACCTTAGTATTGAAAGGTGACCTTAAGGCAGGTTAATAATTGAGAGCTGTCAATTAGACAACTATCAATTATTAATCCTATTGAAGTAAATAAAAAAACACAAACACACTTTAAGAATAAATAATTTTAATGAAATCAAAACGCATATTTTTGACCATCTTTTATTTCACTCTTAATCCGTTCGAAGCCCTTGTTCTTCTAAAATAAATATAAAATAATAAAACAACATTATTCTTACCTATCTGGCGATCTGTCACATCCCACGATGTAATCCTTCACAAAGGGTTAACTAGCAATCAGATAAGCAGCGCAAGTAATCCTGCGTGCTCATCTGATAGCTCCTGAATGAATGAGCTTATCTCCTGCCGACAGGAGAGGATGTGATTAATGAATGAAGCTTAATTGATTGTATCCACTTTCACGTTAGGTCAGGTCACTGAAGTGAAAGTGGCAATAAATCAATTAAGCTCCATTCATGAATCTATTCCTCTCCTTTCACTGGGAGAGTAACTGATTCATTCATGGGGTTACAACTTGGAGACAGCATTAGCTTTCTGCAAGCTGTAACCTGTTAACCCTTTCTGATGGATTACACCGTGGGACCTGACTGTACATCGGATTGGTAAGAATAA
This sequence comes from Oophaga sylvatica, assembly GCA_033576555.1. Classification (NCBI taxonomy): domain Eukaryota; kingdom Metazoa; phylum Chordata; class Amphibia; order Anura; family Dendrobatidae; genus Oophaga; species Oophaga sylvatica. Next base: position 136,393,617 of record JARQOD010000004.1, on the reverse strand, counting down.
TTTTGTTTTTTTTATTTTATTTTTATTACAGGAAATGGTTTTAGCAGGAAAATAAAATATGGTCAAAAACTGTGTGATTATTTCATTAAACTTATTTTTTATTAAACTGTGTGTGTTTGATTTTTGTATCATACAATAGGATTAATAATTGATAGTTGTCTAATTGACAGCTCTCAATTATTAACCTGCCTTAAGGTCACCTTTCAATACTAAGGTGACATTAACGCCTTATTAACCCATTCGCCACCGCTACAGGGCAATGGGAATAGACGGGCAAAGTGCCAGAAAGGGCGAATCTAATTATAGATTTGCCCTTTCTGGGGTGTCTGGGGGCAGATGTTAGTAGCCAGGGGGGGCACAAAAAAATGTACCCTCCCTAGGCTATTATTATCTGCCCCCACTCGCTTGCTTTGTCTGTCTGGTGGAGAAAATACAGCGGGAGCCCACGCATTTTTTTTCAACGAATTTACACCTTTAATTAACCCCTACATGTCTGAAATTTTGTACAAATACACTCATGTAATTGTAAGTTCAAACCATATATCAAAATACAGGAAATGACATGGTTAACTGTGTGGAAACAATGTATCATTTCATGTCGGCTTCTGTGATTTCACAAAAGCCGGCAATTGAATTAGCGGCTATTACAGTATGTAGAAGTCTAGGAACTATAAATATATGTATATATATATATATGTCACAATTACATATAAAATATATATATATATATATATATGTATTCTATGTGTGTATATGTATTGTTTCTATTCTTTATTAAAGCTGTCAGTGTGATTTTACAGTAATGCCAGGGATGAATTAGCGGCTATTATACTATGTAGAAGTGTATGACCTATATATATATTATATATATATATATTAGATGTATATATATATATATATATATATTATATATATAATTATTTGCTTTTTGTGAAAATTTTTTTGTTACAATGTGATTTTTACATGACTTTTTACATAGAGATAACTGCTCTATGTAAAACTTCATGTTAAAATCGCATTGCATACAGATGGAAAACTGATGGAAAACTGACAGAAAACGCATGGTGCGATTTAAAATCGCATCAAAATCGCATGCCTTTTTACAACAAATGTACCGTTTTTTTCCTGCAGAAAACGGACCGATTTTTTTCCAGCCAGTGAGTATGAGGCCTAAAAGAGTAAAAGGTACTTTGTGGAATGTAAGGTATAACACATATTCTGGTTTGTTTCATATGTTTCCATTTGTGTTCCTTTGTGGTTTTGCTGTTTGAGTCTGAATCTACAAAGTGCACAATAAGAATAAGGGAAACTATTACAGAAGTGTAGGTGTCCAGTGGTGTACAGTAAACTCCACATACCCATCTCAATGGCTTCAACACCGTTGCAAATCTTTAGTTTACTTCTTCTGTTTGAGCCTGCAGACTCTTGTGCAAAGAATAAATGTTTATAGTAAACCAAAAGAGATTAGATCATGTGATTTTTTTTTATAACAGTAACTTGGAACGGCTTGTTTAAAGGTTTCCAGTTTTATAACCCTATCTTCTCACAACTATATTAATAAATGTAACATTTGTCTGGATTAGATTTTTAACAGGGCACACATACTACATATGTTTGGCATGTAAAGTCTAATAATTCTTTCACAATGTGGATAGTATTGCAGAAATCAAGCTGATGTTAGTTTAGTAATTTTTAAAGTAATTTCAACAATAAAAGATCATATAGCAGTATACTACCATTGCACAACTAATTGGCTTGTAAGAACACATGATTTTTTTTATATGGGTACAGAAACATAACTAGGCATGGTTTAAATGCTTACAATTTTGGCATATGGTAATAGTCAAGATTCAGATCATGAAAATGATCATCCAGCCTAAGTTAGTTAGTTGATTAATTGTTTAATGAGTTAAATTAAACCTATATCTAATGATATAGAGCTATATGTCACTACCAGTAGAAGTGGCAATAAATCTCTCTGACCTGAAGAAAGTAGAGCACAATGAAGAAAATATAACTTTTAATTATAAGATGTAAAATGAGATGTGTTAACACAAACACAAAAATAACTCGAACAGTGCCCAAAAGTGCCAGTGCACAGTAAAAAGGTTAGATCTCACCCATTCCTTTGTGTTAGAGAAAAACCATCCTGAAGGCAGGAGCTTGGGGCTGGGGAAAGAGCTGGTGAACTAAAGTCCCCTGTCATGCACCGTGTAGTGCCTTCCACCCTAACACGGGCCATACCCAAATAATACCTGTAAATAATAGAACCTCTAAATCCCTTCAGTTGCTGCATTTTCACCTCAATTGTGAGGCATCGCCAGGGGAGTATACTCGTGAAGTGGGATGATGGTAGAGTACAATAGGTATAGCACAGGGCACTGCAGTGGTAACGACAAGAGATGAGCGAATATGTTCAACTCCCTCCTTATTCAGCAAGCTATAGCGCTTACCGAATATGCAGCTGCATGTGTCGCGGCTGTTTCACTGTCACAACACATGCATGGAGAGTCTGTTTGTAACGATCCTGAAGATAGCAGAGTGCAAGAAGGATATAAGGATAGCTCACCAAAAATCTTGGACTGGTAATATGTTTTACAGACACATTGGAAAACCATAATTAATCAATAATATTATAAGCCCATAGCACATAATTCTAATATGTACATTTTTATCATTACAGTATAAGTCTATAGCCCATAATTCTGTTATGTGCATCCACGGTAAACTGGAAAATAATAATAATTATAGTCAAAATTATCTGAATAAGGTTCTTCAGCTTCAAAAAAAATCACAGACGACTTAATTGTTTTTTACAAACAAGTAAAAAAAAATTGCCCTGTTTTTACTGTTCTGGAATGTCAGTATGGTTGCCTAGCAACCCTGATTACAACAAAATACCAGTGACTCTCTGCCTCTGTGTCTCATATCATTTTCTCACTCTACCCTACCTAAACCATACATTGCCCTATTCGTGGGTTTTTCTGCCATAACTTCCAAGCAGCACGCTCGCTATTTTGGGGTTATATTTGACTCAGATATTTCCTTCATTCCCTATTTCCAATTACTCACTCATGCCAAAACCCTTACCGTTGCTCTTAATCATTTCTGTCTGGACTACTACACCCAAAGAAGTGTATTAGCCAGTCTGCCTCTCACTAAACCTTTTCCTCTCAAATCTATCCTGAACACAGCAGCCAGAGTCATATTTCTGTCCAGCCACTACACCGATTCTTCCACCCTGTGGCAGTAATTGCACTGGCTGCCCATACAATATAAATTTATCACTTTCAGCCACAAAGCTCTTCACAGTTCTGCACTGCCCTACATTTCCTCCCTCATTTCTTTCTACCAACCTACATGTGTTCTCCGTTCTGCTATTGATCAAAGATGAACATTTTCTATAATCCAAACTTCCTATTTCCTTGCCCAAGGTTTTCCAGTAGTATTAAATAAACAACACCAGAAAATCCTGTTAAGGGAATGTGCATATGTCCAGTATTTGAAGTAGACAAATCTGCTGCAAATGCTGAAGTGTCGGTAGTAAACATGCTGCATAAAATATGCTAATTTTTTCTGCGCTTTTGTGTGCTTTTTTATGCATTTTTTCCTATTTTTTTTAATGGATGAAAAAAAATGGTGGTTTGCATACACAGTCCAAGATGCAAACATGCTTTAAAGTAAATTATATATGCATTCAAGTAACATAAAAGTTCCAAAGGTGTCCATACCCTTTAGGCCGGTTTCACACGTCCGTTTATTTCTGGTACCGGAAAAACCGGTACCGGAGATATCCGTGTCCGTGTGTGTATTACTTACAGCACACGTGTGGCAACCATGTGCCGCTTCAGTACCACACGGACAGCCGCCGGGGAAGAAGCGCTATAGTATGCTCTGTTCCCCGGTGAATGATGAGAGTTATATTAAAGTTAGAACGATGACAGCAGGTGGGAGTAATAGTCCCAAAAGCCCCCACCTGTTGTCATCGTTCAGTCTTTAATATAACTCACATCAATCTCCTCTGCTCGTGCCGATCGCCGTCAGAGCAGGGAGAATGATGAGAGCCATCTTCAGCACCCGGCGCTGGGGAACAACGCTTGCTGTAGCGCTTCTTCCCTGGTGCCGATGCAAGTCACATAGATGACATCAATGTGTGTTCTCCGTGCACGTGTGCTGGACATTTTGCCTCCCGTGCTGACGGTAAAAAACGGACATGTCTAAAGGTACTGCCACACTAAACTATCCCGCTAGCGATCACGATAAAGACGCATACTAATTGCGATCGCTAGCGGGATCGTTTTAATATCGCTAGTAGCGGCTTTATTTAGCGATGTCATTAGGACGCTATCGCGGTTAGCGATCTCCTTAACGACTTTAGCGGTACAAAAGTACCGCTAAATCGCTAAAAAAGGTGCCACACTCAGCGATATATACTTACCCAGCGGGAGCGCCGACGATAAAATAGGGTCCCGAACGATTCCAGCGACGAGCGAGATCACAGCAGGAAGCTCGTCGCTGGCAGATGCCGCACACAACAACATCGCTAACGGGATCGCTAAATAGTGACGTTTTTTAGCGATCCCGTTAGCGATGTTGTTTAGTGTGGCATACCCTTAAGTGTGGTACACAAGGTCCGTAGAAAAACACTGACGTGCACACACCCATTCATTTGAATGGGTCTACTTGTGTCAGTGTCTCTGGTACGTGTGAAAACTGTCACCACACGTACAGGAGACAAGGATGTGTGAAAGAGGCCTCAAAGTGTGTTCACACTAATCTCATATTATAAGGGTTTTTTTGAGAAATGATAGAGTTCCCTAAATAAAAACCTTGTTTGGGATGCAATTTGGAAGTCCAGCATAACTATTTTTGTATGACTAAACTAAATTGAAAAATTAGCTTAATAAAAGAGGATTTCTACTGATTTTTCTATTTTTAAACACAGGTGTCTTCTACATAAATGTCTATAATTATTGCTTTTTGTGATTAATGATTTCATTCTTTTGATTAATTTTCTTGTTTTATTGATGTACGATATTTTTTCTCTGACTTCAAGAGACTATTTAAAATTAGCTCTGGATATATTCCTAGATAAACTATTATGCCAAATATTTTTCAGTACTTTCATCCAGTTGGGCATTTTTTGCTGTCATGATACTAACCAGGCATACATATGCAAGCGTGTGTTATGTCATTTCAAACACTTTCTATAAAATTATGTTTCATTTTTTATCTATTACTTTTCAATGTACTCACTTCAAGGATATGATTCAGTATGGGTTCTTCCACAACAGAAATAAATAAATAACTAAAGGAAATATCATTTCTAAGGAAACACACACGAGAGAAAGCCGGGGATACGGATCACCCCGCCGTCACCAATCTGTGATGGAGCTTACACAGTTACAGCTCTCTGGCGCCCCCCTTATCCTCAGGTCAGTCAGGTAACTGCACCTAGGATAAGTAGTTGCCAGAGAGGCTGACCTGTCACGTACTGGTTATCGGGGCACTCTGCAGTGAGGGCGGTATATATATCACCTGTCCCAGGCCGGGAATATATATAAGCCTCCAGTCCGTCACTGCCATGATCCTCCAATAACACCAGGATGGTTTGTTGCCACCAGTTGCTCATTAGATATAAGCCTGGTCTATTGACAAGCTTATATCAGGTCATAAACCAACCCCAGGTAGCGAATAAATAGTAACCGAACTCATGAATGTGGGATATAGGGGTCCCAGATAAAAGCAGCCCAAAATTAACCCCTTCACCCCAAGGGTGGTTTGCACATTAATGACCGGGCCAATTTTTACAATTCTGACCACTATCTCTTTATGAGGTTATAACTCTGTAACGCGTCAACGGATCTTCGCGAATCTGAGAATGTTTTCTCGTGACATATTGTACTTCATGTTAGTGGTAAAATTTCTTCGATATACCTTGCGTTTATTTTTGAAAAAAATGCAAATATGGCGAAAATTTTGAAAATTTTGCAATTTTCAAACTTTGAATTTTTTTTCCCTTAAAACAGAGAGATATGTCACACAAAATAGTTAAGAAATAACATTTCCCACATGTCTACTTTACATCAGCACAATTTTGGAACCAAAATTTTTTTTGTTAGGAAATTATAAGGGTTAAAAGTTGACCAGTGATTTCTCATTTTTACAACAAAATTTACAAAGCCATTTTTTTAGGGACTACCTCACATTTGAAGTCACTTTGAGGGGTCTATATGGCAGAAAATACCCAAAAGTGACACCATTCTAAAAACTGCACCCCTCAAGGTACTCAAAACCACATTCAAGAAGTTTAATAACCCTTCAGGTGCTTCACAGGAGCTGAAGCAACGTGGAAGGAAAAAATGAATATTTAACTTTTTAGCCACAAAAATGATCTTTTACAAACATTTTTTTATTTTCACAAGGGTAAAAGGAGAAAATGGGCAGATAAAGTTGTTGTGCAATTTCTCCTGAGTACGCCAATACCCCATATGTGGGGGAAAACCACTGTTTGGGCACACGGCAGAGCTCGTAAGGGAAGGAGCGCCGTTTGACTTTTTCAAACTAAAATTGGCTGGAATTGAGATTGGACGCCATGTAGTGTTTGGAGAGCCCCTGATATGCCTAAACAGTGGAAACCCCCCACAAGTGACACCATTTTGGAAACTAGACCCCCTAAGGAACTTATCTAGATCTGTTGTGAGCAGGGCTGCCACTAGGAATTTCGGGGCCCCATACTGGCAAAATTTATGGGGCCCCCCTTGAGACTCCGCTCCGGCTCCACCCCCAGGTCAGCCCCACCCTAGCTCCTCCTCCACCACGCGAACCTTCCAAAATCACTCTTTCTTGGAAAAACTCCACTTCTGCACCACGCCCTCACCAATGACACATTAACACTTATCACATACATAGCCATCAGCTTTTCTGTTTTGCTCGCAGTGTAAGTACCCCGACCGGTGGCCTCCACGTAACAGAAATCCCACGTCGCTGATTGGTCGCTCCCGGCCGGACGCGACCAATCAGCGACAGGCGCAGTCCGGCCACGACCAATCAGCGACGCGGGATTTCCATTACAGACAGAATTAGACGATTATATAGTAGATTGCTAATGGGGAGTCGAAGGGGGAGGGGGAAGGAATAATTATACAATCATTCCTTACCCCACCCCCCGTTTGACTCCTCAATAGCAATGTATATATAAGTACAATCACGTACTAAAATAGTGGACAAACTAATACATGGACTTGTTATTTACTCACTCAGCCGGTGTTGCCCCACACCCACCACCCAGTCAAGAAGAATTTAATGGTCGTCTCAGCCTGCCCACCACTGCCGCCTCAGCCTGCCCACCAAATAAATGGAAAGTTTATATTACAGCATATTTAATCACTGAGTATACGTTACAAAAAATTATCTTTATTCATATTTATTAAAACCCTATAAATTATAGAACATAAATACACCTCAAAACGTAACTAAGTGATTATGTAAAAGAACAAAAATAAATAAAATAGGAGTCAAGAGTAAAGGGGTGATCACCCCATTTATTTATTTTACTCACTTTTATAGCAGTAATCTTTCCAAAACCCTTTAGGGTATGTTCCCACGGTCACTAAATGCTACGGTAAAGTAGACCCCTTAAGGAACTTATCTAGATGTGTGGTGAGCACTTTGAACCCCCAAGTGCTTGACAGAGGTTTATAATGTAGAGCCGTAAAAAATAAAAAATCTATTTTCACAAAAATGATATTTTCTCCCCCAATTTTTTATTTTCACAAGAGCAACAGGAGAAATTGGACCCCAAAAGTTGTTGTACAATTTGTCCAGAGTATGCTAATACCCCAATATGTGGGGGGAACCACTGTTTGGGCGCATGTCAGAGCTTGCAAAGGAAGGAGTACCGTTTGACTTTTTCAACTCAGAATTGGCTGGAATTGAGATCAGACCCCATATCACGTTTGGAGAGCCCCTGATGTGCCTAAACAGTGGAAACCCCCCAATTCTAACTCCAACACACCCCTAACCATAACTATTGCCCCAACCCTAACTATAGCCCCAAGCCCAACCCTAATGGTAAAATGGAAATAAAATTTTATTTGATTATTTTTCCCTAACTAAGGGGGTGGTAAAGGGAGTTTGATTTACTATTTATAGCGGGTTTTTATGTTTGGCAGCTGTCACATGCTAAAAGACGCTTTTAATAGCAAAACATTTTTTTTGGCATCACCACATTTTGACAGCTATAATTTTTCCATATTTTGGCCCACAGAGTCATGTGAGGTCTTGTTTTTTGCGGGAAGAGTTGACGTTTTTATTGGTACCATTTTGGGGGAAACTGACATTTTTTGATCGCTATTCCAATTTTTGGGAGGAAGAATGAATAAAAACAAGCAATGAATGAAATTTTTTTTTTGGGGGGCTGCGTTTATACCGTTCCACGTGTGGTAAAATTGATAAAGCAGTTTTATTCTTCGGACTGTACGATTACATCAATACCTCATTTATATTTTTTTTTTATGTTTTGGTGATTTTATACAATAAATACTTTTATATAAAAAATAATTTTTGCATCGCTTTATTCTGAGACCTTTATTTTTTTCAATTTTTTCCAGTGATGGAGCTGTATGTCGGCTTTTTTTTTGCGGGACAAGATGACGTTTTCAGTGGTACCACGTTTATTTATATCCATCTTTTTGATTGCGTGTTATTACCCTTTTTTTTTGGGCAGTATGATAAAGCATTGTTTTTTGGCCTTTTTTTTTAAGGGTGTTCACTAAAGGGGTTAAAGGGAATCTGTCACCCCTTTTTTGCCCTATGACATAGGGCCACCGTCATCAGGGGCTTATCTTACATTCTGTAATGCTGTAGATAAGCCCCCGATGTCACCTGAAAGTGAAGAAAACCAAGTTATAAAATACTCACCCAGGGCCGTTCCGGGGGATGTCGGGTCCGGAGGGAGTCGCGGTCCGGTGCCTCCCGTCTTGTAGCGAAGCCGGCCTTTTCTTTCCGTCCCGTCACGGCTCCTGTGCAGGCACACTGCTCTGCCCTGGTGAGGGCAGAGTAAAGTACTGCAGTGCGCAGGCGCCGGGAAAGGTCAGAGAGGTCCGGAGCCTGCGCACTGTACAGTAGTACTGTGCTGGGCAGTGCAGTGCGCCTGCACAGGAGCAGCGACGGGACGTAAAGAAGAGGCCGGCTTCGCTACAAGACGGGAGGCGCCGAACCGGACCGCGACTCCCTCCGGACCGGACTGCCCCCGGACCGCCCCTGGGTGAGTATTTTATAACTCGTTTTTCTTCACTTTCAGGTAACATTGGGGGCTTATCTACAGCATTACAGAATGCTGTAGATAAGCCCCTGATGGCGGAGGCCCTATCTCATAGGGCAAAAAAGGGGTGACAGATTACCTTTAACTAGTGGGAAAATTCTATAGTTCGGGTCTTTGCGGACGCGGTGGTGATACTAAATATGTGTACTTTTAGTGTTGAGATTAATTTTTTTTTAAAGATTGATTTAATGATGGAATATTGTTTTTTTTTTTTTAATATATAATTTTACAATTATTTATTTTTTTAAATTATATCTTTTACACTGTGTCCTGCTCTGAGGGCCCTGTTGGAATGCTGTGTGCGGCCCAGGGCAGGCAGGGGTGGCCGGCCGCACGCAGCATTCCAACAAGTCCCCGTCCCCAGGGCCCCTGTTGCTGGATGCTGCACCTGCGGGACCCTCCTGCCTGCCCTGGGGGGCCCTGTTGGTGGATGCTGCGGGCCCCTCCTGCCTGTCCTGGGCGGCGGGCCCTGTTGGAATGCTGTGTGCGGCCGGCCACCCCTGCCAGCCCTGGCCCAGGGCAGGCAGGGGGGGCCAGCCACAAGCAGCATTCCAACAGGGCCCCAGCCCAGGGCAGGCAGGAGGGGCTCGCAGCATCCACCAACAGGGTCCCCAGGACTCCTGTTGCAGGATGCTGCGCCTGCAGGCCCCGCCGCCAGCCCTGACGAGGGTCCCTCCTGCCTGCCCTGTTGGTGGATGCTGCGGGCCCCTTCTGCATGCCCTGGGGCAGGCCCCTCCTGCCTGCCCTGGGGCCCCGTTGGTGGATGCTGCGGGCCCCTTCTGCATGCCCTGGGGAGAGCCCCTCCTGCCTGCTCTGGGGGCCCCGTTGGTGGATGCTGTGGGCCCCTTCTGCATGCCCTGGGGAGGGCACCTCCTGCCTGCCCTGGGGGCCCTGTTGGTGGATGCTGCGGGCCCCTTCTGCATGCCCTGGGGAGGGACCCTTCTGCCTGCTCTGGGGGCCCCGTTGGTGGATGCTGTGGGCCCCTTCTGCATGCACTGGGGAGGGCCCCTCCTGCCTGCTCTGGGGGCCCCATTAGTGGATGCTGTGGGCCCCTTCTGCATGCACTGGGGAGGGCCCCTCCTGCCTGCCCTGGGGGCCCCTGTTGGTGGATGCTGCGGGCCCCTTCTGCATGCCCTGGGGAGGGCCCCTCCTGCCTGCTCTGGGGGCCCCATTGGTGGATACTGTGGGCCCCTTCTGCATGCCTGGAGGCCCCTCCTGCCTGCTCTGGGGGCCCCGTTGGTGGATCTGTGGGCCCCTTCTGCATGCCCTGGGAGGGCCCCTCCTGCCTGCTCTGGGGGCCCCGTTGGTGGATGCTGTGGGCCCCTTCTGCATGCACTGGGGAGGGCCCCTCCTGCCTGCCCTGGGGGCCCTGTTGGTGGATGTTGGGGCCCCCCCTTCCTGCCCTGGGCCCTGTTGGTGGTGCTTGGTGGATGCTGCGGCTGTGCCTGGGCCCCCCACAGACTACTTACCCTGCTTGCCTGCCGCCTCCACATGCACTGGTCCCCGCCGCCGCTCCCAGCCATGTGGCACACACATAGCACACTGACTGTCACGCTGCTCTGCTCCAGAATAAGGAAGTGGAGCGAGCAGAGCAGCGTGTGACATCATGTGAGGTTGGCTGGACCATGATGCACCAGGGAGGGCTGTAGCTTAAAGCTACAGTGCCTGCCCATTTCTTTTTGCCAGCCAGCATTTGTGACTGAGGATACAGGAATATAAAGCGGCGAAGCACTGCCTGCTGCCCCGTGCTGCGGCGCTGCCAGTGTGCTCGGGCCCCCCTAAATCACCGGGCCCCATACACTAGTAAGGGCTATAATGCCCTGATGGCGGCCCTGGTTGTGAGCACTTTGAACCCCCAAGTGCTTCACACAAGTTTATAATGCCCGGGCATGAAAATAAAAAATCCTATTTTTTTCCCACAAAAATTATCTCTTAGTCACTAATTTTTTTATTTTCCCAAGGGTAACAGGAGAAATTGGACCACAAAATTTGTTGTCCAATTTGTCCTGAGTACGATGATACCCCATATGTGGGGGGAACCACTGTTTGGGCGCATGGCAGAGCTCGGAATGGAAGGAGCACCATTTGACTTTTTCCAACCAAAATTGGCTGGAATTGAGATTGGACGCCATGTTGCATTTGGGGAGCCCCTGCTGTGCCTAAACAGTGGAAACCCCCCACAAGTGACCCCATTTGGGAAACTAGACCCCCTAAGGAACTTATCTAGATCTTTGGTGAGCAATTTGAACCCCCAAGTGCTTCACACAAGTTTATAACGTAGAGCCGTAAAATTAAAAAATCATATTTTTTCCACAAAATTGATCTTTTCACCCCAATTTTTATTTTCCCAAGGGTAACAAGACTCCAAAAGTTATTGTGCAATTTGTCCTGAGTGCGCTGATACCCCATATGTGGGAGTAAACCACTGTTTGGGTGCATGGCAGAGTTTGGAAGGGAAGGAGCGCCGTTTGACTTTTTCAACGCAGAATTGGCTGGATGCCATGTCGTGTTTGGAGAGCTCCTGATCTGCCTAAACAGTGGAAACCCCCCCACAAATGACACCATTTTGGAAACTAGACCCCTCAAGGAACTTATCTAGATGTGTGGTGAGCACTTTGAACCCCAAAGTGCTTCACAGAAGTTTACAACGTACAGCCGTAAAATAAAAAATCTCTTTTTTTTTACAAAAATGATTTTTTTCGCCCCCAATATTTTATTTTCACAAGGGTAGCAGGAGAAATTGAACCCCAAAAGTTGTTGTCCAATTTGTCCTGAGTATGCTGATACCCAATATGTGGGAGTAAACTACTGTATGGGCGCACGTCGGGGCTCGGAAGGGAAGTAGTGACGTTTTGGATTGCAGACTTTGATGGAATGGTCTGGGGGAGTCATGTCGCATTTGGAGAGCCCCTGATGCGTCTAAACAGTGGAAACCCCCCACAAGTGACCACATTTTGGAAAATAGACCCCACAATGAACTTATCTAGATGTGTGGTGAGCACTTTGAACCCCGAAGTGCTTCACAGAAGTTTATAACGTACAGCCGTAAAAATAAAAAATCCTTTTTTTTTTACAAAAATGATTTTTTTCGCCCCCAATATTTTATTTTCACAAGGGTAACAGGAGAAATTGGACCCCAAAAGTTGTTGTCCAATTTGTCCTGAGTACGCTGATACCCAATATGTGGGAGTAAACTACTGTATGGGCGCACGTCGGGGTTCGGAAGGGAAGTAGTGACGTTTTGGATTGCAGACTTTGATGGAATGGTCTGGGGGCGTCATGTCGCATTTGGAGAGCCCCTGATGCACCTAAACAGTGGAAACCCCCCACAAGTGACCCCATTTTGGAAAATAGACCCCACAAGGAACTTATCTAGAAGTGTGGTGAGCGCTATGAAGCCCCAAGTGCTTCACAGAAGTTTTATAATATACAGCCGTAAAAACAAAAAATTAATCATTTTTTTTTTTACAAAAATGATTTTGTCGCCCCCAGTTTTTTATTTTCCCAAGGGTAACAGGAGAAATAGGACAAATTGCACAATAACTCTTGTGGTCCAGAGTACGCTGATACCCCATATGCGGGAGTAAACTACTGTTTGGGCGCATGGCAGAGCTCAGAAGTGAAGGAGCACCGTTTGACTTTTTCAACGCAGAATTGGCTGGAATTGAGATCAGACGCCATGTCACATTTGGAAAGCCCCTGATGTGCCTAAACAGCGGAAACCCCCCAATTCTAACTCCAACCCTAACCCCAACACACCCCTAACCCTAGTCCCAACCCTAACCACAAACCTAACCCTAACACACCCCTAACCGTAATCCCAACCCTAATCCTAATCCTAACGTTAGCGCCAACCCTAACCCTAACTTTAGCCGCAACCCTAACCCTAATGGGAAAATGGAAATAAATACATTTTTTTAATTTTATTATTTTTCCCTAACTAAGGGGGTGATAAAGGGGGGTTTGATTTACTATTTATAGCGGGTTTTTATGATTGGCAGCTGTCACGCTAAAAGACGCTTTTTATTGCAAAAAATAGTTTTTTGCATCACCACATTTTGAGAGCTATAATTTTTGCATATTTTGGCCCACAGAGTCATGTGAGGTCTTATTTTTTGCGGGACGAGGTGACGTTTTTATTGGTACCATTTTTGAGCACGTGACATTTTTTGATCGCTTTTTATTTCGATTTTTGGGAGGTTAGAATGAACAAAAATCAGCAATTCATGAATTTCTTTTGGTGGAGGCGTTTGTACCGTTCCGCGTGTGGTAAAATTGATAAAGCAGTTTTATTCTTCGGGTCAGTTCATTTACGGCGATACCTTATTTATATCATTTTTTTATGTTTTGGCGCTTTTATAGAATGAAAACAATTTTATATAAAAAATTATTATTTTTGCATCGCTTTATTCTGCGAGCTATAACTTTTTTATTTTTTCACTTATGATGCTGTATTATGGCTCGTTTTTTGCGGGACAAGATGAGGTTTTCAGTGGTACCATGGTTATTTATCTCGGTCTTTTTGATTGCGTGTTATTCCTCTTTTTGTTCAGCAGTATGATGATAAAGCATTGATTTTTTGCTTCGTTTTCTTTTTTTTTTTTAAGGGGTTCACTAAAGGGGTTAACTAGTGGGACAGTTTTATAGGGGGGGTCGTTACGGACGCGGCGATACCAAATATGTGTACTTTTATTGTTTTGTTTTTTTTAATTACAGGAAAGAATGAATTTATTGGGGAATATTTTTTTTTTTTTATGATTTTTTTTGCCACTTTTTATTTTTATTTTTTTTACTTTTTTACTTTGTCCCAGGGTGGGACATCACTGTATTTTAGCAGATTGCTGGTGTGACAGTGTGCACAGCACACTCAGAGCACTCAGCTCTCAGCAGACACTGAGGAAGCCGCCTCCCTGCAGGACCCCGGCGCCATGTTGGATCCGGGGACATGGAGGGAGGACGGACCCTCGGAACAGTGCGACACATAGCTCTGCTCTGAGGGTCTCAGGGGAGCGCGCAGGGAGCCCCCACCCTGCGCGATCCTCCCCTGTGCCCCGGGTACACCGCGATCATGTTTGATCGCGGTGTGCCAGGGGTTAATGTGCCGGGAGCGGTCCGTGACCGCTCCTGACACACAGTCACGGGTGTCAGCTGTGATAATCAGCTGACATCCGGTGGCGATCAGCTGATTGCCCATGACGTACTATTCCGTCCATGGGAATTAGGTCCAGGGTCATATGGACGGAATAGTACGTCTGATGCCAGAGAGGGGTTAATTGATATTTTAATTGCCAAAAGGCGCACTAGATGCTACAAATATATTCAGAGTAATATGCAAACATTACAGCCAGAAGTACAGATAAAAGTAGGGTACAGGTCAGTGATAGCAGTTAGCTGTATGTGTCACGTTACCGCTCCGCATAACCTGTGGATGAAGGGAAGCTCTCGTATCCACAGGTACCTTCTTAGTATATACAGTACAGACCAAAAGTTTGGACACACCTTCTCATTCAAAGATTTTTCTGTACTTTCATGACTATGAAAATTGTACATTCACACTGAAGGAATCAAAACGATGAATTAACACATATACCTTACCAAAAAGTGTGAAACAACTGAAAATATGTCTTATATTCTAAGTTCTTCAAAGTAGCCACCTTTTGCTTTGATTACTGCTTTGCACACTCTTGGCATTCTCTTGATGAGCTTCATGAGGTAATCACCGGAAATGGTTTTCACTTCACAAGTGTGCCCTGTCAGGTTTAATAAGTGTGATTTCTTGCCTTATAAATGGGGTTGGGACCATCAGTAAAGAAAAACGAGTGGCCATCATTACTTTAAGAAATGAAGGTCAGTCAGTCCGAAAATTTGGGAAAACTTTGAAAGTGTCCGCAAGTGCAGTTGCAAAAGCCATCAAGCCCTACAAAAAAACTGGCTCACATGAGGACCGCCACAGGAAAGAAAGACCAAGAGTCACCTCTGCTTCTGAGGATAAGTTTATCCGAGTCACCAGCCTCAGAAATCGCAGGTTAACAGCAGCTCAGATTAGAGACCAGGTCAATGCCACACAGAGTTCTAGCAGCAGACACATCTCTACAACATCTGTTAAGAGGAGACTTTGTGCAGCAGGACTTCATGGTAAAATAGCTGCTACGAAACCACTGCTAAGGACAGGCAACAAGCAGAAGAGACTTGTTTGGGCTAAAGAACACAAGGAATGGACATTAGATCAGTGGAAATCTGTGCTTTGGTCTGATGAGTCCAAATTTGAGATCTTTGGTTCCAACCACCGTGTCTTTGTGCAAAGCAGAAAAGGTGAACGGATGGACTCTACATGCCTGGTTCCCACCGTGAAGCATGGAGGAGGAGGTGTGATGGTGTGGGGGTGCTTTGCTGGTGACACTGTTGGGGCTTTATTCAAAATTGAAGGCATACTGAACTAGCATGGCTACCACAGCATCTTGCATCGGCATGCTATTCCATCCGGTTTGCTTTTAGTTGGACCATCATTTTTTTCAACAGGATAATGACCCCAAACACACCTCCAGACTGTGTAAGGGCTATGTGACCAAGAAGGAGAGTGATGGGGTGCTACGCCAGATGACCTGGCCTCCACAGTCACCAGACCTGAACCCAATCGAGATGGGTTGGGGTGAGCTGGACCGCAGAGTGAAGGCAAAAGGGCCAACAAGTGCTTAGCATCTCTGGGAACTCCTTCAAGACTGTTGGAAGACCATTTCTGGTGACTGACTACCTCTTGAAGCTCATCAAGAGAATGCCAAGAGTGTGCAAAGCAGTAATCAAAGCAAAAGGTGGCTACTTTGAAGAACCTAGAATATAAGACATATTTTCAGTTGCTTCACAGTTTTTTGTTAAGTATATAATTCCACATGTGTTAATTCATGGTTTTGATGCCTTAAGTGTGAATGTACAATTTTCATAGTCATGAAAATACAGAAAAATCTTTGAATGAGAAGGTGTGCCCAAACTTTTGGTCTGTACTGTAATTCATCTTTAGCTGTCGGTGACCCTTGGTGTAGAGCTTTCCCTTGATGTGGGCTGCCTTGCAAAAGACAGCAGGGGGTCCCAGCTCTGCTCCTCCTTGCCTTCATTAACATGTGGCCTCTAATTCTCTGGCCAAATGGCAAAGTTCTCTTCTTTTGGGGATTTGTGTACTTATTCCAAGGGTGGGGGCCACTTCAGAAGTGGAGGAAGATCTCTGGACAATATATTGGGCCTGAATAAATAAATCCAAAATGGAGTCTCCCTCTTTCCTCACATCATAATATATAAATTCCTAAATACTTTTTATTAGCAAATCATTTGTCTAGGGACTAATGGCCATCGCCTTGTTACATCTTGTTAGTATGTTATGACAGATGTTTGTGAGTATGTGAAGTAGGAATATCTACTGCTGTGACCTAGCGATATCTCTATCAAGTACTGTCATTCAGAAATACAGGATGGACATAAGTGTAAGTGAGCTCTTCTTACCTCAATGCCCTGGTATCTCCAATATGGCATCAGATGGACAGGGTGGACAGCAGTGCAAGCAGCTTCTTCTTTTTTCAGCCCCCTGGTGTCGACAATATTAGAACAGATAGAAAGGTTGGACAGCAGTGTGAGCAGCCTCTTTTTATATGAGCACTGCTGGTATCTACAGTATCAAATCAGAAAGAAAATTTAGACAGCACTGTGAACTGCCCTTTTTTTCATCTCAGCACCTTTGGAATATACAATATTATATTAGAAAGACATGGTGGACAGCAGTATGAACAACCACTTCTTACGTCAGCACTAGAGTTGAGCGAAACAGGTCGGTCAGATTCATAAGTCGCCGACTTTCGCTAAAGTCAAGTTTCGCCGAGCGAAACCCGACCATAGTGTGAGGTCGGCCATGCGGTCGTCGACCCGAGCGCCAAAGTCGGTTTTCCAAGAATGCTTGCAGGCGCCTTTTCTCAGCCAATGAACAAGGATGCACACTGTAGGCAACACGATGACATGGGCAGCGGCCACCACCATCTTAGAGAAGGGCATTGCAGTGATTGGCTTGCTTTGTGTGGCGTCACAGTGGCTATAATAGCCCTGACCACCGACCGCCATTTTACTTCTTCCGATTTTAGCATAAGGAGAGGTTGCTGATGCTGTTTCTCAGTAGGGAGAGAGTTAGGCAGGAAAAAAAAAGTTATTCTGTGATTGTGCTGATAGCGATCGTGCTGTGCAGTTAGTGTGCAGTGACGGGGAGGATTTTGTTGTGTGCAGCAGCGCTGGTTATTAGGCTGCCTGCCAGTGACAGGGAGGAATTTCTTGTGTGCAGCAGCAGAGCTGATTATTAGGCTGCCTGCTAGCTGTATTACTGTGTGTACACTGCTGTGCAGACTGCTTTTTACACAGCACCTACACAGTACTAATACTTTTATTCTTTTTTTCTGCACAGTTACCGAGCTTTCATTTTTTCCCACACCGTATAGAGCTGTACGCTCCTCACACACTACCGTGCACCGGCTGGTATCACGGACAAATACATGTTGACTATCTGTGTGTGACTCCGTAAATATATAGGGAGATTTCAATTTTCCCCAAAACCGTATACAGCTGGTATCTTCTGATACAGTACCGTTTTTCTGCCTTCTGTATTACGGTCAAATCCATACTGAGAGAGCATCTATGTGTTACTCCAGAAATATATACAGAGATTTACAATTACCATTACACTGTATACACCTGGTATCTTCGGATACATTAGCCTTTTTTGCTTTTTATTTTCTGGTCTACTCCATACTGAGCCTGTGAGCGTCTGTGTGTTACTTCGGAAATATATATGGAGGTTTAAAATTACCCCAACACTGTATCCAGCTGTACGCTTCTAATACATTACCCTTTTTCTACTTTTTATATTCTGGTGTGATCCATACTCAGCCTGTGAGAGTCTGTGTGTTACTCCGGAAATATACAGGTCCTTCTCAAAAAATTAGCATATAGTGCTAAATTTCATTATTTTCCATAATGTAATGATTACAATTAAACTTTCATATATTTTAGATTCATTACACACCAACTGAAATTTGTCAGGTCTTTTATTGTTTTAATACTGATGATTTTGGCATACAACTCCTGATAACCCAAAAAACCTGTCTCAAAAAATTAGCATATCAAGAAAAGGTTCTCTAAACGACCTATTACCCTAATCTTCTGAATCAACTAATTAACTCTAAACACATGCAAAAGATTCCTGAGGCTTTTAAAAACTCCTGCCTGGTTCATTACTCAAAACCCCCATCATGGGTAAGACTAGCGACCTGACTGATGTCAAGAAGGCCATCATTGACACCCTCAAGCAAGAGGGTAAGACCCAGAAAGAAATTTCTCAACAAATAGGCTGTTCCCAGAGTGCTGTATCAAGGCACCTCAATGGGAAGTCTGTTGGAAGGAAACAATGTGGCAGAAAACGCTGTACAACGAGAAGAGGTGACCGGACCCTGAGGAAGATTGTGGAGAAGGACCGATTCCAGACCTTGGGGGACCTGAGGAAGCAGTGGACTGAGTCTGGTGTAGAAACATCCAGAGCCACCGTGCACAGGCGTGTGCAGGAAATGGGCTACAGGTGCCGCATTCCCCAGGTAAAGCCACTTTTGAACCATAAACAGCGGCAGAAGCGCCTGACCTGGGCTACAGAGAAGCAGCACTGGACTGTTGCTAAGTGGTCCCAAGTACTTTTTTCTGATGAAAGCAAATTTTGCATGTCATTCGGAAATCAAGGTGCCAGAGTCTGGAGGAAGACTGGGGAGAAGGAAATGCCAAAATGCCTGAAGTCCAGTGTCAAGTACCCACAGTCAGTGATGGTGTGGGGTGCCATGTCAGCTGCTGGTGTTGGTCCACTGTGTTTCATCAAGGGCAGGGTCAATGCAGCTAGCTATCAGGAGATTTTGGAGCACTTCATGCTTCCATCGGCTGAAATGCTTTATGGAGATGAAGATTTCATTTTTCAGCACGACCTGGCACCTGCTCACAGTGCCAAAACCACTGGTAAATGGTTTACTGACCATGGTATTACTGTGCTCAATTGGCCTGCCAACTCTCCTGACCTGAACCCCATAGAGAATCTGTGGGATATTGTGAAGAGAAAGTTGAGAGACGCAAGACCCAACACTCTGGATGAGCTTAAGGCCGCTATCGAAGCATCCTGGTCCTCCATAACACCTCAGCAGTGTCACAGACTGATTGCCTCCATGCCACGCCGCATTGAAGCAGTCATTTCTGCAAAAGGATTCCCGACCAAGTATTGAGTGCATAACTGAACTTTATTATTTGATGTTTTTTTTGTTTGTTTTTAAAAAACACTTTTATTTTATTGGATGGTTGAAATATGTTAATTTTTTGAGACAGGTTTTTTGGGTTATCAGGAGTTGCATGCCAAAATCATCAGTATTAAAACAATAAAAGACCTGACAAATTTAAGTTGGTGTGTAATGAATCTAAAATATATGAAAGTTTAATTGTAATAATTACATTATGGAAAATAATGAAATTTAGCACTATATGCTAATTTTTTGAGAAGGACCTGTATACGGAGATTTACAATTACCCCAACACTGTATACAGCTGTACGCTTCTAATACATTACCCTTTTTCTACTTTTTATATTCTGGTGTGATCCATACTGAGCCTGTGAGAGTCTGTGTCTGACTCTGGAAATATATATGGAGATTTAAAATTACCCCAACACTGTATACAGCTGTACGCTTCTGATACAGTACACTTTTTCTGCTTTTCATATTCTGGTCTAATCCATACTGAGCCTGTGAGCATCTGTATGTTACTCCGGAAATATATACAGAGATTTAAAATTACCCCAAAACTGTATACAGCTGTACGCTTCTGATACAGTACACTTTTTCTGCTTTTCATATTCTGGTCTAATCCATACTGAGCCTGTGAGCGTCTGTGTGTTACTCCAGAAATATATACAGAGATTTACAATTACCCCAACACTTTAAAGAGCTGTACGCTTCCAATACATTACCCTTTTTCTACTTTTCATATTCTGGTGTAATCCATACTGAGCCTGTGAGCGTCTGTGTGTGACTCCTGAAATATATATGGGGATTTACAATTACCCCTAGACTGTATACAGCTGTATGCTTGTGATACAGTACCCTTTTTGGCAGAAAGTCCTCCTCCACCCACCACTGTGCATCATTGACACCTGGAACATTGGCCCACATGTGTGATTATGTCTTGCGGATCTGCTTTTTATATATTTTAGTCTAATCCATACTGAGCCTGTGAGAGTCTGTGTCTGAAATATATACGGAGATTTAAAATTACTCCAACACTGTATACAGCTGTACGCTTCTAATACATTACCCTTTTTCTACTTTTTATAATCTGGTGTGATCCATACTCAGCCTGTGAGCGTCTGTGTGTTATTACGGAAATATATATGGAGATTTACAATTACCCCAACACTGTATACAGCTGTACGTTTTTAATACATTACCCTTTTTCAACTTTTTATATTCTGGTGTAATCCATACTGAGCCTGTGAGCATCTGTGTGTTACACCGGAAATATAAACAGAGATTTACAATTACCCCAACACTGTATACATCTGTACGCTTCTAATACATTACCCTTTTTCTACTTTTTATGTTCTGGTGTGATCCATACTGAGTCTGTGAGAGTCTGTGTCTGAGTCTGGAAATATATACGGAGATTTAATATTACCCCAACACTGTATACAGCTGTACGCTTCTGATACAGTACACTTTTTCTGCTTTTCATATTCTGGTCTAATCCATACTGAGCATGTGAGCGTCTGTCTGTTACTCCAGAAATATGTACGGAGATTTAAAATTACCCCAACACTGTATATAGCTGTACGATTCTAATACATTACCCATTTCCTACTTTTTATATTATGGTGTGATCCATACTCAGCCTGTGAGCGTCTGTGTGTTATTACGGGAATATATACGGAGATTTACAATTACCTCAACACTGAATACAGCTGTACACTTCTAATACATTACCCTTTTTCAACTTTTTATATTATGGTGTAATCCATACTTAGCCTGTGAGCGTCTGTGTGTTACTCCGGAAATATATACCGAGATTTACAATTACCTCAACACTGTATACAGCTGTATGCTTCTGATACAGTACAATTTTTCTGCTTTTCATATTCTGGTCTAATTCATACTGAGCCTGTGAGCGTCTGTGTGTTACTCCAGAAATATATACGGAGATTTAAAATTACCCCAACACTGTATACAGCTGTATGCTTCTAATACATTACCCTTTTTTTTCTTTTTATATTCTGGTGTGATCCATACTCAGCCTGTGAGCATCTGTGTGTTACTCCAGAAATATATACAGAGATTTACAATTACCCCAACACTTTATAGAGCTGTACGCTTCCAATACATTACCCTTTTTCTACTTTTCATATTCTGGTGTAATCCATACTGAGCCTGTGAGCGTCTGTGTGTGACTCCTGAAATATATACGGAGATTTACAATTACCCCTTGACTGTATACAGCTGTACGCTTGTGATACAGTACCCTTTTTGGCAGAGAGTTCTCCTCCACCCACCACTGTTAGTGCATCATTGACACCTGGAACATTGGCCCACATGTGTGATTATGTCTTGCGGATCTGCTTTTTTTTTATATTTTAGTCTAATCCATACTGAGCCTGTGAGAGTCTGTGTCTGACTCTGGAAATATACACGGAGATTTAAAATTACCCCAACACTGTATACAGCTGTACGCTTCTAATACATTTACCCTTTTCTACTTTTTATATTCTGGTGTGATCCATACACAGCCTGTGAGCGTCTGTGTGTTATTACGGATATATTTACGGAGATTTACAATTACCCCAACACTGTATATAGCTGTACGCTTTTAATACATTTCCCTTTTTCTACTTTTTATGTTCTGGTGTGATCCATACTGAGCCTGTGAGAGTCTGTGTCTGACTTTGGAAATTTATACGGAGATTTAAAATTACCCCAACACTGTATACAGCTGCACGCTTCTGATACAGTACACTTTTTCTGCTTTTCATATTCTGGTCTAATCCATACTGAGCATGTGAGCGTCTGTCTGTTACTTCAGAAATATATGCAGAGATTTTAAATTACCCCAACACTTTATAGAGCTGTACGCTTCCAATACATTACCCTTTTTCTTATTTTCATATTCTGGTGTAATCCATACTGAGCCTGTGAGCGTCTGTGTGTGACTCCTGAAATATATACGGAGATTTACAATTACCCCTTGACTGTATACAGCTGTACGCTTGTGATACAGTACCCTTTTTGGCAGAGAGTCCTCTTCCACCCACCACTGTTAGTGCATCATTGACACCTGGAACATTGGCCCATATGTGTGATTATGTCTTGCGGATCTGCTTTTTTTATATTTTAGTCTAATCCATACTGAGCCTGTGAGAGTCTGTGTCTGACTCTGGAAATATACACGGAGATTTAAAATTACCCCAACACTGTATACAGCTGTACGCTTCTAATACATTTACCCTTTTTCTACTTTTTATATTCTGGTGTGATCCATACACAGCCTGTGAGCGTCTGTGTGTTATTACGGATATATTTACGGAGATTTACAATTACCCCAACACTGTATATAGCTGTAAGCTTTTAATACATTTCCCTTTTTCTACTTTTTATGTTCTGGTGTGATCCATACTGAGCCTGTGAGAGTCTGTGTCTGACTTTGGAAATTTATACGGAGATTTAAAATTACCCCGACACTGTATACAGCTGCACGCTTCTGATACAGTACACTTTTTCTGCTTTTCATATTCTGGTCTAATCCATACTGAGCATGTGAGCGTCTGTCTGTTACTTCAGAAATATATGCAGAGATTTTAAATTACCCCAACACTTTATAGAGCTGTACGCTTCCAATACATTACCCTTTTTCTACTTTTCATATTCTGGTGTAATCCATACTGAGCCTGTGAGCGTCTGTGTGTGACTCCTGAAATATATACGGAGATTTACAATTACCCCTTGACTGTATACAGCTGTACGCTTGTGATACAGTACCCTTTTTGGCAGAGTCCTCCTCCACCCACCACTGTTAGTGCATCATTGACACCTGGAACATTGGCCCACATGTGTGATTATGTCTTGCGGATCTGCTTTTTTTATATTTTAGTCTAATCCATACTGAGCCTGTGAGAGTCTGTGTCTGACTCTGGAAATATACACGGAGATTTAAAATTACCCCAACACTGTATACAGCTGTACGCTTCTAATACATTTACCCTTTTTCTACTTTTTATATTCTGGTGTGATCCATACTCAGCCTGTGAGCGTCTGTGTGTTATTACGGATATATTTACGGAGATTTACAATTACCCAACACTGTATACAGCTGTACGCTTTTAATACATTTCCCTTTTTCTACTTTTTATGTTCTGGTGTGATCCATACTGAGCCTGTGAGAGTCTGTGTCTGACTTTGGAAATTTATACAGAGATTTAAAATTACCCCAACACTGTATACAGCTGTACGCTTCTGATACAGTACACTTTTTCTGCTTTTCATATTCTGGTCTAATCCATACTGAGCATGTGAGCATCTGTCTGTTACTTCAGAAATATATGCAGAGATTTAAAATTACCCCAACACTGTATACAGCTGTACAATTCTAATACATTACCATTTTTCTACTTTTTATATTCTGGTGTGATCCATACTCAGCCTGTGAGCGTCTGTGTGTTATTATGGAAATATATACGGAGATTTACAATTACCCTAACACTATATACAGCTGTGAGCGTCTGTGTGTGACTCCTGAAATATATATGGAGATTTACAATATTTTCACTATACTATATATACCTGGTATCTGGTGATACAGTACCCTTTTTCAGCTTTTTATATTCTTGTCTAATCCATACTGAGCCTGAGAGCGTTTGTGTCTGACTCCTGAAGTATAAACAGAGATTTACCATATTTTCAATATACTATATATACCTGGTATGTGGTGATACAGTACCCTTTTTCAGCTTTTTATATTCTTGTCTAATACATACTGAGCCTGAGAGCGTCTGTGTCTGACTCCTGAAATATATACGGAGATTTACCATATTTTCACTATACTATATGTACCTGGTATCTGGTGATACAGAACCCTTTTTCAGCTTTTTATATTCTGGTCTAATCCATACTGAGCCTGTGAGCATCTGTGTCTGACTCCTGAAATATATAGGGAGATTTACAATATTTTCACTATACTATATATACCTGTTATCTGGTGATACAGTACCCTTTTTCAGCTTTTTATATTCTGGTCTAATCCATACTGAGCCTGAGAGCGTCTGTGTCTGACTCCTGAAATATATACGGAGATTTACAATTATCCCTAGACTGTATACAGTTGTACGCTTCTGATACAGTACCATATATCTGCTGGTATTTTGGGTACATTTTCCCAAAAATGAGGAAGTATGGTGGAAGAGGCTGCGGACGTTTGCGTGGGGGGCCAGCTGGTACTGATGGTGGTGGTGGTGCATCTGCTGGAAGTGCCAAAAGCACAATAGCACCTAAAGCAGGAGGTGTTGAGCTGGCTTCATCATCTGGCTCAAGAAGGCCTGGAAGGCTCCCTTTTCTTTTAGTAGGTAGACCTGATTTTAAAGCTGGAGCATCAGGAACAGGTTTTGGCTTACATTGCCAAAACAGCCTCCAGCTCTATCTCCTCCTCTTCTAAAGTTTCAAATAATGCAAGCACTGAGTTGTCAGTGCAGGCTCCTGGTCAGGAACAACACCTTTCCTTGTGTCCTTCACCCACACCAAAAGTGATGGATGCGGCAGGCCACACTTCTGATTACTCCATGGAGTTTTTTTCACATACCATGCCTGGGTTATCAAGTCAAATCCTGAATTCCACAGTCCAAGATGAATCTGACATTGAGTGCACTGATGCACAGCCACTGCTAGATTTTTATGCTGGTAAAATCACCCACAACATTGCCCTCGCAGTCTACTGAACCAGAATTTGACACTGATGAATCTCAGGTGCCCTTTCCCGCATACTCTACCACCTTACACGGTGACACACAGGAAGATGCACACGAAATTGAGGAGGAGGTGATGGATGACCGAGTTGTTGACCCAGATTGGCATCCATTGGGGGAAAAGGGTGTCGCTGGCAATAGCTCAGGAGGAGGATCTGCAGCCGGCATCGACATCGCAGCTGCGGTTATCTTGCAGGCCTGTAGCAGTCAAAAACATGTTAAAAAAACAAAAAGAGTTGCAGGACAGCTTGGCCAGACGGTCAAATTAGCACAGCGTGCAAGCCCTGAAAAGTTGGACCATAGTAGGAAGATTGCAGTGTGGCACTTTTTTGACCAAAATCCTATTGATGAGGCAAAGGTTATCTGTAAGAAGAGCGGAAGGACCTTTAGCTGAGGGAAAAATCTCAGAAAATTGAATACCAGTTGCATGCTTAGACATTTAAACACCATGCACTTGCAATCGTGGATGGAGTACAATACCTCAGGTAGCACATGTGCACCTGCTCTGACTGAAGGTAGGCAGCAACACAACATCGCTTCCCCCACTGTAAGCCCACCGGTTAGCACACCACCAGAAAGAAATGTTGAGGTGTCATCGCAAGGCCAAAGCAGTCAGGGAATCACAATGTTTTTGCAACGAAAGACTGAATCTAGGCCATCACCACCATCACCATCACCAACCCCTCTCAGTCCGCCATATCCACAGCTAGTTCCCCCATATGCAGCTCTCAAGTCCAACTCACCCTAGCAGACACTGAGTAGGACAAGAAAGTACTCATCCTCTCATCCGCGTAAACTGGCTTTGAACGCCTACATTGCCAAACTGATCTCATTAGAGATGATGCCCTTCCATTTGATTGAAAGCGCAGCGTTCTGAGAGCTCATGGCCTATGCTGTCCCACGCTATGACATACCCAGTCGGCACTTCTTTTCTAGAAAAGCCATCCCTGCCCTCCACCTGCATGTGAAAGACCGCATTGTCCATGCTCTCAAACAATCAGTGAGTGGAAAGGTGCACCTCACAACAGATGCATGGGCCAGTAGGCATGGCCAGGGCCCTTACGTGTCCATCACTGGACACTGGGTTAATGTGGTGAATGCAGGGTCCACAGGGGACAGCGGCGGTGGGACAGTGCTGCCTAGCCCACGGTATAGGCAACAGTTGGCTGTAGGCGTTCGACCCTCCTCCTCCAGAAGCGAAAGCGCGTCGAAAGAGCACATTGGCACGAGCACTCCATCCGCAGCTGCCAGTGCTGCACACAAGGTGTCCCAGTATCGAACAGCTACTGATAAGCGTCAGCAGGCTGTTTTAAGGATGATGTCTTTGGGCGACAACAGACACACCGCGGAGGTACTGGCCAACTACTTGCAGCGAGTCATGGCTGGGCACTCAAAATCTTGAGCCAGGCAAGGTTGTCAGTGCTAACGGCTGTAATTTTGTGGCGGCCATAGCCCTGGCAAAACTCAGACACATACCTTGCCTGGCTAACACCTTGAACCTGGTGGTGCAGTGCTTCCTAAATAATTATCCGGAGTTAACAGCCCTGCTCCATAAGGTGCGAAGACTGTGCTCGCACATCAGTCGCTCGCCCGTATACTGCAGTCGTATGCAGAGGCTGCAGCGATCGCTCCACCTCCCCAAGCACCACCTAATCATAGACGTTGCAACAAGGTGGAACTCCACATGCACATGGTTGAGAGGCTCTGCGAACAGAGGCTGGCTGTAATGCATTTGTGGGAGGATACACGGACAGGCAGTTTGAGGGCAGACATCGAGTTGTTGGGTGTGCAGTGGTCAAAGCTGAAAGACCTCTGTAAAGTCCTTCAGTGTTTTGAGGAATGCACATGGCTGGTAAGCGCAGACGACGCCATCATAAGCATGAGCATCTCACTTATGCGTCTGCTCATGCAAACTTTGACGCACATTAAGGATCAGGCGACTGCAGCAGAGGAGGAAGAGAAGGAGGGAAGGCTTGATGACAGACAGCCATTGTCTCCTCAGGGAACTGTTCTGGATGAGGTGGAGGAAGAAGAGGAAGAGGAGAAGAAGGAGGAGGATGATTATTTTGGGGAGGAGGATGCTTCTCAGGGGCAAGAGAAAATGTTGGCTTGCCTAGGTCATGTACAGGGTTTGTGCGTGACTGGAGGGATGTGGATTTGGCAGAAAGTGCTCCTCCACCCACCACTGGCAGTGCATCATTGACACCTGGAACATTGGCCTACATGTGTGATTAAGTCTTGCGGATCCTAAAAAGGGACACCCGCATTGCCAAATTGATGAAGGATGACGACTACTGGTTGGCCAGCATCCTCGATCCACGCTATAAAGGCAAATTACAGAACATCATGCCACAGGAGAACCTAGAGCTAATATTGGCGAACAAACAAGCATCTCTGGTAAACCGTTTGTTAGAGGCATTCCCTGCACACAGCAGTGGTGCAGGTTCTACCACGAGCCGTACTTTGCCAAATGGAAGAGGCTTTCGTGGTGCACAAACCTGAAGTGGCATTGGAGACAGGGGTTTTATGACCATGTTGTGGACTGATTTCTCGAGTACAGCTCACACGACTGTTAATACTGAATCAATTGCAACAGACAGGAGACAGCAGTTGTCAACTATGGTTCAACATTACCTCTCCTCCCCTATAGATGTTCTCCCTTACAGTTCATTCCCCTTTGACTACTGGGCCTGTAAACTGGACACCTGGCCTGAATTGGCACAATATGCCTTACAGGAGCTTGCTTGCCCTGCTGGTTATGTGTTATCAGAAAGAGTCTTCAGTGCTGCTGGATCGATCCTGACAGAAAGAAGGACCCGGCTGTCGACCCAAAATGTTGATGATCTCACCTTCATGAAAATGAACCATGCCTGGGTTTTAAAGGATTTTGTACCACCTTCCCCTGATGACACATAGGTTGCCAGAAAAATGGCTCGCTTTGTCCTCATCTTCCTCCGACTTCTCCAATTCCTCCATTTGCAGATGCTGAACGTCCAGCCTACACCTCAACATATGCCAGTTTTTCCACCTCCCTAACTGGGCTGTCCCCCTCCCAGGGCTGTCGTCAGCACCTGGCGCACCCGGGAAAGTGCTGGTTCCCTGAGCAGGTGGGGGGGCCGATTTGTGGGCGACGGCACTGGCACAGGGCCCCTCATGGTACGCAAAAGTGTCTCTGATGGTGGGGGGGCCCACTCGCTGTCAGACACACCGGCGTACTATGAGGGGCCCTGTGCCAGTGCAGACGCCCACAAGTGGGCCCCCCTGCTTGCTCAGAGCCACAGCACTTGCAATACTTACCTCTCCCTGCTCCACCGCTGTGACATCTTCCGCGTTTCCTGACAGTGACATTCAGGTCAGAGAGCGCGATGAAGTCACGTCTGTGCGCCCTCTGCCTGAACAGTCACAGTGCAGAGAGCTGGAAGATGGCGATTCTGAGGAGTCCAGAGTAGAGCAGTGCCCAGCCAGGAGAGGTATTTCATTTTTTTAAATATTTGGAGCATTAGACACTGGAGAATGATAAATGGGGCCCATCATACACTTGAACATCATCCATGGGGCGCATCACACACTGGAGCATCATCCATGGGGCCCATCATGTGCTGGAGCATTCTAAATGGGGGACATCAGACACTGGAGCAGCATATACCGGGCCCGTTATACACTGGAGTATTATAAATGGGGCCCATTATATATGGAGCATTATATTGGCCAATCATACACTGGAGCATCATCCATGGGGCCCATCATATACTGGAGCATTGTAAATGGGGGACATCAGACACTGGAGCAGCATCTACGGGGCCCATTATACACTGGAGCATTATAAATGGGGCCCATTATATATGGAGCATTATATTGGCCCATCATACACTGGAGCATCATCCATGGGGCCCATCATATACTGGAGCATTGTAAATGGGGGACATCAGACACTGGAGCAGCATCTACGGGGCCAATTATACACTGGAGCATTATAAATGGGGCCCATTATATATGGAGCATTATATTGGCCCATCATACACTGGAGCATCATCCATGGGGCCCATCATATACTAGAGCATCATATGGGGTTCATTATTTATGGGACATCATATAGGGTATGGACCATCATATGGAGCACATATGGGGCCTATTCTGTATGGAGCATTATATGGAGCCCATTCTGTATGGAGCAATATATGGGGCCCATCATATACTGTATGGAGCTTTATATGCGACTCATTATACTGTATGGAGAAATATGTGGGGCTCATTCTACTCTACGGGGACCGTCCTATACTGTATGGCACATTATATGGGGACCATCATATTCTGTAGCAGTATGTGGAGCTCATCGTATACTGTATGGAACATTATATGGGACCAATTATTCTGTATGGAGCAATACATGGGGCTCATTATTCTGTATGGTGCACTATGTGGTGGCCATAATACTGTATGAAGGAATATACTGTCCGATTTTTGAGCTATTGTAGAATTTAAAATAGATATCAGTCATGTAATGTAAGAAGTGAAGTATTTGGCATTGTACTATACCTATATTTCTGTGCCGTACGGAGCATCATGAATTGTGGTAGGTGTTAAAGGGGCCCACTGATACTCTTTCGCCCGGGGCACATGAAAACCTGGAGCCAGCTTCCCCGCCCCCACAACTTTAGCCAAATTACCCTCAGTTTTCAAAGCGTAACTATTATTATAAAGTAAATTAAGATTTGATGTTGTTGGCATTGAAATGGGCACTGTAGGTATGTTTACTGTCCTCCACTCCCTGCCGACTTTGCTTCCCCATTGACTTGCATTGGGTTTCGTGTTTCAGTCGGACCTCCAACTTTTCACGATAGTCGGCTGATTTCGTTCGACTCGACTTTTGAGAAAGTCGGGTTTCAGGAAACCCTACTCGACCCTAAAAAAGGCAAAGTCACTCATCTCTAGTCAGCACCCATGGTATCTCCAATATTAGATCAAAAACACAGGATGGAAAGCAGTGTGAGCAGTCTCTTCTTATCTTAGCAGGCCTGATATCTCCAGGATTACAGCAGAAAGACAGGCTGGATAAGATTATAAGCAGCCTCTTCTTACCTCTGCATTTCTGGCGTTTCCAGCATTAGATTTATTAATACCATTAAAAGGATCAGATTAAATCTCATTAAATATAACTTACTAAATAGTTTTTAACAACAAATCACTATCTCTCTGACAGAAACCATTACTAGAATGTTAGTACAGGTGCTTGTGAGCATGAGCTGTAACCTTGAGATAACAATGTAATATACTATAATTCAGAAAGACATGGTGGTCAGCAATGTGAGCAGCCTCTTCTTACCTTTGCATTCCTGGGGTCTCCAGTATTAGATAATAAAGACAAGGTGGATAGCAGTGTGAGCAGCCTCTTCTTACATCAGCACTCTTGGTGTCTCCAGTATTAGATCCATTACTACTCTTAGGAAGCTCAGAGGAGGGTAGGAAAACTATACAGAGGCAAAAAAGGATGCAACAATAGTATATGGAGATACAGTGGGGGAACTATTACTAAACTGAAGCACAGAGGGGGCAGTTAGTAATGTTTTCAGTTCACTTCATCAGCCAATTTGGCTTTTTTCCTAGTCAAAAGTGGCCCTATTGTGGCCTCTAAAACCCTGTTTTTCCAGTCTACTTTACTGGCTTCTTATGTTCTTATTCAATACGGAAACTTCATCTCTATGTGGTTGGAGTATATATTCTCTCTGTGGAGGGGTGACACTTCAGGAGTGTACTCACTCTCTAGCGACACAGTACAGTGACTATGCAGTCTTCTACACTGTGAAATCTGCAGCAGCATATTTCACTTGAACCTCAAGCATTCATTTCTAACTGCTGTGCTGCATCTTTTGTGTTTATCCAGTGCTCCTCTCTTGCAGCACTATAGGAGCAAGTAGACTTGGGATAAACAGAGGATTGGTGGCCACTTTAGGGCTACTTTTTACTATGAAAAAGGCCAAATTTGCTGATGAAGTGAAGTGGAAACTATTAACTTTACATGCTAGATGCAATTATTAAACATAAATAAGCTTTAGTTACTCTTTAATGACACTATTATGGTTAATGATAACAATAATGGTGGTATTATTTTATTACTATGTGGTTGTAATATATGGTCATGTTGTGGTGGTACTATTTGTCTCTTGTATAGTGATATCATTGGTAATCTTGTATACTGGATTTTGTACCTTGATAGTGCATAAAGTGATTATACTGTTATTTTTTTGGCATTACTTGCTAACCGATCAGTTGGTGAGTTCTGCAAATGTGATAGACAACATTATCACCTACAGTATAAGCCACAAATGCACGAACATATTTCACATTCACCGCATAGCAAGTGGGTCTGTAATTATTGTCATATGCTGATACTGAAAACTGACACTTTTTCTTAGAAGTAATAATCAGGCTCGTATATTATTAGTAAATGTGTTTTGTTTTCCCACTAAGGATAATTTTCAACATATTCAGTATTGCAGTGAGATCGCCTACGTGTATAAATACATGTATTTGTGGTATTTACAATTTGCACATATTTTGGACGTTATGTACATTATGGCATTAAGTAGCTCCTTCTGTCTGGCAATTTTCCTGATCTTAAATCTATCCATGGCTTTGTTTGCTCTTTGCTTTGAAATTACTTGTAGAAAGGTACATCTATGCTTTTGAATAGATTTTCTGAACGACTCTTTGTTGAAACCGATCCATGCAGCTGTGTTTGCCTTATTTCAAAATGTTTATCAACTGCAATATTACTGGAGAATTCTAAGCAATATTTTCCACTTCCCCACTTTAATGCCAAATTCACTCTTGGCGATTTTTTACATTCTGGTGACTGCAACATTTTACCAACGCGGACAGATGTTAAGTGTTAGATAACAGAATTTTAAGAAATCTAATTCATGCACTGTAGGCCATTGTTCATAATTTCTAGATCATGCTTTATTTTTAATTAGTAATTTACCCAATCCTTTACAATTGAAACTTGCTATTTACATTGACTTATTGCACTTTTTCCTGTGAGCGGTGACCATACCTGCGCTGGCAAGCCTGACTTAAAGGAGGAATACAGTTAATTTTCTCCAGTTATCCATGCTTTCACTAAGGCGGCCGAATAGCATGCAACACTATTAACCTGCAAATTAAACCTATATCTGCAGGTTAGCTTTTGGGGACAAGACAAGTTCATTTTAACAGTTTTACATATAAACATATAAATGACCATTTCATATTATATAGGAAAGATGTGTATCTTCGTACCGTGTTAGCCAGTAGATAGAAAAAATATTTAGACTTGAGAGTCAACCACTGAGGACTCTCAAGTCTAAATATTTTTCATTTCATATTACTAATTCTTTAGAATTTTTTTTAATATTTTTTTTACCAGAAATATGATGGCGCTATATAAGAAAAACATAATATTTACACAACATCTATGGTACTACTTGTCCCAAGTACAGGACCAAGACTTTCCCTAGACATCTACAGTATATTCTACCTGACAACATCTCCAAGGAGTTTGTATTTTTCTCCCCGTGTTTGCGTGGGTTTCCTCCGGGTTCTCCGGTTTCCTACCACACTCCAAAGACATACTGATAGGGGAATCTAGATTGTGAGCCCCATTGGGGACAGTGATGATAATGTGTGCAAAATGTAAAGAGCTGCGGAATATGTTAGAGCTATATAAAAATAAAGATTATTATTATTACCTGGCAGCATTCTTCATTAATTCTCTTTGAGCGAAAAAATGCATCTCAGACATTTAGTTTCTGCCGCTGATTCCGTCACGAAAGGAACAGCAATTCAAATCTTAATGTATGCGTAACATCAACCAACTGGGCAACAAACCGGCAAATGTACAGTGGATTTGTGCACTAGTTTCTCATAATGGACTCAGGAACTGAGTAAGCTCCATATACTGCATTCAAATGTAACCATTAATAGCAAAGATAGTTGCATTCCCAGCATTTTAACCCTGAGATACTGCTCTCAATTGTAACAGTGGCATTTAAGTAGTTGGTTAAAAGGGGGAGTTACTTCCATCACCCATCGTTTTCCCGTCACAAAGCAATAGAAGCATGCCAATGGTGCAAACATATCAGGAGGGGGCCTGGTAAAACACCTTGCATCTGCAATATTTGCACTCCATTGACGACCAAATCGATGACTGGAATGTATATATTACAAAAATATGCAAAACTAAATTGTTGCAGTGTGTTGAATTAGCGGTTAATGAAATGCAGGTCCCCCATGGAAATTCCTGAAAAATGTGAAAAGCAGTTTAAATATTTATGATAACAATCTTAAAAGATATACATATTTACAGTGGAAATTAAAAGTCTACACACCCATGTTGAAATGACAAGTTCATGTACAAGAATCTTAATGAGAAGAACCACGTAAAAACTTTTACCACCTTTAATGTAACCTATAATCCGTACAATTCCATGCTAAAAGCATGTGGGTAAACTGTGGTTTGGTAAGGCCAAGAATAAACTTTTTGGGAATAATTTGTATGTTTGGCATAAAGCCAACGATGCATATAACCAAAATAACACTATACTTATAGTGAAGCATGGTGGAGGTAGCATTATGCTTTTGGACTGTTTTCCAGCAGCTGGAACTGGGGCTTTAGTCAGAAGGAGGAAATTTTGATCAGTTCAAAATAACAGTAAATTTTGCATCAAAAACTATAAGTCTTTGCTAAAAAACTGAAGATTGAGAGGAATTTCACTTTTCAGCATGATCTCAACATTAACAAAGATACCCCTACATTCACATATACCCGACGTTTCGACTCTACACGAGTCTTAATCATGGGGTACTAGAAAGAAATGAAAGAAGACAACAGGGTAAGTATTTACAACAAAACATCAAAAGTACACATAGGGTAAAATAAAAAAACACAATATACAGTATATACAGTATATACAGGAATATGTACAATGGATAAATATAGGTATAGGAAAATTACCAGAGATATGTCATATAAAGAGAGTCTGTTATTATAGTTATAATCTAGATGTATAAAGTAAAACTGAGAAGATGCAAAACTACTTCTAATAGTGGAAATAACTATCTCCTGCTCCGCAAGAGCAAATAAGAGGAAAAAAGAAAGGAGATACCTGAATGGTGGGTGGTATGGAATATGGGCACTTGTCACAGTAATGCAACAGGAATTGTGGTAATGGTTATGCAGCACTGGAAAAAATGGGACACATGGTATCAGTGGCGTAACTAGAAATGGCGGGGCCCCACAGCAAAATTTTGAACGGGGCCCCCTCTCCCAAACGGGCGGCGGGGGGCGGGGTTCTGATAGTGGGCGGAGCCAATAGCAGTGGGCGGAGCAAATCACAGCAATTCTCTAGGCCCAAAAAATACTCTTCAGTCTCATAACGGCCAGCTTTTTGCCCAAATCAGAGCTGTATTTAAAGCAGACATTATGGAAACACAATATAATATAATGGACTGGTAGCAATGCAGCCCCCTTATGCTACCATTACTAGTAACCATGTCCCGCATAACTATTAATGCAGGCACATTATGCCCCCATAACTAGTAATAAGCCCTCTTATTCTCCCATCAGTAGTAATGTGCCCCTCAAGTAGTAATGCAGCCAAGAATGCAGAGTTATCACTCACACAGTATGTGCCCCCGTTAATCTTCGGTGGTATCTTCAGCTCCACAGTGGAGCACACTCACCACCAGTGTTCACCCTTCTGGGCGCCGCCGACGAGTGACGTCAGCAGCGTGATCACATGACATGATCACGCTGCAGACGTCGCTCTGACCCAGCGGTCAGAGCTTCAATTGTACTGGCGTCTGTATAGACACCAGTGCAATTGATTCCTGGGAGACGGCACGCAGCAGCTTCTCTGCGCCGGCTGTCAGCATGACAGCCAGCACAGGGAACCGCCGACTCTCAGGCCATGGGCGGCGGAACACAGCCGCAGGGGAGACAGCTGCAGCAGGGACGGGCCCCCTGCTAGCCCGGGCCCTATGGCAGCTGCTTCCCCTGCTTCCACGATAGTTCCGCCCCTGCATGGTATGGAATACATAGTGGCCGTTCCCAATGGTACTGGTTTGAAGATAAGTGCCATGATTAGTTACCTGTATCATCAGATTATCTATGCACGATCGGAGGCTGATTAATGGAAAAAGAACAGTTGTTAGTCCCCCAAAGAGAAAGTTGCTACATAGGGGTGATCGCTCTGGAGTTATAGCAAAGTTGAGTTCAATTACCTGTATACAGACAAAGATATGGATGGCGGCGCTCCCGCGCCCTGCCACGGCTGCTAGATGCGGCTGTGAGTGGAGTGGGGGACAGCCTGGCTTAAATAACAGCAGCGTGTACCACCGGGCCGGAAGTGCATGGTCCCGGACTGGAAGTGACGTCTGCGGTAATGTCGGTAACACTGCGCATGCGCAGGGATGTCAGGTATCGCCATTTTTGATAATGGAGAGAGAACAGAGGGCGTCCACATGAAGGAGAGAGGGGAATAATGCTAGTAATGGCCAGAGAGGTGAACATAAGGGAGCGGGATGATTGGCTGAGGAGTGAGAATGGAGGCAGAGAGAAATAACGGGGGATGGCAGATAAGAATGAAGGAGAGAAGGAGGTGAGAAAGAGAAAGAAGGAGAAGCAGAGGGAAGAAAGATAATAATTGCGAATTGCATGAAAAAATTGAAAAATAGAAAATAAAAAATAAAAATTAAATACAAAATAAAAATAAAAAATAAAAAATAAAAATAAAAATAAAAATGAACAAATGAAGAAAATATGAGAAAATACAAATGAAAAAACAAATGAAAAAAATACAAATGAAAAAACAAATGAAAAAGATGAACACAAGTAAAGAATGAAAAATAAAAATCAAAAATAATATGAAAAATTAATGATGAAAAAAATTGAAAGAATAAAGAATGAAAAATAAAAATAAAAAATAGATGGTGGAAAGTAAAAACTTACCAGTGGGAAATGCTATTCAACGAGTCTAGAAAAAATGAGATGAGAGAATTATTAAAGCAGCCAATTACTTACCCTGTCGTCTTCTTTCATTTCTTTCTAGTACCCCATGATTAAGACTCGTGTAGAGTCGAAATGTCGGGTATATGTGAATGTAGGGGTATCTTTGTTATTTTTACACGGCACTTTATTCAGCATTGTGGAACACAATAAATAATCATTTTGCAAAAATTGAATACAATAGTGTGTGCGGTGAATTTCATATCTTGATAGTATTTGGTCCTATAGGGTCCAAATTCACCAGCACCTTCCTTCAGTTTGTGACCTGTAGTGCACACCCATTCTCCCAAGTGATCTCAACATTAAGCATACCACTAAATTAGCATTAGAATAGCTTCACAAGAAGAGGAGCTGCTTAATAAACACACTGATGCCTAGGGATAGGCTGAGGAAGTTAAAACTTGCAGGACACAGCAGGGTTAAGTTCCTGCAGGATCTGTCCACTCCTCCCTATAGCCAGTTGGAGACAGCAGGGATGTGCAGCAGAGCTAAAAGAACTGTATGAGGACCCTGAGTAGCGGCCTGACACAGGAAAGAGGAGAGCAGTAAGCACAGTGAGTAGCACAGCACTGGGAACGCGGATGCGTTACCGCCATGACACCCTCACAATCTCAAAGATTTGGAGCGCTACTGCAAAGAAGTATGGGCAAAGATTGCTAATTCTAGATGTGCCATGCTGATAGACTTCTATCGAAAAAGACTGAATGTTGTCATAAAATCAAAGGGTACGTCTACAAAGTACTAGTTCAAGGGTGTGCATATTTATGCAGTCAAATTATTTTAGTTCTTTATTTTTATTTCTCCATCCAAAAAGAATTCAGCTAATTTTTTTAACTGAACTGTACAGATTATGAGTAAAAAAAAACTTGGTGAAAAAAGTTTTGAAATGATTCTTCTTGGTACAAGTTTTTTTTTCATGGCAAATATCTGACTTTCTAGCATCCCCTTTTTCTTTCAAGATGTAAATAAGAAAATCTACTATCATGGTGAGGATTGCAAGAGAACTCACCAGTGCAATCTCCCGGAAGACGAGTGCAGAAGAAAGCTTCAGGCTCCTAGGAACGCAGGGTGAGCAAGGCAGGAGAGAGATGGTTTCAGGGCCTGAATCACCTGACAGTTGAGGGGCGTGGCTTCAGCTCCAGGGAGCTAGAAGCTGAGGGAAAACTCCTAGAAAGGTAACTACGGGACAAAGTTACCCAGGGGCACAGACAGAGACGTAAATCTGAACAAGCCAAGGTCAAAGCACGAGAAGACAGTATAGTACCAAGGATGAGACAGAACGGATAGTCGGGGACCAGGCAGAGGTCAAAACCAAACAGACAGCGAAGGTACAGAAACAGAATCCAACAAGCAGTATCCAGAGAACAGACCGAGTCAAAACCAAAGTATCAGGCAAACCAGAACACAGCACAAACACACTCAGGGGTCAACATACTCTGCCAAGGGCGAAAGTATAACTGACAGGGATTGGAGCTTTCTAGGGCTATAAGAAGCTCTCCCCGAACCAAGGAGAGGCCACAATAATAAGCCCCAGGTGTGCAGGTAAGAGCTTGCACTGGGATCAAAACCTTAACCCCTAGCGTGCAGGTCAACCCTGCACTGGGATCATGACATCTACAACATAAAAAATAAGCAGAATTGGTGTTAGCATGTTTGTAACAATTTGATCCAATATATCCAATAATTTTCAGCTCTCTGTCCGTATACAATGTTCACAGAAAGCTGCCAGTCAGACGTGCCGGCGGGTTACACAGGGTTCGGCATTCGAAGTTCTGCTAAATCTGCAGCACAGAAAATAACTGCTGAACTGAGTGATGCATCTCTGGAATCAAGGTCTCTGTCTGCACATCATGCTGCTCTCAGATTACGTAGCAAAAACCCTTGCTTCTTTCATAACAGGGTAGCCTCCTCAGTATGAACATATATACTTCATTAATTCCTGCATATAAATGATAGGACTAAATAACAAGTAAAGTGCCCTAGTGCAATAAAGGTGAAAGCAAAAAAGAAAAAAATGTGTGGATCTCACCCAATTCATATACAGGCTGGCATCCGGGTCACGTCCATACGGGCAGAAACAAACCTCAATCTACCCTGTCGTGCTCCCTGCATTAGCTCCCAAGTAAGGCTTTTCCCCCAAATAAAATCCTCCAGACGCATTTATTTTTCCATTAGGAGAAGTCATGAGGGCAGTGTACTTGTAGCTCCTCAAATTGTATCTCCCAACCATTGATTAAAAGGGTGACCGCACTCTGTACCCGATAGGAATGAATTAATGAATGTAATATGTATCTTACTCATTGCTTATTGCATTGATGGAGAGGGTATCATGTGGCTAGTTATATCCTGGCATGACAAGGAGGTTTTTTTTCGAATCATTGTCACTTCATTAGACACAATAGTTTTTAATTGGTGCAAAAAAAAGTTAATTTTTAGAGTATCCTCTAACCTGTTAATATACAGTATATGCTCTCAGATTACATAGCAATAACCTGCTGATAGACTCCTTTTAATATTATAAAAAATAAAACAAACGCAAAATAATGGTGTTATTCCTGTAAGTGCTTAGATTCCACTCCACCTAGAATTTTCACATTTTTCAATATGTTATATGGTAAAGTGAATTTTGACAAAACAATACTGCAACTTGTCTTGCAACAAGTGTTAATAACGCTACGTCAATGGAAGGAGTAAAAAAACAAAAGAGAAAAATGTCTTTAACGCAACATGGTTGCCCTCTGGATCTTAAAATGAATTAGTCAGCAAGATACTCAGATGCCACATTGTAATTCATCTTTTATCTGTATGCAAATTACTTCACAAGTGCACAGATGAGCATATCAGTGCTCTAGTAGCCATTCGCTCCCCTTAGCTTCTACCCCCTTAACCGCTTTTTGATTGACAGTGGTGACAGAGGCTCTTCCGTAAGACGTCATCTCTGCTCTTCACTGTCAATCAAGAAGAGGGGGAAAATGGAAGAGGAACCATGAGCTACAATTGCAGTGTTACGCCCGCCAGACAACTTGCTAAGTTAAACCACGAAGTTCAGAATAGAGCAGCACCGAAAGTCAAGTAAACAAGTACTGTTGGAGATGTCTCACTCTACCCTATCCTGTGACTTCACCAGTTTCTTAGTGAAAGTCTTCTGGTGAGAAAACTTAAGTTTTTTAAGTAGCTCATGCTGCATTGTTCCAAGATAGTGGTTGGAGGTTGTTGTTTGAGAAGGCGTTTGGTGGATTTATCTGAGGTTGTTGCTAGGTTTTGGATGTGTGCTAATTTTCAGTCTTCTCCTACTTTGGTTTGACACCATCCTCCACTACCCAGTTTATACCTCTTTTGTTCATTTGAGTATATATTTATGATTAGTATTTTCCCTTATCCCTGTTTGTATTAGCTTGTTAGTCTGGTGTATTATGGTACACTACTATTCCCCTCTTCTCTGGGTGGGGGAAAGGTACAGACTGATGGTGGATTCAGGAGCTAATGCAAGGTATGTAGCACCGGCGTCATCATCATGAGAAGTAATCCAGGGAACAAGGCAAGCTAGGGTGCCCCTAGCATTATGGACAGGTAAGAAGACCCTGGGCCCAGGATACCTGACAACAAAGTTGTGACATTAATTTTGGCAAAACCATTTTTTGTTTCATTATGGATCTATCACTGCTTGGACAGGGCAACTGCAGCAACTCAGCCTGGAGGTGGCAGATCTATGCACTGTCGTTTTGCAGCACCCCAACACATCAAGTTTGGGGACCGTGACTCCCAAATAAACCTTAGTGGATCCCAAGATCGCTTTTCCTGACAGGTTTTCTTGGGGGAGCGAGACAAATTTGTGGTTTTCGGGGAGGCCTGCAAGCTATACTTCAGGTTACGCGGATTCAGGTGCTAAGGCAAGGTACATGTCCCCGGTGTCTTCACCATCAAAAATAATCGGGGGGACAGGGCAAGCTAGGGGATGCCTAGCATTAGGGACAGGGAAGGAGCCCCTGGTCCCGGGATACCTGACAACAGAGTCGTGACACTCCTCTTGGGGTACATATGCATTGAATGAGACAAGGAAAATATGCAGGAAAAAAACACATGTAATGCACCCTTGACTTCAATATAGTTTTATCAAAGTCAGACAACAGGCAGGTAGTATGAAAAGCACAAAGCTGTTTTATTTAAAACATAATATACCAAAAGTAGAAAAAGTAGCAGAATAAACGCGATTAAAAACGTATTAAAAAAACACAAATAACCTAATTTAGAAAATTGGTGTGAAAATGCTCCAGAAAATCTAAAACATCAAAAACTCCCCAAATACTCATGGTGGGAACTTAGCCTTACAAATGTCCATGTTTTCTCTTTTATAGTAATCTGTCAGGAGATTTTTAGACCCAAAAACTATCATCTATATAAAGTTCCTGTAATGTTGATGATGTCCATACTTTTTTTATAAATCAATGCCTTTCTTTTAGGCTATGTGCACACGTATGAGAATTGCCGCGGAAATTTCCACGGCAATCCCGCACCTCCCTGCCGCGGGAAATATGCATTTTATAGGTATGCGTATTCCCGCCAGAAACTAGCGTTTTGCAAGCGTAATTAGCTTGCAGAATGCTAGCGCTTTCCAAGCGATCTGTAGCATCGCTTGGAAAACTGATTGACAGGTTGGTCACACTAGTCAAACATAGTGTTTGACACGTGTGACCAACTTTTTACTATTGATGCCGCCTATGCCGCATCAATAGTAAAAAGATCTAATGTTACAAATAATAAAAAAAATAATAAATCGTGATATTCTCACCTTCCGGCGGCCCCCGCAGCTTTCCCGCCTCTCAGCGACGCTCCCGGCCAATCCCCTTCCCAGTGATGCTTAGCGACAATGACCCCAGATGACGTAGCATCACGCGAGACCGCTACATCATCTAGGGTGATTCTCGCAATGCATTACTGGGAACGGGATTGGCCGAGAGCGTCGCTGAGAGGCGGGAAGGCTGCGGGGGCCGCCGGAAGGTGAGAATATCACGATTTTTTATTTTAATTATTGTTTTAATATGGATATGGTACCCAGGGCCTTGAGGAGAGTCTCCTCTCCTCCAGACCCTGGGTACCATCCGCACATGAACTGCTCACATTGCGCATGGTGGGCATAGCCACATGCGGAAAGTAAGCGGTTCAATGCATTCTTATGGCAACGGAATCGCCACGATTCCGGAAAAAGAATGAACATGCTGCGTTTTTTTCCGCCATGCGTTTTTTTTGCGGAAAAAAACGCAGCATGTGCATAAAAATTGCGGAATGCATTCTACTAATATGATGCTTAATGCATGCGTTTTTCAGCGTTTCTGCAGTGGAAAATCACCACAAAAATGCTAAAAAACGCGAAAAATCCTCAACGTGTGCACATAGCCTTATAGTAATCTGTTGGCAAATTTTCATGTTAATGTGTCACAATAAGTGCACAGGAATTGTCCCAGCACTTATAGCTCTACAGCCTATCTCGCTCTTTCCCTTCTTGCTGCCGGCTTGTCAGTGCCTCTCATGTCAATCTCCTCTTAAAGGGAATCTGTCACCCTAAATTGGCAGGATATTTAAATGATGGCAGTCAGGTCAGATGGGCGGTGTTTTGTGTACTTGCCTTAACATGTTGTTCGCCGCTGTCTCCATTATTTCTGGGAATTGTAGTCGTTGCCCTCCATATAACGTGCCTGCACATTGCAATCTTGAATTGCGCACGCGCAGTATGCATTGCCCGCAGATTGCAATGCGCAGGCGCGTTATATGGAGGGCAACGACTACAATTCCCAGAAATAATGGAGACAGTGGCGAACAACATGTTAAGGCAAGTACCCAAAACACCGCCCATCTGACCTGACTGCCATCATTTAAATATCCCGCCAATTTAGGGTGACAGATTCCCTTTAAACCCCTGCGTGGCAGATGACATACATGTGCTTTCATTGCATTTTTTAAGAGAGGTGAGATGACCAAAATAAAAACAAAATTCTGGCATTTTAATTATTTTTCTGTTTCTGCCATTTATTCTAGGAGCTAATTCATTTTATATTTTGATAAGCCAGTATTACATTTGTAAACAGCAATATGTTTATTTTTTTAATTAACTGAATTTTAATGGATGAGAAGAGGGGCGTGATTTCGATGGTGACAACAAAATAGTATCTTGGCATTAGTAGTACAATTAGACAAAAAGAAGGACCAGCACATCTAAGCTAGTGTGAATAGGCGCCAACCAAAGAAAGTATATAAGTCAAAAAGATTAAGGTTTGCACCATAACTTACCAAGAATGATTACTCTCTAGAGCATACGAATTGCATTGCTGCCATAGAAAATGGGAGAAAAAAAATGAAAAAAGCGCTATATAGTGTATATATGAAATATATATCTACAAAAATTGCTATGAAAAAAGGAACGTTCTTAGTGCATAGATTGGCCAATATATGTGTGCCCAATTACCACGTCACGGTGTCCTTCGTCAATTGGGTCCCTATCCTGTTATGTCACCTCTCTTGGGCAAAAAGCCTACAATTTATGGGGCAGGAATGGACCAGCTAATCTGCTTAAATCACCTGTGGCTATTGGGAGTGAGAGTGTATATGTCCAAAAAGCTTAATACAAATAGACAATCTGATTTTAAGGACACAATTTACGAAGGACACCTTGACATGGTAATTGGCCAATCTATGCACTAAGAGCCTTCCTTTTTTCATAGCAATTTTTGCAGATACATATTTCATATATACATTATATAGCGCTTTTTTCAATTTTTTTCTATGACAGCAAGGCAATTCCTATGCTATAGAGTAATCATTCTTGGTAAATTATGGTATGGTGCAAACTTTAATCTTTTTGACTTATATACTTTCTTTGGTTGGCGCCTATTCACACTAGCTTAGATGTGCTGGTCCTTCTGTTTGTCTATTTGTATTAAGCTTTTGTGGACATGTGCACTCACTCCCAGTAGCCACAGGTGATTTTAAGCAAATTAGCTGGTCCATTCCTGCCCCATAAATTGTAGGCTTTTTTGCCCAAGAGAGGTGACATAACAGGATAGGGACCCAATTTACGAAGGACACCTTGACGTGGTAATTGGGCATACATATAT
The DNA here is from genome assembly GCA_033576555.1 of Oophaga sylvatica. Lineage (NCBI taxonomy): Eukaryota > Metazoa > Chordata > Amphibia > Anura > Dendrobatidae > Oophaga > Oophaga sylvatica. Next base: position 136,350,091 of record JARQOD010000004.1, on the reverse strand, counting down.
TGGCCAATCTATGCGCTAAGAGCCTTCCTTTTTTCATAGCAATTTTTTCAGATACATATTTCATATATACATTATATAGTGCTTTTTTAATTTTTTTTTCTATGGCAGCAATGCAATTCCTATGCTCTAGAGCAGAGGTCTCAAACTGCATTCCTCGAGGGCTGCAAACAGGTCATGTTTTCAGGATTTCCTTGTATTGCACAGGAGATAATTTAATCACCTGCACAGATAATGATTCCAGCACCTAGTGCAATGCTAAGGAAATCTTGGAAACACGCATGGTTTGCGGCCCTCGAGGAATGCAGTTTGAGACCCCTGCTCTAGAGTAATCATTCTTGGTAAGTTATGGTGCAAACCTTAATCTTTTTGAATTAGTAGTACAATGTCTGGCTTTCTACATGTTCTCACCGCTGCTGACTTGGTGTCCATGCCTGCTGTCATACTCTCTGCCCTAGTGCCTGGGCCTCCTGTCATCGCTCACCGCTCACTGACGTAAGTAGCAGTGACAGAGGCATAGTGAAGCTCAGCATATTGTGCTAGGCTACAATAATATGGTGTTAGGCTTTCACAACAAATGTGAACTATACCTGCCGGGGGATGTGCTCAGTTGACAGCTGATATGGCAGTATTCTACCACAGTTTCTTATTCCCTGTGTCTACCATATTTGCTATGTGAAAGTGTGGTGCTCTAATACATACACAAAAGAATCTTTATTGATTAAAATCACCAGAAGAACTGGTCCACACCACAAAAAACACAAACCAAAAAAGTGTCCAAACAACACACACAACAACAGTGTTCTGAATCTAAAATATTGGGGAGGTCCTAGAAGCCCTATTGACAGGCTATTCTGATACCTTCCTGGACGCGGAGGTTGGCACCCTAGGGGGGAACGTTGTGGCGCCCCCGCTCAACAATGGCTGTCCCTAGGAGCCCTGATAAGTTCTGCAGCCACTAAAGGGATCCAACCCAATGTGCTAAAGGATCCCCTATTCACTATACATAGACCAATCCTATGTCTAAAAGAGGACCCTATTTCCCCATATGTATAAAATCATTGAATTGAACACACGGGCAGATTAGTGGCAAAAAAATGATGACTTAGCTTATATATATAAAATAAGTGAGGTGCCTGGAATGTGGAGGCTCACTTCCATAGTGTGAAAAAGTCATCACAAATGGCGATTTGAAAAAAATGACCTTTGATATAAGTGCATTTGATGAACCACACCTGAACATATAGATAAATTCCTTCTTTATGGCTTCCCAAAGCAGGCCCTTAGGGCTAATCACAGTCCAAAATGAGCTTAACATGCAAATTCAATGCTAATAAATAATAGTAGCCTAAACCACATATGATAGATATAGCAAACAAGCATATCGCCCGGAGGATAACTGTGAAATATTACTAGATGTACCTGGGTCCAGTTGCCCCACACTCCAGCAACTATGACCCAAATAACAAACAGTACATCTCAATGTATAGGGAATGGAAGCCACAATAGCTATACAGACATATAGCAATAGATCATAATTATGCCATTCATGCCCTATGGATTACATCGGGAAAACCAAAAGGGAATTTAGAAGAAGAGTTGGGGAGCACATGGGGGATATAAGGAATAACAGGGATACCCCACTGGCTAAACATATGCATCTATATCATAGAGGTAATGCAGAGGAGATTAAGTTTATGATTATTGAAGTGGTTAAAAGCAACCCAAGAGGGGAGATATGGACAAGATAATCCTGAGAAGAGAATGTGAATGGATCTTCAGGATTGACAGTCTGGAACCTAGGGGTATAAATGAGCAACTATCCTTCGCATGTTTTTTGACAGAAATGAAATACAGCACAGTGTAAAAAATACAAATAAGAATAATAAAAATAATTCAATAAAATAAAATTACACTAAGACTGGACCCCACTTCGAATTGTGGATGGCAAAACCAACCTAAAATTAAAACGGACACCCAAGTGCAAGAGAGACAGGGGGAAAAAGAAAACACTCCAACCAAGGCAGTAGAGGTATACATTGTATACCTCTACTGCCTTGGTTGGAGTGTTTTCTTTTTCCCCCTGTCTCTCTTGCACTTGGGTGTCCGTTTTCGCATGTTTTTTGTAGTTTGTGCTCACCTGTTCTATTCTCAACTACAATATTAGGGACCTATATAGAAAAAACTGTTTTTTTTTTTCATTTTTTTGGTTTTGTCTCCTTATTGATGGAGTATTCATGAATTATTATGATGTATATGTATATTTTTTTTTATCTGTGACCCCCTGCTGGATATACTTACCTTTGAGTTAATTAGCTCTTTGTGATGATATTGCATATTTAAATTTTGGTCCATGGAGATCTACATCATTGGGCTTTCTGTGGCACAATACAATGAATCTATGTAATGGATTGTAAATAGTTCCTGGGATTTATTAAGCACCAAGCTGTGTTTTAATGATTTATTTTGTGATCGAACTTAGTGCTTTCAATGTGCAATTGATTGTATACATGCTCTGTAGCGGTCACCTAGCAATGGTGACGCCATGAGCAGGCGCATTAGAAATCATGAGGCTGCCGACTTCTTCACCCGGAAGCTACATACAGGACATGCGCAACGTCATGGCGCTGATATATCGGCTTCACATAGAACCAGGAAGGAGGTGGGCGGATCTCAAAGCAGCGTGCGTCCCAGCCTCACTCCTTCACCCGGAAGTTACATCCGGGATATGTGCAACTACAGTATATGGCGCTGACGTATCGGCTCCAAATGGAGTCAGGAAGGAGATGGGCGGATTTCAAAGTAGCGTGCGTTCCAGCCTGAAACTGCGCAGTAGCTGCGTTTCGGCCCACTCTCTGACGTTACCATCTGGGCTGAACGCGAGCGGTATATTTAAACAGGGTGAGTCAGGCATCTGTACTTGTTTGATCACACCATATTAGGGCATCAGCCCCTTTTGTATCTTGCCTCCTGATCAGCCAATAGAGGTGAAAAGCGTCGAGGCGCTATTCAGTGAAAGCAGGTGGCATGGAGGAGATGAGTATTAGCTCACTTACCTCATTTATGGCATAATTATGACCTATTGCTATATGTCTGTATAGCTATTGTGGCTTCCATTCCCTATACATTGAGATGTACTGTTTGTTATTTGGGTCATAGTTGCTGGAGTGTGGGGCAACTGGACCCAGGTACATCTAGTAAGATTTCACAGTTATCCTCCGGGCGATATGCTTGTTTGCTATATCTATCATATGTGGTTTAGGCTACTATTATTTATTAGCATTGAATTTGCATTTTAAGCTCATTTTGGACTGTGATTAGCCCTAAGGGCCTGCTTTGGGAAGCCATAAAGAAGGAATTTATCTATATGTTCAGGTGTGGTTCATCAAATGCACTTATATCAAAGGTCATTTTTTTCAAATCGCCATTTGTGATGACTTTTTCACACTATGGAAGTGAGCCTCCACATTCCAGGCACCTCACTTATTTTATATATATAAGCTAAGTCATCATTTTTTTGCCACTAATCTGCCCGTGTGTTCAATTCAATGATTTTATACATATGGGGAAATAGGGCCCCTCTTTTAGACATAGGATTGGTCTATGTATAGTGAATAGGGGATCCTTTAGCACATTGGGTTGGATCCCTTTAGTGGCTGCAGAACTTATCAGTGCTCCTAGGGACAGTCATCGTTGAGCGGGGGCGCCACAACGTTCCCCCCTAGGGTGCCAACCTCCGCGTCCAGGAAGGTATCAGAATAGCCTGTCAATAGGGCTTCTAGGACCTCCCCAATATTTTAGATTCAGAACACTGTTGTCGTGTGTTTTTTTTTGGACACTTTTTTGGTTTGTGTTTTTTTGTGGTGTGGACCAGTTTTTCTGGTGATTTTAATCAATAAAGATTCTTTTAGGGATAATTATGATTTATATATGTTAAGACCCTAGTCTGTATCTACATTTATATAATTCAAATACATACACACCAGCAAATAAAATGGTACAACCATAGGCTGAGGAAAAAAGTTCTTTTTATAATATTTTAAAAATAAATACTTATATAATTCTTAATCATTAATGCTACGCTCCCAAGATAAGCTTTTTCGTGAGTTATTGCTGTTGCAGATTTTCTGTGGCATTTCTGCATCTATTACATAAGATAGGTTACTTGCATTTTTTAAAAAATACCCAGCTTCAAAAACTCACCAATGATCATCGTGGGAGCATAGCCTAAAGGCGTATTTCTAGTGCGAAGATTGCATCGCAGTGCACGGACTGGCCCAGCACCTCTCCTGACCTGAGCGTGACAGTGTGATGTATTTCTATGCAGCCATCATGCTCAGGTTAGGAGAGATGACGGTCAGTCCGTGGATTCCAATGAGATATTGGCATTAGCATTAGTATGTCTGTTTGCCCCCTTCTACAAAAAAACTTTGATACATTACCTTTAATAGGTTAAATTTCTTTCAGGGTATGCAGTTTAATACTATGTAACCTTTCTGCAGATAATTGAATAAACCTTTATCCTTTATCTGGTACAGTTCAGCAAACATTCTAATGCACTTTTCTGAATTGTTTATGCTATGCTAAATGCAAGCTATTAGTTTTCCAAAGAGATTATATTGTGAACAAGTTCAAAAAGTCAGAGTCAAAAGAAATCTGACATTCAGCTTTAATGCACCTGATGGAATAATAGGGCACATATTTTATCATCCAGCTGAACTTTTCATTTTACTTTTACAAGTGAAACGAAAAGACAAAAGGTTACCGAGTACAGATTGAAATGAAAAAACATCAAAATTCTTGAGTGATTTACTTTATTATTGATGCTGGAATATAAATTAAATCAACAAATGCAAATAAAAGTATTCAACCCTTATTGCAAATTAGGTTTAATAGCAAAATTGACAAACTTTCTGCTATTTGCAATAAACCAATGAAGCAAGAACACTCAAATCAACTAATATAACAAATGGTTGCTCCAAATTCATCTCAAAATGCCACTTTACATGATTACTGCAGTCTTTGCAATATTGGTCAGCATGGTGGTAATAAAATTGAACCCCCCCATGATGATTGTCTATGTGTCTAGCTCTGAGTAGAACACTTTTGGCTATTATGACGTATTTTAAGCATGATATATAGCCAGGCACCAGCTCCTTGCAGTGTTCCTAGGGAACCAGAGCCAACTCCTCATGGGCAATGGCCTCCAGTTCACTCATATTCTTGGATTTGCATGTTGCAATTGCCTTCTTCAAATCTCAGATTTTCTATTAAATTCAAGTCAGGCGACTGTGATGGACACTCCATAATATTCCATCGTTTCTTCAGAAGATTTAAAGCTCCAAGAAATGGGGTTGGAAGCATACTTTGCAAGTTTAAAGTTGATAGACTACTGGCTACACTACCTAGATGTGGCTGAAAGAGTAAGAAATCACAGTATGCAACAAAGTTCTTGAAGACACAGGTTGTCAAAAGTCTCAGAATGACTACAAAATACCTTCATCAGGATTTGGTGGCAGCAGATACTGAAGTTTCAGTTTCCATGGTAAAGCACATACTAAATATTGACAGTTTGCTTGCCCAATTTCAAGATATACACCTCTGCTGACTCAAAAGCAAATGAAAATTGTGCTACAATTTATGCAATGCATTACAAGTGAGCCAAAAAGGATTTTAAATTCTTTTATTTTGAGCAGTGAAACTTTTTGAGCATATGGATCAGCAATATGTCTGGAGGAGAAAGAATAACGATTGAAGCATATGATAAAGTGAAGCATGGTGGTGTCTTGGTGATGGCCTGGGCTTGCTTTGCTCCCTCTGGTACTAGAAACCTTCAGGGAAATATGGATTCAATCAAGTATCAGGAGGTCCTGGAAAACATAACACTTTCTGTGAAGCAGCTGAAGCTTGGCTGTGATTGGACCTTTGATCAGGACAATAATTCCAAACATAACTCAAGTTCCACGAAGTCTTGGTTTCAGGTCATGTTTATATGTTCAGTATTTGGTCAGCATTTCACTGAGTATTTGTAAGCCAAAATCAAGTTTGGGTGAAAAATACAGAAGTCGTGATGTGTTTCTATTATACTTTTCCTTTGAATGTTTCACTCCTGATTTTCGCTTACAAATACATACCGTATTTTTTGGACCATAAGACGCACTTTTTTTCCTCCAAATTTGGGAGTAAAGTGTGGGTACGTCTTATGGTCGGAATGTAACATGTGGGGAGGGGGGCAGGGGTCAGCGGTGGAGTGGGATCAGCAGGAGGCAAGAAAATATCCCCTCTGCTGCAGGAAACAAGCGCTGGGGAAACCCCTGGTCCCTACTTAAGTGCAGTGAATATTAATCAGCCGCTTCCCCGCCCACCTATCAGCTGAGCAGTGAGCGGGTGTCACGCTGTCTAATGATATGTGTACGATGTCAGTAAACTATTCTTACAGAAACAACACTCTATACAACATATAGTTTAGCAACATCAGCATGTAAATATAGAATAGATTTACCTGACACGATATCCGTTGAACTCAGGGTTAATCTTGAGGACTTGATACGCTGTCACAGGAAAGAGGAGGACCGGGGTCTAACCTGACCCTAAAACTGGGGTCCTAACTAATCCCTCACCTTGGAGGTACTGATAATGGTTCAGAGGTCCAAGTCTCCAGCCTAACCTAGTCTCCTATCAGTCCCTGAACCCTGTAATCAGTCCTAAGAAGGACCCTGATTACTACCAAAGGGATATGGGCTGCTCTCTGCTAAATACACAGATTAGACATATAGGACAGACTGGAGAAAACACAGACTCGCATACACACTCAAACACAGAAGGAACATAAATGGTCTGGGATATAAAACTCTAAGCAAGTTGAGCTTAAAACAACTAAGGAGCTCTTTAACTTAAGTCTATACTGATTCAATCCTATCTGTGGTCTGCATGAAGAATTTCACTGGCAACTCCCAAAACAGACAACCAGGGATTTAAAGGAAACCAATCAACAAATAATCAATTGCAGCCGGGAGAAACTGAACCCAGTCCCAGAACCGAGCACAGACAGAATTAACTCCCTCACTGCCAAACACAAAGAAACAGCAACTCAGCTGTGAGAAGTCAGAATGTGCAACCGCGACGATCTTCGTGGCGATGCACACATGACAGTACCCCCCCTTCTACGAGGGGCCTCCGGACCCTCAGGGCCAGGTCTGCCCGGGTGAGTTCTGTGGAAGGTCCGAACCAAACGATCTGCGTTAATGTCAGACGCAGGAACCCACGTCCTCTCCTCTGGACCATACCCCTTCCAATGCACCAAGTACTGAAGGGACCGGCGATTCAGACGTGAGTCAATGATCTTTGACACTTGAAACTCCAAGTTACCATTGACCACCACTGGAGGAGGAGGTAGAGGTGACGGTATGACTGGTGCCACGTACCTCTTAAGTAATGACTTGTGGAACACATGTGGATTTTAAACGTAGGAGGGAGGTCCAGACGAAATGCCACAGGATTAATTATGGAACTGATCCTGTACGGCCCGATGAATCTGGGACCCAGTTTCCAGGAGGGAACTTTAAGTTTTATATTCCTGGTAGACAACCATACCAGATCGTTCACATTCAGATCTGGACCAGAAACTCTCCTCCTATCAGCCATACGTTTATAACGGTTCCCCATAGCACTCAGATTATTCAATACACCTCTCCACACTGAAGCAAGTGACGACGAAAAACGCTCCTCCTCAGGAACCCCAGAAGGGCCCCCCCCATTGAAAGTACAAAACTGGGGATGAAAACCATATGCCCCAAAAAACGGGGATTTACCAGTGGACTCGCTCCGCCTGTTGTTAAGAGCGAACTCTGCCAGAGGCAAGAAAGAAGACCAGTCCTCCTGGTTCTCTGAGACAAAACACCGAAGATAAGTCTCAAGGCTTTGATTCAGACGCTCTGTCTGACCATTGGTCTGCGGATGAAAAGCCGAGGAAAATGACAATTGCATCCCCCGACGTAAACAAAATGCCCTCCAAAATTTAGACACAAACTGAGACCCCCTATCTGACACCACATCAGAAGGCAACCCATGAAGTCTCACAATCTCCCCAATGAACACCTGCGCCAGAGTTTTAGCATTAGGGAGGGCAGGAAGAGCAATGAAATGTGCCATCTTACTGAACCTGTCAACAACCACCAGTATGACAGTTTTCCCTGACGACGGAGGAAGATCCGTAATGAAGTCCATAGACAAATGAGTCCATGGACGCTCCGGAAGTTTCAAGGGTAAGAGGGTCCCAGACGGACGGGTATGCGGGGTCTTAGAGCGAGCACAAACCCCACAGGACGCGACAAAAGTTATAACATCTTTATTAACGTTAGGCCACCAAAACCGGCGAGAAAGGAGATCTAAAGTAGCCTTACTCCCTGGATGTCCTGCTAAAGCAGAATTATGATGTGCCTCAATAACCTTTTGTCTCAACTGATTTGGGACAAACAGTCTCCCTGAAGGTCCTGCAGGGGCGTCCCCCTGAGCCTCTAATACCTCCTCCTCAAGCTCAGAACATACAGCCGACACTACCACCCCCTCCTGAAGGATAGGAATCGGGTCATCCGTTTTCCCGGCCCCTGGGAAACTGCGAGACAAGGCATCAGCCTTAACATTCTTAGACCCAGGGCGATATGTGACGACAAAATTAAACCTGGTAAAAAACAACGACCATCGAGCTTGTCTGGAATTCAGACGCTTAGCAGATTCCAAATACAGCAGGTTTTTGTGATCAGAGTCCCTGAACCCTGTAATCAGTCCTAAGAAGGACCCTGATTACTACCAAAGGGATATGGGCTGCTCTCTGCTAAATACACAGATTAGACATATAGGACAGACTGGAGAAAACACAGACTCGCATACACACTCAAACACAGAAGGAACATAAATGGTCTGGGATATAAAACTCTAAGCAAGTTGAGCTTAAAACAACTAAGGAGCTCTTTAACTTAAGTCTATACAGATTCAATCCTATCTGTGGTCTGCATGAAGAATTTCACTGGCAACTCCCAAAACAGACAACCAGGGATTTAAAGGAAACCAATCAACAAATAATCAATTGCAGCCGGGAGAAACTGAACCCAGTCCCAGAACCGAGCACAGACAGAATTAACTCCCTCACTGCCAAACACAAAGAAACAGCAACTCAGCTGTGAGAAGTCAGAATGTGCAACCGCGACGATCTTCGTGGCGATGCACACATGACAGCGGGGGAGCAGCAGATCACAGAGCCACACAGTTTCCCCAGCGCCTGATTCCTGCAGCAGCTGGGCAGATCGGTGTCTGAAGGAGAAGGAGGCAGCAGGAGCAGCTGGCATACCTGACAGCCTGGGGCTGTGCTGATGGGAGGCTGAATGCTCCTGTGAAGGACCTGTGATGAGGTCATGAAGAGGGTGGGCTGGAGCATCACATGACCAAAGCCCTGCCTCTTCATGATGTCATCACAGGTCCTTCAGACCCACTGTACAACAGAGAATTAATTAAAAGGTTAGGCTACTTTCACACTTGCGTTTTTTTGTGCAGCGCATCATGCGCACATGAAACACATACGTGTCACATTTCTATCATCTCTGTCTCTATCATCTCTGTCTCTATCATCTCTGTCTCTATCATCTCTGTCTCTCATCTCTGTCTCTCTCATCTCTGTCTCTCTCATCTCTGTCTCTCTCATCTCTGTCTCTATCATCTCTGTCTCTATCATCTCTGTCTCTATCATCTCTGTCTCTATCATCTATCTCTATCAACTCTGTCTCTATCATCTGTCTCTATTTCTATGCAGCATGTATTTCTATGCAGCCGCACGATCCAGTCTGAGTGCCGGCGGCAGTGCCGGGTGTTCATGCGAGAGACTTACACGAAATTGTGCGGTTTCTCGCATGTGTGACCCCGGCCTTATACTCACCCTCCAGCGTCTTCACATAGTAGTTTACAGACACCACACTGGTCCCGCAGCACCATCTCCTACCCGTAGCTTCCAGCATAATAACATACTATTATATATAATAACACCACGTATAATAGTATGTTATTAAATATTTTACCACATTTTTTGCTTCAAATATATTTTTCCCTATTTTCCACCTCTAAAACCTGGGTGCGTCTTATAGTCCGGTGCGTCTTATAGTCCGAAAAATACGGTATCTAAAATACTGACCAAATACTGAAAGTGTGAAAGTGGCCTAAGAAGTCCTGGGAGATTCTAAAATGGCCATTACAGTCTCCTGACTTAACTCCATAGAAAATTTTTGGTGGGATTTGAAAAAGGCAATTGTAGCAGGTAAATCCAATACTATTGTTGAACTGAAGGCCATTGCTCATGAAAGATGGGCTAAGATGCCTCACAAATGAAATTTCCTTTAAAATAGCACTTTTAGTCAATGTTCACCTATTAGGAAAAATATGCCAACTTTGCATTTAACTAAAGTCTTTAACATGCTACGTTTATAAATTGTAATCACACTTTATTCAGTTTCATTGACATTTCCAGTGGTTATTTCTCTGCATTCTCAGTTGCCTGGATTTGCTCTTACCATGATTAGTAGAAGGAATGTAGGGGGTGACCAGATATCATGATTGTGTCTTCTGAGACCTTGCTTCTGTGTGGACAGTAAGATGTCTAGCGGCCAGGAAAAACAACAACTAGCAACAGATTTTATCCATAGCACATTAGAATTCTCAGAAAGGCCAATAAACAAACTGTATCACACTACACTTTCTGGTCAGTAACCAGAGACTCTCTCTGGAAGGTTCAATGCATGAATGGTAAGTGGACTGTACATCAGATATTTTAGATTGGAATGTACGCTCACCATTCACTTACTCATCATGTTTTCTCCGTGTACATTTCTGTGACCTTTGGCTGCACTGCTATTTCGCTGAAGGTTTGCCGTAGAATATAAAGACAAGTCAGAAACAGTGGTTAATCCTTATTGGAGTTGGTATTATTATTATTATTATTATTACCATTATTAATAAACTTGGAATATTTGCATTTATATTCTTAATAAAACTGTATGTCCCTCGTTAAATACAGAAGGTATCTGGAACCTCTGATTTAAAAAACCTTACAAGTGAAGACAAAAAAAATTGTCTTTGGGAGAAAACAAGTCATTAAAATGTGTTCTCAATCTGACAAATCTAGCTTTAGTACTATGTGTTAACCAAGTCCCATGAGCACTTTGGTATTCACTAGAGATGAACAAATCTATTTAAATTTAAAGTCACATTTTTTTTTTTCAAAAAATTCAACTCTATGTAAATCGATTGGCTACAAATAGCAAGTACAGCAAACTCTCCAATTGCCCTGAGAAGATGTATACAACACTCTGAAGTCTTTTTGGACTGTTCAAGTTCTTTAACCACTTTACCCCTGAAGGTGGTTTGTTATGTTTAGGTAGCTGAGGAGAAAAAGCAAAAAACGGCAATACACCAGAGAGGCTGGAACCTATTGGATTGCAGTAACCTGAACTAATCACACAACTAGAGGTAGCCGTGGAGCGTTCCTACGTTGATCCTAGATGCCTCGTCACAGCCTGAGAGATAACTACACCTAAAGGCAGAAAGAGGAAAGCTATCTGCCCCGGAGCAGATCCCCAAAGAAAATAGGAAGCCCCCAAACATGTAATGGCGGTTAGATAAAAAGAAGCATGGATACAGACAGAAAATAGAATGAGCAAATGCTGGGGCCCAATCTGTCTAGACAGAAAAGTACAGGAAAGGATTCTTACTGCAATCCAAATAAAACCCTAAAAAATACCAACTCTTCTGATTAAAAAAACACCTGAGATCACACGATCTCCACCACCTAAATCAGATCTCTGGTGTAACAAAACTAAGCCGCAGCCACTGAAAAAACAGGAGAAAGCAAATGAACAAATAACAGTGGCTACAGATAAACTGAGAGGAGCGAAGGCCCCAGGAGGGGACCTGGCTGACCTCCACAAAAGTGCAGAGTAACTATGCAAAAAGCAAGCACAAAAATAAAAGCAGAAAATATCTTATCTGAAAGCAGAAGATGCAGGCAAGACTCAGCAAACTTCCAAATGAACCAGGAACCACAACTGAGACAAGAACAATTGATCACGGCAACCATCATGGGAGGGAACCTCCCTTATATCAGACCAGTCAGCGATCCCAGATTGCCATTCCTCGCTGAAAGGTTCAGTACTCTCTGTAACCACCAGAGAGAGCCTTTGCTCAGAAACCATCTCCAGCACATTCATAACTGGGCCCAATCTGTCTAGACAGAAAAGTACAGGAAAGAATTCTGGCTCGACAAACCTCTTCAATAAGGACTTGTGGAACACGTTATGGATCTTAAATGTCCCTAGAAGAAATAAACGAAAGGAAACAGGATTAAGAATCTCCAAGATCTTATAAGGTCCAATGAACCTAGGCTTAAACTTAGGAGATGCAACTCTCATAGGGATATTTCTTGAGGATAACCAAACCAAGTCCCCCACTTTAAACCGAGGACCATCAGTCCTATGCCGGTTGGCAAACTGTTGGGCCTTCTCCTGAGAGAGAGACAACCTCTCCACTACCTGGTCCCAAATCTGCTGCATTCGCTTCACAACAGAGTCAACACCCGGACAGACAGAAGCCTCCGCCTGTCCCGAAGAAAATCGAGGGTGAAACCCAGAAATGCAGAAAAATGGAGACATCAAGGTGGCAGAGCTAGCCCTATTATTAAGAGCAAACTCAGCCAAAGACAAAAAAGAGACCCAGTCATGTTGATCAGCAGACACAAAACATCTCAAATAAGTCTCCAAGGTCTGGTTTGTTCTTTCGGTTTCTCCATTGGTCTGAGGATGAAAAGCAGAGGAGAAAGATAATTGAACACCAAGTTTAGAACAAAATGTCCTCCAAAATCTGGAAACAAACTGGACTCCTCTGTCAGACACAATGTTCTCCGGAATGCTATGTAACCGAACCTCATGCTGAAAGAACAAAGGCACCAATTCGGAGGAGGAAGGTAACTTAGGTAATGGCACGAGATGTATCATCTTGGAAAACCTATCACAGATTACCCAGATAACGGTCATTCTCTGAGAAACAGGGAGATCGGAAATAAAATCCATAGAGATATGGGTCCATGGCCTCTTGGGCACAGGTAATGGCATTAACAAACCACTAGAGCGAGAGCGAGGCTTGGAGCGAGAGCAAGTCCCACAGGACTGCACAAATTCCCTGACGTCACGAGACAATTTAGGCCACCAAAAGGACCGACTCACCAAGTCTCTGGTACCAAAAATCCCGGGATGACCAGCCAACGCGGAACAATGAATCTCAGACATCACACTCTTCTATCACTGGTCTGGGACAAACAATTTCCCAATAGGGCAGCGCTCAGGTTTATCCTCCTGACACCCTTCCAGAGCTAGTCTCAAATTGGGCGAGATGGCGGAAAGAACTACACCCTCTTTCAAAATAACAGTAGGATCAGATAACTCAGGAGAGTCTGCAAAGTAACTCCTCGAGAGGGCATCCGCCTTAACATTCTTAGTGCCAGGAAGAAAAGAAACCACAAAATTAAAACGTGTGAAAAACAAGGCCCACCTGGCCCTCTAGGATTAAGTCGCTTGGCTGATTCGAGATAAATCAGGTTCTTATGGTCCGTGAGGACCACTACCTGATGTTTGGCTCCCTCCAGCCAATGTCTCCACTCTTCAAAGGTCCACTTCATGGCCAATAACTCCCGATTACCCACGTCATAATTACGTTCAGTTGGAGAAAATTTTCGAGAGAAAAAAGCACAAGGGTTACTCTTAGAGGTCTCTGGATCTCTTTGGGACAAAACGGCACCTGCCCCAATTTCAGAGGCATCAACCTCCACCTGAAACGGTAGAGAATCATCAGGCTGCCGTAGAACAGGAGCAGAAGTGAATCTCTGCTTAAGTTCCTGAAACGCAGAAACTGCCTCAGGAGTAGTGTTGAGCGATACGATACTGCAAATATCGGGTATCGGCCGATATTAGCTGTATCGGGCTTTCGATTCCGAGTACCGATATTTTCGTCATATCGGATACCGGAATCGGATTTGTCACTGTCACTGTGAGTGTCCGTCGGTCGGGTCTGTCAGGAGTCAGCGGCACTTACCCGGCAGAAGATCTCCGGCGGTCACGTCCTGGACTGCTTGATGGCCGCCATTATCTTCTCCCTGGCGGTCACATGCAGTTTTTCGCAATAACTGCAGTGACTGCAGGGTAATCCCGGCCGTAAACCAGTCCGATGACGTCACCGCCGGGGAAGCAGGTAATCAGCTGTGCTGCGCCGGGATGACAGGCTCTGCCTGCCTGCCTGCCTCTGATGTCATTCTGATGTAGCAGAACTGGATCGTCGTGGGACACTCGTTACTATGGACTGCTTCGGACAGGTAGTATACTGCTGTTTTTTTTTTTTCATTTTTTTACAGGAGATCGATGGCGTCGCAGGATGAGACTGTAATAAAAGTAATGAAAACTGTGTTGTTTTTTTTATTAAATTAAAAAACTTTTTTATGAACATTCACCCGTCCGGGTACATCAACAATTTAACTATTTACATACAGGGACCCTGTCCGGGTTATTTATAATTCTTTGGCAGGGGTGTTTCAGGTACCACCTGGTACTCTTCTGATGCTTGCCAAACATCCGAGACACCAAGGACCACCAGGACCTGATGACGTCGTGTGGCCTGTACAGTCAAGTCGTGACCCGCTATCTGTGTCTGTGTGGCCACCTCTTTCATCTCCCTCCGGGTCTGGAGCCCTATGTCCCGGACTGAACGAACCCCAGGGGGCCTAACAGGCGCCGGGTACGGGCCAGCTATCATTATCATGTCCATAGCTGGGGCTGCTGAGGAGACCACTGAGGGAGGCTGGGAGATTTACGGCGTGGGGTGGGCACTTGTGCAGAGGCCTGGATGTGGGAGGCTGAAGGCTCCGAGGGTCTCACAGGTTCCTGACACTCTGGGGACCAGGGGTCGCACCTGGTGACATTTAGAGCATACCATCCATTGTAACCCAGTGTCGGGTGTAAGTTACCAAGTCTCCTGGCAACAGTCCCTCCCGGTGTCCTTCTGGAGTGAGTCTCACGTCCCGCCGGGTCACAACACTTCTAATAAAGTCCAGGCTCCTGGATGAAGCCCCAACCAACTTTCAATTTAAAGCTCCGTACTGCCCTTACGCCGCGGCTCCTCAGGGTTCCTTTATCTTTCTCATCCGGTCCTTACTGCCCGTCCTTCTCGATGTGACGTTGGCGAAGCTTCTGGGATTCGCGCTGCTCCCTTTGTCGCTCGGCTTCTCTATCCCGACGTCTCCACTCTTCCTCCTGACGCCGGTTGTAATTCTCCTCCACCAGCATCTCCATGTCTCCACCATCAAACTGCAGCTTACGATGTCCGGTTTGCTGCAGCTCTCCTGGTGCCCGACAGTCCTGGTGGCGCTCACCTGTGGAGGAAGCAGCTGGCTCTGGAACAGATGACAGTCGGGGCTCCGGTACAGACAGGTAGACCTCTGGTGCCTGCGCGGCCTCCTCCATGAGGACGGGTGTCGCTTCTTCTGTCTCAGCGACGGGGGCAGACAGCGGGATCTGGGGTGCTGCCGGTGCAGCGTTTTTTGCAGGAACGGGTGCCTCCACTGCGACAACGTCAACCGGATCACATTGCAAGGGCTGGGATGCCCGCACGGACTCCTCTACTAGAACGGGTGCCTCACCTTCCGGTACAGACACTTCAGGTAAGAGGGATTGGCGCCGCTCCAAGTTTAGTTTTAGGGCACGCCAGCTGGCTTCCATCCTGGCGACCTCCTCCCGGTGCCGGGCCAGGCCTCTTAGGGTATCCTCCGCTTCTTGCAGCGTAGAAGGGTTTCCAGGCCGGGTGCCCAACGGTGGTTCCGTGGCGATCGGGTCGCTTCCGTGGGGGGAGAGCTCTGACTGCTCCATCCCTTCACACTTCTGCTCGTGTCCATTAGCCATCTCTGCCAAGTCACATGTGTCATTAGCATCTGGAGAGGGCCCCTCTTTTGTAGTGAGGCGGGACCTTCGTGTTAGTTTCCGCACACTGAGGAGGATGAGGAGGCGGAACTGAAGAGCTGTGGGGCACGATCTTACATTGCAGTACCATTTAGAGTGGTCGGCCATCGTTTTCGCGCCACTGAGTGAGTGTACACCCACGAAGAGCACGCCCTTCTTCTTCACCAGTGCCTCGTCGTGACGCAGATATGGCGGAAAAATGGCAAATACATTCTCTGATGATTTTAGCAATTCTCAAGCACAAAACCAGTTCAATTCAGGCACACAGGACTCGCTTATAGTGAGCTACAGAATCCTGTTCGTGACGCCCAAGTTGAGTCGCACAGAGCCAGAGGTTTGGGGGTACTTGGCACCGAGCCCGTCGACTTCTATGGGGTATGTCACGGCTTTACCCGGCAATTGAATCAGAGTCTATTTTACTATGTAGAAGTGTATAAACTATAAATATATGTATATATATATATATGTCACAATGACATGTATATATATATATATATATATATATATATATATGCATTCTATGTGTGTATATTTTGTGTTTACAACGAAAGAAAGTGTTTTTTTAGTTGCGATATTTTGTTCCCATAGACTTACATGGGACTTCCGGTATCGGAATCGGATATCGACGATATTTTGTGATATCGGCGATCCCATTCCGATCCGATAGTATCGCAGTATCGCTCAACACTACTCAGGAGACCAATTCACCACATCAGAACCCTTTTTGGTCAAATCAGTCAATGGTTTAACAATACCGGAGAAATTATCAATAAATTTACGATAAAAATTGGCAAAACCCAAAAATCTCTGATGAGCCTTTAATGAAGTAGGTTGGACCCAATCACAGATGACCTGAACCTTGACCGGGTCTATTTCAATAACAGGCGGAGACAAAATGAATCCCTGAAATGAGACCTTCTGTATGCCAAAAAGACACTTTGATCCCTTCACATACAGTGCATTCTCTCTCAAAATCTGGAACACAGTCTGAACATGTTTCACATGAGAGTCCCAGTCATTGGAAAAAAATCAAGATATCATCCAAATAAACAATCAGAAATTTATCCACACAATCCCTGAAAATATCATTCATGAAGAATTGGAAGATGGAAGGAGCATTAGTGAGCCCAAAAGGCATCACTAGGTACTCAAAATGCCACTCTGGGGTATTAAACACAGTCTTCCATTCATCCCCATGCTTAATGCGAATAAGGTTATACACCCCCTGAGGTCAAGCTTGGTAAACCAACTAGCACTTTTCACTCTGGAAAACAGGTCAGAAATCAAGGGTAACGGATATTGATACTTCACAGTGATCTTATTCAAGAGACGATAATCAATACACAGCCTCAATGAACCATCCTTTTTAGCCACAAAGAAAAAAACGGCGCCCAAGGGTGAAGAGGATGGTCTGATATGACCCTTCTCCAATGACTCCTTGATATAAGATCGCATAGCATCGTGTTCAGGTACAGACAAGTTAAAAAGGTGACCTTTAGGAAATTTACCACCAGGCACTAATTCAATAGTGCAATCATAGCTCCTGTGAGGGGCAAGGATGCGGATTTACTTTCACTAAACACATCCAAAAAATCAGTCAAAAAGTCAGGAACATCCTGAGACTGGGGAGAGGCAGAAAAAACAGGAGTGTCAGCATTAACACATTGGCAGCCCCAACTGGTCACAGACACAGATTTCCAATCTAAAACAGGATTATGAGACTGTATCCAAGGGAAACCTAGTACAATAATGTTATGCAGATTATGCAGCACCAGAAATTTTCAACTCTCCTGATGATCTGGTTCAACCCTCATTATCACCTGAGTAGAAAACTGGGGTTTATTCTCCGCCAAAGGGGTAGAATCAATGCCCAGTAGGGGAATAGACTTCAGCAGGGGTATCATGGGAAACCCACAACGTTTGGAAAAGTCAAAATCCATCAGGTTAATAGCTGCTCCTGAATCAACAAAATCCTGAGCAGAAAATGTGGACAGGGAGCAAATCAGGGTAACAGTCAACAGAAATTTAGTCTGAACACTACCCAAGACAACTGAGCGTGCAAAACTTCTTCCCCGCTTAGGGCAGACTGAAATAGCATGAGAGGCGTCACCACAGTAGAAACATAACCCATTGAGCTTTCGAAACTCATGACGCTGTGCCCCAGAAGTCACTCCATCACACTGCATGGGCTCAGAAGTTGGCTCACAAGGCAACACTATCCCACGCATACCTCTGCGCTCACGCAAACGTCTGTCAATTTGAATAGCCAATGACAGAATCATTGAGACCAGAGGGAGCCGGGAATCCCACCATAACATCCTTTACATTCTCTGACAGCCCCTACCGAAAAAGGGCTGCCAAAGCATCATCATTCCATTTGGTCAGGACTGCCCACTTTAGGAATTTCTGACAGTACAACTCAGCGTCTTCAAGACCCTGATTTAATGCCAACAAGGTTTTTTCAGCTTGATCAGTGACATTAGGTTCATCGTACAATAACCCCAGAGCCTGAAAAAATACATCAATATCATTCAAAACAGGATCCCCAGGTGTCAGGGAAAAAGCCCAATCCTGAGGGTCGCCGCACAGGAGAGAGATGACAATTTGAACCTGCTGTTTTGTGTTCCCTGAGGACTTAGGCTTTAAGGCAAAAAACAACTTACAGTTATTTTTGAAATTCAGAAATTTAGCCGATCCCCCAAAAGCAAAACTGGCATGGGAATCCTAGGTTCCACAACCGGCAACCCAGCAAGATAGGTAGCAATACTCTGAACCTCAGTGGCAAGCTGATCCACATGGCCAGACAACTGTGCAAGCTCCATTGAGAGAGAGAAAAAAAAATCCTCCTCAGCACCCAGAGAAAAAGAGGGAAAAAATGCCACAAACAGGAAAAAAAAATCTCTGAAACTTTGACAACTTTTTTTTTTTTCTTTCCACACTATTTTTCCCTTCTGTGAGTACCATATAATTTTCAGTATGGCCGGTGATACTGTTATGTTTTAGGTAGCTGAGGAGAAAAAACAAAAACGGCAATACACCAGAGAGGCTGGAACCTATTGGATTGCAGTAACCTGAAGTAACCACACAACTAGAGGTAGCCGTGGAGCGTTCCTACGTTGATCCTAGATGCCTCGTCACAGCCTGAGAGATAACTACACCTAAAGGCAGAAAGAGGAAAGCTATCTGCCCCGGAGCAGATCCCCAAAGAAAATAGGATGCCCCCAAACATGTAATGGCGGTTAGATAAAAAGAAGCATGGACACAGACAGAAAATAGAATGAGCAAATGCTGGGGCCCAATCTGTCTAGACAGAAAAGTACAGGAAATGATTCTTACTGCAATCCAAAAAACCCCTAAAAAATACCAACTCTTCTGATTAAAAAAACACCTGAGATCACACGATCTCCACCACCTAAATCAGAACTCTGGTGTAACAAAACTAAGCCGCAGCCACTGAAAAAACAGGAAAAAGCAAATGAACAAATAACAGTGGCTACAGATAAACTGAGAGGAGCACAGGGCCCAGAAGGGGACCTGGCTGACCTCCACAAAAGTGCAAAGAACTATGCAAAAAGCAAGCACAAAAAAAAAGCAGAAAATATCTTAGCTGAAAGCAGAAGATGCAGGCAAGACTCAGCAAACTTCCAAATGAACCAGGAACCACAACTGAGACAAGAACAATTGATCACCGGCAACCATCATGGGAGGGAACCTCCCTTATACCAGACCAGTCAGCGATCCCAGATTGCCATTCCTCGCTGAAAGGTTCAATACTCTCTGCAACCACCAGAGGGAGCCTTTGCTCAGAAACCATCTCTAGCACATTCATAACTGGGCCCAATCTGTCTAGACAGAAAAGTACAGGAAAGAATTCTGACTACAATCCAAAAAAACCCTTAAAAATACCAACACTTCTGATTGCCAAAAAACCTGAGATCACACGATCTCATCCACCTAAATCAGATCTCTGGTGTAACAAAACCAAGCCGCCGCCACTGAAAAAACAGGAAAAAGCAAATGAACAAATAACAGTGGCTACAGATAAACTGAGAGGAGCACAGGCCCCAGGATGGGACCCGGCTGAACTCCAAAAGTGCAGAAAACTATGCAAAAAGCAAGCACAAAAAGAAAAGCAAAAATATCTTATCTGAAAGCAGCAGACGCAGGCAAGACTCCAGCAAACTTCCAAATGAACCAGGAACCACAATTGAGACAAGAACAATTGATCACCGGCAACCATCATGGGAGGGAACCTCCCTTATATCAGTCCAGTCAGTGATCCCAGATTGCCATTCCTCGCTGGAAGGTTCAGTAATGTCTGTAACCACCAGAGGGATCCTCTGCTCAGAAACCATCTCTAGCAAATTCACAACAGCCCACACTTTTAGCAGCAGCTCTGACATATCTGTGTAAATTTTAAGGAAGCTCTGCACCACCAAATTCAGCACATGTGCCAGGCAAGGGATGTGAGTCACACCAGCTAGGCCCAGAGCTTCTACGAGATTTCGCCCATTAACGCACAACTCCAGGCTGGGCTTGAAGTTTATCGTCAACAACCACTCATCTGTCTGTTATTTGATCCCCATTGGGTCCCCATTGACTTCTATTGGGTTTGGGTCTGGGGTTTGGTACCTGACAAGTTTGGATCCGAATCGAACATTTAACTCTAGTTCGGCCGAACCCACCAGTCAGTCAAGTGATACATGTGAAAAAAACACAAAAAAAATTTAAATTTAACAATTTAGTAATTTTATATTTAATTACCCTAATGCGGTTCAGATATGCTTACGTTCAAAAATCATTACCCAGGGTATATGTTTTTTTGTTAGTGTGGTATACTATACTTTGAAAATGATATGTATATCTGACATAAAGAAAATCCAACATAAGCATATGTGACTATATCTTTTGTAAGGTGGCGGTGTTCACACCATGCAGTAACTGAGGCAGTGACCCAAGCAAGTCCAACATAAACAGCTTTTATTCAGCAACTCACGGGTTAAACAGAAAAGTCCTCCGGTACGCAGCCGTGTTAACATCAGTCCATAAACACTGGTTGCCGGGTACAATGGCCGCACCGGGCCGAGCAGAGCCTGACAGGTGCAGAACCGCACCAGGTATGGGTTCAGCTACACAATCCTGCGTAGCTTTCCTGCTATGCTCCTAGCAGGGTCCAAACATAGAACACCACTAATCCTTAGTGCAGGAGTTTTAAAGACCTGTGTCAAAAGCCACTGGAAAACCCGGGTTGGAGGGAGGAGGCCGCCCCACTGCCTCCTGTGACCTCCTCCAAAAAATGAAGGCCCTGCCGGACTTTACTTAATCTGCCTTAGCCAGGTAGTCTGACCAGACCTGACTTCATTCCTGCATTGCAGCCGCAGCTGTGTGTGTGACTGCAATGCACTCCAATGGTTTTAATAGGTCTCTGTACACATTCTGGGGGAAATATAACGTCCCTCGTAAATGATCCCGGTCACTGCCTCACATATTCCCCCCCTCTGTTCAAACTTGTGGGGTTGAACATTTGTCACCATACAGGGTGCCCGGGACAGGGCATCCGCGTTTGCTTGCAACTTTCCAGGGCGATGTTCTACAGAGAAACTGAAATTTTGCAGTGACAGGAACCACCTGGTGACTCGCGCATTCCTCTCCTTGGCATTCCTCATCCATACCAAGGGTGAGTGGTCCGTCACCAAGCGGAACTGACGCCCGAGTAAATAATAACGTAGTGATTCCAAGACCCACTTAATAGCCAAACACTCCTTCTCTACCACGCTATAATTTTTCTCTGCCGGGACAAGTTTTCTACTCAAGTAGGTGACCGGGTGCTCTTCCTCATTCACTTTTTGTGACAACACCGCCCCTAGGCCTACCTCCGAGGCATCTGTCTGTGCAATGAAGATTTCATTGAAGTTGGGGCTGATGAGGACCGGCTGTCCGCACAGGGCCAACTTCATGGACTGAAAGGCTTCTTCTGCCTGAGGGGTCCACCGAACCATTACCTTTTTTTTCCTTTCAAGAGATCGGTCAGGGCTGCCGTTCGCCCAGCAAAATTAGGTGTAAACCGGCGGTAATACCCAAGGATGCCAAGGAACGCCTTCACCTGTTTTGTACTCGATGGTTTAGGCGAGTTTTTTATGGCCTCAATTTTATTGATTTGGGGTTTGATAACTCCTCGGCCGATCACATACCCCAAATATCGGGCTTCCTCTAGTCCTATCGCACATTTTTTTGGGTTTGCCGTTAACCCCTCGGCTCTGAGAGAATCCAGCACCGCTTGTACCTGTGATAGGTGCGTTTGCCAGTCGGAGCTAAATATGATAATATCATCTAGATACGCGGATGCGTACTCTTGATGAGGCTTTAGCACTATGTCCATTAATCTCTGAAATGTAGCCGGGGCCCCATGTAACCCAAAAGGTAAGACCACATAGTGAAATAGACCCTCCGGAGTTACGAAGGCGGTCTTTTCCTTCGTCGAATCTGTGAGAGGTACCTGCCAGTAACCCTTGGTGAGATCGAGCGTGGTAAAGTACTGGGCCTGCCCCAGTCTCTCAATCAGCTCGTCCACCCAGGGCATTGGATAAAGGTCGAATTTTGACACTTCATTCAATTTCCGGAAATCATTACAGAAGCGTAATGATCCGTCTGGCTTTGGAATCAGTACAATGAGGCTAGCCCACTCACTCCGTGATTCCTCTATGACGCCTAACTGAAGCATTTGTTTTACCTCAGCCGTGATGGCTTGCCTCCGGGCTTCGGGCACCCGGTACGGTCTTATTCGCACCCTTACCCCAGGGTCAGTGACAATGTCATGTTGGATAACCGTAGTTCTACCTGGTAGCTCTGAGAACACGTCGGTATTGTGTTGCACCAGGGAGCGAGCCTCCCGTCGCTGCTGTTTAGTGAGGGCATCACTTATCCTGACCTCCGCCTTGGACGCTTCCCTGGCTGAAGGTAAAGAACTCTCTGGTGATATGTCCGGGGTGATGTCTGTAACTAAACACTCTCGCTCTTTCCAAGGCTTTAGCAGGTTTACATGGTAAATCTGCTCAGGTTTCCTCCTTCCGGGCTGATACACCCGGTAATTTACCTCCCCCACCTTTTCTCGAATCTCATATGGCCCTTGCCACTTGGCCATGAGCTTACTCTCGGCTGTGGGTACCAGTACTAATACCCGATCGCCCTTGTTAAAAGACCTGACTCTGGCTTTTTTATTATATGTGCGTCTCTGGGTTGCCTGGGCATCTAACAGATGTTCTTTCACGATGGGCATGACCGCCGCGATCCGGTCCTGCATACTAGCCACGTGTTCAATTATACTCCTATGTGGAGTCGGCTCTTGTTCCCATGTCTCTTTGGCTACGTCTAACAGACCCCTAGGGTGTCTGCCGTACAATAACTCAAAGGGAGAGAACCCTGTGGAAGCCTGGGTACCTCATGGACGGCGAACATCAAATAGGGCAGCAACATGTCCCAATCCCTTCCATCCTTAGAAACCACCTTTTTTAACATGGATTTGAGGGTTCTATTGAACCGTTCTACTAACCCGTCGGTTTGAGGGTGGTACACTGAGGTGCGCAATTGTTTAATTTTTAGCAGTTTGCACACTTCTCTTGTCACCTTGGACATAAAGGGGGTCCCCTGATCCATCAGGATCTCCTTAGGTAGTCCCAGTCGACAGAACATGGCAAACAGTTCCCGGGCAATAAGTTTTGCCGAGGTGTGGCGTAGTGGTATAGCCTCCGGGTACCGGGTGGCATAGTCGACGACCACTAGTATGTGTTGGTGGCCACGGGCGGATTTTACAATGGGCCCTACCAAATCCATTGCAATTCGTTCAAAAGGTACCTCTATCACTGGCAGGGGTACCAATGGACTACGGAAACTTGCAGTGGGTGAGGTCAACTGACATTCGGGGCAAGATTCGCAGTACCTTTTGACCTCCGCGTAAATTCCAGGCCAAAAGAACCGCTGCAAGATACGTTCTAGAGTTTTTTTTTCCCCTAAGTGTCCACCCAGCAAGTGTGAGTGTGCCAAATCTAGAATCACCCGACGATACGACTGAGGTGCTACCAACTGTTCCACGACCCCGTCCCTGATTTTATCTATCCTATAGAGCAACTCACCACTGACTACCATGCGTGGAAATACCGTATCTGCATTGGGCTGTTGGGCTACGCCGTTTACCTCTAGCACCCTTTCCCGCGCCTGAGTCAGGGTGGGATCCTGTAGCTGAGCTGTCCCAAACGTGGCCCTGGACACTTCCAGCTCGGGAATCGATGCGGTCTCCTCAACCCCTCCTGCCAGCACCTCTAAGGGACACCTATCAGGGTCACACTCTATCCCTAGGTGGGACACCCCTACGGCAGGTTCGTCGGGTACAGCATCTGCAATACATTTTACTGGGGGAAAATGGATTTTGTTTTTCCACAGAGTCCAGAACAGGGGCAAGTCTCTTCCCAACACAGACCCATAGGGAAGATTTTTTACCACTCCCACCACATGTTTTATGTCTCCACATGGCGTAGACAAAACTACCTCCGTAGTTGGATACTCTCTGAGGTCCCCATGGATACATACAACCCCGACCTGCCGTCCGCTGGGGTTGTCTCCTGCCACCAGTGACCCATGTACCAGAGTCACGAGGCTTCCTGAATCCAGGAGAGCCTCCGTAGGGTACCCATTAACCAGTACTTGGCATAGTTGGAGTACACTGTTCTGGGGGTCGAGGCTCGCTGTGCAGACGGTCTGGGCATACATTGAGACCCGGCGGCTATATCCGCAGTCCATGGGTTCCGTAGTCAGGGGACAATTAGCCATCACATGTCCCAGCCCCTGACACCTCCAGCACCTAAGGGTGGAGGTACTGTTAGGTCTTATGACAGTTTGGGAGGGAACCGGTCTCCTGCCACTCTCACTCCGGGGTTCCCCTTCAGGACGGGCACGGTGCTGACTGTCCCCAACAGAGGGACGCGACCCCTTTCCCGATTCCTGGGGTGGCAGGGGTCGGCGTGACAGCCGAGAGGGGGCGGAGTCTCGAATGAAGTCCTGGGTGGCCGAGTAGCGCTCGATCAAACTGACTACCTGGTCGAGCGTGCCGGGGTCGCCTTGCCCCACCCAACGTTGTATAGCAGCCGACAGAGTCCTTACCAGCCGGTCAGTCACCACCCTCTCCACCATCTGGGCTGGAGACAAAGTCTCTGGCTGGAGCCACTTCTTTACCAGCTGCAGGAGGTCATAAGCCTGAGACTGGGCGGGTCGTGTCTCCACATAAGCCCATGAAAATACACGCTGAGCCCTCACGTATGTATTGACCCCTAGTCGGGCAAGGATCTCACCTTTGAGCCTCTGGTAGTCCTGGGCGTCCTCCCGACTGAGATCGAAGTAGGCCTTTTGTGCATCGCTGACCAGAAACGGAGCTACTACTTCTGCCCACTGGCCAGTTGGTAGGTTTTCCCGCTCCGCTGTGCGTTCATAAACTGTCAGGAAAGCTTCCACGTCGTCCTCCGGTCCCATCTTCCTCAACGCTGAGCGAACCCGGTCTCGGGCCTCGCGACGTTCAGGGGCTGGTGCCGTCGAGGTCTCCCGCAGGGCAGCAATCTGTTGCAGCAGCAGTTCGTTTGTTTTTTGTTGCTGCTGGTACAATAGCTGCTGTTGCTCATTGTGCTGTTGCTCCCGCTCCTGCTGTTGTCGCTGAGACTGCAGCTGCTGCTGTTGTATAATTACCAGCTGCTTTAACAGCTCTTCCATTATGTCCACGGGGTGAGGCTGAAAAGTGGCCGGCCGGATTGTGATCATAACGCTGCCGGTGGATATGCCTCAGTCACAATGCCCGCATTCTCCACCAAGATGTAAGGTGGCGGTGTTCACACCGTGCAGTAACTGAGGCAGTGACCCAAGCAAGTCCAACATAAACAGCTTTTATTCAGCAACTCACGGTTTAAACAGAAAAGTCCTCCGGTACGCAGCCGGGTTAACATCAGTCCATAAACACTGGTTGCCGGGTACAACGGCCGCACCGGGCCGAGCAGAGCCTGACAGGTGCAGAACCGCGCCAGGTATGGGTTCAGCTACACAATCCTGCGTAGCTTTCCTGCTATGCTCCTAGCAGGGTCCAAACATAGAACACCACTAATCCTTAGTGCAGGAGTTTTAAAGACCTGTGGCAAAAGCCAATGGAAAACCCGGGTTGGAGGGAGGAGGCCGCCCCACTGCCTCCTGTGACCTCCTCCAAGAAATGAAGGCCCTGCCGGACTTTACTTAATCTGCCTTAGCCAGGTAGTCTGACCAGGTCATTGCTGTTGTGAATGGACTTGAAATGAGTTCTGAGCAGAGGCTCCCTCTGGTGGTTACAAGTGGTACTGGACTGTCCAGTGAAGATTGTGAGGAGTGGGAATCAGGTGTTACTGACTGGTCTTATATAAGGGAGTCGCCTTCCCATCAGGGTTGCCGGTGATCAATTGTTCTGGTCTCAATCCTTGAGTCCTGTTTCCTTTGTAGCCTGCTGTGTCGTGTCTGCATCTCCTGCTAACAGATAAGACATTTTCTCTTTTGTTTTTGTGCTTGATTTTTGCATTTTGTCCTGCACTTCTGTGGGGGCCTTCAGGGTCCCCTCCGGGGGCTTTTGCCCTCTCAGTTTAGTTCAGCCACTGATGTTTGTACTTTTGCTTTTTCCAGTTTTTTCAGTGGCTGCTGTTTTGATTTTGTTACACCAGAGAACTAATTTAGGTGGTAGAGGTCGTGTGATCTCAGGTGATTTTGAAATTAGTAGAGTTGGTGCTTTTCAGGGTTTTTTGGGATTGCAGTAAGTGCCCTTCCTATCCTTTTCTATTTAGGTAGTTTGGGCCCCAACGTTTGCTCATACTATTTTCTGTCTGTGTCAGTATTTCATCTTGTCTAACCGCCATTACATGTTTGGGGGCTTTCTATGTTCTTTGGGGATCTGCTTCGGGGCAGATAGCTTTCCTTTTTCTATCTTTAGGTGTAGTTAGTTTCTCAGGCTGTGACGAGGCGTCTAGGACCAACGTAGGAACGCTCCACGGCTGCCTCTAGTTGTGGTGGTTAGTCAGGGTACTGCAATCTCATAGATTCCAACTTCTCTGGTGTATTGCCTTTTTTACCTGCACTCCTCAGCTACCGAAACATAACAGTATCACCGGCCTAAAAATTGAAAATTGTATGGTACTCACAGAAGGGAAAAAATATTGTGAAAGAAAAAAGGTTGTCAGAGTTGTCAGAGATATTTTTCTGTTTGTTGCATTTTTTTTTTCCCTCTGTATCTCTGGGTGCTGGGGAGGATTTTTTTTTCTCTCAATGGAGTTTGCACAGTTGTCTGGCCGTGTGGATCAGCTTGCCACTGAGGTTCGGAGTATTGCTGCCTATCTTGCTAGGTTGCCTGTTGTGGAACCTAGGATTCCCATGCCAGATTTGTTTTTAGGGGATCAAGCTAAGTTTCAGAATTTCAAAAATAATTGTAAATTGTTTTTTGCCTTAAAATCTAAGTCCTCAGGGAACGCAGCGCAGCAGGTTCAAAATGTCATCTCTCTCCTGCGCGGCGATCCTCAGGATTGGGCTTTTTCCCTGACACCTGGGGATCCTGTTTTGAGTGATGTTGATGCATTTTTTCAGGCTTTGGGGTTATTGTACGATGAGCCTAATGTCACTGATCAAGCTGAAAAAGCCTTGTTGGCATTAAATCAGGGTCTTGATGACGCTGAGTTATACTGTCAGAGATTCCGTAGGTGGACAGTCCTGACCAAGTGGAATGACGACGCTTTGGCGGCACTTTTTCGGAAGGGTCTGTCAGATAATGTAAAGGATGTTATGGTGGGATTCTCTGTCCCCTCTGGTCTCAATGATTCTATGTCATTAGCGATTCAAATTGACAGACGTTTGCGTGAGCGGAGAAGTATGCGTGGAATGGTGTTGCCTTGTGAACCTGCTCTGAACCCATGCAGTGTGATAGAGTGGTGTCTGGGGCACAGCGTCATGAGTTTCGAAAGCGCAATGGGTTATGTTTCTACTGTGGTGATGCCTCTCATGCTATTTCAGTCTGCCCTAAGCGGGGAAGACGTTTTGCACGCTCAGTTGTCTTGGGTAGTGTTCAGACTAAGTTTTTATTAACTGTCACTCTGATATGCTCTCTGTCCTCATTTTCTGCTCAGGCTTTCGTTGATTCTGGAGCAGCTATTAACCTGATGGATTATGATTTTGCTAAACGTTGTGGGTTTCCCTTGATACCCCTACAGAAGTCTATTCCCCTACTGGGGATCGATTCTACCCCTTTGGCTGAGAATAAACCTCAGTTCTCTACTCAGGTGATAATGAGGGTTGAACCTGATCATCAGGAGTGCTGTAAATTTTTGGTTCTGTATAATCTGCACGATATTATCGTACTGGGCTTCCCTTGGTTGCAGTCTCATAATCCTGTTTTAGATTGGAAATCTGTGTATGTAACCAGTTGGGGCTGCCAATGTGTTAATACCAACACTCCTGTTTTTTCTACCTCTCCCAGGCTCAGGATGTTCCTGACTTTTTGATTGATTTTTCTGATGTGTTTAGCGAAAGTAAATCTGCATCCTTGCCTCCCCATAGGAGCTATGACTGCGCTATTGAATTAGTGCCTGGTAGTAAATTCCCTAAAGGTCGCCTTTTTAACTTGTCTGTACCTGAACATGACGCTATGCGATCTTATATCAAGGAATCATTGGAGAAGGGTCATATCAGACCATCCTCTTCACCCTTAGGTGCCGGTTTTTTCTTTGTGGCCAAAAAGGATGGTTCATTAAGGCCGTGTATTGATTATCGTCTTTTGAACAATATTACTGTAAAATATCAATACCCATTACCTTTGATTTCTGACCTGTTTTCCAGGGTGAAAAACGCTACTTGGTTTACCAAGCTTGACCTCAGGGGGGCATATAACCTTATTCGCATTAAGCACGGGGATGAATGGAAGACGGCATTCAATACCCCTGAGGGGCATTTTGAGTACCTTGTGATGCCCTTTGGGCTCACTAATGCTCCTTCTGTCTTCCAGTCCTTCATGAATGACATTTTCAGGGATTTTGTGGATAAATTTCTGATTGTTTATTTGGATGATATCTTGATTTTTTCTAATGACTGGGACTCTCATGTGAAACATGTTCGAACTGTATTCCAGATTTTGAGAGAGAATGCTCTGTATGTGAAGGGATCAAAGTGTCTTTTTGGCGTACAGAGGATCTCATTTCTGGGATTCATTTTGTCCCCATCTGTTATTGAAATGGACCCGGTCAAGGTTCAGGCCATCTGTGATTGGGTCCAACCTACTTCATTAAAGGCTCTTCAAAGATTTTTGGGTTTTGCCAATTTTTATCGTAAATTTATTGGTAATTTCTCGGTTATTGTTAAACCATTGACTGATTTGACCAGAAAGGGTTCTGATGTGGTGAATTGGCCTCCTGAGGCAGTCTCTGCATTTCAGGAACTTAAGCAGAGATTCACTTCTGCTCCTGTTCTACGGCAGCCTGATGTTTCTCTGCCATTTCAGGTGGAGGTTGATGCCTCTGAAATTGGGGCAGGTGCCGTTTTGTCCCAAAAAGATCCAGAGACATCTAAAAGTAACCCTTGTGCCTTTTTCTCTCGAAAATTTTCTCCTACTGAACGTAATTATGACGTGGGTAATCGGGAGTTACTGGCCATGAAGTGGGCTTTTGAAGAGTGGAGACATTGGCTGGAGGGAGCCAAACATCAGGTGGTGGTCCTTACGGACCATAAGAATCTGGTTTATCTGGAATCTGCCAAGCGACTCAATCCTAGACAGGCCAGGTGGGCCTTGTTTTTCACACGTTTTAATTTAGTGGTTTCCTTTCTTCCTGGCACTAAGAATGTTAAGGCGGATGCCCTCTCGAGGAGTTTCCTTGCGGACTCTCCTGAGTTATCTGATCCTTCTGTTATTTTGAAAGAGGGTGTAGTTCTTTTCGCCATCTCACCCAATTTGAGACTTGCTCTGGAGGGGTGTCAGGAGGATAGGCCCGAGCGCTGCCCTGTTGGAAAATTGTTTGTCCCGGACCAGTGGAAAAAGAGTGTGATGTCTGAGATTCATTGTTCTGCGTTGGCTGGGCATCCCGGAATTTTTGGTACCAGAGACTTGGTTAGTCGGTCCTTTTGGTGGCCTACCTTGTCTCGTGATGTCAGGGAATTTGTGCAGTCCTGCGGGACTTGCTCTCGCTCCAAGCCTTGCTCTCGCTCTAGTGGTTTGTTGATGCCATTGCCTGTGCCCAAGAGACAATGGACCCATATCTCTATGGATTTAATTTCTGACCTCCCTGTTTCTCAGAGAATGACCGTCATCTGGGTGATTTGTGATAGGTTTTCCAAGATGATACATCTTGTGCCATTGTCTAAGTTGCCTTCCTCCTCTGAATTGGTGCCTTTGTTCCTTCAGCACGTGGTTCGTTTACACGGCATTCCTGAGAACATTGTGTCTGACAGAGGAGTGCAGTTTGTTTCAGGATTTTGGAGGACCTTTTGTTCTAAACTTGGTGTTCAATTGTCTTTCTCCTCGGCGTTTCATCCTCAGACCAATGGTCAAACTGAGAGAACAAACCAGACATTGGAGACTTATCTAAGATGCTTTGTGTCTGCTGATCAGGATGACTGGGTCTCTTTTTTGCCTTTGGCTGAGTTTGCTCTTAATAATAGGGCTAGCTCTGCCACTTTGATGTCTCCATTTTTCTGTAATTCTGGGTTTCACCCTCGATTTTCTTCAGGACAGATGGAGGCTTCTGTCTGTCCAGGTGTTGACTCTGTTGTGGAGCGTATGCAACAGATTTGGGACCAGGTAGTGGAGAGGTTGTCCCTCTCTCAGGAGAGGGCCCAGCGGTTTGCTAACCGGCATAGGACTGATGGTCCTCGGTTTAAAGTGGGGGACTTGGTCTGGTTGTCCTCAAGAAATATTCCTATGAGAGTGGCATCTCCTAAATTTAAGCCTAGGTTCATTGGACCTTATAAGATCATGGAGATTGTTAATCCTGTTTCTTTTCGTTTGCTTCTTCCAGGGACATTTAAGATCCATAACGTGTTCCATAAGTCCTTGTTGAAGAGGTTTGTTGAGCCAGTGGTTCCTACTGCTTTGCCTCCTGACCCTGTTCTGGTTGAGGGCAATATGGAGTTTGTGGTTGAGAAAATATTGAATTCTCGTTTTTCTAGACGGAAACTCCAGTATTTGGTTAAGTGGAGAGGTTATGGTCAGGAAGACAATTCTTGGGTGTTTGCTTCGGACATCCATGCTAGGAGACTCATCCGTGCGTATCATAGAACTCATCCTGACCGACCTGGTTGCTCAAGTGAGGGTTCGGTGACCCCTCCTCAAGGGGGGGGGTACTGTTGTGAATGGACTTGAAATGAGTTCTGAGCAGAGGCTCCCTCTGGTGGTTACAAGCGGTACTGGACTGTCCAGTGAAGATTGTGAGGAGTGGGAATCAGGTGTTACTGACTGGTCTTATATAAGGGAGTCGCCTTCCCATCAGGGTTGCCGGTGATCAATTGTTCTGGTCTCAATCCTTGAGTCCTGTTTCCTTTGTAGCCTGCTGTGTCGTGTCTGCATCTCCTGCTAACAGATAAGACATTTTCTTCTTTTTGTTTTTGTGCTTGATTTTTGCATTTTGTCCTGCACTTCTGTGGGGGCCTTCAGGGTCCCCTCCGGGGGCTTTTGCCCTCTCAGTTTAGTTCAGCCACTGATGTTTGTACTTTTGCTTTTTCCGGTTTTTTCAGTGGCTGCTGTTTTGATTTTGTTACACCAGAGAACTAATTTAGGTGGTAGAGGTCGTGTGATCTCAGGTGATTTTGAAATTAGTAGAGTTGGTGCTTTTCAGGGTTTTTTGGGATTGCAGTAAGTGCCCTTCCTATCCTTTTCTATTTAGGTAGTTTGGGCCCCAACGTTTGCTCATACTATTTTCTGTCTGTGTCAGTATTTCATCTTGTCTAACCGCCATTACATGTTTGGGGGCTTTCTATGTTCTTTGGGGATCTGCTCCGGGGCAGATAGCTTTCCTCTTTCTATCTTTAGGTGTAGTTAGTTTCTCAGGCTGTGACGAGGCGTCTAGGACCAACGTAGGAACGCTCCACGGCTGCCTCTAGTTGTGGTGGTTAGTCAGGGTACTGCAATCTCATAGATTCCAACTTCTCTGGTGTATTGCCTTTTTTACCTGCACTCCTCAGCTACCGAAACATAACACATTGCTCACTTTCATTCCTGCATTGCAGCCGCAGCTGTGTGTGTGACTGCAATGCACTCCAATGGTTTTAATAGGTCTCTGTACACATTCTGGGGGAAATATAACGTCCCTCGTAAACGATCCCGGTCACTGCCTCACATTTTCTATTACAGTCCATGGCTCAGAAGAGTTGTACCTCTGACTATCTGATTTGTGTTTTAATACCATGTAGATATTCAGCCAAGGTGAAGTGAGAATGTAAGCAGCACTTAAGTAAGGCAGGCTTACATTTTATGACTTAAAAGATGACTGACCAGCTAACTGGTTATGAGTTCATCATTAAAATGTAGCAAAAATTGTTCTTCAATCTCCATTTGAAAAAAGGACCTGTATCAGAATCCAGACAGACCCCATAAAACTCAATAGGACCACTCTGCTTCTCTTTATTTCACTATGTAGCACATCAATTTCAATTGTCTGTTCCTAAAGCACAGATGGAATTCCGTAATACAAATGTGAAAACCCAATAAAGATTTAGTAATTATGTCGCAAACATCAAATATGTTTTACACACATACACACAGACATGTAAACTTCTTCTATGGGTATGTCCACATCACGTTTTATCCACTTGTCAAGGCTTACATGCATAAACACACATATCATATACACATATGCAAATATATACATAAAAACTCTGATGGATTCCATAGTAACTCAATTTGATGGAAAAGCTTGATGACTTGTTAAAACCAACAGAGGCTTACTTGGGTGAACAGGGTTAAGAAGCGCTAACTATCTGTCTGTCTTTCTTCTTATGTTTTTATTAGTAACTAGATGGTGGCCCAAATCTAATGCATCGGGTATTCTAGAATATGTATGTAGTTTATTTATGAAGATTTAAGAATAATGCAATGAATACACAGGATTTTCCGGGTAAAATATATACATTATCATTAAATGTTATTGCTCATAGAACTTAATACAACTGAACGAAATTATTAAACAGATCATCAAAATATGAGGCTGCTGGGGTGTATATAGAGGCTGCTGGGGTGTACAAAGAGGCTGCTGAGGCTGGGGTGTATATAGAGGCTTCTGGGGTGTATATAGAGGCTGCTGGGGTGTACAATTACATGAAAAAGTTTGGGCACCCCTATTAATCTTAAGCTTAATGTTTTATAAAAATTGGTGTTTTTGCAACAGCTATTTCAGTTTGATATATCTAATAACTATTGGACACAGTAATGTTTCTGCCTTGAAATTAGGTTTATTGTACTAACAGAAAATGTGCAATCTGCATCCAAACAAAATTTGACAGGTGCATAAGTATGGGCACCATTATAATTTTCTTGTTTTAAATACTCCTACCTACTTTTTACTGACTTACTAAAGCACTTTTTTTGGTTTTGTAACCTCATTGAGCTTTGAACTTCATAGCCAGGTGTATGCAATCATGAGAAAAGTTACTTAAAGTGGCCACTTGCAAGTTGTTCTCCTGTTTGAATCTCCTCTGAAGAGTGGCATCATGGGCTCCTCAAAACAACTGTCAAATGATCTGAAAACAAAGATTATTCAACATAGTTGTTCAGGGGAAGGATACAAAAAAGCTGTCTCAGAGATTTAACCTGTCAGTTTCCACTGTGAGGAACATAGTAAGGAAATGGAAGAACACAGGGACAGTTCTTGTTAAGGCCAGAAGTGGCAGGCCAAGAAAAACATCAGAAAGGCAGAGAAGAAGAATGGTGAGATCAGTCAAGGACAATCCTCAGACCAATTTCTTTTTGGAAGAAGGTCCTGTGGACTGATGAAACCAAGATTGAGTTGTTTGGTCATACAAAAAGGCGTCATGCATGGCGTCAAAAAAACACAGCATTCCAAGAAAAACACTTGCTACCCACAGTAAAATTTGGTGGAGGTTCCATCATGCTTTGGGGCTGTGTGGCCAATGCCGGCACCGGGAATCTTGTTAAAGTTGAGGGACGCATGGATTCCACTCAGTGTCAGCAGATTCTTGACAATAATGTTCAAGAATCAGTGACAAAGTTGAAGTTACGCAGGGGATGGATTTTTCAGCAAGACAATGATCCAAAACACTGCTCCAAATCTACTCAGGCATTCATGAGAGGAACAATTACAATGTTCTGGAATGGCCATCCCAGTCCCCAGACCTGAATATCATTGAACATCTGTGGGATCATTTGAAGAGGGCTGTCCATGCTCGGCGACCATCAAACTTAACTGAACTGGAATTGTTTTGTAAAGAGGAATGGTCAAAAATACCTTCATCCAGGATCCAGGAACTCATTAAAAGCTACAGGAAGCGACTAGAGGCTGTTATTTTTGCAAAAGGAGGATCTACTAAATATTAATGTCACTTTTCTGGTGAGGTGCCCATACTTATGCACCTGTCAAATTTTGTTTGGATGCAGATTGCACATTTTCTGTTAGTACAATAAACCTCATTTCAAGGCAGAAACATTACTGTGTCCAATAGTTATTAGATATATCAAACTGAAATAGCTGTTGCAAAAACACCAATTTTTATAAAACATTAAGCTTAAGATTAATAGGGGTGCCCAAACTTTTTCATATAACTGTATATAGAGGCTGCTGGGGTATATATAGAGGCAGCTGGTGTGTGTATATAGAGGCAGCTGGGGTGTATATAGAGGCTGCTGCTGGGGTGTACATGGAGGCTGCTTCTGGGGTATATGTGGAGGCTGCTGCTGGAGTATATGTGGAGGCTACTGCTGCTGGGGTATACAGTACAGAGCAAAAGTTTGGACACATCTTCTGTATTTTCATGACTATAAAATTGTACATTCACACTGAAGGCATCAAAAC
This sequence comes from Oophaga sylvatica, assembly GCA_033576555.1. Taxonomy (NCBI): domain Eukaryota; kingdom Metazoa; phylum Chordata; class Amphibia; order Anura; family Dendrobatidae; genus Oophaga; species Oophaga sylvatica. The sequence goes on along the minus strand of JARQOD010000004.1, from coordinate 136,315,008 downwards.
TATGAATTAACACATGTGGAATTATATACTTAACAAAAAGTGTGAAACAACTGAAAATATGTCTTATATTCTAGGTTCTTCAAAGTAGCCACCTTTTGCTTTGATTACTGCTTTGCACACTCTTGGCAATCTCTTGATGAGCTTCAAGAGGTAGTCATCGGAAATGGTCTTCCAACCGTCTTGAAGGAGTTCCCAGAGATGCTTAGCCAGGTCATCTGGCGTAGCACCCCATCACTCTCCTTCTTGGTCAAATACGCTTACACAGCCTGGAGGTGTGTTTGGGGTCATTGTCCTGTTGAAAAATAAATGATGGTCCAACTAAATGCAAACCAGATGGAATAGCATGCCGCTACAAGATGCTGTGGTAGCCATACTGGTTCAGTATGCCTTCAATTTTGAATAAATCCCCAACAGTGTCACCATCAAAGCACCCCCACGCCATCACACCTCCTCCTCCATGCTTCACGTTGGGAACCAGGCATGTAGAGTCCATCCGTTCACCTTTTCGGCGTCGCACAAAGACATGGTGGTTGTAACCAAAGATCTCAAATTTGGACTCATCAGACCAAAGCACAGATTTCCACTGGTCTAATGTCCATTCCTTGTGTTCTTTAGCCCAAACAAGTCTCTTCTGCTTGTTGCCTGTCCTTAGCAGTGGTTTCCTAGCAGCTATTTTACCATGAAGGCCTGCTGCAAAAAGTCTCCCATTTACAGTTGTTGTAGAGATGTGTCTGCTGCTAGAACTCTATGTGGCATTGAGATGGTCTCTAATCTAAGCTGCTGTTAACCTACGATTTCTGAGGCTGGTGACTCGGATAAACTTATCCTCAGAAGCAGAGGTGATTCTTGGTCTTCCTTTCCTGGGGCGGTCCTCATGTGAGCCAGTTTCTTTATAGCGCTTGATGGTTTTTGCAACTGCACTTGGGGACACTTTCAAAGTTTTCCCAATTTTTTGGACTGACTGACCTTCATTTCTTAAAGTAATGATGGCCTCTCGTTTTTCTTTACTTAGCTGCTTTTTTCTTGCCATAATACACATTCTAACAGTCTGTTCAGTAGAACTATCAGCTGTGTATCCACCAGACTTCTGCACAACACAACTGATGGTCCCAACCCCATTTATAAGGCCAGAAATCCCTCTTATTAAACCTGACAGGGCACACCTGTGAAGTGAAAACCATTTCTGGTGACTACCTCTTGAAGCTCATCATGAGATTGCCAAGAGTGTGCAAAGCAGTAATCAAAGCAAAAGGCGGCTACTTTGAAGAACCTAGAATATAAGACATATTTTCAGTTGTCTCACACTTTTTTGTTAAGTTTATAATTCCACATGTGTTAATTCATGGTTTTGATGCCTTCATTGTGAATGTACAATTTTCATAGTCATGAAAATACAGAAAAATCTTTGAATGAGAAGGTGTGTCCAAAATTTTGGTCTCTACTGTATGTGGAGGCTGCTGCTGGGGTATATGTGGAGGCTGCTACTGCTGGGGTATATAGAGGCTGCTGCTGGTGGGGTGTACGTGGAGGCTGCTGCTGGGGTTTACGTGGAGGCCGCTGGTCGGGGTACTTCCGCTGCGAGTAGCCGGGAGATGACCGGCTGGTGCCGGTCATCTCCCCGCTGTGTCACCGCTGACCTCCATGCGGCACGAGATGACGCTGATTTCCTGACGATAGCGGTAGCGTGCGTGGTTGAAATCCTGCTCCAATTCGCGGCCGGACTGCGCCTGTCGCTGATTTGTTGCGTCCGGCCGGGCACGACCAATCAGCGATGCGGGATTTCCGTTACAGACAGAATTAGCCTATGGTATAGTAGATTATTAAAGTGATATGTTTATGTTATAAAAAAATCTAATATATTCCATTTCAATAAAATAACACTTCATAGTAAACAATGAAACAAGAAAAAACATGGTCATGCTGCATAGGAAGATCACTCCCAAGAAAAGTTCCTGCCACAGAGACATATCCTGATGCAAGGGTATAAATACAAGAGGTATATAGATAGCAGTTGTATGGAGGTGCTAATTCCTGAGTGGCGAAAAATAGTTTGCTGACAAATAAACATTTTTTTTTAAATATTATTTGGTAAACGGTTGACCCTAGAAAAGATTTTGCACTTAGGTGTTTATTTTATGACTATATCCATGTACTTTATCCTAGCTCTTTTGATGAAGTACAAACAAATAGGCACCGTTATAGATCAGAAACACAAAGGTTGGCTATATAAAGTGAATACAGCACAAACTGGACATAAATTGGAAGAACAACATTGCTATCATCTATGAAATTACATAATTTACTGGAACTGAAGTTTACAGTCCAGATACATTAGTCATGTTTCCATAGAAGAACAACCATCAGTAAACCATATCTAATTTTCAGGCTGTACAGTATGTCAGCAAATAGAGACCACATTTGGCTGAAATTAGTGAAAACAACAATACTGAGAAGAACAGAAGATTCTCATCCATTTGGATTGGTCCCAATTTGACTCTGTAGCTGAATGATAATCTAAACACAAAGCCAGTCCTGTAAAGAATTATCTTGAGCTAAAAGAACAAGGCGTTCTACAACACATGGTATGTCCTTCACAAAGCCCTGATCTTAACATCGGTGAGGCTGTCTAAGATTAAATGCAGAAACAGAAGCAAGTAAAAAAGCCAAGGTTAAAAAAAGGCAAATTCTCAAAATTGTTTGGAACTACTTACCAGCTATGCTTATGTTTTGCAACAGTTCACTTAAAAAAGTGTTATTGAAAAAAATGAAAAATTAAACTATATGAAAAGTAATAAATTACCTTTATCAACCATAATATGACCCCAGTGCAAGAAAATTATGTACTTCTTATTAATATGGCGCCAATGTCAATTGTTCTGTTCCCAAATTCAAAAGTAAAAACACCCTTCCACGTAATAAAAATTCATGAAAAATTACAACGAAAAAAAATCTAAAGCTAAAAAGTTCAAGCTCACGCACTCATTTATCTTGCATCTTGGATAAACTGAATGTTCTTTTCAGACCATTAGTGTAGGGTTGGTTTCACATATATTAGTTACATGAGGCAATCTTTTTAAAGTAAAAATGATCCTCCAGATATTGTCTTAGTTATATCTAGTTAGATCAATAGGAAAATTACAACGAAAAAAATCTAAAGCTAAAAAGTTCAAGCTCACGCACTCATTTATCTTGCATCTTGGATAAACTGAATGTTCTTTTCAGACCATTAGTGTAGGGTTGGTTTCACATATATTAGTTACATGAGGCAATCTTTTTAAAGTAAAAATGATCCTCCAGATATTGTCTTAGTTATATCTAGTTAGATCAATAGCAAAAAAGATGGACACTCCTATCAGATCCCTGATGGACCCCAGTGTAACGCATTTGGGTCTGTTGGGCATTACACAACCGAATCGGCACTGTCTTGTGGCTTTTGTTTTAACCAGAGACCATAGCTCAGATTTGAACAGAGCCTTCTGGGGTGCCCCTGAGGGTCCAGTCGCCAAAGAGGTGCTGCAACTTAGCCAAAGGTGTGGTACTCCGCTCTCAGGTAAGGAGGGGACACTACCCAGAACCCACACACTTGCACTCAACACCAGACCTCTCAAGGCCAGGGAGGGACTGGATAGAGGGTGTAGATGGAGTCAGTAGAGAGCGGGCAGAGCTTAAGAAGTGACAGTTAGAAGGAACAGTGAGTTGGTGCTGAGGACTCGAGCTGTGAGGAGATCATCCCTAGACCTGAGGACATAGTGTGAGAGAAACAAAAAGATAGAAAGAAAGAAGCTTCAGTGAAAGAGACAAAGAAGGGGTACTAAGGACACGGATAGTGAGGAATCCAACCATGAGGCCTGTATTCACTGGTGTGGTCGGTGGAGAGACCAGGTCGCAGTAGGGGAACTGGCCTCCAAGACTAGTGGATGACTACAAGACTCAGCTAGCAAACCGGAGGCTGAGGTATCTGTATGTATCTCAGTCACATCCACACACATTTGCCGAAAAGGCAGCCGGATAGTATCAAGGGAACCTAGAGTACGTCGCCGACAGGATCCAAGGCTACTGGCTTGGGACACTGTGTGCGTTGTGCAGGGCAGGAGAAGCGGTAGCCAGCGCAGGGTGATGGCCTTGTTACATGACTTAGGATAAAAGCCAAACCATAATCTCAATTTGCAGACACTGTGTTTCAGATACTGCCCCTCATCAGTGTGAGATATGGTTCGGTTGTTTGAGAAGCGTCTGACCGATATCCAAGAAGTATAATTTCTCCTTGCGGAGATTGACATTCTAAGCATGCCGAGATGAGGAGACTTCCTAAGTTATGTAACATGGCTCGTTAAAGAGTCGACATTGACTCTTAGGATTGCTACTTCCAGTAGGTGGCACTAGAGTTTGAGTCCTCTTCCTCTCTGAAGACACAATTTGCATATTTCCTAGAGGAGCATTGCAGCTTTAAGTTTCCACATCTTGGCATGCTTAGCATGTCAATCTCCGCAAGGAGAAATGATAATCCTTGGATATCGGTCAGATGCCTCTCGCATAGCCAAACCAGATCTCACACTTTGCACTGACGAGGGGCAGTACCCCAAAACACAGTGTCTGCAAATTGAGATTATGGCTTGGCTTTTATCCTAAGTCATGTATCAAGGCTCTTTAAAGAGTCGACATTGACTTTTAGGATTGCTACTTCCAATAGGTGGCACTAGCTTTCTAGTCCTCTTCCTCTCTGAAAAAACAATTTTGAGATAATATGAATGATAACATCAAAACATTTTCTCCACTCATGGTTAGTGGTTGGGTGAAGCCATTTATTGTCAAACTACTGTGTTTTCTCTTTTTAAATCATAATGACAACCAAAAACATCCAAATGACCCTGATCAAAAGTTCACATACCCTGGTGATTTTGGCCTGATAACTTGCAGAGTAGTTGACACAAATGGTTTTGAATGGCTATTAAAGGTAACATCCTCACCTGTGACCTGTTTGCTTGTAAATAGGCGTGTGTGCATAAAAGCTGAGTGAGTCTCTGGGATCCAGCAAGACTTTTGCCTCTTTCATACAGCCACTGACATTTCTGGATTGTGAGTCATGGGGAAAGCAAAATAGTTGTCAACGGATCTACGGGAAAAGGTAGTTCAACTGTATAAAACAGAAAAGGGATTCAAAAAGATATCTAAGGAATTGATAATGCCAGTCAGCAGCATTCAAACTGTGATTAACAAACGGAAAATCAGGGGCTCTGTAAAAACAAAACCATGGTCAGGTAAACCAACAAAAATTTCACCCACAACTGCCAGGAAAATTGTTTGGAATGCAAAGAAAAGCTCACAAATAACATCAGCTGAAATAGGGGACTCTCTGAAAACTAGTGATGTGGCTGTTTCAAGATACACAATAAGGAGGTGCTTGAAGAAAAATGGGCTGCATGGTTGAGTCACCAGAAAAAAGCCATTACTGCGCAAATGCCACAAAGTATCTCACCTACAATACAGAAAACAGCACAGAGACAAGCCTCAAAACTTCTGGAACAAGGTAATTTGGAGTGATGAGACGAAAATTGAACTTTTTGGCCACAAATGTAACTGTTAGATTTGGAGATAGGTCAACAAGGCTTATGATGAAAGGAACACCATTCATACTGTAAAGCACAGAGGTGGATCGCTGATGTTTTGGGGATGTGTGAGCTGCAAAGGCACAGGAAAAACTTGGTCAAAATTGAAGGAAGATGAATGCAGCACATTTTCAGCAAATGCTGGAGGCAACAACATGACAACGATTCAAAACACAAGGCCAAGTCGACCTGTCATTGGCTACAGCAGAACAAAGTGAAGGTTCTGGAATGGCCATCTCAGTCTCCTGACCTCAATATCATTGAGTCACTCTGGGGAGATTTCAAGCATGCAGTTCATGCTAGACAGCCCAGGAATTTACAGGAACTGGAGGCTTTTTGCCAAGAAGAGTGGGCAGCTTTACCATCTGAGAAAATAAATAACCTCATCCACAACTACCACAAAAGACTTCAAGCTGTCATTGATGTTAGAGTGGGCAATGCATGGTATTAAGAAATGGGGTATGTGAACTTTTGATCAGGGTCATTTGGATGTTTTGGGTTGTCCTTATGATTTAAAAAGAGAAAACACAGTAGTTTGAGTTTAAATGGCTTCACCCAACCACTAATCATGAGTGGAGAAAATGTTTTGGCGTTATCATTCATATTCTCTGAAAAAAGGCCAAGAAAGCAAAAATTCTGCAGGGGTATGTAAACTTTTGAGCTCAACTGTATTTCAGCTCTAATTTGCTATAAATATTTCCTTAGAGCTCATAAATAGAGATGAACAAACATCGTCAGTTCCCTCCTTATTCGGCAAGTTATAGCGCTTACTGAAGAAGCTGCAGCGGTAACCCGGATATCTGGAGAGCTCCCGATAATCAGGTGTCCTGTGTCGCAGCTGCATATGTCATGGCTGTGTGACAGTTACAACACATGCTTGTAGAGCCCAATAAACAGGCTCTCCATGCATGTGTTGTGACTGTCACACAGCCGCGACACATGCAGCTGCGGCGCCGAACATCTGATTATCGGAAGCACTCCAGGTATCCGGGTTTCCGCTGTAGCTTCTTCGGTAACTGATATAGCTTGCTGAATAAGGAGGGAGCAGACGATATTCGCTCATGTCTACTCATAAATATGGCTGTATAGTACAATGTTCATATCTATCATATTTATGCCATTCATAAATGCCTAAATTCAGAATCTCTAAAAGGAAGATAAAGGATTTTAAGTAATTGCTTTTTTGTTTAAATCTGATGCTAGATGTAATGGAAGGACTCAACCACAGTTAACGGGTTATATGAAGTTTAATAGAGTGCTAGCATTGCTTCAGTATTCACTATGATACGTTTTGAGATGCCTTATAGATTTGATACCTTTTTTTGTGCTAAATGATAAAATCGTACTGCTGTAGGGCCAAGTTTCAAGACAATAGTTTACCATTGTCACTGGTTACCCGGTGCAGCCAGCTGAGAGGGTTGTCGTCAGTCACTATGGTGAAGTTGCATACATATTGGTTGGGCTGCAGTTTTCACAAGGCCCACACTATGTGGAGACACTCTTTCTCCACAGTGGCATAGGTCACTTCAAGAGTTAACAGCTTGAGGCTGAGGAATATCATCGGATGCTCTTTACCCTACCCCTTTACCTGGCTAAGCATGGCACTAGCATCTGCTTGAACTACAAAGTCCGGTGCTTGTGCAACTTGGAAACTGGCAAGAGCAGCTTTCGGCATTACGAATGACTGCTCACAGTCAATTGTCCAGTCAACTGTTTGCGGTACCTTCTTTTTGGTGAGGTCATCAGCGGCATAGCAAAGGCACTTTAGTTTGAAGCAAACTTCCTATACTACCCTGGCATACTCAAGAAGGACATCCACTGCTTCTTTGTCCTGAGAGTAGGCCAGGAGGTGATAGCATTGACCTTCCTGGGCTATGGCTTCAGAATTCTTAAAAAAAAGACCAAATGTATAAAATGTAACCTTTATGAATTTTTAACCTTACTAAATGATCATTTTAATGTATTCCAATCAGGATGGACTTAATGTCTTTAGTTCCATGTAATCTACAGCAATGAATGTACCCTTCATTTAGTGTACTATTTATATAGTAGACACTGGCTAGGAAAAGTATATTGTTTTGCAGACATTTGAATGTTTTCTTAAGTTAATCTTCCAAAATCAATTCTGTTTCCATGAAGTGATGTTTATATAAGCTTCTTTACAATCAACTTAATGCTTCATAGCAACTTCAAATTTACACTGGTTAATTTAGTCTAGTACTTTTATTTTATACATAAAGTAGACAAAATACATGAATCTGGTTGATTGCTCTTCACAGCATGGAAAGCAAAGATGCCCCAGATTATAGACTGCATTTTTAGCTTTAATATTGTCATAACAGTATCTTGGCCGTGGGTTGGAATGAACACCTTGATTTTCCAGCACTTTATGCAAACAATACAAAAATTATTCATGGATTTCCAGTATCAAGCACAAAATTGATGTAATTCTGGGTACAAATGCCAACTCATAAACCAGACCACGTCTATGTAAATGAAAAAGGGGAATAAATGTCTTCAACATCCCATATCTTTCATAGATCATTAAGTCTATTAGGAAACTATGCACTCCTCCCTATTTAGTATATTCTATAAGAGAAAAAAGTTTGTTTTATCTAACTTAGTATAACTAAGAAACTCCCTTTTATAATGATAGGATACAATCAAATTGAAAGACAGCTAAGAAGACACTTCAAGATGGAACAGTAAGAACAAGTTTTGGGGCCAAGACTTCTTGGATGTGGAGAATAGAAAAAGGAATAACGCTTTGGACTGACTAGGATCACATGTGTTTTAAATAATATTTAAAGTTTAAAGAAAGAAAAAAATAGTGCAGAAAAATTGGCAAAAAATTGGTAGGTCATTTTACCTGCAATGCAAATAATTTTCATGGTATGGGTTGCATGGCACAAAGACTAAAGTTATGTCTAGTTGTCATATTTAGTTATTTGTATCATATACATTCAATTTAAATGAATAATCCTGTTTTACAAATAATTATTCTTCGTAAAATAAACTTATGTACAGTAGATTTTCAGTATTAATAGGATAATTCATAGTTTTCTTCTATTGGATACAAATATGACTTAGTCATGTGACAGACACAAAAGTGCATCGCTGTGTGTTCATCATTAGAGATGAGCGAATTTGTTCGGATTTTGCCCCCGAATCTGATTTTGACATATTCTGGCCATATTCGAAAACTATTCATGCCCAATGTATGTTTTATGATCAGTTTTGAACATATTCGGTTATTTCTACTCCCATTGACTCTATTGATGTTCGGCTGTGTTTGACAAATATTGCAAAAACAATATTCAATTCCGATCATATTCGGAACCGAATAAGAACAAATTCGCTCATCTCTATTCATCATATGATTAACTGATCAGGTCAAATTTTCCACAATGTGAAATAAGCCACCCACTGATTTCTGTGCAACGTACTGAAACAATGAAGACCTGAAAAACACATATTATCACTGCAGTCAATCACTGACCAGTGACTATAGCTATGCAGTGTCTAAAGGGTATGCCACACTAAACAATATTGCTAACGGGATCGCTAAAAAACGTCACTATTTAGCGATCCCGTTAGCGATGTTGTTGTGTGCGGCAGCTTCCAGCGACGAGCTTCCTGCTGTGATCTCGCTCGTCGCTGGAATCGTTCCGGACCCTATTTTCTCGTCGGCGCTCCCGCTGGGTAAGTATATATCGCTAGTGTGGCACCTTTTCTTAGCGATTTAGCGGTACTTTTGTACCGCTAAAGTCGTTAAGAAGATCGCTAACGGCGATAGCGTCGTTAACTATATCGCTAAATGTGACCGCATTTAGCGATATAGAAACAATCCCGCTAGCGATCGCATTAGTATGCGACGCTAACGAGATCGCTAGCAGGATAGCTTAGTGTGGCAGTACCTTAAGGGATTATGCAGTAGGACGATATAGGATATCAGTAAGGTGAGCATGACTTATCTTATATTGACACATTATGAGTGATTTCTCCTTCAAAATTTTCTTGGCTGCACACAATCCTCTTAACTTTAAGGCTTACAATTATATTATAGCCGGTTAGAGCAAGAAAAGATAGGTGTATTAAAGCAGTGAAGTAGAGCAGTCAAACTGAAAAAGCAGTCAAGCTGATATTTTTTATCATATTACTTGCTCCATTGTTATAGAATAGCTTACCCTTCTTCAACTAGAAAACAATTTATAAAGCAAAAGGTCAAAATCATAAGACCCAGATGAAGATAAATTGAGGGCTTTCAGTTTATGCACTGTTTTTCCATCTTGATTTAAATTGTTTTTCATTGGTCTGCACAAAACATTAGAAATTTCTATTTTTGAGCAGGCACAGTAACGCTAACATTTCACATTTATCTGTTTTATGATTTTATTTTGCTTTATCACTTTTGGGGCTTCTAAAGGGTATGCCACACTAAACAACATCGCTAACGGGATCGCTAAAAACGTCACTATTTAGCGATCCCGTTAGCGATGTTGTTGTGTGCGGCATCTGCCAGCGACGAGCTTCCTGCTGTGATCTCGCTCGTCGCTGGAATCGTTCCGGACCCTATTTTATCGTCGGCGCTCCCGCTGGGTAAGTATATATCGCTAAGTGTGGCACCTTTTTTAGCGATTTAGCGGTACTTTTGTACCGCTAAAGTCGTTAAGGAGATCGCTAACCGCGATAGCGTCCTTAACGACATCGCTAAATGTGGCCGACACTAGCGATATAGAAACAATCCCGCTAGCGATCTCATTAGTATGCGACGCTAACGAGATCGCTAGTGGGATTGTGTAGTGTGGCAGTACCTTAAGACATAATGAAATTGATTCATTACAAACAAGCATTAATTAATTTTATCTTTTTTACATTTCCACTTATTTACATTCATCAATTAAGTTTCCCATGCATCAGGTTTTACATATTTTCATGCTAGTCCTTCACTCTACGTGCATTGCCCATATAATACAGTATGTTGTTTCACTTATCACTCATTTTTATTTGATGATTGTAATGCAGCTGCTTTGCAGGTAAGTGCAGACTCCACTAGGGGGTGTTGGTGAGAGAAGAGAGGTCGCACCTGCAGCACAGCAGCACAGTGCAGGCTGCACCGCACCACTAGGTGGCAATAGAGAGTGGTCAAAACGAGCCAAGTCAGTAACGGTCAGTAAGTGTAATGTTTAAAGGGGAAAACAGAACTCGTGGTCGAAAACAAGCCAAGGGTCAGAACCAGACGGGAGCAGAAGTATCAGAGATGTGAGACAGAGAGCTGTGTGCGGTGAATTTTTTTCATTTTTGATCCAGGATCCTAAGGGTCCATTGCACCTGCACCTCTGTTATGTTAGGTAGCTGAGGAGGACAAGAACAACAGCCGGGCAGCCTAACACCTGAGATGTTGGTAACTAATGGGTTGCAGATTCCTAAACTAACCACTAGTGTTGAGCATTCCGATACCGCAAGTATCGGGTATCGGCCGATATTCGCTGTATCGGAATTCCGATACTTAGTTCCGATATTTTTCCTATATCGTATACCGGAATCGGAAGTTCCCATAATTCTTTGAGAGGCAGTGTGATTTTAGTCAGCCAATGAGGAATCCTACGAAGTGTGGGCACATCCTGTAATGCTGCGGTCATCTTAACTAATGGCATGGCTGTGATTGGCTGCTGAAATGATGTCAGAATGCACTATAAAAGGCGCCGCCGCCAATTTAGCGTCACTGTGCTGTGAACTCAGTTAGGGACAGAACGCTGCTCTGCTGACTCAGAGGGACAGTTAGAGATTGCGATTTTGTGTACTTTGCTTTAGGCAGGCTAGTTTACCAACCGCTGTGTAAAGCTTCCTTTTGCCTTGCAGTGTTGTTTTAACAGCTCTGTGCAAGGTGTGTGTGTGAGAGTGCAGGTGACGCTGCAGTTTGCTCTGCATCCAACGCTGTCTGTAGGCATCTGCACGTGTCACTCACAGACTCCTTTTTTTTTTCTTTAGTGTAATTCTAGCTGCTCCATTCAATAGAAATTATAGTGTGACGCGCTTCCATCCGTATACAATACATTGGTTGCAAACACTATAGAAGTACAGAAAGGAGCCTTTCACAGATAGTGAACAGTTGTGTTTCAGTGTTCACTGCAGTCTGTGAGGTATTTTTTTTTTTTTTTAAATGCAGATCACGCTCCAGTTACTTCTTCAAATAATGCTGCGTGTACTCTGCTGAGCGTGTGTCACTGCCTCATCCTTGTCATTTTTCTAAAATTGTTGCTGCTCCATTCTATTGAAAAAAACTAAAATCTATTAGTGTGACGCTCTTCCATCAAAATACAATACATTGCTTGCAAACATAATAGAAGTCCACAAAAAGGCCTTTCACAGCAAGTGAACAGTTGTGTTCAGTGTTCACTCTAGTCTGAGGTTTAAATTTTTGGTAGGAGTGTAGATCCCGCTCCACTTACTTCAACCACCGCTGCGTGTACTCTGCTGAGTGTCTGTCACTGGCTCATCCTTGTCATTTTTCTAAAATTGGTGCTGCTTTATTCTATTTTAAATTTACTAAAATCTATTAGTGTGACGCTCTTCCATCAAAATACAATACATTGCTTGCAAACATAATAGAAGTCCACAAAAAGGCCTTTCACAGCAAGTGAACAGTTGTGTTCAGTGTTCACTCTAGTCTGAGGTTTAAATTTTTGGTAGGAGTGTAGATCCCGCTCCACTTACTTCAACCACCGCTGCGTGTACTCTGCTGAGTGTCTGTCACTGGCTCATCCTTGTCATTTTTCTAAAATTGGTGCTGCTTTATTCTATTTTAAATTTACTAAAATCTATTAGTGTGACACTCTTCCATCAAAATACAATACATTGCTTGCAAACATAATAGAAGTCCACAAAAAGGCCTTTCACAGCAAGTGAACAGTTGTGTTCAGTGTTCACTCTAGTCTGAGGTTTAAATTTTTTGTAGGAGTGTAGATCCCGCTCCACTTACTTCAACCACCGCTGCGTGTACTCTGCTGAGTGTCTGTCACTGGCTCATCCTTGTCATTTTTCTAAAATTGGTGCTGCTTTATTCTATTTTAAATTTACTAAAATCTATTAGTGTGACGCTCTTCCATCAAAATACAATACATTGCTTGCAAACATAATAGAAGTCCACAAAAAGGCCTTTCACAGCAAGTGAACAGTTGTGTTCAGTGTTCACTCTAGTCTGAGGTTTACATTTTTGGTAGGAGTGTAGATCCCGCTCCACTTACTTCAACCACCGCTGCGTGTACTCTGCTGAGTGTCTGTCACTGGCTCATCCTTGTCATTTTTCTAAAATTGGTGCTGCTACATTCTATTTCAAATAATTCAAATCTATTACTGTGACGTGCTTCCATCCGTATACAATACATTGGTTGCAAACAATATAGAAGTACACAAACGGGCCTTTCACAGCTACTGAACAGTTGTGTGCACTGTTTACTGTAGTCAGAGGTTTTCATTTTTGGAGTGCAGATCACGCTTCAGTTAGATCACGCTCCAGTTAGTGCCTCATCCTTGACATTTTTCTATAATTGGTGCTGCTCCATTCTATTTCAAATAACTCAAATCTATTAGTGTGACGCGCTTCCTTCCATATACAATACATTGGTTTCAAACACTATAGAAGTACACAAAGGGCCTTTCACAGCTAGTGAACATGGGTTGTTAAATTTGTAATTAAATATGTATTTTTTCAAATGACACAAATATAAGTAATGTTGAAGAGGACTAGTCCTACATCCATTGTTTGCACAATATTACAGGTGTACATCACGTCCCTTAATCAACAATGTATTATTATATTTACTTGTATGCTTTTACTTTAAAAGCCAAGAACACAGAAGGATAACCTTCGCACTGCAGCTGTTGTCAAAGTTCAACCCACATTATGCACTTCCAACATTGCAGCATTTGAGGCATGATGTGAGTTGGATTTGTCAAAGTTATGGAGTGAGAAGGTTCACCATCAGTACCCTATAGCATAAGTATGCTTTTGTGTTAGCATTTGTGTTAGACATGTGGATATCTGCCATAATATGTCACAATTATTTAGTTACAGATTTGTTACCAACACTAATCATTGAATGGTTTTAAATGTGACGTTTGACTTGTTTACAGCTTAGAAATAAGGGTGTAGCCTGATATCTATGTGTAGCACTAGCCACTTTAACATGTCATGTTTTTTTCAACATGTGTAGCTAGGTAGCAGTAATTTTTGCCGGACACACAGCAGGGGAACAGCAGGCGTTACTGAACCCCACAAACACATCATCGATTGTTTTGATCTGTGCATCCAACACTTCTGAGCCCAGGGTCAAGGAGGGTGTAGGCTGAGGCCTAGTATGAGATGTTTGAACTTTAATTTGAACTTTAATTTGGAGTTAGCAGCATTAATTTTGTCAGACACACAGCAGGGGAACAGCAGGCGTTACTGAACCCACTATCACTATAGCTTGTGTATTGGTCTGTGGACACGACACTTCTGAGCAGCAACTGGCAGTGTTGTAGCCCAGGGAGTATAGTTCAGTTGGTAGAAAGTGAACATAACAGGAGACATGGAAAACGTTGCCAACCAGTTAGTTAATCTGAAACCGGACAGGCAAATTCAGGCGAGATCCATGCCTAGTTCATTTTCAGAAAAGTAAGCCGTTCTACATTATCGGAGGATAGTCGCATGCAACGGTCTGTTAGTACACCACCTGCAGCAGTAAAGACGCGCTCCGATAATACACTGGCAGCAGGGCAAGCCAGCACCTCCAATGCATACTGGCTAAGCTCTGGCCATGTATCCAGCTTAGAGACACCAAACTTGAATGGGGAAGAGCCATCTGGGAGTACACTGAGAGGGCAAGACATGTAGTCTGTCACCATCTTACGGAAATGTTGCCTCCTGCTGACTGGAGCCGTCTGGATGGTGTAGACATTGGTGGCGCTGCCACAAAACTTCGCCACATTTGGAACATACTGTTTTGCCCTGTGCAGAGGCGCTACTTGTGCTCCCTCTTGTTGCAGAGCTGTCTCCACTGCCTCGACGCACAGAGCTGCTTTGTAAAGCAGTAGCAGCAGCAGTGCTCTCGGCTGGAATGGAGAACATTATGGATTGCACCAGTGTGTCTTGTTACTTCCGCATTTTACGCTCCCGGTTCAACGGTGTGATGAGGCTTTGTAAGTTGTCCCGGTAGCGAGGGTCTAGGAGGGTGTACACCCAATAATCAGACGTGGTGTGAATGTGTTCGATGCGGCGGTCGTTTCTCAGGCACTGCAGCATGAAATCAACCATGTGCTGCAGACTCCCAACTGGCCAAGAAACGTTGTCCCCTGCAAGAGGCGTCATCTCTGCCTGCTGTGCATCACCCCACCCTTGCTCTACATACTGACTAGAGCGTTGTCTACCTCCCTCTGGAGCGATGTCTTCCTCCTCCATTGACTCCTCCTCATCTCCTCACAAAGTCCTTCAAATACATAAAATTTACAAAATTTAAAACTCATAAAATTTAAAAACATTGTATCATAATTCTGTAACATCACTTTATGGAAACACAATAGCATTACAAAAGGATAGACAAAACTGTACATTATGTGCTTTGTAAATACATTAAAAGTTTGGAATGGTTATGAAAATATAGACAGCGACTCTGGAGGTTCAATTGTTGATACAGCATGGTACTTTGAAAGTCCTCCAGCCCTTTGTGAGGAACCACGTTGCGCTGACTGTCCAGAAGGTGATGGAATTTGTGACTCCTCATCCTCCACCTCTTCCAAAACCTCATGCCTTAGTGCTTGCAGTGTTTTTTGAAGCAGGCAGATAAGGGGGACAGTCAGGCTGACTAGTGCATCATCTGCACTCGCATCCGCGTTGACTCATCAAAGCACGCAAAACGTGGCAGATGTCCTTCATAGAGTCCTTCGCCACTCCTTACACTGGCTGCCCATTCATTATAGGATCCAATTCTAATTACTGGTTCTCACCAACAAAGCTCTCCACAGTGCAGCACCCCCTACATCTCCTCCCTCATTTATATTTATCGGCCTAACCGACTGCTGCACTCTGCAAACGACCTTCGACTAACCTCTGCACTAATCCGTACCTCCCACTCCCAACTCCAAGACTTCTCCCGCGCTGCACCAATCCTCTGAATGCTCTACCCCAAGAAATTAGGACTATCCGCAATTTGGATGGTTTCAGGCGCTCCTCAAAACACATTTGTTCACAGTGGCCTATCACATTCACTAATCAAAGTCATTCTATGTGTAAGTCTGTGTGTGTAGCCCATTCACTATCTCCATGCATCCCTCACTCCCTTAAAATGGCTGGACCATCATTGTAAAAACACCATTGTATATAAACACCTGTACTTTGTATCTCCCCCACCTCATTGTAGATTGTAAGCTTTCACCAGCAGGGGCGGCTGATTTTGCTTTAATTATTGTATTGTTAACGTTGTTACTTATGACTTGTGTTTTGAAACTGTTAAACTGTAAAGCACTGCGGAATATTATGGCGCTATATAAATAAAGATTATTATTATTATTCTTATTATAGAGGCCCACTCAGTAGTGGTGAAGTGTGAACGGCGCAAATTGCGAGTTGATTGCGCCTGATGCAGCTGATACTCATTACTGTTGGCTGCTGCTCACACAACCGCTCCAACATATGTAACGAGGAATTCCACCTGGTGGGTACGTCACATATGATGCGATGTTCATGAAGGCGAAATCTGCGTTGCAGAGCTGCAATCAGCGATCTGGCCATGCTGGAACGTCGCAAGTGAGCGCACTCTAGGCGGACCTTGTGCAGCAGTGCATCAAGATCCGGATAGTCCCTCAAAAAACTCTGCACGACCAAGTTGAGCACATATGACAGACATGGTATGTGAGTGAGGTTGCCAAGGCCCAGAGCTGCCACCAGATTTCGGCCATTGTCACACACTACCAAGCCTGCCTGTAGATTCGCTTCCAAAAACCACACGTCGCTCTCCTGCTTTATGGCATTACAGAGCTCCTGCGCTGTGTGGCTAAGATTCCCCATGGAAATTAATTTCAGGACGGCCTGTTGACATTTGGACACGGCTGTGCTCATATCGGTCGCAACAGGTAAACGTTCACGGGTCCATGTGGAGGTAGACCGTGACGGCTCCTGCAGCGATGATTCTGAGGAACTGGAGTAGGAGGAGGAGTCAATGTGTACAGACTTGATTCCTGCAATCCTTGGAGTTGGCAGAACACGTACAGCGCCACTCGCAAGATCAGTACCCGGCTACACAACATTGACCCAATGGGCAGTGAGGGAAAGGTATTGTCCCTGGCCATGGGTGTTAGAACCCTCTTGTTAGGTTTTGTTTCAGTTTGCTGGTCACATGACCTTTTTCCCTATTTAGTCTGGCTCCGCCCTTCTGGCTTTGCTTGACTTCATTGTATTATCTACTGTTAAGCTAGCCGGGTGCTTAGGTGCCTTAATCAGTCAGTTTTGCTTGATGTTAGGATCGCAAAGTATTTTTTTTTCTGTTTAATTATCCATGCTACAATTTATGTTAGGAGGTGTCCACCTTTTCTCCCAGTCCCTAGATCTTGTAGGGATTCCTCCTCGCAACTATAGGTCTTCGTTCACACTAGATGAGGACTTTAGCGGGTCTGGTCGCAGGATCAGGTTCCCCGTTACATCGTAGGGATTCAGCTTAGTTGTATTGTAGGGACAGAATTCCCTTCTTTCCTTACTGGTTGTAGCAGATCATAACAATGGGTACTGGTCCACGCATCGGTGGTCAGGTGGACCTTGCTACTGAGGGCGTTTAGTAGCGCATGTTTAATTTTTCCCTCAACATGCTTTTGCAGACCAGGGACGGCTTGCCTGCTGAAATGAAATCGGCTTGGCACATTGTATTGTGGGACTGACAATGATATTCAGTTACGGAAACTGTCTGTCTCCACCAGCCTGAATGACAGCATTTCAAGGGACAGGAGTTTTGCAATGCCAGCATTCAGAGCCTGTGCTCGTGCATGGTTTGCGGAGTATGGCCGTCTTTTATCCCATGCCTGTGCTACCGATGGCTGTTTTGTGGCCTGGGAGTGTGAGGATGACAGGGAACTTGCTGCTGTGTGTGGAATAACACTTTGTCTCTGGACAACAGTGACCGAGGTTCTTCCATGGCGATCCTGTGAGGAAGCAGAACCAGCTGTGTGTGAGCTCGATGAAGAGGCTTCAACACAACCTGAAGATGTAGGTGCTGCTGTAGGTTGGCCTACATCTCCAGTGTGTCTTTGTAACTCAACTACGTGCTTTGTCCGCACATGTTTCCACATATTTGTGGTATTGAGGTGACTGACACTTTTAGCTATTTTTAATTTTTGATTACACAGCTTGCATTTGACATAGCAAATATCATGTGCAAGTGTGTGAAAAAAGGACCACGCAGTGCAAGTCCTGGGAGCGCACGTTTTGACTTTTGGAAGACAACTGCTCCGAACAGGTGCCAAACTGGAGGCTACAGGCAACCGAGTCTGCAGCCTAACTCTCCCTCCTGTTTGTACCGTTGGGGCAATGTCTTCCTCTATCTTCCTTCTATCACTAACCACTTCTCTAGGCCTCTCCCAGCTTTCAACCAAAGTACTGGTTCTCAGCCACAAAGCTATCCACAGTGCAGCACCCCTCCTACATCTCCTCCCTCATTTCTATCTATCGGCCTAACCGACTGCTGCGCTCTGCAAACGACTTTCGACTAACCTCTGCACTAATACGTACCTCCCACTCCGACTCCAAGACTTCTCCCGCGCTACGCCAATCCTCTGGAATGCTGTACCCCAAGAAATTAGGACTATCCACAATTTGCATGGTTTCAGGCGCTCCCTCAAAACACATTTGTTCAGAGCGGCCTATCATATTCATAATCAAAGTCATTCTATGTATTCTGTGTAAGTGTGTATGTGTGTGTGTGTCTCTAGCCCATTCACTATCTCCATCCCTCACTCCCTTAAGATGGCTGGACCATCATTGTAAATGCACCATTGTATATAAACACCTATACTTTGTATCTCCCCCACCTCATTGTACATTGTAAGCTGTCACGAGCAGGGGCGACTTATTTAGCTTAAATTATTGTATTGTTAACGTTGTTACTTATCACTTGTGTTCTTAAACTGCAAAACTGTAAAGCGATGCGTAATATGATGGCGCTATATAAATTAATATTATTATTATTAGGATTCCTCTGAGCTGCTCCCACCACCTTCCTGTTCCTCACGCCATTTGGGTCTTGGACCTCATCATCTCCACTACCCTCTTCCAACACCTGCTGCTGTTGGGTGGTCTGGCCAGCACCATGCTCAACAGAAACTGGCACCTGAGTCTCATCATCATCAGATGCGTTCTGCGGTGTGCTGACCATCGGCACTGTCTCACCCGCCTCTTCAGATTCAGAGAGACACAGCTGTTGCCATCACTGCATACTCCCTCTTCTTCACATTACAGAATGCTGCTTGGCTGGGCCCCTGTTTGCAAGCCAATAGATTCTGAGAACAGAAGCAGACACTCAGCTGGCTCCTATACAGAACTCTCTGACTACCTGGGCAATTTGCCAGGCGGTGAAGAGACAGATGGTTGCTCAACAGTGCTGTGGTCCTGAGAGGAGGTGGAAGCAATTGAAGTCGATGCATTGGCTGACATCCAACCAACAACGGCTTCAATTTGTTCTTCCGCAGCAGGGGGGTACTCCGAGCTCCTACAAAAGTGCGCATAAAGGAACGCTCACGGGGAAAACTGGTGGATGCTGTGTCACTGGGGGCCGCAGCAGCCACAGAATCCCCACGTCCTCTCCCTGAAGAAACTCCACGGCCACAACCACGTGCCTTACTCCCTGCCTTCTTCATCTTGGTAGATTGATAAAGAAAGTCTGAAAAGTTATAAGGCCTAAGTGTGGTTATTCCGCAGAGACTGCAGTGAACACTGCACACAACTGTTCAGTAGGTGTGAAAGGCCCCTTTGTGTACTTCTATAGTGTTTGCAACCAATGTATTGTATACGGATGGAAGCGCGTCACACTAATAGATTTTATTTATTTGTAATAGAATGGAGCAGCAACAATTAGAGAAAAATTTCAAGGATGTGCCAGTGACACACGCTCAGCAGACTACAACTAGCAGTGGTTGAAGAACTAACTGGAGCGTGATCTGCACTCCAAAAAGTAAAACCTCAGACTACAGTGAACACTGCACACAACTGTTCACTACCCAACGCGTCTCAGAAGGAAGGCAGTCTGTGCGTCAAAACAAAGGCGCAAGCATACATCCACGTACCCTGTTTATAAAGCTATATCAAAAAAATTATGTAGTAGTGACGCACACTTTAGTGAGGTACAGTATTACATCGCCATTCACCATCTGTGGCTATGCAGTCTCATCTATATATACCTTATCTATCCGTTGTCATGCTTGCAAGTCGACAGTCAGGCATAAATAGCAATTTTCACTATGCACTATGCACTTTTTAAAGGTTATGTTTGTTAATAAAAATGATTATTGCCACATATTATGAGTATTACATGATGGAAATTGTATAATTTTGTATAAACTGTTTAGTGACATTATTCAGCAAATGTAACATTTTAGTAATGTCACAGATAACTTGTAATGCTGATGATGTTTTGAAGTCAGACATTCATTGTCTATACAATAAAAATGGTGTACATACTGTTACTTATCCATCATTAATGGATTCAGATATGTACTTGTATGCTTTTATGTACAACCGTATAGCAGATTCCTTAACTAATTTATTTTGTGGTTTGCATTGCTGTTCAACATGTTAATGTATGTGTTTATGTTTGTCAATTCTTTATTTATCTAGATATTAGTTTAAATGAAATCATCATCTTATGGTAGCAAAGGTTATCTTTCTCTTGTTTGAAGTATAGACATTTAAAATTGACAGGTAACAAGGAAATTACTTGATCTAGTATTTAAACATCCTCCTTGACCCTGGGCTCCAACACCGCCAGTTGTTGCCTGTAAGTGCTGTTAGCACAGTCAACACTTGCTCCTGTGTTACTGGGGTTCAGTAATGTGAGCTGTTCCCCTGCTGTGTGAACGGCAAAAAGTCCTGCTGCCTCCACTCTGTTCTCGTCTCATCCCTGGGCTCCAACACCAACAGTTGTTGGTCGGAAGTGTAATTGGCACGGGTACTCACTCCTGCCCAGACTGGTTACAGCACGCCAGCTGTTTCCTGTCAGTGTAAACGTCACTTAGCCTACAATAAGTTGTCCTGTCGTGTTGCGGTCGGGTTAGCCGACTCTTTGGTGCCTGCAGTTTAGGTGCTTCCTATGTGTGCTGCGGGATATGTAAATAAAGGCTGTTTCCGTTGTGACAATAGGACAATCACCCACTGTAGGACTGTGGGATTCGGTAACTGCGGCCGGCTCGCGGCCTGTCAACTTAAATTTCCATGGGTACCTTCTGCTACCCGTCCGGGTTCCAGCACAGTCAGCTGGTCCTCGTTACTTGCATTGGCTCTTGTACCTTCTGCTACCCGTCCGGGTTCCAGTACCGTCAACTGGTTCTCCGCAGTGCCTTTGGCCTAGGTGCCTCCATCTCGGTATCCGAGTTCCAGCAACGTCTGCTGGTCCTTGGTAGTGCTTTGGAGCACAGGTACCTCCTGCTTAGTAACCGTGTCCCAGTAACGTCAGCTGGTCCTCGGTTGTGCCATTGGCTCTTTTCCTTCTGCTGCCCCTCCGGGTTCCAGCACACTCAGCTGGTCCTCGTTACTTCCATTGTCTCTAGTACCATCTGATACCCGTCCGGGTTCCAGTAACGTCAGCTGGTTCTCGGAAGTTAGTCAGCCTTCTTGTACCTTCAGCTACATTTACAAATTGAAGATTTTTTAAATGTTTTTTTGGGTAATCACTCTGGATCTCCAACAATGAAGAAGACGACGACCCTGATGACCACCCGAAGAAGATGACGACCACAAGGACGACGAGAATCAAGCCAACCAGCCTGAACACCATCACAAAGAAGAAATAAAAGATTACCCAGAAGAAGATCACCAACAGGACAAAGAAAGTTAAGACAAACTACAAGATACAGAAAAAGAGACAGAAGAACAATAAGCAGAAGATCAAAAAACAGAAGAACATGAAGTATAAGACCAAAATGAAGAGCAAAATATATGCTCTAAATTATAAGCAGAAGAAGACTAAGCAGTGTATGGGGTGAGTCCGTTCCTCCTCGTGGTGCCCCTGGAAAATGCCTGCTGCTGCAGGCTAAACTGAACACGGACAAATACTGTTGTAATTTAAATCTTTTGTGACAGCAAGAACGGAAGGATGAAAAATTCATACTTTTACAGATTACAAGTACAGGAATCTCTGTCACAAATAAGAATATGATGAAGAAGATGAAGTACAATATGAAGAAGAAAAATAGTTTAATAAGAAGAATATGAGTAATGTTAACAAAAAGATGAATAGCAAGCAGTTTAAGAAGAAGATAAAGAAGGTGAAGATGAAGAATAATTTGATGAAAAAGATGATGCTGCTGAAGATTATGAAGGATAAAGTGTGTCAAAAGTTAAAAAGGTGAAGAGCATGGAAGTTGTGAAATATACATATTTGCCAAAATAGAAAAAACGTTAACAACATTGTCAATTTCTTCGTCAATCCGAACATGTTTAAAAAAAATAAAATAAATGCTATTCCATTTGATTGGGTTAAACATCTATGCCTTTAATGTCTCCTCAACCTTCCCCAATACATTCTACATTACTCTTTGTTGTTTTCCTTCATGTACAATTAACCAACAAGGCAAAAATGGGTTTTTTTTAATTCTGATATTTTGTTCCCATAGACTTACATTGAATTTCCGGTATCGGTATCGGGTATCGCCGATATTTTATGGGTATCGGCGATACCATTCCGATTCCGATACTTTTGGAAATCGGAAAGTATCGCTCAACTCTACTAACCACACAACTAGAGGTAGCCGTGGAGCGTTCCTACGTTGATCCTAGACGCCTCATCACAGCCTGAGAGATAACTACACCTAAAGGCAGAAAGATGAAAGCTATCTGCCCCGGAGCAGATCCCCAAAGAAAATAGGAAGCCCCCAAACATGTAATGGCGGTTAGACAAGAAGAAAGCACGGACACAGACAGAAAATAGAATGAGCAAAAGCTGGGGCTACAAGCTGACTAAATAGGATAGGAAAGGAGAGATTACTTTCTGCAACCTAGAAAACCCTACAAAAATCCAACAATTCTGATTACAAAAATACTGAGATCACACGATCTCGCCACCCACTAAATCAGATCTCAGTGTGAACAAAAACCAAGCCGCAGCCGCTGAAAAAACAGGAAAAAGCAAATGAAAAAACAACAGTGGCTACAGACAGACTGTGAGGAGCACAGGCCCCAGGAGGGGACCCGGCAGTCCTCTACAAGTGTGCAGAAAACTATGCAAATAGCAAGCACAAAAAGAAAAGCAGAAAATATCTTATCTGAAAGCAGCAGACGCAGGCAAGACACCAGCAAACTTCCAAATTCCAAATTCCAAATGAACCAGGAACCACAATTGAAACCAGAAGAATTGATCACCGGCGACCATCATAAGAGGGAACCTCCCTTATATCAGTCCAGTCAGTGATCCCAGATTGCTATTCCTCGCTGGAAGGTTCAGTACTGTCTGTAACCACCAGAGGGAGCCTCTGCTCATTCACAATAGTACCCCCCCTTGAGGAGGGGTCACCGAACCTCACTTGTGCAACCATGCCGATCAGGATGAGCTCTGTGATAGGCACGGATCAGTCTCCTAGCATGGATGTCCGAAGCAAACACCCAAGAATTGTCCTCCTGACCATAACCTCTCCACTTAACCAAATACTGGAGTTTCCGTCTAGAAAAACGAGAATCCAATATTTTCTCAACCACATACTCCAGATTGCCCTCAACCAAAACAGGGTCAGGAGGTGCAGCCATAGGAACCACTGGCTCAACAAACCTCTTCAATAAGGACTTGTGGAACACGTTATGGATCTTAAATGTCCCTGGAAGAAGCAAACGGAAGGAAACCGGATTAAGAATCTCCATGATCTTATAAGGTCCAATGAACCTAGGCTTAAACTTTGGAGAAGCAACCCTCATAGGGATATTTCTTGAGGACAACCAAACCAAATCCCCCACTTTAAACCGAGGACCATCAGCCCTATGCCGGTTGGCAAACCGCTGGGCCTTCTCTTGAGAGAGAGACAACCTCTCCACTACCTGGTCCCAAATCTGCTGCATTCGCTCCACAACAGAGTCAACACCTGGACAGACAGAAACCTCCGCCTGTCCCGAAGAAAATCGAGGGTGAAACCCAGAATTGCAGAAAAATGGAGATATCAAGGTAGCAGAGCTAGCCCTATTATTAAGAGCAAACTGAGCTAAAGGCAAAAAAGAGACCCAGTCATCTTGATCAGCAGACACAAAACATCTCAAATAAGTCTCCAAGGTCTGGTTTGTTCTCTCGGTTTGTCCATTGGTCTGAGGATGAAATGCAGAGGAGAAAGATAATTGAACACCAAGTTTAGAACAAAATGTCCTCCAAAATCTGGAAACAAACTGGACTCCTCTGTCAGACACAATGTTCTCCGTAAT
Organism: Oophaga sylvatica; assembly: GCA_033576555.1. Lineage (NCBI taxonomy): Eukaryota > Metazoa > Chordata > Amphibia > Anura > Dendrobatidae > Oophaga > Oophaga sylvatica. Next base: position 136,290,765 of record JARQOD010000004.1, on the reverse strand, counting down.
GCCGTGCATCCGAACCACATGCTGAAGGAACAAAGGCACCAACTCGGAGGAGGAAGGCAACTTAGGTAATGGCACAAGATGTATCATCTTGGAAAACCTATCACAGCTTACCCAGATAACGGTGATTCTCTGAGAGACAGGGAGGTCGGAAATAAAATCCACTTGGGCACAGGTAAAGGCATCAACAAACCACTAGAGCGAGAGCAAGGCTTGGAACGAGAGCAAGTCCCACAGGACTGCACAAAGTCCCTGACGTCACGAGACAAAGTAGGCCACCAAAAGGACCGACTCACCAAGTCTCTGGTACCAAAAATCCCGGGATGACCAGCCAACGCGGAACAAAGAATCTCAGACATCACACTCTTCTTCCACTGGTCTGGGACAAACAATTTCCCAACAGTGCAGCGCTCAGGTTTATCCTCCTGACACCCCTCCAGAGTCAGTCTCAAATTGGGCGAGATGGCGGAAAGTACTACACCCTCTTTCAAAATAACAACAGGATCAGATAACTCAGGAGAATCAGCAAAGAAACTCCTTGAGAGGTTATCCGCCTTAACATTCTTAGTGCCAGGAAGACTAGAAACCACAAAATTAAAACGTGTGAAAAACAAGACCCACCTGGCCTGTCTAGGATTAAGTCGCTTGGCTGATTCGAGATAAACCAGATTCTTATGGTCCGTGAGGACAACCACCTGATGTTTGGCTCCCTCCAGCCAATGTCTCCACTCTTTAAAGGCCCACTTCATGGCCAATAACTCCCGATTACCCACGTCATAATTACGTTCAGTTGGAGAAAACTATTGAGAGAAAAAGGCACAAGGGTTACTCTTAGAGGTCTCTGGATCCCTTTGGGACAAATGGCACCTGCCCCAATTTCAGAAGCATCAACATCCACCTGAAACGGTAGAGAAACATCAGGCTGCCGTAGAACAGGAGCAGAAGTGCATTCTCTCTCAAAATCTGGAACACAGTCCGAACATGTTTCACATGAGAGTCCCAGTCATTGGAAAAAATCAAGATATCATCCAAATAAACAATCAGAAATTTATCCACAAAATCCCTGAAAATATCATTCATGAAGGATTGGAAGACGGAAGGAGCATTAGTGAGCCCAAAAAGGCATCACTAGGTACTCAAAATGCCCCTCTGGGGTATTAAACGCCGTCTTCCATTCATCCCCGTGCTAAATGCGAATAAGGTTATACGCCCCCCTGAGGTCAAGCTTGGTAAACCAACTCGCACTTTTCACTCTGGAAAATAGGTCAGAAATTAAGGGTAACGGATAATAATATTTCACAGCGATCTTATTCAGGAGGCGATAATCAATACACGGCCTCAATGAACCATCCTTTTTGGCCACAAAGAAAAAAACGGCGCCCAAGGGTGAAGAGGATGGTCTGATATGACCCTTCTCCAATGACTCCTTGATATAAGATCGCATAGCATCGTGTTCAGGTACAGATAAATTAAAAAGGTGACCTTTAGGAAATTTACCACCAGGCACTAACTCAATAGCGCAATCATAACTCCTGTGAGGAGGTAAGGACGCAGATTTACTTTCACTAAACACATCAGAAAAATCAGTCAAAAAATCAGGGACATCCTGAGACTGGGGAGAGGCAGAAAAAAACAGGAGTGTCAGTATTAACACATTGGCAGCCCCAACTGGTCACAGACACAGATTTCCAATCTAAAACAGGATTATGAGTCTGTAACCAAGGGAAACACAGTACAATAATGTCATGCAGATTATGCAACACCAGAAATTTACAGCTCTCCTGATGATCTGGTTCAACCCTCATTATCACCTGAGTAGAAAACTGGGTTTATTCTCTGCCAAAGGGGTAGAGTCAATGCCCAGTAAAGGAATAGACTTCCGCAGGGGTATCATAGGAAGCCCACAACGTTTGGCAAAGTCAAAATCCATCAGGTTAATAGCTGCTCCTGAATCAACAAAAGCCTGAGCCGAAAATGTGGACAGGGAGCAAATCAGGGTAACAGTCAATAGAAATTTAGTCTGAACGCTACCCAAGACAACTGAGCGCGCAAAACGTCCGCTTAGCGCAGACGGAAACAGCATGAGAGGTGTCACCACAGTAGAAACATAACCTATTGCGCTTTCGAAACTCATGACGCTGAGCCCCAGAAGTCACTCCATCACACTGCATGGGCTCAGGAGCTGGCACACAAGGCAACGCTATCTCATGCATACCTCTGCGGACACGCAAACGTCCGTCAATTTGAATAGCCAAAGACATAGAATCATTGAGACCAGAAGGAACAGGGAATCCCACCATAACGTCCTTTACATTTTCTGACAGACCCTTCCGAAAAATGGCTGCCAAAGCATAATCATTCCATTTAGTCACGACTGCCCACTTTCGGAATTTCTGACAGTATAGCTCAGCGTCTTCAAGACCATGATTTAATGCCAACAAGGTATTTTCAGCTTGATCAGTGACATTAGGTTCATTGTACAATAACCCAAGAGCCTGAAAAAATACATCAACATCATTCAAAACAGGATCCCCAGGTGTCAGGGGAAAAGCCCAATCCTGAGAGTCGCCGCGCAGCAGAGAGATGACAATTTGAACCTGCTGTGCTGCGTTCCCTGAGGACTGAGGCTTTAAGGCAAAAAACAACTTACAGTTATTTTTGGAAATTCAGAAATTTAGCCCGATCCTCCAAAAATAAATCTGGTATGGGGATCCTAGGTTCCACAACCAGCAGCCTAGCAAGATAGGTAGCAATACTCCGAACCTCAGTGGCAAGCTGCTCCACATGGCCAGACAACTGTGCAAACTCCATTGAGAGAAAAAAAAATAAAATTTCTCCTCAGCACCCAGAGAAAAAGAGGGAAAATAATGCAACAGAGTACTATTTTTCCCTTCTGTGAGTACCATATAATTTTCAGTTTGGCCAGTAATACTGTTATGTTTCGGTAGCTGAGGAGAAATTGCAAAAATAGCAAAAGTAGTAATACACCAGAGAGGCTGGAAACTATTGGATTGCAGTACCCTAAACTAACTGCCACACTAGAAGTAGCCGCGGAGCGTACCTACGGTGATCCTAGACACCTCGTCACAGCCGGAGAGATAACTACACCTAAAGGCAGAAAGATGAAAGCTATCTGCCCCGGAGCAGATTCCCCAAAGAAATAGGAAGCCCCCAAACATGTAATGGCGGTTAGACAAGAAGAAAACACGGACACAGACAGAAAATAGAATGAGCAAACGCTGGGTCCCAATCTATCTAGATAGAAAAGTATAGGAAAGAATTCTGACGGCAACCCAAAAAAACCCTGACAAAAATACCAACACTTCTGATTAACAAAAAACCTGAGATCACACGATCTCTACCACCTAAATCAGATATCGGTGTAGCACACAGCAATTCAGCAAAAAAATGACAAAGGAACAGAGCAAAAGTGCAAATACAAAATGAGCACAATTGCAGCGCCAGACCCCAAAAGGGGACCAGGCTGCAGTCCCCTGCAAGCAGCAAAACAGGCAAGGAAAATCCAACAAGAGGAAAAAAATAGCAAATCACTTATCTGAAAGAGAGCAGGAATGCAAGCTGAGCTCCAAGCAAAACCAGGAAGAACAATTGATTACCGTCAAGGCTGATGGGAACTCAGGTCACTTATATCAGACCTTTCAGAGCCAGCTGAAGGCCATTCAGCCATTTGTTCATTACCCTCAGCAACCACCGAGGGAGCCCCAGCTCAGAAGTTGCCTCCAGAGTATTGACAACATGAGGGTGCCAATTCTCTGCTGATAGGTAGGGAGACAATAGTTATTAAAATAGGGATTGCTCTCTCCTGTTTCCTTCATTCATATTGTATACAGACTTTGTGTTGGGTGAATTTTTTTGTGGTGCTATTATGCATGTTTTATTAGAATATTAAAAGTTACGTTTTATTAAGTGTTACTTATAATTTGGTGCTATTTGGTGAATTTGTTTTTTCTTTGGTACTTAATACTTGTTTATGGTGATCCTATAATGGTCAAAAATAGATGTTAGAAGATAGGGTTACATCTGCCTGATCCTCGTTGCATAAAGACCTATCCAACCATAAGACAAAGATGATATGGAGTTTTATCCCCAATCAAATAGGCAAACTTAGATAGTGATTAGGTAACCACTACAAAAATGTCATGTAAAAAGCATCATCAATGCTGCATACAATCCCTTTTCACCTAAGCCAAAAAAGGCCCAAAACATAATATAAATCTAAGAGAATAAATCTTTCTGAAGGTCTTTGAAGCCAAGTGTTGGTTCTGATTTTCCTCTCTAGCAATCCTACAAGCCGCTCTCACTGAAATTTTGCTTGGTCTTCCAGACCTTATTTTGATTTCAACTTTTCCTGTTAATTGCTATTTCTTAATTACATTTCAAACTGAGGAAAGCACAACTTAAAAACACTTTGCTATATTCTTGTAGCCTTCTCCTGCTTTGTAGGCCTCCAACATTTTCATTTTCAGAGTGATAGGCAGCTGCTTAAAAAATACCATGGCTGCTGTTTTTTGCAACAAGGTTAGAGGATGCTGTTTTTTTTATAAAACTGGGAGATTTGTATCACCTTTCCTAACGATGATAGTGAGCAAGTCATAACCCTATCAGGCTAAAGGGTATGCCACACTAAACAATATCGCTAACGAGATCGCTAAAAAACGTCACTATTTAGCGATCCCGTTAGCGATATTGTTCAGTGCGGCAGCTTCCAGCGACGAGCTTCCTGCTGTGATCTCGCTCGTCGCTGGAATCGTTCCGGACCCTATTTCATCGCTGGCGCTCCCACTGGGTGAGTATCTAATCGCTGTGTGGCACCTTTTCTTAGCGATTTAGCGGTACTTTTGTACCGCTAAAGTCGTTAAGAAGATCGCTAACGGCGATAGCGTCGTTAACTATATCGCTAAATGTGGCCGCATTTAGCGATATAGAAACAATCCCGCTAGCGATCGCATTAGTATGCGTCGTTATCGTGATCGCTAGCGGGATTGTTTAGTGTGGCAGTACCTTAAGTTAGGTCTGAAACCTTGGTCAACGTTATCTGAGCACACAAATTTCCAAGGGTGCCCAAACTTTTGCATCGTCAGATCGCCTGTATGTAGCAGAATTACTCACTTACAATCCAGCAGTGAAAACCATAGAGGTCTGCAGGAGACCTTTGGTTGTCATGTCAATCCATCGGTGACCCGTGATCACGTGATGGGGGTCACCGATGGATAGATTTCCGGGCACGATTGCCGGAAGCGCATGTTAAATGCCGCTGTCAGAGTTTGACAGCTGCATTTAACTGGTTAACAGCTGCGGGGAGGACCGTGATTCCTCCCACGGCTGTTACTGGCACATGTCGTGTCGGAAAGGGGTTAAATATACTGACATGGACAAAATTGATGTTACTCTTCTGCTAAGGTAAGAAAAACTCACAATTGACACTAAAATAGCTTAACTGACATTTTGTCCAGGCCATTTTTTAGTTTTTTTTAATTTTCTGTTGAACCACAATTCAAAAGTAAGGTCTGATTTTCATTAGTTGACATTCAGTAAATTTAAACTGAAAATTACTTTTGTCACTTTTAAGTTATTTCAGTGACCATTGTAGGATTTTCTTACAATAACAGAAGGGTTGCATTAATTTTGTACATGTATCTATATAAATTTACTGTATTTAACTATATTTTACATGTATACAATAAATGCAATAGAAGTAGAGATGCGACCAAGGGGTAAAAATAAAATATAAATAGTAGCAGCTATAAAAGAAGTCTTCAATGAAATCCCCAACCATAATAGGTTGACAATACATATATGCGTAGCAGTTCCAATTTTGTTGCCAAAGTCCTGAAAACTTTTGCCTTGACAACGAAGTAGACCATAACATCAAAAGGTAACTTAATTCAGGCAACTGTGTCTCTAAAGTTTCAATTTAAAAAAAAAATCTTTTCAGTTATAGAAGTATCTACAAGAAAGCTATTGTTCTTGAACTGATCAAATGGTCATGTATTTTAAATTAAGTAAATTAATATGAAGGCAGCCAATGATTTCTTGCATCTGCTATAAGGAGAAACAATTCAACAGGACTGATAATTTGCTTCCTTGAAGATAGGAACTTCCCAATCACGTAGACGTTAGTGTTTTAGATTGGGGTTATGGATCAAAATTACCCATAGAAATGTATGGGTCTATAAAAATTAGGGGAAGCACTCAAATGGCATCTGTGAGCAATTATTGGGCTATCTATGTTTAAAATTGTAATAGAAGATTTGCAGCTTCATTTATTTTTTTTATACGTGAAAATCACTGATGAAACATTGATGGTAAAAACTGAAACACTGACCAAACACTGATAAAAACTGGATCCAAAACACTGGCGAAATTCGGACCATTTTTTGAGCACATGAAAAATTATGGCTGTCTGAATGAGGTCTTACTTTGATTTTAAAAAAATCATCAGATAATTTGTACAATAAACTGATTGAAACAATTAACTTTACATTTTTTGAATCTAGGTAATTTGACCTTCATGGTTATTCACAAAGAGTATTCTCGAAAAAAAACTTTGTATATTTCGATGTACAGAAGTTACAAAAACAATTTGAAGAAAACACAATGTTACATGAAAAAATATTACATATCCGAGAAAAAAACTTTATTAGATATAATTGATGCCAACCATTGTCAGAATTCTGAAACATATTTGGTATGGTTACGTTTTACCATTGCCAAGACATGATATGTTAGTACTAGTAGAACACACCGTTCTGAAAAATAAAGACTTTAAATATAGTTACCCTTCCATTTGGCATATTTTACTCTATTTTTCATAGTTGAGCATTTTAGAAAAATAAGTTCTGTTTTCAGTTAATAATGTAAGTGATCATTTGAGTTAGCTGTTGGTATTTTGCTATTTAGTGTAGAAAATATTGGGTTTTATAAACTAAAATCTCCACAAGCATATATTATTAATTAACGAAATAAATATTATCAATGCAAATATTATCATAGCAAATATAGAAATAAAAAGTCCCAATTATGACTAAAATGTAGGAAATAATACACTTTCCATGTCACAACTCTTGTAATGCAAGACTGTAACAATGAAAAGAATCCGTTTATGTAAGAATGATGAAATATCTTGGTAAGTGGTATAAGAAATGTATAAGCAATGCAAAAATATTTAGACTTGAAAGTCCTCAGTGGTTGATACCTTTTAATGGCTAACTGAAAAGATGGTAACAAATTGCAAGCTTTCGAGACTACGCAGGTCTTTCGAGACCTGCGTAGTCTCGAAAGCTTGCAATTTGTTACCATCTTTTCAGTTAGCCATTAAAAGGTATCAACCACTGAGGACTCTCAAGTCTAAATATTTTTCTATCTACTGGCTAACACGGTACGAAGATACACATCTTTCCCATAAGCAATGCAAGAAATTCTTTATATATATAAATAAAAAAAATGTTCTGCAGAAGTGGAAACCTTAAGTACTGGTAATGAGTAGAGATGAGTGACTTTGCCTTTTCTTTGACTTTGACTTTGCCTTTCTCAAATGTCGAGTCAAACGAAATCGGCCGACTATCGGGAAAAGTCGGTGGTCTGACTGAAACACGAAACCCAATGCAAGTCAATGGGGAAGCAAAGTCGGCAGGGAGTGGAGGACAGTAAAATTTTTCGGGGTGCAGCCAGGCCCAGGCACGTCTGGTCTCGCATGAGGGTGTTCACACTGGTGCGATTTGAGAGTGTACTGGCCAGCCCGCCTATTCGAATAGTAGGGGCGTGATTAATAGGCTGTAAACCAGACACTGTGCAGTGTCCTTGTGTGAACGGCGCCCTATGTGGACCTCTATTGTGCAATTGTATACTGGGCAGTCACCCCCTCCTTGAATAGTTATGTGGAGAGTGACTGTTTAATCTGGTATTTTGCACCTGTGCTGCTAACATCTAGCTTAATGGGCTGGCTGCATCCTGTAGTGCATTTGTGCTGAGATCTGGGCAGGTGAGTTTTGCTGCCTTTTTTTGCTGTTTTCTATTGAATTTTTGGAGACCTTGAGTCTCCTTTAGTGGCTTTGTTTGATAGTGTAGTGTAGGACTTGTAAGCGTGGGGACCTTTGGCGCAGGTTACAAGCTTACGTATTTTGGCCAAAATATTAACTAATACCACACTATTTTTGTATTTTTTGCACTTTATTTTTCAGGGTGCAGCCAGGCCCAGGCACGTCTGGTCTCGCATGAGGGGTGTTCACACTGGTGCGATTTGAGAGTGTACTGGCCAGCCCGCCTATTCGAATAGTAGGGGCGTGATTAATAGGCTGTGAACCAGACACTGTGCAGTGTCCTTGTGTGAACGGCGCCTTATGTGGACCTCTATTGTGCAATTGTATACTGGGCAGTCACCCCCTCCTTGAATAGTTATGTGGAGAGTGACTGTTTAATCTGGTATTTTGCACCTGTGCTGCTAACATCTAGCTTAATGGGCTGGCTGCATCCTGTAGTGCATTTGTGCTGAGATCTGGGCAGGTGAGTGTTGCTGCCTTTTTTTGCTGTTTTCTATTGAATTTTTGGAGACCTTGAGTCTCCTTTAGTGGCTTTGTTTGATAGTGTAGTGTAGGACTTGTAAGCGTGGGGACCTTTGGCGCAGGTTACAAGCTTACGTATTTTGGCCAAAATATTAACTAATACCACACTATTTTTGTATTTTTTGCACTTTATTTTTCGGGTGCAGCCAGGCCCAGGCACGTCTGGTCTCGCATGAGGGGTGTTCACACTGGTGAGATTTGAGAGTGTACTGGCCAGCCCGCCTATTCGAATAGTAGGGGCGTGATTAATAGGCTGTGAACCAGACACTGTGCAGTGTCCTTGTGTGAACGGCGCCCTATGTGGACCTCTATTGTGCAATTGTATACTGGGCAGTCACCCCCTCCTTGAATAGTTATGTGGAGAGTGACTGTTTAATCTGGTATTTTGCACCTGTGCTGCTAACATCTAGCTTAATGGGCTGGCTGCATCCTGTACTGCATTTGTGCTGAGATCTGGGCAGGTGAGTGTTGCTGCCTTTTTTGCTGTTTTATATAGGACAGTAAACACACCTACAGTGCCCATTTCAATGCCAACAACATAAATTCTTATTACTTAAGCTTGGCAACCTTAATTAACTTTATAATATTAGTTACGCATTGAAAACTGGGGTTATTTGGCAAAACTTGTGAGAGGGGGCAGGGCTGGCTCGGGGTTTTCGTGTGCCCCGGACCAAAGAGTGTCAGTGGGCCCCTTTAACACATAACACAATTCATGATGCTCCGATATGGCACAGAAATATAGGTATAGTACAATGACAAATGCTTCACTTCTTACATGACATGACTGATATCTATGTTAAAATCTACAATAGCTCAAAAAATGGACAGTATATTCCTTCATACAGTATTATGGCCACCACATAGTGCACCATACAGAATAATGAGCCCCATATATTGCTCCATACAAAATTGGACCCATATAATGTTCCATACAGTATATGATGAGCTCCACATTCTGGTCCAGTATAGGCCCCATATGTGCCCCATATGATGCTCCATACTCTATATGATGCCCCATAAATAATGAACCGAATATGATTCTCCAGTATATGATGGGCCACATGGATGATGCTCCAGTGTCTTATGGGCCAAAATAATGCTCCATATATAATGGGCCCCATTTATAATGCTCTAATTGTATAATGGGCCCCATAGATGCTGCTCCAGTATGTTTTCCCCTTTTAGAATGCTCCAGTATATGATGGGCCCCATGGATACTGCTCCAGTGTCTGATCTGCCCCATTTAGAATGCTCCAGTATATGATGGGCCCCATGGATGATGCTCCAGTGTCTTATGGGCCAAAATAATGCTCCATATATAATAGGCCCCATTTATAATGCTCCAGTGTATAATGGGCCCCGTAGATGCTGCTCCAGTGTCTGATGTCCCCCATTTAGAATGCTCCAGTGTATGATGGGCCCTGTAGATGCTGCTCCAGTGTCTGATGTCCCCCATTTAGAATGCTCCAGTGTATGATGGGCCCTATCTATGATGCTCAAGTGTATGCTGGACCCCATATATAATTCTCCAGTGTATAATGCTCCCCATATATTGCTCCAAACATTAAAAAAAATGAAATACCTCTCCTCGCTGTGCACTGCTCTACTCTGGACTCCTCAGTGTCGCCATCTTACAGCTCTCTGCACTTGGACTGTTTAGGCAGAGGGCGTACAGACATGACGTCATCTCGCTCTCTAACCTGAATGTCACTGTCAGGAAACGCAGAAGACGTCACAGCGGTGGAGCAGGGAGAGGTAAGTATTGCAAGTGCTGGGGCCCTGAGCAAGCAGGGGGGGCCAACTCGTGGGCGACGACACTGGCACAGGGCCCCTCATAGAACGCCGGTGTGTCTGATGGCGAGTGGGACCCCCACCATCAGAGACACTTTTTTATACTATGAGGGGCCCTGTGCCAGTGCCGTCACCCACGAGTCGCCCCCCCACCTGCTCTGGGAACCGGCACTTGACCAGGTGCGCCAGGTGCTGATGCTGGCCCTGGGGGATATTTGTAGGTTTTTGTAGTCCGTCCACGCTTGCAAGTTCATTAAATGTCTAAGCATGCAACTGGTATTCAAATTTCTGAGATTTTTCCCTTGGCTAAAGGTCCTTCCACACTTCTTACAGATAAGCTTTGCCTCATCAATAGGATTTTGGTCAAAAAAGTGCCACACTGGACTCTTCCTACTATGGTATAAATTTTCAGGGCTTGCACGCTATGCTAATTTGACCGTCTGGCAAAGCTGTCCTGCAATCTTTCTGTTTTTTTAAGACGTTTTTGTACTGCTTCATGCCTGGCAGATAACCGCTGCTGCGATTTTGATGCCTGCTGCGGATCCTTCTCCTATTCTGAGCTATTGCCAGCGGCACCTCTTCCCCAATGGATGCCAATCCGGGTCAACAACTGGGTCATCCATCACCTCCTCTTCAATTTCATCTGCACCTTCCTCTGTGTCACCATGTAAGGTGGTATAGTATGCGGGAAGGGGCACCAGAGTTTCATAAGGGTCAGATTTTGGCTCAGTAGACTGCGAGGGAAATGTAGTGCTCTGGGTGAATGTACCAGCAGGATCATATAGCAGTGGCTGTGCATCAGTGCACTCCATCTCTGATTCATGTTGGACTGGGGAATTCAGGATTTGACTTGATAACCCAGGCATGGTATGTGAAAAGAGCTCCATGGAGTAATCTGAAGTGTGGGCTGCCGCATCCTTTACCTTTGGTGGGGGTGAAGCACACAAGGAAAGATGTTGTTCCTGACCAGGAGCCTGCACTGACGACTCAGTGCTTGCATTTTTTAAAACTTCAGAAGAGGAGGCGATAGAGCTGGAGGCTGTTTCGGCAATGTAAGCCAAAACCTGTTCCTGATGCTCCGGCTTTAAAAGCAGTTTACCTACTCCCAGTAAAGGGAGCCTTCCAGGCCTTCTTGAGCCAGACGATGACGCCGGCTCAACACCTCCTGCCTTAGGTGGTATTGTGCTTATGGCACTTCCAGTAGATGCACAACCATCAGTACCAGCTGGCCCCCCCACACCCACGTCCGTGGCCTCTTCCACCATGCTTCCTCATTTTTGTGAAAATGTACCCAAAATACCAGCAGATATGTTACTGTATCAGAAGCGTACAGCTATATACAGTCTAGGGATAATTGTAAATCTCCGTATATATTTCAGGAGTCACACACTGATGCTCTCAGGCTCAGTATGGATTACACAAGAATATAAAAAGTAGAGAAAGGGTAATGTATTAGAAGCGTACAGCTGTATACAGTGTTGGGGTAATTGTAAATCTCCGTATATTTTGCCAGAGTCAGACACAGGCTCTCACAGGCTCAGTATGGATCACACCAGAATATAAAAAGTAGAAAAAGGGTAATGTATCAGAAGCATACAGCTGTAAATCTCCGTATATATTTCCAGAGTAACAGACAGACTCTCACAGGCTCAGTATGGATCACACCAGAATATAAAAACAGATCCGCAAGAAACAATCACACATGTAGGCCAATGTTCCAGGTATCAATGATGCACTTAGAAAGGTGGGTGGAGGATGACTTTCTGGAAAAAAGGGTACTGTATCACCAGATACCAGGTATATATAGTATTGGGAAAATATTCTAAATCTCCGTATATATTTCAGGAGGCAGACACAGACGCTCTCATGCTCAGTATGGATTACACAAGAATATAAAAAGATGAAAAAGGGGTACTGTATCACCAGATACCAGGTATATATATTGTATATTGAAATTATTGGAAATCTCAGTATATATTTCAGGAGTCAGACACAGACGCTCTCAGGCTCAGTATGTATTACACCTGAATATAAAAAGTAGAAAAATGGTAATGTATTAGAAGCGTACAGCTGTATACAGTGTTGGGGTAATTTTTAAATCTCCGTATATATTTCCGGAGTAACAGACAGACTCTCACAGGCTCAGTATGGATCACACCAGAATATAAAAACAGATCCGCAAGAAACAATCACACATGTAGGCCAATGTTCCAGGTATCAATGATGTACTTAGAGAGGTGGGTGGAGGATGACTTTCTGGCAAAAAGGGTACTGTATCACCAAATACCAGGTATATATAGTATTGTGAAAATATTCTAAATCTCCGTATATATTTCAGGAGGCAGAAACAGACGCTCTCATGCTCAGTATGGATTACACAAAAATATAAAAAGATGAAAAAAGGGTACAGTATCACCAGATACCAGGTATATATATTGTATATTGAAATTATTGGAAATCTCAGTATATATTTCAGGAGTCAGACACAGACGCTCTCCGGCTCAGTATGTATTACACCTACATAGTAACATAGTTATTAAGGTTGAAGGAAGACTTTAAGCCCATCTAGTTCAACCCATATCCTATCCTAACCTGCCCTAACATGTTGATCCAGAGGAAGGCAAAAAAAACCCCAAGTGGCAAACAGTAAGCTTCACATTGGGGAAAAAAATTCCTTCCCGACTCCACATACGGCAATCAGACTAGCTCCCTGGATCAACGCTGTATCTAGGAAACTAGTGAATATAGCCTGTAATATTATACTTTTCAAGAAAGGCATCCAGTCCCCTCTTAAATTTTAGTAAGGAATCACTCATTACAACATTAGACGGCAGAGAGTTCCATAGTCTCACTGCTCTTACAGTAAAGAATCTGCATCTGTGATTATGGCTAAACCTTCTTTCCTCCAGACGTAGAGGACGCCCCCTCGTCCCCGTCACAGGTCTAAGAGTAAAAAGATCATTAGAAAGGTCTTTGTACTGTCCCCTCATATATTTGTACATTGTAATAAGATCACCCCTAAGCCTTCGTTTTTCAAACTAAATAACCCCAAGTGTAATAACCTGTCTTGGTATTGCAGACCCCCCAGTTCTCTAATAACCTTGGTCGCTCTTCTCTGCACCCGCTCCAGTTCAGCTATGTCTTTCTTATACACCGGAGACCAGAACTGCACACAGTATTCTAAGTGTGGTCGCACCAGTGACTTGTATAGAGGTAAAATTATGTTCTCCTCATGAGCATCTATGCCTCGTCTAATGCATCCCATTATTTTATTTGCCTTGGCAGCAGCTGCCTGACATTGGCCACTAAATGTGAGTTTGTCGTCCACCCATACACCCAAGTCTTTTTCAGTGACAGTTTTGCCCAGTGTTTTACAATTAAGCACATAATTATACATCTTATTTGTTCTACCCAAGTGCATGACCTTACATTTATCCCCATTAAAGCTCATTTGCCATTTATCAGCCCAAGCTTCTAGTTTACATAAATCCTCCTGTAATATAAAATTATCCTCCTCTGTATTTATTACCCTGCAGAGTTTAGTGTCATCTGCAAATATTGAAATACTACTCTGTATGCCCCCTACAAGGTCATTAATAAATATGTTAAAGAGAAGCGGCCCCAGTACTGACCCCTGTGGTACCCCACTGCTAACCGTGACCCAGTCCGAGTGTGCTCCATTAATAACCACCCTTTGTTTCCTATCCATGAGCCAGTTCTTAACCCACTTACACATATTTTCCCCTATCCCCATTGTTCTCATTTTATGTATCAACCTTTTGTGTGGCACTGTATCAAAAGCTTTTGAGAAGTCCATGAACACCACGTCCACTGCATTCCCTTGGTCCAGTCCTGAACTTACCCCTTCATAAAAGCTTATCAGATTAGTCTGACAAGAACGGTCCCTCGTAAACCCATGCTGATACTGTGTCATGAGGTTATTCAGCCTCAGATACTCCAATATAGTATCCCTTAAAAAACCCTCCAGGATTTTACCCACAGTAGATGTTAAGCTCACTGGCCTATAATTTCCAGGTTCAGTTTTTGCCCCCTTTTTGAATATTGGCACCACATTTGCTATACGCCAGTCCTGTGGTACAGACCCCGTTATTATGGAATCTTTAAAGATTAAAAATAAAGGTCTATCTATAACTGTACTTAATTCCTGCAGTACTCGGGGGTGTATCCCATCCGGGCCCGGGGATTTGTCAACTTTAGTGATTTTTAGTACTTCCTGCTGGGTTAAGCATGTGACATTTAATGGAGAAATTTTTTTATCTCTGATCATGTTATCTGTCATGGGATTTTCTTGTGTAAATACAGTTGAAAAAAAGTCATTTAGCATATTGGCTTTTTCCTCATCCTCATCCACCATTTCACCCAGACTATTTTTAAGGGGACCAACACTATCATTTTTTAGTTTCTTGCTATTTATGTAGTTAAAGAATATTTTGGGATTATTTTTACTTTCTCTGGCAATGAGTCTCTCTGCCTCAATCTTTGCTGTCTTGATTTGCTTTTTACAGAATTTATTCAGTCTTCTGTATTTATTTAATGCCTCTTCACTACCTACTTGCTTTAATTCCCTAAACGCTTTCTTTTGTCCCTTATTGCGCCCCTTACAGCTCTATTTAGCCATAGTGGTTTCCTCCTAATTCTAGCATGTTTATTCCCATAGGGTATATACTGTGCACAGGTCCTATTCAGGATACTAATAAACGTCTCCCATTTTCTTTGTGTATTTTTATGTCTCAGGATGTCGTCCCAGTTTATTGCACCAAGATCATCTCTCATCCGTTGGAAATTTGCCTTCCTGAAGTTTAGTGTCCTTGTAACCCCTCGACTACACATCTTATTAAAGGATACATGAAAGCTTATTATTTTGTGATCACTATTACCCAAGTGACCCCCAACCCTTATATTTGATATGCGGTCTGGCCTGTTGGATAATATTAGGTCTAGCAGTGCCCCCCCTCTTGTTGGGTCCTGAACTAGTTGTGAAAGGTAATTGTCTCTCATAGTTGCCAAAAACTATGAATATAAACCTGAATATAAAAAGTAGAAAAATGGTAATGTATTAGAAGCGTACAGCTGTATACAGTGTTGGGGTAATTTTTAAATCTCCATATATATTTCCGGAGTAACAGACAGACGCTCACAGGCCCAGTATGGATTAGACCACAATATAAAAAGCTGAAAAAGGGTAAGGTATCTATAGTATAGTGAAATATTGTAAATCTCTTTATATATTTCAGGAGTCAGACAAAGATGCTCACAGGCTCAGTATGGATTAGACAAAAATATAAAAAGCAGATCCGCAAGAAATAATCACACATGTGGACCAATGTTCCAGGTGTCAATGATGCACTTACAGTTGTGGGGGGAGGAGGACTTTCTGGTAAAAAGGGTACTGTATCGCAAGCGTACATATGTATACAGTCTAGGGGTAATTGTAAATCTCCTTATATTTTTCCAGAGTCAGACACAGACTCTCACAGGCTCAGTATGGATTACACGAGAATATAAAAGGTAGAAAAAGGGTGATGTATTTGAAGTGTACAGCTGTATACAGTGTTGGGGAAATTTTAAAGCTCCGCATATTTTTCCCGAGTCAGACACAGACTCTCACAGGCTCAGTATGGATTACACTGAATATAAAAAGTAGAAAAAGGCTAATACATTAGAAGCGTACAGCTGTACACAGTGTTGGGGTAATTTTAAATCTTTGTATATATTTCAGTCTCAGTAAGCCAGTCCAGACTCTCTGCTACAGGAAACTAGATGGATACAAGTACAGACTGAAAGTAGAGTGATTGCAGAAATTTGGGAATTCCTAATCACGGGAAAACCTCCCGGTCGAATTCGCAGAGACGATGCTGACCCTCAATTACTTTGTCTGTGGAGACAGCGAAAATGATTCTTTGTGAAGAAAGGGTTGCTGTATCGCAGTAGCGTGGATCCCATCACAGTTAGTCTTCTCCAAAAATTGTGATCCCAAGGAGAGATGTAGACATGGTCCTCACTGCCTATCATGATCAGTCTGGTCACTTTGGAGTGCAAAAGAGAGAAGCCAGAGGCTGTAGGCGATTCTATTGGATTGGCATGAGAGGAGACATTGAAAAATGATGCCAGGAATGTCACACGTCTGTGACTAGGAAAACTGTGAATTCTGATCAGAAAGAAACATTGCATCCGATTGTGAGTCAACACCCATTAGAAATGGTAGCCATTGATCATCTGAAGGTAGAGCCCAGCAGGACAGGCCATAGCTACATCTTAACCATCATCGATAAGTTCACCAAATTTGTAGTGGACGTCCCTGTGAAGGATGTAACTGCCCAGACTCCACAGCGGTGGAGCAGGGAGACGTAAGTATTTTAAGTGCTGGGGTCCTGAGCCAGCAGGGGTGGCCCAGTCATGGGCGCTGATACTGGCACAGGGCCCCTCATAGTACGCCGGTGTGTCTGACGGCGAGTGGACCCCCCCACTGTTAGAGACACTTTATTGTACTATGAGGGGCCCTGTGCCAGTGATGTCGCCCAAGAGTGGGCCCCCCACCTGCTCAGGGCACCGGCACTTGCTCGGGTGCGCCAGGAGGTGACCCCGAACCTGGGGGGGACAGCCCAGTTAGGGAGGTGGAAAAACTGGCATATGTTGAGGTGTAGGCTGGACTTTCAGTTGCTGCAAATGGAGGAATTGGAGATGTCCGAGTAAAGAGGACAAAGCAAGCCATTTTGCTGGCAACCTATGTGTCATCAGTAGTGTTGAGCATTCCGATACCGCAAGTATCGGGTATCGGCCGATATTCGCTGTATCGGAATTCCGATACTTAGTTCCGATATTTTTCCAATATCGATACCGGAATCGGGAAGTTCCCATAATTCTTTGAGAGGCAATGTGATTTTAGTCGCCAATGAGGAATCTTATGAAGGTGGCACATCCTGTAATGCTGCGGTCATCTTAACTAATGGCATGGCTGTGTATGGCTCTAAATGATGTTCAGAATGCACTAATAAAGGCGCGCCGCCATTTTAGCGTCACTGTGCTGTGAACTCAGTTAGGGACAGAACGCTGCTGGCTGACTCTGAGGGACAGTTAGAGATGCGATTTTGTGTACTTGCTTAGGCGGGCCCTAGTTTACCAACGCTGTGTAAAGCTTCTTTTGCTTGCAGTGTTGTTTTAACAGCTCTGTGCAAGGTGTGTGTGTGAGAGTGCAGGTGACGCTGCAGTTTGCTCTGCATCCAACGCTGTCTGTAGGCATCTGCACGTGTCACTCACAGACTCTTTTTTTTTCTTTAGTGTAATTCTAGCTGCTCCATTCAATAGAAATTATAGTGTGACGCACTTCCATCCGTATACAATACATTGGTTGCAAACACTATAGAAGTACAGAAAGGAGCCTTTCACAGATAGTGAACAGTTGTGTTTCAGTGTTCACTGCAGTCTGTGAGGTATTTTTATTTTTTTTTTTAAATGCAGATCACGCTCCAGTTACTTCTTCAACTAATGCTGCGTGTACTCTGCTGAGTGTCTGTCACTGGCTCATCCTTGTCATTTTTCTAAAATTGGTGCTGCTTTATTCTATTTTCAATTTACTAAAATCTATTAGTGTGACGCTCTTCCATCAAAATACAATACATTGCTTGCAAACATAATAGAAGTCCACAAAAAGGCCTTTCACAGCAAGTGAACAGTTGTGTTCACTGTTCACTCTAGTCTGAGGTTTAAATTTTTGGTAGGAGTGTAGATCCCGCTCCACTTACTTCAACCACCGCTGCGTGTACTCTGCTGAGCGTGTCTCACTGCCTCATCCTTCACATTTTTCCTCGAATTGGTGCTGCTACATTCTATTTCAAATAATTCAAATCTATTACTGTGACGTGCTTCCATCCTTATACAATACATTGGTTTCAAACACTATAGAAGTACACAAAGGGGCCTTTCACAGCTAGTGAACATGGGTTTTTAATTTTTAACTAAAATATGTATTTTTTCAAATGACACAAATATAAGTAATGTTGAAGAGGAATAGTCCTACATCCATTGTTTGCACAATATTACAGGTGTACATTACGTCCCTTAATCAACAATGTATTATTATATTTACTTGTATGCTTTTATTTATGAAAACCAGGGGAGGAGTCCTGAGGAGATAATTTGCATATTCCCAGTGCCTTCTGGGATAAGTGAAGAGTCTCCGCGAGCTCAAGGAACACTGGATTTTGGCTGTTGCAGCTGAAAGGAGGACATCAGTAAACCAGGGGAGGAGTCCCGAGGAGATAATTTGCATATTCCCAGTGCCTTCTGGGATAAGTGAAGAGTCTCCGCGAGCTCAAGGAACACTGGATTTTGGCTGTTGCAGCTGAAAGGAGGACATCAGTAAACCAGGGGAGGAGTCCCGAGGAGATAATTTGCATATTCCCAGTGCCTTCTGGGATAAGTGAAGAGTCTCCGCGCGAGCTCAAGGAACACTGGATTTTGGCTGTTGCAGCTGAAAGGAGGACATCAGTAAACACGCGCGCCGCTAGGCGCGCGAGTTTTGGCTTATATTTCACCGCTTGATTATCTCTTGAACAATAAGAACATGGAAGAGGCTAGGAGCCATGTGGTGAGCTGCATTTCTTGCTACATGTTCATAGACTTACCAGTGGAAAAGCCAAACTTCACATGCCAGAAATGCAAGCTTGTGTCCCTGTTGGAGGAAAAGTTGCAAAATCTGGAAGAGAGGTTATCTACATTGAAGACCATTAAGGAAGGTGAAGAGTTCTTAGACAGAGCAGAATTATCTCTTCATGGTACAGAAAGAGAAGAAATTCGAAGTGCAACTGAAGAAACAGAGGAATGGAAGCATGTGACCCAGAGAAGCAGGAGGATCAGGAGGCAGTCAGCACCAATTCTGCTCAGGAACCAATACCAGGCTCTTACACAGGAGAACGATGAAGAAATACATCAGGATAAGACTTTGCCCACAAACAACCTTGTACGCCCTCAGAGTCCTCCTGAATGGAGAAAGAAAACTGTTGTGAAGAAGAAACGGAGAGTTGTTGTCATGGGCGATTCCCTGTTGAGAGGAACAGAGGCCGCTATCTGCAGACCGGATATAACCTCAAGAGAAATGTGCTGTCTTCCAGGTGCAAAAATTAAAGATGTGTCTGACAGGATATCAGGACTCTTCAGACCTAAAGATGACTACCATTCCTGCTATACATGTGGGGGCAAATGACACCCTAGAAACGACCTGGAAACCTCGCAGTGACTTTGAAAACTTAGGTTAGAAAGTGAAAGAAATGGGGGCAGGTGGGCTTTTCCTTCCATCCTCCCAGTGGGGGGCCATGGAAAAAAGGGGTGGAATAAATTTGAGGTGAACAAAATGGCACGCGATGGGGGCGAGCAAGGATTTGGATTCTGGATCACGGAGTGAATTACCCATACGATGGGGCTACGCAGAAAATGGGTGACCTTTCGAAAAGGGAAAAAATGTATTTGGAATTTGCCTTGGGTACACTCATCGGGGAAACTTTAAACTAGAAAAGTGGGAAGGGGGCAAAACCCAGCAAAAACCCTACACTTACAAATAATTGAGATTTCTGTATTAGAAAAGGGGAAAAACAAAGACAAAAAAAATTTTCTAAAAAAATATTGGGAAGAGAAACCAATCACAAATAAAATGTTTTAACGAAGCACAAAGCAGGAAAAAAACAAGGAGAAAAGGGTCAAGAGGGAAGAATATGTTTCATTGGAATCACTGAGACTTGGTGGGGGCGATAACATGATTGGAAAACAAGGTAGAAAGGGTACAACTTTTTTGAAAAAACAGACTTTTATAAACGAGGAGGGGGGTTGCATTGTTGTTAAAAAAGGGGATATCTGCACGAGATTGACGCTTTAAAGATGGGAGTTCGTGGAAAATGTTTGGGTTTAAGAAACAAGGACAGAAAATGGGGAAAAGGGCACCATTGAGGCATTTACTACAG
>JARQOD010000004.1:136228964-136270321 GCA_033576555.1 Oophaga sylvatica | reverse complement strand
TCTGAAAGTGTCTGAGGGTTAATGGCTTGTAGATTTCTGAATGTGTGGTAGGTAGGAGTGCGCTGGGTGGTCGAGGATTTGTGAGGATAAAGGAGAGAATGTTGTGGTCAGAGAGTGGAAGCGGTGAGTTATTTAGGTGGGAGATTGAACAGAGGCGGACAAAGACCAGGTCAAGGGTGTTACCATCCTTGTGTGTCTCAGAGGTTGAAAGCTGTGAGAAGCCTAGAGAAGTGGTTAGTGATAGAAGCTGAGATGCAGATGTGGAAGTAGGGCTGTTAATAGGGATGTTGAAGTCTCCAAGGAAAAGGGTTGGTAGTTCTGAGGACATGGAGTGCGGCAGCCAGGCTGAGAAGTGGTCAAGGAACTGGGTGGGCGAGCCTGGGGGCCGATATATGACCGCTACTCTGAGGGAGAGGGGATGGAAGAGCCTGATGGTGTGGACCTCAAAAAAAGGGAATGAGAGTGATGGAATTGGGGGGATGACCTGGAAAGTGCATTGTGGGGACAGGAGTATGCCAACTCCACCACCATGTCTGTTTGCGGGTCTTGGGGAATGGGAGAACTGTAAGCCCACCGGTTGACACACCACCAGCAAGAAATGTTGAGGTGTTGTCGCAAGGCCAAAGCAGTCAGGGAATCACAATGTTTTTCCAACGAAAGACTGCATCTAGGCCCACACCACAACCACCACCACAATCACCATAACTAACCACCTCTCATTTCGTCATGTCCACCGCTTGTTCTCCTATATGCAGCTCTCAAGTCCAGCTCACCCTAGCAGACACTCTGAGTAGGACTAGAAAGTATTCATCCTCTCATCCGCTTACACTGGCTTTGAACGTCTACATTGCCAAACTGATCTCATTAGAGATGATGCTCTTCTGTTTGGTTGAAAGCGCAGCTTTCCGAGAGCTCATGGCATACATTGTCCCACGCTATGACCTACCCAGTCGGCACTTCTTTTCTAGAAAAGCCATCCCTGCCCTCCACCTGCATGTGAAAGACCGCATTGTCCATGCACTCAAACAATCAGTGAGTGGAAAGGTGTACCTCACAACAGATGCATGGACCAGTAGGCATGGCCAGGGCCGTTACGTGTGAATCACTGTTCACTGGGTTAATGTGGTGGATGCAGGGTCCACAGGGGACAGCGGTGGTGGGACAGTGCTGCCTAACCCACGGTATAGGCAACAGTTGGCTGTAGGCGTTCGACCCTCCTCCTCCTTCAGAAGTGAAAGCTCGTCGACAGAGCGCAGTCGCATGAGCACTCGATCCGCAGCTGCCAGTGTTGCACACGAGGTGTCCCACTATCGAACAGCTAGTGGTAAGCGTCAGCAGGCTGTTTTAAAGATTATGTCTTTGGGAGACAACAGACATACCGCGAAGGTACTGGCCGACTACTTGCAGCGAGAAACTGCAAGTAGTTATGGCTGGGCAGTATACATCTTGAGCCAGTGCGGTGCAGTGCTTCATAAATAATTATCCGGAGTTACCAGCCCTGCTCCATAAGATGCGAAGACTGTGCTCGCACATCCGTCGCTCGCCCGTAGACTCCAGTCTTATGCAGAGGCTGCAGCGATCGCTCCACCTCCCCAAGCACCGCCTAATCATAGATGTTGCAACAAGGTGGAACTCCACCATGCACATGGTTGAGAGGCTGTGCGAACAGAGGCAGGCTGTAATGCATTTGTGGGAGGATACACGGGAAGGCAGTTTGAGGGCAGACATGGAGTTGTCGGGTGTGCAGTTGTTAAAGCTGAAAGACCTCTGTAAATTCCTTCAGTGTTTTGAGGAATGCACATGGCTGGTAAGCGCAGATGACGCCATCATAAGCATGAGCATCACACTTATGCGTCTGCTCATGCAAACTTTGACGCACATTAAGGATCAGGCGTCTGCAGCGGAGGAGGAAGAGGAGGAGGAGGGAAGGCTTGATGACAGTCAGCCATTGTCTGCTCAGGGAACTATCCTGGATGAGGTGGAGGAAGAGGAAGGGGAGGAGGAGGATGAGGGGGATGATTATTTTGGGGAGGAGGATGCTTCTTAGGGGCAAGAGAAAATGTTGGCTTGCCAAGGTCAGGTACAGGGTTTGTGCGTGACTGGAGGGATGTGGATTTAGCAGAAAGTGCTCCTCCACCCACTACTGGCAGTGCATCATTGACACCTGGAACATTGGCCCACATGTGTCATTATGTCTTGCGGATCCTAAAAAGGGACCCCCGCATTGCCAAAATTATGAAGGATGACAACTACTGGTTGGCCAGCTTCATCGATCCACGCTATAAAGGCTAATTACACAGCATCATGCCACAGGAGAACCTAGAGCTAACATTGGCGAACAAACAAGCAACTCTGGTAAACCTTTTATTAGAGGCATTCCCAACACACAGCAGCAGTGCAGGTTCTACCACGAGCCGTACTGGGCCAAATGGAGAGTTGTTCGTGGTGCACACAGCTGAAGTGGCGTTGGAGACGGAGGTTTCATGACCATGTTGTGGACTGATTTCTTGAGTACCGCTCACACGACTGTTAATACTGAATCGATTGCAACAAGCAGGAGACAGCAGTTGTCAACTATGGTTCAAAATTACCTCTCCTCCCCTAATGATGTTCTCCCGCACAGTTCATTCCCCTTTGACTACTGGGCCTGTAAATTGGACACCTGGTCTGAATTGGCACAATATGCCTTACAGGAGCTAACTTGCCCTGCTGGCAGTGTGCTATCAGAAAGAGTCTTCAGTGCTGCTGGATCAATCCTGACAGAAAGAAGGACCCGGCTGTTGACTCAAAATGTTGGTGATCTCACCTTCATTAAAATGAACCATGTCTGGGTTTCAAAGTATTTTGTACCACCTTGCCCTGATGACACATAATTTGCCAGCAAAATGTCTCGCTTTGTCCTTCTCCTCCTCCGAATTCTCCAATTCCTCTATTTGCACCTGCTGAACATCCAGCCTACACCTCAGCATATGCGAGTTTTCCACCTCCCTAACTGGGTTTCCCCCCCCAGGGTCGGCATCAGCACCTGGCGCACTCGAGCAAGTGCCGGTGCCCCGAGCAGGTCGGGTGCCCACTCGTGGGCGACGGCACTGGCACAGGGCCCCTTATAGTACGCTGGTGTCTCTGACTGTGGGGGGGCCAACTCGCCATCAGAGACACCGGCGTACTATGAGGGGCCCTGTGCCAGTGCCGTCGCCCATGAGTGGGCCCCCCCTGCTTGCTCAGAGCCCCAGCACTTGCAATACTTACCTTTCCCTGCTCCACCGCTGTGACGTCTTCTGCGTTTCCTGACAGTGACATTAAGGTCAGAGAGCGCGATGACGTCACGTCTGTTCGACCTCTGCCTGAACAGTCCAAGTGCAGAGAGCTGGAAGATGGCGACGCTGAGGAGTTCAGAGTAGAAAGTGCCCAGCGAGGAGAGGTATTTTATTTTTTTAATGTTTGGAGCAATATATGGAGAGCATTATACACTGGAGAATTATATATGGGGCCCATCATACACTTGAGCATCACAGATAGGGCCCATTATTCACTGGAGCATTATAAATGGGGCCCATTATATATGGAGCATTATATAGGCCCATCATACACTGGAGCATCATCCATGGGGCCCATCATACACTGGAGCATTATAAATGGAGCCCATCATACACTGGAACATCATATACGGAGCCCATTTTATACTGGAGCATCACCCATGGGGCAAATCATACACTGGAGCATTATAAATGGGGCCCATCATACACTGGAGCATCATATACGGGGCCCATTATACACTGGAGCATTATAAATGGGGCCCATTATATATGGAGCATTATATAGGCCCATCATACACTGGAGCATCATCCAAGGGGTGCATCATATACTGGAGCATCTTATGGAGCCCATTATATATGGAACATTATATAGGCCCATCATGCACTGGACATCATCCATGGGGCCCATCATACACTGGAGCATTATAAATGGGGCCCATCATACACTGGAGCATCATATACCGGGCCCATTATACACTGGAGCATTATAAATGGGGTCCATTATATATGGAGCATTATATAGGCCCATCATACACTGGAGCATCATCCATGGGGCCCATCATATACTGGAGCATCATATGGGGCCCATTATATATGGAGCATTATATAGGCCAATTATACACTGGAGCATCATATACGGGGCCCATTATACACTGGAGCATTATAAATGGGGCCCATTATATATGGAGCATTATGTAGGCCCATCATACACTGGAGCATCATCCATGGGGCCCATCATATACTGGAGCATCATATGGGGCCCATTATATATGGAGCATTATATAGGCCCATCATACACTGGAGCATCATCCATGGGGCCCATCATACACTGGAGCATTATAAATGGGGCCCATCATACACTGGAGCATCATATACGGGGCCCATTATACACTGGAGTTTCATATTGGGCCCATCATATATGGAGCATTATATAGGCCCATCATACACTGGAGCATCATCCGAGGGGCGCATCATATACTGGAGCATCTTATGGAGCCCATTATATATGGAGCATTATATAGGCCCATCATGCACTGGACATCATCCATGGGGCCCATCATACACTGGAGCATTATAAATGGGGCCCATCATATAGGGGAGCATCATATGGGGTTCATTATTTATGAGGCATCATATAGGGTATGGAGCATCATATGGAGCACATATGGGGCCTATTCTATATGCTGCATTATATGGAGCCCATTCTGTATGGAGCAATATATGGGGCCCATCATATAATGTATGGAGCTTTATATGCGACTCATTATACTGTATGGATCAATATGTGGGGCTCATTATACTCTATGGGGAACATCCTATACTGTATGGCACATTATATGGGGACCATCATATTCTGTAGCATTATGTGGACCTCATCATATACTGTATGGAACATTATATGGGACCAATTATTCTGTATAGAGCAATATCTGGGGCTCATTATTCTGTATGGCGCACTATGTGGTGGCCATAATACTGTATGGAGGAATATACTGTCTGGTTTTTGAGCTATTGTAGAATTTAAAATAGATATCAGTCATGTAATGTAAGAAGTGAAGTATTTGGCATTGCACTATACCTATATTTCTCTTACGTATCGGAGCATCATGAATTGTGGTATGTGTTAAAGAGGCCCACTGACACTCTTTCGCCCGGGGCACACGAAAACCTAGAGCCAGCCCTGCCCCCCCACAACTTTAGCCAAATAACCCCCAGTTTCAATGTGTAACTTTTATTATAAAGTAAATTAAGGATGACAAGCTTAAGTAATAAGAATTGAAGTCGTTGGCATTGAAATGGGCACTGTAGGTGTGTTTACTGTCCTCCACTCCCTGCCGACTTTGCTTCCCCATTGACTTGCATTGGGTTTCGTGTTTCAATCGTACCTTCGACTTTTTCCGATAGTCGGCCGATTTCTTTCGACTCGACTTTTGTGAAAGTCAGTTGATCCGAAGCCCAACTCGACCCTCCCGGAGGCAAAGTCGCTCATCTCTAGTAATGAGGAATTGCTCACTGAGGATCATGAACATGAAAAATTAATAAACAGGCTCTTTAGCTGTGTATATGCCAAAGAAGAGAGAGCCCTGGATATAATCAAGCCTATTTCTCTTAATAAGACATCTCATATACTCAGATAGTTAAATGTAGATACAGTCCACGGAAAGCTAAAAATATCAATATGAACAATGTCCCAGGTGCAGATAGGCTGTATCCAAGAGCAGGAACTCGCCTAAATTATTGCTGGTGCCCTGTGTAAGAATGTGTGACATAAGGCAAGAGAATCCTCAGCCCCGTGCGGCATTTGTGCAAGAAGACTGCTATGTACTGTCCAAGCAGGAACCTGCAGAACTAACCGCTGCGAGTATTCGCTGCTGCGGGGGCTCTGCCAACATTTGTGAAAGGCTAGAAACCCCTACAGTTTATTTATTTTTACCCATTTAAATAGCACCATTAATTCCACAGACATCATTGCTGTCCCCGATGGGGCTCACAATCTATATTCCCTATCAGTATGTCTTTGGAATGTAGGAGGAAACAGGAGTACCCTGAGGAAACCCACGCAAACACGGGGAGAACATGCAAACTCCTTGTAGATGTTGTCCTTGGTGTGATTTGAACCCAGGACCCTAGCGCTGCAATGCTAGCCACTGAACCACCATGCCACCCCAGCACTGAAATCTCATCTCCTGAGATTTTGGTGCCAAGATCTCCATCTGCGCATGCACTGCTGCCTGCATCCATTTTCCCGGAGTCCACCCCAAAGGAAACCATGCAGCTGCGGGGGGCTCAGGCCTTTCACAAAATGTCAGCAAAGCCTCCACAGCATCATACACCTGCAGCACCAAACACCTGCAGAGGCGCGCCGCACATGTGATCACTCCTTCATTCCAGCCTGCGGCCTGCAGAGACCCTGGGACCCTGCTCCAACGCGGCTGGTAAGGTATATCTGCATTATAAGACGTACCTCCATTTTCCCCAAAAATTTTGGGGAAAAAAGTGCATCTTATAATCCGAAAAATACAATATGTCTAATGTCTGTGTCTTACGTTAGGGCCTGTTCACACTGTCTTTACTGCTCCCGATTTGTTCTGCCTGAATCCTGAATAGAGCCATAGATTGCAATGACACGAAATGAGTTCACATTAATTCCACATGTGATGTTTTTTTTTCTGAACGTGTCCGTGTGTTCCAACAGCCACAGAAAAGTGGACACATTTAGAGAAAAAAACACAAACAGACTCTGAGTGTACAGTGAGTTCGGAAAGTATTCATTCAGACACCTTTAATTTTTTCACTCTTTGTTTCATCGCAGCCATTTGTTAAATGCAAAAAAAGATCATTTTTTTCTCATTAATGTACACTCTGCACCCCATCCTTACTGAAAAAAACAGAAATGTAGAAATTTTTGCAAGTTTATTAAAAAAAAACTGAAATATCACATAGTCATAAGTATTCAGACCCTTTGCTCAGTATTGAGTAGAAACACCCTTTTGAGCTAGTACAGCCATGAGTCTTCTTGGGAATAATGCAACAAGTTTTTCACACCTGGATTTGGGGATCCCCTGCCATTCTTCTTTCCAGATCCTCTCCATTTCCATCAGGTTGGATGGTGAACGTTGGTGAACAGCCATTTTCAGGTCGCTCCTGAGATGCTCAATTGGGTTTAAGTCAGGGATTTGCAGAGTTGGATGAAACCCGGTCAGCAGGAGCGCAAAAACAAGAGGAAGACAGAATTACCTGTTGAGACGTGTTGTGGTTTTAAATAAAGAAGATTGTTTATTAATTTAGCCCCTGTTTTTGCGCTCCTGCTGACCAGGTTTCATCCAACTCTGCACCTCCCTTCCTCATCTGAAGCACCCGGCTGGAGCTGCATTACATCACCCAAAGCTGCGCTTGGCTGGCGCTCCTCTGTGACTGAGCCGCCCAGTCAGGGCTGTGGGGTACTCGGACCCGAGCCCGTTGATCTCTATGGGGGATGTCACGATGGCCACGGCTCGTTCCGTGGCCCTTGGCGCTCACCCTCAAAAAGGGGATATTTACAGGGGATACTGTCAGTGAATCGTGACGCCACCTGTGGTGTCTGGTGAGGATCAACAGCACTGCAGCAGTCCACTGAGGCCGGTGTTGTGGCAGCTTTGGTGGTATCGCACCCCCAGGTGGAGCGGGCCTTCAGGGCAGCGTAAGTGTAGGGATGCAGGACAGAGGGAACCCAGCCAGGTAAGAACAAGAATGGGAGAACAAACAAGTCACTTCTGTACCTTTACTGGAGTTAGTGCAGGAACATCCCGGAGCACTGTAGGGTGAAGGGTGCACGTCCGGATTCTCCCCAGTGAGCAGGTGTAGGGCCTCCTGTTTCTTGCCTCTCTGTAGTAAGTTTCTGACCTGCCTGTAGCTAGGCCTAACTTTGTCTCTGTCCTGCACCGGCTGACTTTGTGGTAGGGCCTTCTCCTGGAGTACACACTCCCTGCTTGTAGGGTCTCCGTGTCCCCTGGCTCTGTTAAATATCAGCTCTTTGGTGCTCCTGGGACCTGTAGTCCTCAAGGAATTCCAGTTGTCTCCTACTCGGTCGTAGAGATCCCTGTAAGCTCGGACCCGGTGTCCGGTATGTGCTTTCTGAGGTGAGCTGGTAAGGCTTCTCTGCCCCCTTGCTACTCTCTCCTCTAGCCTTCAGCCTACTCGGGCCCTCACCAGGCTATACACACTGGCATTTAGCTGGCTGCCTCTTCTGCCGCTCTCTAGAGCGTCGGCACGCTCCTAGCTCGCTGACTTGAGCTATTGAGTCTCACACTGCAGACTGACCTGTTTCTGTGTCTCAGAGTGTTCTGTTCAGAGTCTAGAGTGGACTGGACTGTTCTAACTTCCTGCCTTCTCCCTCCTTTTTATCTACCTATACAGGCTCCCTCTGGTGGTCTGAGGAAGGGAGAAGGTGTGTGAATGCTCTGAGGGCCTCTTGTGGATGAATCCTTCAATGCACCCTTCTAGGATCTGTGGCTCCAAGCACAACTGGGCTCCACATGACCGTCTTACCTTGTCTGAAAATAAGTCAGGGCTTTGGCTGGGCCAGTCAAGAATGGTCACAGAGTTGTTCTGAAGCCACTCCTTTTGTTATTTTAGCTGTGTGCTTGGGGTCTTTGTCTTGTTGGAAGGCGAACCTTTGGCCAATTCTGAGGCCAGAGCACTCTGGAAGAGGTTTTCATCCAAGATATCTCTGTACTTGGCTGCATTCATGTTTACTTCAATTGCAACCAGTTGTCCTGCCCCTGCAGCAGAAAAATACTCCCATAGCATGTTGCTGCCACCACCATGTTTCACTGTTGGGATTGTATTGGGCAGGTGATGAGCAGTGCCTGGTTTTCTCCACACATACCACTTAGAATTATCACCAAAAATTTCTGTCTTCGCCTCATCAGACCAGAGAATCTTATTTCTCATAGTCTCTGAGTCCTTCATGTGTTTTTTTTAGCAAACACTATGCGGGCTTTCATATGTCTCTGAGGAGAGGCTTCCGTCGGGCCACTCTGCCATAAAGGCCCCACTGGTGGAAGGCTGTAGTGATAGTTGACTTTGTGGAACTTTCTCCCATCTCCCTACTGCATCTGTGGAGCTCAGCCATAGTGATCTTGGGGTTCTTCTTTACTTATCTCACCAAGGCTCTTCTCCCACGATTGCTCAGATTGGCTGGACGGCCAGGTCTAGGAAGTCTTCTGGTGGTCCCAAACTTCTTCCATTTAAGGATTATGGATTCCACTGTGCTCTTAGGAACCTTGAGTACTGCAGAAATTTTTTGTAACCTTGGCCAGGTGTGTGTTTTGCCACTATTCTGTCTCTGAGCTCCATGGCCAGTTCCTTTGACCTAATGATTCTCATTTGGTCTGACATGCACTGTGAGCTGTGAGGTCTTACATAGACAGGTGTGTGCCTTTACAAATCAAGTCCTATCAGTTTAATTAAACACATCTGGACTCTAATGAAGGAGTAGAACCATCTCAACGAGGATCACATGGAAATGGACAGCATGTTACGTAAATATGAGTGTCTGAGCAAAGGTTCTGAATACTTATGACCATGTGATATTTCTGTTTTTCTTTTTTAATAAATTTGCAAAAAATTCTACATTTCTGGTTTTTATCAGTCAAGATGGGGTGCAGAGTGTACATTAATGAGAAAAAAAATGAATTTTTTTGCATTTACCAAATGGCTGCAATGAAACAAAGAGTGAAAAATTTAAAGGGGTCTGAATACTTTGCGAACCCACTGTATGTGCACATGATGAGTAATAGCTGCAGAATGGAAGCTGTGTACTTGTGCAGCGTCCAGATTTTATAGCATAGTGGATTGGATATCAAGAACTCCCATGCCCACTATGCGTCCACAGACGCTCACGGCTCACCCGCAGAGGTGTACATGCGGCGCGTCTTTCCAGATCGCAACATGTCTATTTTTCTTGCGGAGACGCGATAAATCTTACCTGTACAATGTATTAAACATAGTGAATCCGCACGGTTCAGTGATCACATGTGGAGTACCCTGCGTTCAATAGCCGACAGTGGACATGTGCTGCATCCAAAGCGCTGTCAATTCCTGATAGTGTGTGTCTCGACCACGCACCACAATTGTGGGTTACCAGGGCAATGGGGTACTCAGAGCCGAGCCCGTAGAAGTCTATGGGGTTGTCACAGGTAGCGGTGGCTCGGTCTGTGGCCCTGGCGGTCAGGCGTATGTTGGGGGGTATATTTACAGGGGATAGATTTATATACAGTTCGTGACGCCACCTGTAGTTCTCTGGTAATTTGTACCAGCGCTGCTGTAGAGCTCTGAGGGGATGGTGAGGCAGCTAGATGTCGGGTCCCCTACAGGTGGGACTTTTCCCTCAGGTCGATAGTTATG
This sequence comes from Oophaga sylvatica, assembly GCA_033576555.1. Classification (NCBI taxonomy): domain Eukaryota; kingdom Metazoa; phylum Chordata; class Amphibia; order Anura; family Dendrobatidae; genus Oophaga; species Oophaga sylvatica. The sequence goes on along the minus strand of JARQOD010000004.1, from coordinate 136,259,897 downwards.
GTGGGGTTGTGCAGGGATGCAATTGAATAACACAGTCTCACACATCAGCGTCTTTCCATACCTTTTACTTCAAGTTGATCAGGCAGGACCCAGGGAGGCTGATGGGGTTGATGGAGGATGAGTTTCGAGGCAACGGCTGAGCAAGTTAGGGGCCTCCTTAACTTTCCAATCAGGATGAGTCCAACCAGCATAAAGCGTAGTTCACTCCTTAAATTCCAGCTATTTCAACGCTGTACTGCCCGGTCAGTATAGTGGTCGAAGCCTTTCAATGATGGAACTAGGTTCTTTCTTTTGCTGATCAGGCTCAAAGTTCCTATTCCAACTGACCTCTGTTACGTACTGACACTCCAAGGCTGCTTGCTGCCACCTAAGGTCCAGTAAGCCTCTGGTTCTTTTATCACTATGCCTGGAGCAATAGTGACGCTTCGGTCCCCAGTGACTGGTGACAATGTGCAGGACTTCTTCAATCCTAAAGCACTTCTAAATTCCTTCCACTGTGCCTTTCGACTTACTCACACTCTCAATCTCAGCACTAATTCTCACTCCCTCCACCTCAGGAGACGCTTTCAGACTCCCTTGTGCTGAAAACCACACCCCTCTACACCCCTGCTGGGTGTGTCCGAAGTGTATGTGATGTCATGTAGAGCCCTTAACCGTTACCTCTCCACTCATCCTCCTGTATTGTGTACCTTAAATACCAGGGCTACACATTCCCCCATGGTAAAAGACAGCACTCCCGGGCTGTGAAATACAAAAAGACATTTTGTTTATGCATCAACAATAAACATTAACTCGTCCCATCCGGGAGGTAAGGACTTCTTGAACGTTGCAAGCAAAACATTAAATATAGCAAAATACAAAAGGTATTAAGGCATCAAAACATTCAATAAATACACAGTATTCTTGTGAAGGACCCTCACCAAACCTTCAACGTGGGTCCTGGGTGGGCTGCAGGACATATGAATGCAGACCTCACTCAGTGCCACACCACACGGGTTTTGTATTCAGAGGTAGTTAAGGTGGTTTCATGTAAAACCAAGATAATGCACAAGTGCAACTATATACAAGATAAGTTCTTGGGCTGGCTCAGTCCTCAGCCTCTGAGTCCATTATAAGACACAATAAGGAAAAGACACATATATATATATACACATTTTACAATATTCACATTAGTTTGTTATAATTACTGCTGGTATCGAATGGTATCTTCCCTTTTGTGGTTCGCTCTGATCTACGTGGAGTAGCCTCAGGTACATTAAGTTGTGATCTGTCTGCACTGCGTAACGGCAAACTATAGAACTGCCTCAATCTTTCTATGGATCTGGCAAGCGTACTGATGGCTGGGCGGTGTGAGTCAGCTTCACCAGGGGATCCCATAGCATGGGGCGCTGCTTCTGATGATCCTTCTTGAGATTCTGTAGGTTGAGGTGTTGCTGGAATGGGTAACTCCTGAACTGGCTCAACTGGCACCACAGGCACAACGGGAGGTAGAACTTCCTCTTGTGGCTGATAAAACTGCAACACCGGAATTATTACAGCATCTCCCAGTCTGGGCCAATCCGCAGGGAAATCTCCCAGATCCGTGTGTATGACCTCTTCTTTTCTTTCTTCTGGATTGATGACAGGGTTCTTTCCACAAAGCTTTAAGGGTTCTGGACACAATTTCAAATGGTCTCTGGACACAGTGGATATCGTTCTTCCTCCGTCCTTACTGATGATACAAACTTTTCTGTTGTCATATTTGGAATCTTGTACGACGTAGGGTTCTTGCTCCCACTGGTTATCCAATTTGTGCATTTTCCTTTTTCTTTTCAATACTACTTCTCCAGGCATCAAAGGCTTGGCAGGAGCATTCCTGTTGTAACTATCTTTCTGTTTCTCCCGTACCTTGTTGAGACTTTCTTCTACACAGACTTGCACTCTTCGGTATTGCTCTTGCCGATTGCTGCCCAGTTTTCAACGGCGTCATCGGCCTCCGGTTCTACCACTCCAAGTTCTAGATCCATTGGTAGTCTTCCGGGCCTTGCTCTCATAAGATAGGCTGGAGTGCAGTTAGTGGAACTTACAGGTATATGGTTATACAAGTCAACCAAATCAGGTAGTAAGTCCGGCCATCGATTCCTGTCTTCCAACGGTATGGATCTCAACAAATCAAGGACAATATGGTTCATTTTCTCGCAAAGACCGTTGGTTTGGGGATGGTATGGTGTTGTTCTAATTTTCTTACACCCATACATGTGACAGAACTCCTTGAATAGATCGGCTTCGAAAGCAGGTCCTTGATCGGTTAATACTTGCTCCGGATACCCATGCGGTCTGCAGAAGCTTGCTTGAAAGGTTTTCGCTGCCGTCACTGCTGTCTGGTCCTTAATTGGAACAACCACCAGAAATCTAGAGTAATGGTCCACCATGGTCAAGGCGTATGAGTATCCAGATCTACTTGGCGACAATTTGACGTGGTCCAGGGCCACAATCTCCAGGGGACGAGTCGTCCGGATAGGTTGCAGGGGTGCCTTCTGACTACCGTAGTCCTTTCTTCTGAGACCACAGGGTCCACAGTTCCGACACCACCTCTCGATGGAGCTGCGCATCCCTACCCAGTAGAACCGGCATCTCAACAGGGTCTCCAGCTTTCTCCAGCCAAAGTGTCCTGCTTGATCGTGGTATGCCTCCAACACCATTTGGACGTCTGCCTTGGGAACCACTATTTGCCAGACCATCTCGTGGGTCCTGGGATTGACGTATCTCCTGCACAACTTCTCACGGTATAGGAACAACCTGCTTCTCTCGTTCCACAGGAGCTTTGCTGACATAGGTGCATCTTTTTCCAAGGAGGAACCTTCCTGTCTTAACAACTCCTTGATACGGCTGACCACTGGATCGCTGTCCTGAGTCTCTTTCCAGCTGTGATGGGGTAAAGGATTTAACGTTGCACCATACTGCTTTCTGTAGACTCGATGCTTGTGGACTACCCCATTTCGATGGAACGCAGGTAGCTCAATTTCTTCCAGGTCGTCCGATTCTTCTTCCGTGTCAGAGTCATGCGGCCTTCGGGACAACGCGTCAGCATTAGCATTCTTTCGACCTGCCCGGTACTTGATAGTAAACTGGTAATTGGACAACCGAGCCATCCATCGCTGCTCCATGGCGCCCAGCTTGGCGGTTTCCAGGTGCGTTAACGGGTTGTTGTCTGTGTACGCCGTGAACTTATTGGAGGCCAGATAGTGCTTAAATCTTTCAGTAATGGCCCAGACCAGCGCCAGAAACTCCAGCTTGAAGCTGCTATAATTTTCCGGATTTCTCTCCGTTGGCCTGAGTTTTCTGCTAGCATAAGCGATGACTTTTTCTTGGCCATTCTGCTTCTGACTGAGAACTGCTCCTAAACCTTCATTACTTGCATCGGTGTACAGCAGGAACGGTTGGTTGTAATCAGGATACGTCAAGACCTCATCTCCTGTAAGGATCTCTTTCATCTTTTGAAATGCTTCAGCCTGTTCCTTACCCCAATTGAAGGGAGGGTTTCTGCTCTTTAGGGATTGTCCTACTAGGAGGTCCTGTAAAGGGGCTGCCTTCTTCGTGTAATCTTTCACGAACCTTCTGTAGTAACCCGTTAGTCCCAGAAACTGTCGCACTTCCTTGAGGTTCTTCGGCTCCGGCCACTTCTGGATGGCAGTGACTTTCTCTGGGTCCGGCGCTACTCCTTCCGAACTGACGATGTGCCCCAAGTATTGTACCTTCTGTTTGAGTAGATGGCATTTTGAGGGTTTCAACTTCATCCCGTACCTGGACAGGGACTCAAATACTTCTGCCAGGTGCTTCAGATGGTCCTCATAAGTCTTGAATACACGATAACGTCGTCTAGGTATAGCAGCACGGTTTCAAAATTGAGATGTCCCAGGCAATTCTCCATCACTCTCTGAAATGTTCCTGGGGCACTGCTGAGCCCAAACGGCATTCTGTCGAACTCACAGAGCCCCATTGGGGTGGTAAAGCCGTTTTCTCACGATCCTCCTCAGCCACAGCCACTTGCCAGTAACCACTAGTCAGATCGAGGGTAGAAAAGTAGTTAGCCGTTTTCAGAGCAGCTAATGATTCCTCTATACGTGGTAACGGGTATGCATCCTTGTGTGTTATGCGGTTCACCTGCCTGTAATCCACACACATTCTCATACTACCATCTTTCTTTTTAACCAGAACTAGAGGGGCTGCCCAGGGGCTACAACTATCCCTTATCACCCCGGCTTTCTTCATATCATGCAACATTTCTTTAGCCTTCTGATAATGGGCTGGAGGTATGGGCCTATACCTTTCTTTGATGAGAGGATGACTGCCTGTAGGGATATGATGTTGTACTCCCTTAATTATCCCAAAATCAAGTGGATTCTTGCTAAACACTTGGGCGTACTCTTGCACCACCCGTAATACCCCTTGCTTCTGGTGAGCGGGAGTGGTGTCCGTCCCAACATGGAGTTGCTGACACCATTCCGCCACCTGGGTTGCCGGGTCATTGTCCTCCGCTATTTGGCGGGAGTCTAAGGACTCAGCCGGGAGAATAGAATTATTATCAACAGCATGTAGTTTAGCAATGGTTGCATAACGGGGTAAGTTTACCTCATCATCTCCCCAATTGAGAAGCCGTACCGGTACTCTTCCATTCACCACTTCTACTACTCCCCTAGCAGTCATAAGTGTAGGTCTATGTTCTGAATGGTGGGGTTCTACTACAGCTTGGTAATTCTGTCCTCTCAGACCTATGGCTGCCCTGCACCAGATGATCATTTCACTCATTGGGGGTATCACAATAGGATCCGAGTCAGTGACCCGTACATTACCAATTTCGCCGTCTGTAAGCTTCGCTTGCTGCTGACACACCAGGGCCCGGATCTCTCTTTGGATTACTCCTTTCTGCCTTGGTCGGGCAATCTCAGCGAGCTGTTGGAGCAAGAACACAACTTCTCCCAAACAATTACTGATAATGTTAGTACCCAAAATTATATTTAACCCGTTCTCCTCATTTACAGTCTTTACTACCAGAAGCCCCTGGTCTTTCAACTCCTCTCTGCCCACCTTCACATCTACACATTTTGTCCCGAGTACTTCTACAGGAAGACCATTAGAAGCATACACGGTAAAGTCAGGGCTCGGGGGTTTAAGACTGTCCATTGACCAGTACTTAGTATATAGGGCATCAGGTATTAGGGTCACCTGGGACCCAGTGTCTAACAGTGCCGGAACTGCAATACCATCTAGGATGATAGACAGGTAGGGTCGCCCACCCACATACCTGCGGTTCCAGTCTAGGGGCCTGACGGGTATTCTCCTGGGTGTTGGCCCTCGGACCCAGGTTCTGCCCGTTTAAAGGACACTGTGGAGACATATGACCTTTCCGGTTGCATCGGTAACAGGTGATCTCTCGATGAGGAGGGTGTTGATCAGAGGTCGCTCCTGGGGGTGGCGTTGTCCTCCTCCGGGGGGGCGACGTCTTCCTTCTTCTCCGGTGCATCCACGGGACGTCTTCTGGGCAGTCAGCTAACAAGATTTTCCCTTCTTCCTCTTTCCGCAGCTGCAGGGCACTCATCACAGCAGCCAGATTTTTAGTCAGCTGGCGCACCTCTGAGCGCAGACAGTCCAATTCACTAGGAGGTGTCACCTGCGCTTTGGCTTCGGCCACTAGCGGGGAACAGGGGGTTACTGCTGGTTCCAGAGTGACTTCAGCCTGATGATGTTGAGTTGCCACCTCGGGTTTGCCCAGGGGCCGCAGCCCTTTTATTGCCATGTCCTTTAGGGCATCAAAGGTAGCATCCGGATGGTCTAAGGACCACCAGTTTACAGTTCTGCGTTCCTCTTGGGATCTCAATCCCTGTATAAATTGCTCCTTCAGCATCTTATTCTCGTCGATAGCATTTAAATTGTTAATCTGCTTAAGGGCTCTCAGGGCTCCTTGTAGTCGGCACGCGTAGTCCCTGATGCTGTCACCTGGTTGCTGTGAACAGTGGTAGAAGGCCATCCGGAGATCCGTTTCTGTGCGGTCTTCAAATATGGCATGTAGTTTAAGGAAGATCGCAGGTACCGACTCCTGATCAACGGTATCCCAAGTCTCCACTTCCCTTTCAGCAGCGCCAGTTAGCTGCCCTATCAGCACAGCAGCTTTTTGTCTCTCCGGCATGTGGTACATTTCTAGGATGCTGCATAACTTCCGCTTGAAGCCTGCTAATGTGCCTGGCTCACCGCTGTACTGGGGAAGCCATTTCGCCCCAGGCATATAGGGGAGCGTTAGTGGCATGATCGGGACTACCGGACTGGGTGCTGGACCTGCGCCCTCATCTGGCGCTACAATGCCAGGCGGTGCGGAATTGGGACCTCCGGCTGGGGCTGCACTGTCGGCCGGTTGTTGTGACATCTTAGCGCCCCCTTGGTTAAACGGAGCCTACCGGTTTCAGACGCTGCTATTTCACAGGCACAGCAGTGGGAACAGGACCTTCGTCGCAGGCGCTCTGCTGTCAGAGCGTTCACTTCCTGTCGCAGGACCTGCCGCTGAGTCAGAGCCGGGGGCGTGTCCAAGACTTTGCGCGCTCTTTCAGGTACGCCCACCTTCTTCTCCAGCGCCTTAGGGCGCGAATATGGCGGCAAATATGGCGGTATTTGGCGCCAAACCACAGCAACAGTCTTTTTCACCAAAACACTCCACAGGCACACAGGGCTCGCAGTTTTGCGAGTTTCGTATCCTGTTCGTGACGCCAAAGTTTGTCTCGACCACGCACCACAATTGTGGGTTACCAGGGCAATGGGGTACTCAGAGCCGAGCCCGTAGAAGTCTATGGGGTTGTCACAGGTAGCGTGGGCTCGGTCTGTGGCCCTGGTGGTCAGGCGTATGTTGGGGGGTATATTTACAGGGGATAGATTTATATACAGTTCGTGACGCCACCTGTAGTTCTCTGGTAATTTGTACCAGCGCTGCTGTAGAGCTCTGAGGGGATGGTGAGGCAGCTAGATGTCGGGTCCCCTACAGGTGGGACTTTTCCCTCAGGTCGATAGTTATGGTGGGGTTGTGCAGGGATGCAATTGAATAACACAGTCTCACACATCAGCGTCTTTCCATACCTTTTACTTCAAGTTGATCAGGCAGGACCCAGGGAGGCTGATGGGGTTGATGGAGGATGAGTTTCGAGGCAACGGCTGAGCAAGTTAGGGGCCTCCTTAACTTTCCAATCAGGATGAGTCCAACCAGCATAAAGCGTAGTTCACTCCTTAAATTCCAGCTATTTCAACGCTGTACTGCCCGGTCAGTATAGTGGTCGAAGCCTTTCAATGATGGAACTAGGTTCTTTCTTTTGCTGATCAGGCTCAAAGTTCCTATTCCAACTGACCTCTGTTACGTACTGACACTCCAAGGCTGCTTGCTGCCACCTAAGGTCCAGTAAGCCTCTGGTTCTTTTATCACTATGCCTGGAGCAATAGTGACGCTTCGGTCCCCAGTGACCGGTGACAATGTGCAGGACTTCTTCAATCCTAAAGCACTTCTAAATTCCTTCCACTGTGCCTTTCGACTTACTCACACTCTCAATCTCAGCACTAATTCTCACTCCCTCCACCTCAGGAGACGCTTTCAGACTCCCTTGTGCTGAAAACCACACCCCTCTACACCCCTGCTGGGTGTGTCCAAAGTGTATGTGATGTCATGTAGAGCCCTTAACCGTTACCTCTCCACTCATCCTCCTGTATTGTGTACCTTAAATACCAGGGCTACACATGTGCACCTGGCCTAAGAAAATAAATCAGTCAATTTCAGAAAAAAAATAATTTGACCTCTGCTGGTGTCAGTGCAGTCTGTGGCCCCATTGGGGATTTACGTGAATACTATTTTAAGGGGATTCAGGCAGAGCCCCCGGACGCACTGCAGAAGCACAGTGTGAACAGAGCTTAATATGCTATTGTGTGGAATAGTGCAGTCTAATATACTAATCCCCGCTGTCCCAGTACAGCTACCAGACACGGACACCGGCCAGAAGACATTTTTTTTTACAAATCTGTTGCTGTCGTCTTTCAGCGTTTCTGCAGTTTTTTTCCCTATTTAAATGAATGGGACACAAAAATGCAAGTGAAAAGGCTGCAAAAAAACAAAATATTTCCTGCCAACACTGTAGATCAATCCGCAGCAAAACTGATGTGTGTGAACAGACAGTACAGGGGTTTTCTGATAATGTAAAAATAATTAGCATGAAATGATAAATCCCCCGCGGCTCCAGCACTGATGCTCCGGGGGTCTCCGCCAGTCTCAGCACTGGGCTGTCGGGGTCTTGTGGCTCCTGGGGTCTCCGTCAGTCTTAGCACTAGACTGCAGGGGTCTTGTGGCTTCTGGGGTCTCCGTCAGTCTTAGCACTAGACTGCAGGGGTCTTGTGGCTCCGGGGGTCTCCGTCAGTCTTTGCACTAGGCTGCAGTGGTCTTGTAGCTCTAGGGGTCTCCGCCAGTCTTAGCACTGGGCTACAGTGGTCTTGTGACTCTAGGGGTCTCCGCCAGTCTTAGCACTGGGCTGCAGTGGTCTTGTGGCTCTGGGGGTCTCCATCAGTCTTAGCACTAGGCTACAGGGGTCTTGTGACTCTAGGGGTCTCCGTCAGTCTTAGCACTGGGCTGCAGTGGTCTTGTGGCTCCAGGAGTCTTCGTCAGTCTTAGCTCTAGGCTGCAGTGGTCTTGTGGCTCTGGGGGTCTCTGTCAGTCTTAGCACTAGGCTGCAGTGGTCTTGTGGCTTCACCTTATATTATAGATGCAAAGTGAATAATAACCATCAAGGACCCCGAACCATTGGCCACGGAGCCAGAGAGCAGAGTAGTTTGGGGGACATGTAGGACTTGTTTGTTTTTTTTTCTTCAAATATTTTTTATTAATTTTCAAACAATTTTATAGAAGGAAGAGAAGAATGGGAGACAAGAGGTAAAACAAGGGCAGGGTATCTTAATAGTGCAAACAGAGAATTCAAACTATTTACAAAGATATTTAAAGATATTTAAAGAATAACCAATTATGCCCATTGGTATATGTGATGTTACAGGATGAGTAAATAAATCTCAAGATCTATTATAAATCTAAAACAGCTAAAGAGCCCAGTAGCCAAGTACTCTCTATAATGCAAGATGTTTTGCATTCCACAAATCCCATTTTATATGGTATTTTTGCAGGAAGTTATTGTTCATATCAAACCTTTTTTCAATGAAACTGTGGAGTTGAATTGTATTAATAATATCTAAGAATTTTGGTGTTTGGGTTTTTTTCCACCACAGTGCAATTGAATTTTAAATCACCAGGAAGACATGAATAATTATATGTTTAATTGAAGGATCAACACCCTCAAGTCCTATCGAGAAGAGCGCCATTTGTGGCGTAACTATGAGTTTGATATTTGTAAGAGAATTGATATGTAATATAGCGTCTTTCCAGAGTTTCTTTATTTTTGGGCATGTCCAGAAGATATGATATAAGTTAGCGGGTGATCCGCATCCTCTCCAACAAAGAGGGGAGGTATCTCCATTTATGTGTGAAAGTCGTATCGGTGTGAGATACCACCTCGTAATCAGTTTATAAAAGGACTCATGGAGGGGAATGGAAATATTTGACGCATAGGTGTGCTTGATGGCATTTTCCCACGTTTCAATTGAAAAAGATCTATTTAAATCAGATTCCCATCTTTGTAGGTAGATATTTTTAATTTCATTAGTGTCTTTATTGAAGTGGCTATAGATGTATTTAAGGCTCCATCTGTTTTTATGCTTGGTATCTTTTAATAAGGAAGAGACTATGTCAAAGTTTAGGGGTCTACTTGATAATAATTTTTGGATATTTTCTTTTAAGATGAAATAAAATATAAATTGGGAGGAAGGCAAATTATAAGTAGTTTGATTTCACTGTATGAATAGAATGATTCACCATTGTAAATGTTGCCTACAGTGTTTATTCCAACTTCTGACCAAATAGATGGAATTGGAATTTTGTAAATTATAGCTATTAAAGAGATGGGACAATTCTTAATCTGGCTTAGTCTCGAACTTCCCCTCGCCGGCCTAGTCAGCGACTTACATGCTGACAGAACCGCTTGAAAAATGGGTTGATGATGCTCCCTTTGGATTGGTCCTAATAAATATTTAAAAAAGGAGTCTTGTAGAGGTGTGTTATTGGTTTGGGCTATTTCCAGGTCGAGCCAGGCTACTTGGGAATTATCACAAAACCAGTTTTGGCTATGCTTGATCATAGAAACCTGGTAGTAGGCCAGGACATTTGGCAAGGCTATGCCTCCTTGCTTTTCATTTTGTATAGTACATCATTAGCTACCCTCGCCTTTTTGTTATTCCAGGTAAAGGATTTTATTAGATTTTGAATCTTTGTTAAGAAGGAAGAATGAATCACCAGTGGCAAAGTTCGAACTAAATATAGAACTTTAGGCAAAATAATGGATTTCACCACCATGATCTTATCTAGTAGGGACAAGTTTAAAAGTTTAAAGCGGGCAAAATCTTTGGATATAGTTTTAATCAGTTTGTCTATATTCGAAGGAATTAATAAGTGGAATTTATTTGTTAGTGTGATTCCTAAATACGTTATCTCTTTGTCTTCCCATAGATAGTTATTTTGCTGTTTAATTTCTTGGGCCAAGTTTTGGTTTAAGCAAAAATGCAGGATTTTAGATTTCTGGGGGTTAATTTTAAAATAAGAAATTTTCGAGAAAGAGTCCAAAACTATTTTTAGGGCAGTTATTGATTTTACGGGGTCTTTAATTGTCAAAAAAATATCATCAGCGAATAAGGTAATTTTATGTTGGCGGTGTGAAGTATTAAAGCCCGTGATCAAATTATTCAATCTAACCTTTTCAGCCAATGGCTCCATTGCTAGGGCAAAGAGCAAAGGTGACAGAGGGCACCCCTGTCTTGTACCATTGGTTATGGGGAAACAATGATTATTAGTATAAACTTTAGCATTTGGGTCCGAGTATAGTGCAAAATAGAAGAATATAAATTTATCATTGAATCCGAATTTAAATAGTGTTGCTTTTAGGTAATTCCAATTAATTCTATCAAAGGTCTTTTCCGCATCTAATGTTGCAAAAAGTGAAGGGGTATTCTGGGATTTTACTATGTTTAATATATTTAATATCCTTCTTGTGCCATCAGAGGCCTGCCTTCCAGTAATAAATCCAATTTGATCATTTTTAATGAGTGAGGGAAGAAGATTTTTCATTCGATCAACTAAGATTTTGGAGTAGATTTTGATATCCCCATTGATTAAGGATATAGGCCTATAGTTTTGGACCATGTCTGATTCCCCCTTATCTTTGGGAATCATAATTATATTGGCTTGTAGCATTTCTCTGGGGAAGGATCCAGTTGAGGAAGCGTGATCATACAACAATTTTAATTGAGGGGAGATAATGTTAGAGAAAGTCTTGAAATAGTCATTTATGAATCAATCTGGCCCCGGGGATTTTTGAGATTTGAGTTTGATGATGACATTTGTAATTTCTTCTATTGTGAACGGCTGATTCAAGAGTACCAAATCAGGGGGCTCTAACTGTGGGAGCTTAAGGTCAGATAGGAAGGAATTTATGGATTCTGAATCTGGAGTAGGGGTTGAAGGGTCCTGTTTTAGATTATAGAGTTTATAGAAAAAGTCTGCAAAGACATTTGCAATTTCTGCAGGGTGGGTTTTTATGACCGCAGAGGGTGTTTTAATTTTAAAAATCTTTTTCCTTATGCGATCTTGTTTCAATCTATCCATCATATGTTTGGTTGGTTTGTTGATTGCTGAATAATAGTTAAATTTTTTAGGTTCTTATTACGGCGTCATACTCTGCAAGAATGGCTGCCTTGAGTTTCTGCCTTAAAACTAGAATCTCACAGTGGGTTTCTGAGGAGGGGGTTGTTAAGTTTTTCTGTAAATCTTCTTTTATTTTTAATTGAGACTGTAAGGAGGTAATCAATTCCCTGTTTTTCTTTTTAAGCCTAGATGAAAGTTGGATCATTCATCCCCTCAAAACCGCCTTATGGGAGCACCATAGGACAAATGGGTCTATATCCTCTGATGAGTTTTCTTCAAAATAATTGACTATTGTCTTCTCTATGATTTCCTTATATTCTGGAATTTTAAAGAGGGTTGGATTCGATTTCCATAAAAAAGTATTATTGAGGGGGGGTCCGAGCATAAATTCACCTATAATTGGGGAGTGGTCTGAAAAGAATTTATCTAATATATCAATTTTTGTAAATTTGGATAACGAAAATATATCGGTCAGAAACAAGTCAATTCTCGAGAATGATTTATGGACAGTAGAGTAAAACGTAAATTCCCTAGAAGACTCATTGAGACAGCGGAATACGTCGAACAATTCATTTTTATTGATCCAACTATTAAGGGACTTTGTCTGTCGACGTGCCAAGGAGGAGGAGTCCAAGAGGGCATCTGGCACCACATTAAAGTCCCCTGCCATTATTAGATCTCCTCTCCTCACCTCATTGACCTTTTTTATTAGTTTGTTGAAAAAGCGGATTTGTCACCTATTTGGTGCATAGACATTGACAATTGTGCATACCTTAGAATTTAAATTGGCTATAAGGCTGTGGAACCTTCCTAGAGGGTCTATCACTTCATTTATCAATTGGAATGGGACACTATTGTTAACTAAGGTGATAACCCCAGCCCTCTTGTTTTCTCGCAGTGACTTGAAGATATGGGGATAGTTCTTATTTTGAAATATTGGATGATTATCTCTTGCAAATCTTACTTCCTGCTAACAAGTGATATCAGCCTGGTAATTTTTAATTTCCTTCCAGGTGATAAATCGTTTGTATGGGCTATTTAGACCTTTAACATTATATGAGAGAACTTTTAATTTCATATGGACTATTCTTGGCTCTCCTGATCACACAATAGCACTAAAGATGAAGTAAAAAAAAGTAAACTTATCACTAAAAATAAAAAATGAAACAGAACAAATACAAATTAGTGAATTCCCCTGGAGGATATCACCTATAGTGATGTCTCTCCTACCTTGGGGGCAAAGAAAATGGGCATGACCCGTGACACACCCATCTTTTAATTAGACTGTTCTAACTGTTGAACAAAGTGATAACCACTATAACTTAGGAATCAGATTGAAGTGAGGTCATCAGAAATTTAAAGCTCAGCCATTTTCTTTATTTCTGTGGGACCTCTGAAGAGAAGAAATAAAATGCATCCCTTCTTCAGGAGTATATAATGGGGTAGTCTTACCCCTGTGCCACACCAGAATTTTGGTGGGAAATCCCCATCTGTATAATACTCCTATAGATCTTAATTTTGTGGTCACCTCTCGAAAATCCCTCCTAGCTTCCATCGTCATTTTGGAAAGGTCAGCAAAAATTTTTAAGTTTGTATACGGGTCCGGGAAAGTACCTCTCTCTCTGATATAATTCAGTATTTGTTGTTTTGTGTCAAAAAAGTGCATGTGTAGTATAATGTCTCTTGATTTGTCTGGACTGATATTCCTTGGTCTAGGGAGCCTATGGATCCTGTCGATAGTGACATGTAGATCCGACAATTTTGGGATAGTTTTCCTAAATACGTTTTTAACGTAACTAGACAGATCAGTCTGCACTATGTTTTCAGAGACCCCCCTTATTTTTAAATTATTGCGTCTGTTCCTATCCTCTAAATCTGTGAGTTTGACCCTCAGAGAGTGAATTTCTTGTTTAAGGACAGAGTTTTCCTCCAAAAGGGAGTTGGTTTTTGTTTCAACCTCTGAGATTCTTTTTTCATTAATTTCAAATCTCTGAGAGAAAGAACCCTGTATCTCCTGGAGTGTTTTGTTTTGTGCCTCAAAACCCATCCTGATGGAATCATTAAAAGATTTGCATAGTCTGGCCATAAAGCCTTCTGTTACTTGTTTATCTGAGGAAATGAAATCCTTATAGCTTATCTTAGGGAATGGAGCAACTGGTGGACTGGTAAACTCTGATCGTATTTTTTTAGGGAAGTTTATTTTGGACTCATGTTAGGGGAAAACTCATCCGATAAGCTATCTGAATCAGCATTTAAGGAGTTTTTATCAGGGGCTCTGCTGTCAGAACCTTTCCTTTTAGTAGTGTTTGAAAGGTCCATATTTTCTGGTGTGTTGCTTTCCACTGTAGAAATATGTGGCTTGATATTATCATTTCCTCTATTAGTAGTACTTTGATGGTAAGATTTTGACACTATATGATTCAAATCGTTTCCATTTTTTGAAATTTTATTAAAAATGGGTATCGAGGAAAATTTGGTCGGTTTGATAATCGGGTCTTCTCTCTCAGGGAGTGGCTGAGACCCTGGAGGACTTAGTAATTTCAAAAATCCTCATTTGGGTTCGTAGTTGATTGTCTTGGGATTTCTTTCACTTTTGAATTTTTGGTCTTACTGGAGTGGTGTTCTCCTGTTTTATTATTGGTTTTGGATCTAGCACCTCCTGTTTCCATAATATTGTGTAGCCCAGCTGCGCTTGGAGTCACATTTCCCAGGAGGATGCACTTAAGGTAACACCCACAAGTGACCTGATATTCATTCACAGCTTCACCAATCCCGAGAGCACCAAAGGGAGCCCTATCTAGAGTTTATAAGGATGGTGAAGCCACAGAAGAGAGGTTAGTTGAGATTAGCCTGTGAGTTGAGAGATCAGAACAAGCGTAGTTTTGTTGCTGTTACCTCAGAAAGTAGAGAAGCTGTTAGTTCTCTTGTAGTGTGGAGAGTCAGCTCCTAGAAGTGTGCACAGATCAGTAGACGGAAGGTCCTGATAGCTGCTTCAGACAGAGCATTAGAAAGAAAGAAGGAAAAAGAACAACAGTTATTGAAAGAATCTGAAGACTGCAGCTTTGAGCTTAATTCAACATGTGGAGGCTAGTACGAGTGGAGAAAGATAGCCACTTCAGCCTGGTCAGAACTGAGTCAACTGAGTTCAGTTCAGAGAGCAAGCGTGCCGACGCTTTGAGAGCGGTGGAGAGAGAGAAGAATCAGCTATCTACTGCTAGTGTGCTTATGTTAAGGGTCGGAGTAGGACGAAAGGCGAGTGTAAGAGAAGAAGAGAGTAATAGAGGTTGAAACAGCATTGATAGCTTACCTCTGCTCTGAATAACCGGACACCGGATCCGAGCTTGCTAGCATCTACACGACTAGTAGGAGATACCGGAGACCCTGCTGGACTACAGGTCGCAGGGGCCCAGTAGTGCTGATACGTAACCGGGGTCAGGAAGACGGGGGTCTAGCAGGACGCTGCATACAGAGACACTGTTCTATCCAAGAGAAGGCCTCACCACAAAGTCAGCCGGGCGTATAAGTGAAGACAGAGTTAGACTTCGTTTCATACAGGTCAGAAACTCACACTACAGGAGTAAGGAGGCCCTACACCTACTCAGTGGGAATACTGGACGTGCATCCTCCACCCTGCCAGCATCCCGGGACGTGCCTTCAACTACATCAGTAAAGGTACAGAAAGAGACTTTCGTGTGTGTCTGCATTATTGCTCCTGCGGCTGAAAGCCCCCTTCTCCGTCCTGCTCCCCTACACCGCCATCTACCCTGAGGGACCCAGTCTTGCCTGTGGAAGACTTAACACCTTGCTGCCCAGAAACAACCCCTCAGTGGATTTACACAGCAGCGCTGGTCACACTGACCAGGCACCACAGGTGGCGTCACGAACATCTACAAACCTTATAATCCCCTGTAAATATCCCCCTTTTTAGTGAGCGCCCAGGGCCACGGACCGAGCTGCGCTACCCGTGACATCCCCCATTGAAGTGAACGGGCTCGGTGCCGAGTACCCCACAGGCCCTGGCGGGCGACTCAATATATCTTAATATGGCGTTTTTAAGCTTATGAAAGTCAGATCTACAAATTATAGCAAGAACCCTTACTTAGCAAAGATTTACTCTTATTTACGGGTATTCCAATAAATACCAAGTGAATACCAAATCTCTTATCTTCCAGAGATTAACCCTGAGAGCATTAAACTAGAATTATTTTATCACAACTGTTATATAAAATGAGCTTAGTATGATTCACCAGGTCACCATGCAAGGGCACTTTAAATTACTTTAACCCTATATCTTATTATAGTGAAAGCACACTGGAACCCTGCAAAAGAAAACAATTATCCATACACAACCTCCAAACCTTGTTTGTATATTGTTACGTTAATGTCTCTGTTGCTCCTTCAGAATATTATGTCCTGTGTTGAATTATCCAGATTCCAGGGTCTTTTAATGTCTTAATAGCTTCCCTGATATGAATACACCAGTCCTCTTTAAGTCGCAGCAAACTAGCAGAGTACAGTTTCTCCAAATAAGAGAGTAAAATAGAGATATTGCCCAGTGTCTTTATTCCTTTTAGGACCTGCTTTTATATTGCAGAGATCCAATAGTCACGTTCTATTATATTGGTTAAGTCGCCATATAACACTAGTTTCCTTTTCACCAACCTGTTGCTTCATGTATCCTGTCAGGTGTCCTCTGATGCTGTGTCTCTGGATGAAGGCGGGGAAAGATGACGTCAGCGCTGATAAAAGCTTTTTCAGCCCCTTGATTATACGCAGCAGCTCAATCTCCCTCTGTCTCACTCAGCTCTTCACCGCTTCAATGGTTACTGCTGCATTGACGGAGGCACTCCATTATTAACTCACCAAATCTCGGTGCACCGACCTGTCACTTCTCTGACGCTTTCAGGCAGTCACCGGCGCTTAGGCTTAAGCGGGGGCGGGAAAAAATGGCGCCCGCTCTGTGACAAGGTGGATTCAGTCGCACAGCTGATCACTATGGCGCCTCCCACATCAGCTTCCCTCCGCTCTCCTCACAGTTGCGTCTTTACTCACAGCAGCCGGCGAGCCCGTTCTTTGTTGCTACAATATAGGCAGGGCACTGGCGATAACTGTGGACATTTTAATCAGCCCAGAAGTCCGCATTCACTTCAAGGTACACACTTCCACAGTGCGCAGTTTGTCATAAGTGAGAAAATCACCTCAGGCAGCTGCACCATTCCCCTCAGAGGGACATCTCTCGAGTATTGCTGAACCGAATTTCATGTTTTTGGTATCAAAATGATCCCATTACTAAAGGAAATAAAATTACCAATAAAACTAAGAGAAAAAATGCCTTTTTTGCTGGGTTATGAGTCGCTTCAATGAGTGAAGTCACAGGAGCTGAGCGCTCACACGACTGCCATCTGCAGCGCCCGAAGCCATGCCCCCGTAGGACTTGTTTTTTAATCGCTTTTTCTTCTGCTGTTTGTGAGGTAGGATGTAGAAAAAGACAGCAATTCTGTTAATGTTTTCTATTATGTGACTGTACAGTCATGGACAAAAGTTTTGAGAATGACACAAATATTAATTTTTACAAAGTCTACTGCTTCACTTTTTCTAATGGCAATTTGCATATACTCCAGAATGTTATAAAGAGTGATCAGCTTAACAGCAATTACCGTATATACTCATGTATAAGCCGACCCGTGTATAAGCCGACCCCCCTAATTTTGCCACAAAAAACTGGGAAAACTTATTTACTCGCATATAAGCCTAGGGTGAAAAATGATTATGCCCCCATATGATGCTCCACAGATTATGCCCCCATATGCTCCAATTATGTCCCATATGTTCCACAGATTATGCCCCCATATGCTCCATATTATGCCCCCATATGCTCCAGATTATGCCCCATATGTTCCACAGTTAATGCCCCCATATGCTCCATATTATGCCCCCATATGCTCCATATTATGCCCCCATATGCTCCAGATTATGCCCCATATGTTCCACAGCTTATGCCCCCATATGCTCCAGATTATGCCCTATATGTTCCACAGCTTATGCCCCCATATGCTCCAGATTATGCCCCATATGTTCCACAGCTTATGCCCCCATATGCTCCAGATTATGCCCCCATATGCTCCAGATTATGCCCCATAGTATAGGCCTCATATGCTGCTGCTGCAAAAAAAAATAAAAAAAAATGACATACTCACCTCTCGTCGCTGGGGCCAGGTGCCGGTGTCCTGAGCAGGCGGGGACACCGGCGCGCTATGGGGGACAGGTGCCGGTGTCATCACTCGCTCAGGACCCCCGCACCTGAGATATTTACCTGTCCTCGCTGCGCGCTGCTCCCTCGGTCTGACTCCTGGCTGTGAATGATATGGCAGGGGGGGGCGCGCACTAACGACGTCATCGCGGCCTCTGTCTGATCATTCACAGCGTCAGCCAGAGGAGTCAGACCGATTGAGCGACGCGCATCGGTGGCACGGGGACAGGTAAATACAGCTATACTCACCCCTCCGCCGCGCGTCCCTGCAGCCTCTCCTCTTCTCCCGGCGCTCTCCGCAGCGCTTCCTTCCTACAGCGGTCACATAGCTACGCTCATTAAAGTCATGAATATGCGCATATTCATGACTTTAATGAGCGGTGCCATGTGACAGCTGCAGGAAGGAGCCGGAGATCATGGGAGAAGCAGGGGGGCTGCAGAGACCGTGGCGGTGGAGGGGTGAGTATGATTTGACACCCCCGCTCCCCCTCCCCCGCCGACCCCCGTATATGACCCGCGTATAAGCCGAGAGGGGACTTTCAGCCCTAAAAAATGGGCTGAAAATCTCGGCTTATACATGGGTATATACGGTACTTGCAAAGTCAATATTTGGCTAGAAAATGAACTTTATCCCCAAAACACATTTCAACATCATTGCAGCCCTGCCTTAAAAGGACCAGCTAACTTCTTTTCAGTGATTGCTCCATTAACACAGGTGTGGGTGTTGATGAGGACATGGCTGGAGATCAATCTGTCATGATTAAGTAAGAATGACACCACTGGACACTTTAAAAGGAGGCTGTGCTTGGCATCATTGTTTCTCTTCTGTTAACCATGGTTATCTCTAAAGAAACACGTGCAGTCATCATTGCAATGCACAAAAATGGCCAAACAGGGAAGAGTATCGCAGCTAGAAAGATTGCACCTCAGTCAACAATCTATCGCATCATCAAAACTTCAAGGAGAGAGGTTCCATTGTTGCCAAAAAGGCTCCAGGGCGCCCAACAAGAAAGACCAGCAAGCGCCAGGACCGTCTCTTAAAAGTGTTTCAGCTGCGGGATCGGGCTACCAGCAGTGCAGAGCTTGCTCAGGAATGGCAGCAGGCAGGTGTGAGTGCATCTGAACGCACTGTGAGGCGGAGACTCTTGGAGCAAGGCCTGGTCTCAAGGAGGGCAGCAAAGAAGCCACTTCTCTCCAGAAAAAACATCATGGACAGACTGATATTCTGCAAAAGGTACAGGCAGTGGACTGCTGAGGACTGGGGTAAAGTTATTTTCTCTGATGAATCCCCTTTTCGATTGTTTGGGACATCAGGAAAACGCCTCATTCGGAGAAGACAAGGTGAGCGCTACCACCAGTCTTGTCTCATGCCAACTGTTAAGCATCCTGAAACCATTCATGTGTGGGGTTGCTTCTCAGCCAAGGGAATCGGCTCTCTCACAGTCTTGCCTAAAAACACAGCCATGAATAAAGAATGGTACCAGAATGTCCTCCAAGAGCAACTTCTCCCAACCCTCCAAGAGCAGTTTGGCGATCAACAATGCCTTTTCCAGCATGATGGAGCACCTTGCCATAAAGCAAAGGTGATAACTAAATGGCTCAGGGAACAAAACATAGAGATTTTGGGTCCATGGCCTGGAAACTCCCCAGATCTTAATCCCATTGAGAACTTGTGGTCAATCATCAAGAGACGGGTGGACAAACAAAAACCTAAAAATTCTGACAAAATGAAAGCATTGATTGTGCAAGAATGGACTGCTATCAGTCAGGATTTGGTCCAGAAGTTGATTGAGAGCATGCCAGGGAGAATTGCAGAGGTCCTGAAGAAGAAGGGTCAACACTGCAAATATTGACTTGCTGCATTAACTCATTCTAAATGTCAATATAAGCTTTTGTTACTCATATGTTTGCAATTACCGTATATACTCGTGTATAAGCCGACCCGTGTATAAGCCGACCCCCCTAATTTTGCCACAAAAAACTGGGAAAACTTATTGACTTGTGTATAAGCCGGGTGTATAAACTGCCCTCCTGCTCTGTGCTGCCCCCGTCCTGCTCTTGCTCCCCCATCCAGCTCTGTGCTTCCCCATTCTCCTCTGTACTCCCCCCTCCTGCTCCATCCTCCGCTGTGCTCCCCATTCTTTCTCCGTCCTCCTGTGCCCCCCTCCTGCTCCGTGCTCCTCTGTGCCCTCCATCCTCTCCCCCGTCCTGCTCCGTGCTCATTGTCCTCCTCCATGCTTCCCCCGTCCTCCGTTCTCCCCCCAGTCCTCCTCCATGCTTCCCCGTCCTCCCCCGTCCTGCTCCATGCTTCCCCGTCCTCCTCTATGCTTCCCCCGTCCACCGTTCTATCCCCAATCCAGCTCCGTGCTCCTTGTCCTCTCCTCCATCATACTCACCACTCCCCGTGCCATCGCTGAGCGTCCCTGCAATCCTGCATTCTCCCCAGCTTCCTGCAGCTCTCCAGCACTGAGCGGTGATGTAATACCGCTCATTAAGGCCATGAATATGGAGGCCACGCCCATGGGAGTGGCGTCGCATCCATATTACATGACCTTAATGAGCGGGTATTACCTCACCGCTCAGTGCTGGAGAGCTGCAGGAAGCTGGGGAGAACGCAGGATTGCAGGGACCCTCAGCGATGGCACGGGGAGGGGTGAGTATGATCCCAGCCACCGGCTCCTGCCGCGGCACCCCCTCCCCGCTGGTTTCTGCCCTATGATTCGTGTATAAGCCGAGGGGGCATTTTCAGCACGAAAAAAGGTGCTGAAAATCTCGGCTTATACACGAGTATATACGGTATATTTCTGTCTGTGATAAAAACATCTGTCAAACACACATAAAAACCAGAGGGCAGCAGATCATGTGAAAATATAATATTTGTGTCATTCTCAAAACTTTTGGCCATGACTGTACAGCCTCTTTCACACAACCTATCATGTTTTTCACAGATGCCACATGTCCCCTATTTGACCTACGGTGCTGCTCTCATGTCTGTGTTTCCCAACAGCACAGATGATAATTGCCAATACAAGTCTATGGGTCCATGTAAACATGTCGTCTGTGTGCCATCCGTGTTTAACATGGAAAGTATATGAGAAGCTTTGAAAAATATTTAGACTTGAGAGTCCTCAGTGGTTGATACCTTTTAATGGCTAACTGAAAAGATGGTAACAAATTGCAAGCTTTCGAGACTACTCAGGTCTCTTCATCAGGCGAAGACTAATACAAAATCTGAAGAATCACATATTTATACACAACAGGATACAGGAATAATGCAATAGGTAAGACAAGTGACGTGAAGCAGAACTGTCATTATGGCAGAGGGATGAACATAAATATTGGAACAGTTCATAGATAAGGAGTGAAAGTTTTATTGCCCTCTGATTGGAGTCTGCTATGAGAGGGCAATAAAACTTTCACTCCTTATCTATGAACTGTTCCAATATTTATGTTCATCCCTCTGCCATAATGACAGTTCTGCTTCACGTCACTTGTCTTACCTATTGCATTATTCCTGTATCCTGTTGTGTATAAATATGTGATTCTTCAGATTTTGTATTAGTCTTCGCCTGATGAAGAGACCTGAGTAGTCTCGAAAGCTTGCAATTTGTTACCATCTTTTCAGTTAGCCATTAAAAGTTATCAACCACTGAGGACTCTCAAGTCTAAATATTTTTCTATCTACTGGCTAACACGGTACGAAGATACACATCTTTCCTATATGAGAAGCTTTGTAATTTCATTTCCATTATCCATACCGAAAAAACACGGATGGCACATGGACGGCACACTGATTGAAAACACTGGTGACATCGATATCGCTGTAACATGTAGGTGTTTTATATGGACATGGGGGACCCACTTTGAATTTTGCCTAGGGCCCCAATTTGTCTAAAACCAGCCCTGAGTACATGATACGGTAAAATCAATGGTGCATTTAACCCCTTCCCGACCCATGACGCCGACGTCGGCGTCATGAAAACCTGTGCCATCCCGACCCATGACGCCGACGTAGGCGTCATGCTATAAATCATGTTACTGCGGGTCGGGGGTCCGGGGTCACTGAAAGGTCACCCGACCCGCAGTAACAGGACCCTTACTGCATCACCACAGGGGGGTTGGCTTAACCCCCACGTGGCCACGATCGCTCTGATTGGCTGTTAAAAGTGAAACTGCCAATCAGAGCGATTTGTAATATTTCACCAATGAAACTGGTGAAATATTACAATCCAGCCATGGCCGATGCTGCAATAGCATCTGCCATGGCTGGAGACCGCGATCAGACCCCCCCACACCATGTCACGGCGGTGATCGGCCGTCGCGATAGAAAGATGGCAGCGATCGGTCACCGCCGTCGCTGTCTGCTCCCCTGCTCCTGCGATCACCCTCCCTCACCTTCCGATCCCCCCCCTCACCTTCCGACGTCCCTACTCACCTCTCCCGGTCCACCGATGTCCCTGGATCCGTCCCGGCGGCTGCCCGGGATTCTTCATGGGCGCCGCCATCTTGGAAAATGGCGGGCGCATGCGCAGTGCGCCCGCCGGCCGGCGCATGCGCAGTGCGCCCTCCATTGTAAAAAAATTTATTTTGATCACTGTGATAAACTGTCACAGTGATCAAAATAAAAAAAAAGTAAATGAACCCCCCCCGTCATAGGTAGGGACAAATAATAAAAAAAATATATATATTTTTTTTTCCTAGCGGATTTTGCGGCTGATTTCGCTGCGGATCCACGGCTGATTTCGCTGCTGATCCGCGGCGGATTTCGCTGCTGATCCGCAACTGATTTTGCTGCTGATTCGCGGGGATCCGCGGCGGATTTCGCTGCTGATCCGCGGCGGATTTCACTGCTGTTCCGTGGCGGATTTCGCTGCGGATCCGCTACTGATTTCGCTGCGGATCCGCTACTGATTTCGCTGCGGATCCGCGACTGATTTCGCTGCGGATCCACGGCTGATTTCGCTGCTGATCCGCGACTGATTTCGCTGCGGATCCGCGACTGATTTCGCTGCGGATCCACGGCTGATTTCGCTGCTGATCCGCGGCGGATTTCGCTGCTGATCGCAACTGATTTTGCTGCTGATTCGCGGCGGATCCGCGGCGGATTTCGCTGCTGATCCGCGGCGGATTTCGCTGCTGATCCGCGGCGGATTTCCCTGCTGATCCGGGGCGGATTTCGCTGCGGATCCGCTACTGATTTCGCTGCGGATCCGCGACTGATTTCGCTGCGGATCCGCGACTGATTTTGCTGCGGATCCGCGACTGATTTCGCTGCGGATCCGCGGCGGGATTTTGCTGCTGATCCGCGCGGATTTTGCTGCTGATCCGCGGCGGATTTTGCTGCTGATCCGCGACTGATATTGCTGCTGATTCGCTCGGATCCGCAGCGGATTTCGCTGCTGATTCGCGGCGGATTTCGCTGCTGATCCGCGGCTGATTTCGCTGCTGATCCGCGGCTGATTTCGCTGCTGATCCGCGGCGGATTTCCGCGGCGGATTTCGCCGCTGATCCACGGCTGATTTCGCTGCTGATCAGCGGCGGATTTTGCTGCTGATCCGCGGCGGATTTTGTTGCTGATCCGCGACTGATTTTGCTGCGGATCCGCGGCTGATTATCTGCTGATTCATCTGCGCTAGCGGGTATAGCATAACGCGATCGCGTTATGCTATACCGTTACCAGCCGGTCAACGCTACATGTTGTTGAACGGGCTGGTAAAACGCAATATGAACCCAGCCTTAGGGTTAGAACTAGGGTTAGGGTTAGCATTAGGGTTAAGGTTAGAATTACGGTTAGGGTTGGAATTTGAGTTAGGGTTGGAATTAGGGTTAGGGTTGGAATTAGGGTTAGGCTTGTAGTTAGGTTTATGGTTAGAGTTGGGATTAGGGTTAGGGGTGTGTTGGGGTTAGGGTTATGATTAGGGTTTGTATTAGGGTTAGGTGTGTGTAGGGGTTAGGGTTGGGGTTAGGGGTGTGTTGGGGTTAGTGTTGGAGTTAGAATTGAGGGGTTTCCACTATTTAGGCACATCAGGGGGTCTCCATACGCGACATGGCGCCACCATTGATTCCTGCAAATTTTGCGTTCAAAAAGTCAAACAGTGCTCCCTTTATTCCAAGCCCCGACGTATGCCCAAACAGTGGTTTATCCCCACATATGAGGTATCAGCGTACTCGGGAAAAATTGCACAACAACTTTGGGGGTTCTAATTTCTCCTGTTAACATTGGGAAAAAAAATTGTGGACCAAAAATTATTTTTGTGGAAAAAAAATGATTTTATATTTTCACGGCTCTGCGTTATAAACTTCTGTGAAGGACTTGGAGATTCAAAGTGCTTATCACACATCTATAGGAGTTCCTTGGGGGATCTAGTTTCCAAAATGGGGTCACTTGTGGGGAGTTTCTACTGTTTAGGCACATCAGGGACTCTGCAAACGTAACATGACGCCCGAAGACCATTCCATCAAGTGGGCATTTCAAAACGTCACTACTTCCCATCCAAGCCCCGACGTGTGCCCATACAGTAGTTTTTTCCCACATATGGGATATCAGCATACTCAGGACAAATTGGACAACAACTTTTGGGGTCTAATTTCTCATGTTACCCTTGGGAAAATAAAAAAATTGGGAACTAAAAGATCCTGATTGTGGAAAAAATATGATTTTTTTATTTTCATGCCCGAGCGTTATAAACTTCTGTGTAGCCCTTGGGGGTTCAAAGTGCTCACCACACATCTAGATAAGTTCTTTGCGGGGTCTAGTTTCCTAAATGGGGTCACTTGTGGGGAGTTTCTACTGTTTAGGCACATCAGGGGCGCTGCAAACGTAACAAGATGCCCGCAGACCATTCCATCAAGTCGGCATTTCAAAGCGTCACCACATCCCTTCCGAGCCCTGACGTGTGCCCAAACAGTGGTTCCCCCCCACATATGGGGTACCAGCGTACTCAGGACAAACTGGACAACAACTTTTGGGGTCCAATTTCTCCTGTAACCATAGTGAAAATAAAAAATAGTGGGCTAAAAAAATGATTTTTTGAGAAAAAAAATGATTTTTTATTTTCACGGCTCTGCGTTATAAACTTCTGTGAAGCACCTGGGGGTTCAAAGTTCTCACTATGCATCTAGATAAGTTCCTTAGGGCGTCTAGTTTCCAAAATGGGGTCACTATGGGGGAGCTCCAATGTTTAGGCACACAGGGACTCTCCAAATGCGACATGGCAATCGCTAAATATTCCAGCATATTTTCCATTCAAAAAGTCAAATGGCGCTCCTTCCCTTCTGAGCCCTGCCGTGCGCCCAAACAGTGGTTTATGACCACATATGAGGTATCTATGTACTCAGGAGAAATTGCCCAACAAATTTTAGGATCCAATTTATACTGTTGCCCATGTGAAAATGAAAAAAACTGAGGCTAAAAGAAAATTTTTGTGAAAAAAAAGTACTTTCTTTTTTTTACGGATCAATTTGTGAAGCACCTGGAGGTTCAAAGTGCTCACTATGCATCTAGATAAGTTCCTTAGGGGGTCTAGTTTCCAAAATGGGGTCACTTGTGGGGGAGCTCCAATGTTTAGGCACACAGGGACTCTCCAAATGCGACATGGCAACCGCTAAATATTCCAGCATATTTTCCATTCAAAAAGTCAAATGGCGCTCCTTCCCTTCTGAGCCCTGCCGTGCGCCCAAACAGTGGTTTATGACCACATATGAGGTATCTGTGTACTCAGGAGAAATTGCCCAACAAATTTTAGGATCCAATTTATACTGTTGCCCATGTGAAAATAAAAAAAACTGAGGCTAAAAGAAAATTTTTGTGAAAAAAAAGTACTTTCTTTTTTTTACGGATCAATTTGTGAAGCACCTGGGGGTTCAAAGTGCTCACTATGCATCTAGATAAGTTCCTTAGGGGTTCTAGTTTCCAAAATGGGGTCACTTGTGGGGGAGCTCCAATGTTTAGGCACACAGGGACTCTCCAAATGCGACATGGCAACCGCTAAATATTCCAGCATATTTTCCATTCAAAAAGTCAAATGGCGCTCCTTCCCTTCTGAGCCCTGCCCTGCGCCCAAACAGTGGTTTATGACCACATATGAGGTATCTGTGTACTCAGGAGAAATTGCCCAACAAATTTTAGGATCCAATTTATACTGTTGCCCATGTGAAAATGAAAAAAACTGAGGCTAAAAGAAAATTTTTGTGAAAAAAAAGTACTTTCTTTTTTTTACGGATCAATTTGTGAAGCACCTGGGGGTTCAAAGTGCTCACTATGCATCTAGATAAGTTCCTTAGGGGGTCTAGTTTCCAAAATGGGGTCACTTGTGGGGGAGCTCCAATGTTTAGGCACACAGGGACTCTCCAAATGCGACATGGCAACCGCTAAATATTCCAGCATATTTTCCATTCAAAAAGTCAAATGGCGCTCCTTCCCTTCTGAGCCATGCCGTGCGCCCAAACAGTGGTTTATGACCAAATATGAGGTATCTGTGTACTCAGGAGAAATTGCCCAACAAATTTTAGGATCCAATTTATACTGTTGCCCATGTGAAAATGAAAAAAACTGAGGCTAAAAGAAAATTTTTGTGAAAAAAAGTACTTTCTTTTTTTTACGGATCAATTTGTGAAGCACCTGGGGGTTCAAAGTGCTCACTATGCATCTAGATAAGTTCCTTAGGGGTCTTGTTTCCAAAATGGGGTCACGTGTGGGGGAGCTCCAATGTTTAGGCACACAGGGACTCTCCAAATGCGACATGGCAACCGCTAAATATTCCAGCATATTTTCTATTCAAAAAGTCAAATGGCGCTCCTTCCCTTCTGAGCCCTGCCGTGCGCCCAAACAGTGGTTTATGACCACATATGAGGTATCTGTGTACTCAGGAGAAATTGCCCAACAAATTTTAGGATCCAATTTATACTGTTGCCTATGTGAAAATGAAAAAAACTGAGGCTAAAAGAAAATTTTTGTGAAAAAAAAGTACTTTCTTTTTTTACGGATCAATTTGTGAAGCACCTGGGGGTTCAAAGTGCTCACTATGCATCTAGATAAGTTCCTTAGGGGGTCTAGTTTCCAAAATGGGGTCACTTGTGGGGGAGCTCCAATGTTTAGGCACACAGGGACTCTCCAAATGCGACATGGCAACCGCTAAATATTCCAGCATATTTTCCATTCAAAAAGTCAAATGGCGCTCCTTCCCTTCTGAGCCATGCCGTGCGCCCAAACAGTGGTTTATGACCAAATATGAGGTATCTGTGTACTCAGGAGAAATTGCCCAACAAATTTTAGGATCCAATTTATACTGTTGCCCATGTGAAAATGAAAAAAACTGAGGCTAAAAGAAAATTTTTGTGAAAAAAAAGTACTTTCTTTTTTTTACGGATCAATTTGTGAAGCACCTGGGGGTTCAAAGTGCTCACTATGCATCTAGATAAGTTCCTTAGGGGTCTTGTTTCCAAAATGGGGTCACGTGTGGGGGAGCTCCAATGTTTAGGCACACAGGGACTCTCCAAATGCGACATGGCAACCGCTAAATATTCCAGCATATTTTCTATTCAAAAAGTCAAATGCGCGCTCCTTCCCTTCTGAGCCCTGCCGTGCGCCCAAACAGTGGTTTATGACCACATATGAGGTATCTGTGTACTCAGGAGAAATTGCCCAACAAATTTTAGGATCCAATTTATACTGTTGCCTATGTGAAAATGAAAAAAACTGAGGCTAAAAGAAAATTTTTGTGAAAAAAAAGTACTTTCTTTTTTTTACAGATCAATTTGTGAAGCACCTTGGGGTTCAAAGTGATCACTATGCATCTAGATAAGTTCCTTAGGAGGTCTAGTTTCCAAAATGGGGTCACTTGTGGGGGAGCTCCAATGTTTAGGCACACAGGGACTCTCCAAATGTGACATGGCAACCGCTAAATATTCCAGCATATTTTCTATTCAAAAAGTCAAATGGCGCTCCTTCCCTTCTGAGCCCTGCTGTGCGCCCATACAGTGGTTTATGACCACATATGAGGTATCTGTGTACTCAGGAGAAATTGCCCAACAAATTTTAGGATCCATTTTATCCTGATGCCCATGTAAAAATGAAAAAATTGATGCTAAAAGAAAATTTTTGTTGGAAAAATTAAAATGTCCATTTTTTCCTTCCACGTTGCTTTAGTTCCTGTGAAGCACCTGAAGGGTTAATAATCTTCTTGAATGTAGTTTTGAGTAGCTTGAGGGGTGCAGTTTTTATAAAGGTGTCACTTTTGGGTATTTTCTGCCATATAGACCCCTCAAAGTGACTTCAAATGTGAGGTGGTCCCTAAAAAAAATGGTTTTGTAAATTTTGATGTAAAAAGGAGAAATCGCTGGTCAACTTTTAACCCTTATAACTTCCTAACAAAAAAAAATGTTGTTCCCAAAATTGTGCTGATGTAAAGTAGACATGTGGGAAATGTTATTTATTAACTATTTTGTGCCACATAACTCTCTGGTTTAACAGAATAAAAATTAAAAATTTGAAAATTACAAATTTTCAGAATTTTCGCCAAATTTCCATTTTTTTCACAAATAAACGCAAAAATTATCGACCTTAATTTACCACTAACATGAAGCCCAATATGTCAGAAAAAAACAATCTCAGAATCGCTAGGATCCGTTGAAGCGTTCCTGAGTTATTACCTCATAAAGGGACACTGGTCAGAATTGCAAAAAATGGCAAGGTCTTTAAGGTCAAAATAGGCTGGGTCATGAAGGGGTTAAAAAGTACAACTCGTCTCACAAAAAAAAAATAAGCCTTCACACGGCCATATTGACGGAAAAAATAAAAAAGTTATGGCCGTGGGAAGAAGGGTAGCAAAAAATGGAAACGCAAAAACAGAAAGAAGGGGTTAAGGATACTGGAAAAGCCAAGACAACATTAGATATAAAGTTATACTGTGGAAGGATTTAAAAATTCCTACCAGTTTATCCAACCACACTCCACAAGGAATAACATTTCAAATTTTGTATTTCTCACCCTTCTGATTCCTTATAACTAACATACTCAGCTGCAAATATTTTTTACTAGTGGCAAGTGGTCTGGAAAATATAAACAGAGAATATATTAACAGATAATTCACCAAAAGAGTTCTACCTACTCTATGATTTATGGATAAATTTGGAATTCACTGTGCAAACTTTAGAATTCATGTGTGAAATGTGGATACACATATAATGCAAGTTCTTGTTGGGGCAAAATTATAGCTCCTGAAAATTTACTTTTTAGGAAAAGCAATCAACTATATATGCAAGAGCTGTTAAACAAAGCTGCCTCCCTTATTTGCAAATCTACATTCCAGTGATAGCCTAAACTGAATAATAATAAAAAAACTAGATGTGTATTTCCTGAAGGAACTACAGATTGTGCTTTGAATTGGTGCCCCTACACATTGTGGGGCCCCTACACATTGCGGGGGCCAACATTGTGGGGCCCTAGACCTTTGGGGGCTAACATTGCGGGGCCCGTACACGTTTGGGGGCCAGCATTGCGGGCCCCGTGACGTTTGGGGGCCAACATTGCGGGACCCGTGACGTTTGGGGGCCAACATTGCGGGGCCCCGTGACGTTTGGAGGGCCAACATTGCGGGCCCAACATTGCGGGGCCCGTTATGTTTGGGGGCCAACATTGTGGGGCCCGTGATGTTTGGGGGCCAACATTGCGGGGCCCCGTGACGTTTGGGGGCCAACATTGCGGGGCCCGTTGACGTTTGGGGGCCAACATTGCGGGGCCCGTGACGTTTGGGGGCCAACATTGGGGGCCCTGTGTTTAGGGCCAACATTGCGGGCCCGTGAGTTTGGGGGCCAACATTGCGGGCCCCGTGTACGTTTGGGGGCCAACATTGCGGGCCCTGATGTTTGGGGGCCAACATTGCGGGGCCCTGTGACGTTTGGGGGCCAACATTGGGGCCCGTGATGTTTGGGGGCCAACATTGCGGGGCCCGTGACGTTTGGGGGCCAACATTGGGGGCCACATTTGCGGAGCCCCTGATGTTTGGGGGCCAACATTGCGGGGCCCTGGACGTTTGGGGGCCAACATTGTGGGGCCCCGTGACGTTTTGGGGGGGGCCAACATTGCGGAGCCCATGATGTTTGGGGGCCAACATTGCGGGGCCCTGTGACGTTTGGGGGCCAACATTGTGGGCCCTGTAGTTTAGGGGCCAACATTGCGGTGCCCGTGAGTTTGGGGGCCAACATTGCAGGGCCCCGTGACGTTTGGGGGCCAACATTGCGGAGCCCCATGATGTTTGGGGGCCAACATTGCGGGGCCCTGTGACGTTTGGGGGCCAACATTGTGGGGCCCTGTAGTTTGGGGCCAACATTGCGGGGCCCCGTTATGTTTGGGGGCCAACATTGGGGCCCCGTTATGTTTGGGGGCCAACATTGCGGGCCCCGTTATGTTTGGGGGCCAACATTGCGGGGCCCCGTGACGTTTGGGGGCCAACATTGCGGGGCCCCGTTATGTTTGGGGGCCAACATTGCGGGGCCCCGTGATGTTTGGGGGCCAACATTGCGGGGCCCCGTGACGTTTGGGGGCCAACATTGTGGAGCCCCATGATGTTTGGGGGCCAACATTGCGGGGCCCCGTTATGTTTGGGGGCAACATTGCGGGCCCCGTGATGTTTGGGGGCCAACATTGCGGGGCCCTGTGAGTTTTGGGGGCCAACATTGTGGGGCCCTATAGTTTAGGGGCCAACATTGTGCGGTGCCCGATGATGTTTGGGGGCCAACATTGCAGGGCCCCGTGACGTTTGGGGGCCAACATTGCGGAGCCCCATGATGTTTGGGGGCCAACATTGCAGGGCCCTGTGACGTTTGGGGGCCAACATTGTGGGGCCCTGTATGTTTGGGGGCCAACATTGCGGTGCCCGTGATG